>WOXC01006892.1:0-600000 GCA_011680675.1 Gymnobelideus leadbeateri | reverse complement strand
ATTCTCATCATCCCATCTAGAACCCTGTCAACGCTTTTGTCCCTCGGGATTCCTCTCAACTACTAGGATCTGACAGTCAAGCTTCAGTACTAAATAGGATCATTACCTCTTAAATCCACTTATCTGATCCACTGAATAGTAAATTGAAAAGCTCATTAACAGCAACAATCTGATTTGTTTTCACGTGTGACAGGGTCATTTAAAATCAATGTATGACTAGAGTGGTTCTTTTAACAGACTCACACACTTTCCAAGGTACCCTATACTTCATGAAGCATACAGATAATATGAAAATGTCCACAAACATTTGAAATTTAATGATGTCTCAGAGAAAACCATCATGGAATAATTTGGGACTGGAGAATAATTTGTTCAGCAAATATATATCTAATAGATGAATGTAATTGGTTCCCTCAAGGAGTTCTAAGATTTTCTATTATGGAGAACATGTCAAAAAGACACTTTTCTAAAGTCCACATACTGTTACAAGGCTATTTCAATTTCAATTCAACAACTGAACAAGCATTTATTAAGTGCCTTTGATAGACAAGGCATTTTGTGCTCAGTTTGGGATCCAAGAGCAACAAGAACAGTAAAAAACAGTGCCTTTAACAAGCTTACATTATACTGGGAGATAGAACATAAAGGAATAAGTAAATAGAAGTTAAATCAAATGAGGTGGCAAGAGCACTAGCAGCTTAGAAGAACTGGGAAAACCTCCTTAGGAGTTGGCCCTTAAGATAAACCTAAGAATCTAAGGATTCTAAGAGGCAGTGGTGAGGAGGGAACACATTCTGGAAAGGGAAGCAGCCCTTGTAAAGACCCAGAAGTGGGAGATGAAATGTTGAATCCAGGGAACAAGTATGCTGGTTTGGCTGGAGCACAGAATATAAGAAGGGAAAAGAATGAGAAATAAATCTGGAGAGGTAGGTTGGAGCCAGTTTGTAAAAGGCTTTAAATTCAGAGGAGTTTGTATTTTTATCTTAGAAACATCAGAGAGCCATTAAAGATGCTTGAACAGGAGAGCAACAGGGTCAGACCTATGTTTAGGAAAGGGAAGGTAACAAGCATTTATTAAGCATTGTGCCAAGTTCCTTATCAATATTATCTCATTTGATTCTTGCGACAATCCTGTGAGGTAGATGCTATCATGATCCCCATTTTACATCTGAGGAAAATGAGGTAGATGGAGACTGAGGTGCCAGTGACATAGCTAGTATCTGAAGCTGGATTTTGAACCCAGGCCTTCCTGACTTTGGGCCCAGTGCTCCGTCCATCACACTGCACAGCTCTTAGGTAATATTATTTTGGCAGACACTTGGAAGTTGGGTTGGAGAAGGGAAGAGAGCTTAAGTAAAGAGACAAGTTAGGAACATACTACATTAGTACAGAAGAGAGGCCTTGGTGAGATGATGTAAGTAAAGAGAAAGGAAGAAGTGAGAGAGGGAGACTGAAGAAAACTTGTGATTGATAAGAACCAGGAGTAAAGGAGAAGGAGGAGTCAAGAACAATTCTGAGATCATGGGATAAAGGGTGTTGAATATTTTTAGGGCTCCTTTTCTCTTTTCTGTTGTTTGAGGCAATAGAAAGGGCCTGTAAGGGTCACAATACATGTTCTACTGAAGGTAACAATGGACTTTAGCATTGAAGAGATATCAAAGGAAAAAGGAACTAAAATTATTTATATCTTAAATTGTAAAAGTCAACTTCACTTTTCATGGGCTTGATGCTCCACAGAAATTGGACTCTGTGCCAGTCTCCAAATGTTTTCCTGCCTTTGCTCTCACTGTTCCTCATGCCTAGAATTCCCTCTTCTGCACAGTGAATCCTCCACTCATCCTTTAAAACCCAGATCAAATGCCATGTTGCCATGAAGCCACCCCTGATCTCCCTGACACTGTCTAGTCAGTAATGGCCTTCCCCCTTTACTCTCCATACACTGAACTTGAACCTCTCATGTATTATTTTGTTATATGCTTTATTTCTAGATATCATACCCCACCATTACCTGCTTAAAGGCAAAGATTGTTTTAACTAAATCTTTTGCTTTCTTAGCACAGTGTTTATGCACAATAGGCTCCCAATAAGTGCTTATTTAATTGAGCACAATAATGGTAAGAAAGACTCTCATGAATATTATTTTATAATGTATACTTGCTGAGTTGAATTAAGTACATGTTATTACCTAGCCCTGGTCTTTCTCCTAAGGCCCAGTACATTTTCAATTACTTCCTGAACATTTCTACCTACATGTTCTGAAAGCATCTTAAACTAAACACGTCCCAAAACAAAACCTGTCATTCTTTCAAACTTTTCCATTTATATAGATGGCACTACTAATTCCCTTAGTTGTACAGACTGGAAACCTTTCTGTAATCCTTAATTTCTTACTCTCCCTCAACCCTAATATCTAGCAAGTTATTATTTCTATTTTGGAAATATTTTTTTCCATTTATGATAGATTGGACCTGATTCAAATTGGTCCAGTGCTTCAGATCTAGGACTGGAACAAAACGAGATACTAGCAGGCCATCCTAAAGTTAGCTGGCTATAGTACAGAAAGAATTCTGTTAGTCTGTAACTCTAGTTCAGTTCTCACTGGTCTCCATATGGAATGCATCTAGGTAGCAGGCCACATCTGAGTATGGGAATAGTGGAATATTCACCAATCTGAAGGGAACTGATTCCTTATGGGATGGCCATTTATACCCTAGGTAACCAGGAAGGCACTCTTAATGCTACACCATCCAAACCCCTTTCTTTCTCCTTATACTACCATTTTCCTAGCTCAGGTCTCACCATCTCTGCTAAGACCATTCTAACAGCTTCCTAACGCTTTTCTATTTCAAATGTTCCTCTCTTCCAATCTATCCTTCAGTCAAAATAATGTTTCTAACCCATGTCTTATTATGGCACTTCTAAATCTTCACTGACTTTCCGATGCTTACCAACAAAATAAATAAATCCAAACTTCTCTGCTTGGCATCCAAGACATTTCCTGGTTGCAACTGACCTTTTCAATCTTACTTTATGGTGATTCCTTTCTTGTACTCTGTGTTCCAATTAAACTGGAATACTTGCTATTCCCCAATCTTATTTTGCCCTCTCCTAAACTGCCACATCTGAACATGCCATATTCCAGGCTTGGAATAGATTCCCTTCACCCTCATTGATACAGAGATCTTTCTTTAAGGTCCAGCTCCTCTACCACCGGTCTATGATGTCTTCCCCTGATCTTCCCAGCTACAATAGATCCTTTCCCTTTGACTCTCATATATATCTGTGATGGGTTTGATCTCTCCTATGCAATTACTTAACTACTATAACTGTTCTGTATTATTAGGCTGTGAGATTTCTTTAGAGTTAGGTCCTGTGTTTGTTTCATGTTGCATTCCCCATATCTAGCATAGGGCCTTGCATGTAGTATGTCCTTAATAAATGCTAATTGAATTGAGCTTAATCCTTTAGGAGCAGTTAGATAATGCAGAAGGTCTGTGTAAATTTTGCCATAAAAATCAAATGCATTTTCTGAAGACTTATAGGCACAGTTTACAAAGTACCAACTGAAGAATGGGAGGATATGAGAAGGGACATATATATGAATATAAACATTTTTACTAGTATCATAGAATTGATTCTCTATGCACAAATGTCATAGTGGTAGGTCTGGTATTTATGGTCTGCTGCTATTTAATATCACTCTACTTTTCTAGCCTAATCTCATATATAGTATAGGATACTACATGTCTATATATGGTATATTTCACATGTAGTATCATATTCTAGTCAAACTGTAGTATGTGCTGCTACCAGTATATAATCTATATTTTCCTATTTGTGACTCTTATGTTCTTTCTTCTTTTACCTCCTTTGTATTTCTGACATTTTGTACCTCCCTGATGCATTATTTTGTACAGCTCATATTGGAATGAGGGGAGAGAGGGACACTACATTTTATCTAAAAATATACTCCAATGCTAAGCAAGATCTATATACAGTAGGAGCTTAATGTTTGGTAAATTCAGCTGGTATCCTTGTGTTAAGTTGCACCATATCCATCTTTCTATTTCCACAGTGCTTACTTAGCTCAGTAAATAGTAGGTTTTTAATAAAAATTTATTAAGTGAATGAAACCCTAAAAATTACAGTTTTAATGTTAAAATTCCACCCCTTTTATGATATCTTCCCTGGTTGCCCCAGCCTAAAGCAATTCTTTGCTTCTCATATGTACAGCTAGGTCATGATTAGTAAGAGTGATGAATCCTGTGAAGTGGGTAAATTATTCAAATTCACATCGCATATTTCCATTGGGCTGGAATCAATTACCAAATTCTACATTACTATAACTTCAAATAAGGCTAATTTGAATACATATGACCACTTTATGTGTGTGATTCATTATTTGCATTAATCAGGACCTATCACTCATTTGTCAATTATCACATTCTCCCCTGTAAATATCCTGGTTTCCCAAAATGGATTGCAAGTTAAGCTACTTGAGGTCAGGGACTATGTTAACAAAGTTTAGGTACACCTTTGTATATCCCCCACTTGCACACAGAAGGAATCTGACAGCTCACATTTAATAGTCTGTATTGATATGGTTCTTTATTGTTTAAAAACTTTCTTTACAAGAAGTAAAGTAAGAAGTGCTATTATTCTCTCCATGTTACAGATGAGGGAAATAAGGCTAAGAGGGATTGAGTGACTTGTCCAAGACCATGCAGCCAGTGGCAGAAGTAGGACTGAAGCCTGAGTCTTCCAACTTGAAGGCCAGCACTCTTACAGCTACACTAGTCATGGCAGTGGTTTAATATCTTCATGATGCAGAGCCAACACAGGCATAAAACAAAGGGTACTTACTTTAAGGATGTTTACACTATGCTATATAGAAGAAAAATTCCTTTAAAAATTATGCTACAGTTTTGAACTTCCACTCTACCCTCCTGCCTCAGTATGCTGTGAAAGTACTTTAGAGTTTGAGTGTGGGTCTGGAGTGTGAGCTCTGGTTGGTTCTACCAAACTGGCAAGGCTTAGTTTATACCTGGGAATCATGATGGATTGAGGATGCTTATTGACCAGGCTCAGCAGGTATAAAAATTAAGAGGGTTGGTTGGTCATGAGATGATGAATTATTTGGCCAAAGTAACTTATGGTGATCATCTACTAATGCTAAGCTGGGCTGTCATGCAAATTGGTCAATATGTATGAAACCAACTTTTTTTTTAAGCACTAAAACAAAGCTCTTGAAATCTTCTTACATTTTCCAGGTTAATTAATATATTCTATTTCTAAGCGAGGGCAAGTAGATGGTACAGTGGATAGAGAGCTCAGAGACAGGAAAACCTGAGTTCAAATCCACTTTCAGACACTTACTAGTTGTGTGACCCTAGAAAAGTCACTTAGCCCTGTTTGCCTCAGTTTCCTCACCTGTAAAATGAGTTGGAGAAGGAAATGGCAAACCACTCCACTAACTTTGCCAAGAAAACCTTAAATGGAGTCAACAAAGAGTCAGATATGACTGAAATGGCTGAACAACAACAATAATTTCTAAGCAGTCAAAAGTGTCTTTGATTTTAAGTATAACTACATGAAACAACTGCTTAGAAAATTCACATAAAGGGACCAAAAATTTTAGAAGAAAACAAACTATTTTACTTTTAAAACATTATGCTTTGATGCTCTTAAATGTGTTCATTTTAATCAGTCATCCAACTTCCAACAGAGGTAATAGTCATATAACAAATGTGTGTGGAATTGGATTCAAACTAATTTTCCATTTCAACTATAATACCCTCAACATGAAATAGTGAATATGAAAGCACTTAAAGAAATGCAGGTTGAGGTACAAAGGTCAGTTATCAATACAACTTTGAAGATGAATGATAAACCTCATTAGGTGAAAAAGAGCTGCTTCTTCCAAGGTATCTGCCTCAGAACAATTTTGATTTGCTGGCAATTCATGAGCCTTGGATACTCATGATATGATCCTTTCATCCTCATGTACTTTGTAGTCATGGTACTTATAAATGTACAGAGAAAAGCAGCTGGCTATATAAGTAGCCCCTTAGTGACCCAACAGATACTATAACTAATCAGGTAATAAAATTATGTAATGCTGTATGTGCATTTGCAGGTAGCTTGAATTATCTTTTATATGCTGCATAAGAGAGAAAACAGATGAGGAAGCTAGACAAGGGAATAAATACAGACAAGACAGAACATTTGATGCTGCAGGTTTAATTTAACAGAAAAAGAAAAGCATGTGCTGTAATAATCAACTTTTTATTGTTCTATTTCTCCAATCCTAATCCTCAGTCCTGGGTTTTTGTAGCTTTGTTCCTGATACTCTAGTTATAACTTTGAAGAAGCTAATTATGTCAATTCTTAAATTTGAAGTAGATTATAGAACTGGGAAACCCAGAATATTAGTTCCTAAAGGTTGTATGGATATATAATGACAGTCACAGAAATTCAATAACAACACTGTATGAAATGCACTCAAAAGCACCACATGAAACAAATTAAAAAGAACAATGAATCTCTCATACTGTGCAAATAAGAAAATAAAAGAAAACACTGCTTCTATAGGTTTTCATGAGAGTTGTTATAATGAATTAAGGATTCTGATAATGAATCTTCAGAAAATTACAGTAAAGTTAATACCCTTAGGCATACTATAAATGTTTAAGATCTTATAACTCCACAAAAGCTCCTTAGTACACTGTGAATAGGCTTCATGAAGAAAATTAGTACTGTTGGAAAAATCAACAGTCAAATTTTTACTATCAGAAATGTACAAATATTATCTCCAGGGTAATTTGTTCTTAAAAATTTTACATTTATAAATGCAAATTTGTGATATTAAATTTTAAAAAATAAAGCTGATATGAATTTCAAAGTATTATTTTAACCAATTGCTACGAATCACAGCTTGTTTTAAATTGGTTTTGATTTGGTCAGTAAAATGTGTTAACAACAAAGGACTATACATAAATCTGCCTGAAAACATTAAAATTTCTTAGCAAGAGAGGTTGGGAGAAAGAGCACAAGATCACTTACTAAGGGTAGAAGCCTTATTTTCCCATCAAGTTTGTCTTGGGGTTCTAGTATTTTTGGGGTCAGGGGAACTCCTCAAGTGAAAGAGAGCCCCCAAAGAAGTAGGAGAATAAGAAGGGTATGAGAGAGAGAGGTAATAGAGCATTTAATGACTTGGACCTAAACCATTTGGAACTAAAGATCCTGGGGCCTATTAACCTTAGTAGGAGAATAAAACATGATTATCACCATTAACTTATTGTCATATAAATAGGATGGAAGGCATAAACATAATGATGCACATTAAATACACTTCAAACTTAATGACATTGAATAAATTCATGCTTTTCTTGGATGAATAGTTTTTCCAAATTCTAATTTAAAATATTAGGAAAATTCAGGATTAAAATTATGTAAGAAAATAGGCAGAATTTTATTATAAAACAAAAATTTCCTTTTGGGTCAAATAGTTTAAAATGTTAGAGGGTTACAAAACAGTAAGACAGAAAACTTGATACAGAGGATATGGGATTGAAAGCATGGAATAAATATTAAGTGTACTTAGATTTCTGAATCCCCTATATGAATCCACAGTCATTTTGCTAAAGGGCTATTTATCTATTTGGCATAAGAAAATATTATCATCCAGACTACAATCTGCTATAATATTCAATTGTATTCATAAGGAAACTTTGGCCCCACTTTTCATTTGCTCCACATCCTGTGGCTCAAGGCAAAAACTCGGCAGGCTGGAGCCCAGGGTTGCCGGCTGCCCTGTGATAATCCCCTCTCCCAGTAGGGGCCTCCACTGATGCATGGCTAAGAACATGCTTCCTCTTTTTCCTGCAAACAGCAGGGTGTCCATTCTTAACTCGGGATCAAATCCAGACTACTGAGTAAGGTGGAAGTTACAAGGTTCCAGAGGCTGCCAGAGCTCTATCCCTACCATTTTTATCTGGAAACTTTTGTTTAAAAGGGAAGTAAGGAAAACACTGGTAGTTGTCAAGAACAGCAAAGTTTAAGCAATTTTTCACCCCAACCAGGGACCTAATTACCACCTGTTCAACAAAAACTGGAATCCTGCCCCGATCCCCTGTGGGGAGCCACTAACTAAGGATCTCCACCAATATGAACTTAATGTCTCCCGACAGGCCTTCACCGGCCAAGAGGGACAAGGGTCCACTGCACAAGTCACTGGTCATAGGATATACAGCCCATCTAGTGTCTCCTGTGGTGCAACCAGATGAAATCTAACCACAGAAGATGGCACGTGTGTATCTACATACATTCAGGCACAGCTTTGCTCCTGCAGGCTGCCAATTCCCTCCATGCCTGGGTCCAAACTTCTGTTATTGGTCTGCTATGGATGGAGTAGAGGTGGCACTCTGTACAAACAAAGCATCTTCCCAGGACCTTTGCTTCCTTGTCTGTACAATGGGAATAGTAACCCTGACCTATGCCCTAGAATAATGAGGAACAAGATTTAATTCATTCTGGCAAAATGCTCTGGGGCCTAGACTTGGAGGGCATTCCAGAAATGCAGTCATCTATTTACAACTACCTGCAAAAGTAAACTAAAATATATGAAATAAATTAACTAGATTTAGTAATGTCCAAAGCAGGATGAACTACGGGGGAAAGACAGGGGATACTGGTAGAGGTTAGGGATCAATGTTTTCTGTTTCTTCTACTTCCCCATTTGCACAAAGCTATTGATTGTTTTTTTTGTACCAGTGATGAAGTTCTTCAAAGACGTGGAATAGAAGTATATTCCAGATATTCCTCAACAGCAGGATAATGTTCATTGGTCTCTGTATCATGGTCATTATTCAATGGAAACTAAAAAAAGAAAATACTCTTCCTTCAGATGTGAGCAGTTTAATTTATCATATTAATCAAATAAGAGGCAATAATTAAAGCTGTTTTCTAGTGCTTTAATTTCAAAGTCACTTGGGCTCAAAACTTTAGAGTTTTCTTTGACCCCTTCTTTGTCATCGCCTTCCCACTGAATAGCCAAGTACTGCTTGATTCAACCTCTAAAGCATCTCATTCACACATCCCTTCCTCTCCACTAACATGACCTACAACCATAGTTCAGCCCTTCTTACCTCATGCCTCATACATTATCATAAGGGCCTTCTGTCTCCTTTACTCCAAAATCTCTTCTCTTTAATCCATGCCAGATCTGGCTAAACTAATATTCTGATGCACAGGATTATCGCTGCTCTACTTGAGAACCTGGTACTTAAAAGCTGCCACAATCTAGTTCCAGTTTACCTTTCCAGCTTTTTTTCATTCTATTCTTTTTTATGTACTGTATATATTGGTCAAAGTGGAATACAATTATTCCCTGATCTCATCCTGCCCTCTCTTGCCTTATATGCATTTATGCAGGCCATCCTCCATACCTAGAAGATATTCTCTATTCATCCCTGAAGGTTAGTCACACTGTTTTCCTTCAAAACCCAGCTCAGATGCCACTTTTTCCAAGCCCTTATTTTCCCTAATTCCAGGTAACCTCTCCTTTTCAGGATGAAATGGTGCAATTGTGATATAGCCAGGCAAGTGGCAAGTCTGCGGTCCCTGAGGGTATAGAAGCTAGGGGTTTACAGGCAAGATTTTGGGCAGTATGCAGAAGAGTGCCAGAACATCATACTTTGATATAGAGAAATCAATCTGCATAGGTAGGAAAGGAGAAGCAGACAGCTATATGGTATAAGGTGGGCATGTAGAGTCCATAGTGTGGAATGTATAAAATAAACAAAAATCAGAACAAGTAGGTCAGTACAAAATAATTGCAGAGATCACTGGTCCTAGGACCAGGTTGTCTGCTGAAATGCGGCATTATGCATTAGAAAGACTATTGTATCTGGAATCAGTGGACTTAGATTCAAATCCTGACTCTTTTACTTATTTTAAACCTTAGGCAAATTACTTAACCTCTCTAGGATTCAGTTTCCTCAAATAGTAAAATGATAAACGTGGACTAGATGCCTTCTAAAGTCCTTTCCAGCCTCAAATCTAAGATGTGATAATCAGTCCTGGTTTTATGATCCCCATAGTACAGGGAGTCAAAGGTTCACAGTGCCTGTCCTTGGGGAGAGTCAGACTTCCAAAGGTATTGTTAGCTTCTGAGGGTTGTGTTAGATCAGGGGTGGGGAACCTGTGGCCTCGAGGTCACATGTGGCCTTCTAGGTCCTTAACTGTGGCTCTTTGAATCCAAACTTCACAGAACAAATCCCATTAATAAAAGGATTTGTTCTGTAAAACTTGAACTCAAATTGCCGCACCCAAGGGTCTAGAAAGCCACATGTGGCCTTGAGCCTGCAGGTTCCTCACCCTTGCACTAGATAATTCCAAAGACCCACTCCAATTCAGATTCCTTAAAATTCTTTCCTTCTGTAAAATACAGTTGGTGTGCTTAGACACTGCTCTGCCCTTTGGTGAGGTCTTTTGTTCTGGACTGACGTCTTCCTATTACAGTGAGTTAAGGCCCTGATTGCTTGTGGACTCTGAGCTCTTCGGAGAGATGTAAGGTATTAGAGAAGGGATTCAAGACAGAGGACAATGCAGCATTAAGTGATCAGGCTGACACTGTAAAGCCTTCCAGGCATTTTTTTTATAACCTGTAGGAAATGCACATTTGAAACTAGGCAAGAATATAATATAGCAGGCATTGTTTTGGTTCCTTGCCTTTACTGTTGCCTTGATGACTTCACCATCTAACAAGCAGAAGTACTCATATATTCATTGATGATCACTTTTTAGGCATAAATGATAAATGACTGATTTATAAAGCCCTTTACAACCATATCCCAATCTATCTTTCTAGCTTGATTGGACATTATTTCCCCTTCCTTATTTGATGATCCAGCCAAACTAGGCTCCTCTTTGTTTCTCATATGTGACTTGTCCTTCCTTCTCAAATGAGCTTGCATTTATTTGTAATTTTTATATTATTCTGCATATGTTTTTTTGTTTTACTTCAGGACAGAGTCTCCCTATCTTGTCCAGGTTGGAAATTCAGTGACCATTCACAGGCCTGATTCCAATAGCTTTGACTTGCTCTGTTTCCAGTAAGGACTGATTTACTCCTTCTTAGACTTCCCCCAAGCCCAGGAACTCATCATATTAAGTCTAGATTTAGGGCAGACAACCTGCCAGCATTAGTCATACTGCAGTTTAGAACTCCCAAATTCAAACTATTCACTACTCTTGGTCTCCTAGGTAGTAGGAATTAAAAGATGTGCATTGCCATGTCCAGTCTGTATATATTTATATATGTTGTTGTCTCTCCCATTTGAATGTAAGCTACTTGAGACAGGAATTGTATCTCTGAGCTGCCCAGCATAATACCTGGAACATAATAGGAGTCTAATAATAAATACTTGTTTATTGATTGATTAATTGGTGAACCTTCATAGTGTGAAATTCCCTTGTCAAAGTTAGTTCTTTGATAAGGTGTGAACTCTCCTGACACTACTTATCTTCCTGAAGTCAAACTGATGATGACTGATTGATGGTTCATGGCTAGTTCACAGACTTGGTCTATACTCTTGGGTACAGGCCTTTAAAAGAAGGTTGGAGGTTGACTGATTCGAAAGTCCATCAATTACAGTCCCTTCAGGAGCCAATGGTCCTCAAGGATGGCAATGGAAAGAAAGAGTAGTGGAGTAAGGAGATCCTAGAACAAGTCAGGGGCTCATGAATACCAGCTGACAAAAATAGACCTACAGTGGCAAAACAAGGAGGGGATGGCAGTTTTTTGTGTAAACCTCCTGGACCTAGGACAGGAATTCCTGAATCCAGCAGAAGCTAGAGTTAAGGAACAACAAAGGATAGAACTACAACATGGAAGAGAAAGACAGCACCTTATTCATCATTCTTGCATTGTTTGAAGTGTGAATGTTCAGAAAAACATATATTAACTCTGTCATCCCTGGATGCTAATACTTGAATGATAATGGTAGGACACCCAAGGTAATATTATAAATCTAGGAATTATATAGGTATTGATAGGTGCAGTTTACTAGGGGAGATTTTACAAGGGGAGTTATTTTAACTGTTTATGGTTTTAGGTATGAGCTTTTTGAAATTTTTGTCAGGTTAAATAAAGCCTGTTCTATATTCACATTTTGTGAGCTAGCGTGTTTATTTACATGGGAGATGATGGCCCTTTCCCTTTTTATATAGACTTAGATGCAAGCCAAATTCTGATACCCCCAGGAGAACACCAGGTGGGAGCAAATATGAGCCAAAAAGACAGACTTTTGTGAGAAGCTTCCAAGACTGAACCTGGTCTTTGGGAGCCCAGAGCTGTGGTTCTGGGATCAAGGTTACAAAAAGGAAACTGAAGCTGAAACTTCTCTGGAAGACTTTATTTTAGGGAGACTAAGATACTTCAAAACATGAGAAGTATGCCAGTAATTTTTATTTATTTATTTTTTTGTGGTTAGTGAGAATCTGATCTCCACTGACACTAGTCTAGGTGTTTGCACTAGATGACTAGCACACCAATGCTCAAACTCCTATATATCTTCCTCTATGACTGCATGATTATCTTTAACTTGTAAAAATCATTAGAGAATATCTTCTTCATGCTACTGTTTGCCTTTTAATTTGTGTCATATTCTAGTCTTATGGTAGCAAGTTTAACATATTCAAAACACAATGTCCCTGAAATTGGAGACTGAAGTTGATTTTCTACAGGTGTGCTAACTTTAAAAAATCATCATATTCAGTTCTGTGCTGTTTTTAATTGTACTCCAGAAAACACATAATGAATCTACATGCCACCCTAAAATTAACCAGGATATTTCTAAAAGTTCATTAACTTTTTCAGCTAACTTTAGCAATAACACTATGGTAGGGAGATATAACACTGATGTCAGTGGATTACCTACACAAATGAAATCATGGATCTTTTGAAGCGTTTTTTAAAAAAGCAACTATAACGTCCAAGTAGAAAAGAATTACCTACGTGGGAAAAATCAATATCTACAGTTTCCCCCAATTATTTCCTTTCTAGATTCCTTAGTTTCTATTTGCTCTAGTTACACTGGCTTTTTCTGGATTGCAGAGGTGGAGTGGTCCTGTTGCAGTCACTATACCTAACCTTAATCTTACCTATCTTTAATCACTGAATGGGTGTTATCTCAGACAAACTGAGACTTGGGAAAGACCTTAGCTCAAAAATACCAAAGTCTCCCACTGCAGCCAGGGTCATCTCCAGTAATCCTGATCTGTCTTGCCACTGGACCCAGATGGCTCTCGAGGGGAAATTGAGGTTGGTGACTTTTCACAGCTCTCCCTTACTTAAATCTAATTCATTTGCAAGTCAAGACATCATTTTCCTGGTGTCATTGGTTGTCTTTGCAAATGAAAGACAAACAACAAACAAAACACCACTATATCTGGCCAATAGGAGAGTCATGATGTCCCCACGTATCAGACTGTTAATGCTCATTTATTCCCCTTGTTTTATAGATGAAGAAAATGAGACTCAGACAAGCTAAAAGATTTCCTCTAAGGTTCCCCTGGGCCAAAGTTAGTGTTGTAACATGCAAATGTAGAAGAGTTTTTCTGTGGGTTAAGTGAAATGATTTAATTCAGAGACAAAAGCCCACAGCTTTGGTCCAATTTAGGTATCTTTCTCTAAATGAGCCAGTTGGCCAAGACTATATGTAAGAATGAAATGTGGTTTCTTATGATAATCTCTAAGGATCCAAGTGATTCTTTTCATTACACGGTAGATTTGGTATACACAATTTTAAACTTTTGGTATTTGCAAAGTAGGGGATTAGTTTTAAATAAAGTAGAACTGTAAACTTGAGGTATTAAAAGATTAGATAACATTATGTAATTGGCAATAACATCTACTGGTAAAATATGAAGCTCAGTACTAGTTTTTTTTTTTCCCTAGAAGTTATAGATCAGGTAAAAAGGGATGTAGAGTTACTGGAATATACCCATGAAAGTAACTCTAGGTATTGGGTCAACATATGGGATGGGGCTGCTGAATCATGAGAAAGTGACAGGAGGCAGAAAAACGTTACTGGAATAGGAGATGTGACCCCAAGTGTGGAAAATACTGAAAATAAAAAAGTAAAAAAATAGATAATTTCAAATCCCAAGAGAGATATAACATAGGTAGCTAGGTGGCACAATGGATAAGGTGCAGGATCTGGAGTCAGGAAGACCTGAGTTCAAATTTAATGTGTGTAACCCCGGGCAAATTACTTAATGTCTCTCATCCTCATTTTCCTCATCTTTAAGGTAAGCAGCACTTGCCTCCCAGGGTTGTTAGGATAAAATGAAACATTTGTAATGTACTTTGAAAACTTTAAAGTTCTACATAAATGCTAGTTGTTATTATTATTATCATCTCTATAAGGTTTACAAATATCTTTCATATCATAGTATTGGCCATCATTGGAACATTTCCCTCACCCCCAATTTCTAACTCAATTTTTTGGCATATATTTTCCATGGGAATATATCTTCAATTTTGCAATGTGAGTCAATGGGAAAATGTGGTTCACTTTGCAGAAATTCACTTAATAGTCAACTTTGCTGGAATGCATCTGTTCTGCAAAGCCAGGGAGATTGGCACAGGGGAGTAACTTGGGCCTAGAGGGAAAGCAAAACTCAATAAGTATGCTGAATGTACTTTCGAGAATCCTTCCACAGAAATGCTACAGAGAGATAAAAATTAGGAAAACATTGAACTTAACTAATTCAACATGTTGAAAAGAGATTTTGCATCTAAGTTTTATAACCACGTACTTTTCCCACATTTGTCCCAAGGCAGCAAATGAGGCGCTATATCCACCATCGCTAATACTAGCAATTTGAACACACTCTTTGGCAAGCCAGAAATAAGATAATTGTTCAACATAGGCTGGCTTTTCTGAAATACTGGAAGCATTGCCTGTAATTATAGACATCTGTCACTGCTAGCCACTCAGTAGTAACCCTGACATCAATATACAACTATAACACTAAACTGCCTGCAGGCATAGCAATGGAGACCAGATACGAGAGGCAGGCAGGCAGGCAGGCAGGCAGGCAATCATCTGCTTCATCCAAACTATCTGTCAAAGGTTTCCAACCACAAATAGCTCTTACATTTTGTATCCTTAGGATAATATGTTGATTTATTTTAGATTCTCTAATATTTACAGTCCAGGCCATCTACTAAAATAAAGAAACAAACCTTATGGCTAATGGAAGCAGTTACTGTTCACAGTCATCACAAAAGGTCATAGCTCAACCCTCAAATGTTAAAAATTGATGGCTCCTTTAAAAACGTCCCATTGTACATATGTTTCCCTTTGTATATGCAATTATTTTCAGCTGCAATTCAAAATGGTAAATACAATCTTTCATCAGCAAGCATGTTGCCATATTTACCCAATAGAAATGTTCATATTTTAAGCCTTTTCTGTGAAGCTGATATAAGTTTCATGTGGAGTACTTAAGAATCTAGCATGTCAGATTTGGTTTAGCTTTGCATGTAACACCTGATATGTGGGCATCCTTTACATATACAAATAATGTGATAGCTCAAGATTCGAAAATGATATAGAAGGATAAAAGACCTGGTTAATATACAAGGAGGTGGACATATAATTTCACTAGGTGTGGGCTGATAGAAATTTGCATGTACAAGTACATTCAATATTTTTTAAAAGCTCAGCTACTCAGAAGTGCGCTTTCTCTCTCTCTCTCTCTCTCTCTCTCTCTCTCTCTCTCTCTCTCTCTCTCTCTCCTCCTATGCATCTTGAGAAGACAAAAATTATTAGAGGTTTAAACTAATTGGAAATTAACAACCTCACAATCATCATAATTTGTTACCAAAAACCCAGGTATTTCTTAGTATGATCACAACAGCCTATGCTGAAGAAAAACTATTAATTACTGACAGACAGTTAGCTTACAAGTGAGCTGCATTTTAAAAACCTCCTTTAAAATACAATTGCTAAATGCCTTACAGTGCTGTAATGTGAGACAGGTTCAAATCTTATTACTTCACTGAAATTAAAACCTAAGTTTTAATACTGTTCAAGTCGAACAATGATTCCACACTTTATTGCTTTTGAAATCCCTTGATGATCATAGGGAAAAATGCCCCCGAGAAAAAAAGACTCTGTTTTCGATAAACAGAAAATACAGTTTGCACTCTTAGCCTCTTTGTCATCACAAAAAAAGGATTTAATGCCAATTCTTTAAAAAAAGACTTTTTTTCACAAAATGTGCACCTTGTGTGCCATTTGTAAAATCAGTTCACTTTCTTTTATTTATTACTGTGGCGCGGCAAGGCAATAAAGCAGCTACCAATAGCTAATAAATTACATGCCTTTTAAAACAATTCTCCAGCTACAAAAACATGTAACTACAAAGGTTTTCATTTACATGGTACATCACACAAAATGTCTATATTTGTGTCCTATTAACTATTTTGGCAAAATGTGGCTCTTTATCAAACAGATGAGGGGAAAACAAAGCTTCATTCACACTCTATGATGTGTACATACAAAAACAAATAAAATATGTGTATACACATGTATGTGAGAAAAGACTTCAAGAAAATTCTTATATTGCTTTTCCATCCTGTAAATGTTTCTCGAGAAGCTGGCATTTAGGTTATGATTTGTGTAAATAATCTGTTACAAAAAAAAGTATTCAAGGAAGTTACATTCAATTAGGAGTATCTTAACATTAGCTTAACAGATGTTGATAAATAAAAATATGTCTCTTTTACTGGTCTTATGATCCTTTTAACATGTAGCTACTTAGAAATCATGGTTGCTAGCAGGTTTTCAGGGCAAATTACAATGATGATAGCTTATATTGCTATAACACTTTATGGTCACAAAGCACTTTCACAGACTAGTGGAGTGGATTCTCACAACAATCCCATAGGTAGGTGGTACAACACACAAGCCCATCAAATGAGAGTCAAAATCTCCCACAAGCTCAAAGACCATCAGAAATACTGTCATTTTAGAAAGAGCTTCAAACATGGTTTATTTATTTTAAAAATATGTATATCAAATATATTTTCATTAGTTGATACATTTCTTTTCAAAAATGTTATCTCCTCATAACCACAAGAAACTGCTTTTAAAAAATCTGAATATGGAATTTTTTCCTTTGTTGGTCTGGCTATTTACAAATGAATTCTTAAACATTTATACTTTAATTCTAGGATTAAATTGTCAAATTAATCAGGGTGTTCTCTTAATGCTCTCACTTTTATTCTCATGATAAGGATATATTTACAAAGTCCTGTACTTGCTTTTTATTATTAATTCTCTCCATTTCCTGTAATAGCTATAATAGTTGTGGCTTTGGTACTTATCTTTCCTTTTTTTTTGGTTTAATACGTACAAAATATCAGCTTGGTTCAATTATGCATGATGAATAATGCTTCTATTTCCCAGACACAAACAACTTTGTATTACATCTCAATTTAACTTTATGTTGATGACCTATTATCCAAACAAATAGCAATGCCTCACTGTGTAGGTCACCCATCTCTCTCCCTTCACTTAAATTCACCTTCTTCAGAAAACCTACCCTAATTATTAGTATTAAGGAAAAAATTATTGCATATTTCCCTCAGAGTTTAAAGACTCTTTATCAACAATTTCATTCACCTTCACAAATGTTTACATTTCAAAGATTTCAAGATGATATAAAATCAGGTCATGAAGAATAGCATATTGGTAAATTTATATAGATATTTTTCCAAAATTAGCATTTTTGGAAACCATTATGTTTATAGAACCATTGCCTTAAAGATTCTAAATTAACCAAAATAACCCAACCTATGTTACAAAAATGTCTACTATATCTTGTGACCTCTTTCTATTTCTTCATGAAAATTTTATTTATTTTACTCATCTTTAATTGCTCAGATTGCTCTTTTTGTTGGTTAATTTGTTGTGTTTTTCCTTGCTTATTGAAACTTCTAGTGGTTTTATTTATTCTCAAAAGGTCCCTGTGAGATATTGTTACTACTTTGAAAAACTATAAAGCACTGTACAGATGTGTACTATTATTATTGCTATTTTTGTTGTTGTTGATATATTCATTTTTTAAGATGTGGAAATTGGACAACACTGAGGTTAGGAGCCTTGTCCAAGCAAGTTAGTTTCAGAACTAGTACCAGAGCTAACTGTCAAGATTCCTGGCTCAGGGATCTCACTACTTGACTATGTTGTTGCCAGGCTCTTGAATATAAGAAACATATCTTCCAAGTGTGATACAGCAAATCAAATCAAAACAAAAAACCTAAATGTACCCCATCTCCAAAATAAAAATTACACACAAGAAATAGAAGTAATTCTGTCTTTATATTCTAAGAACTGAAAGAGCAATTCAGTGAACTAACTGCTAACAGGTGGCCAGTGAACTAACAGAGAAGGCTACTCATTAGCACATAACGAGCTCATTCAGCACCCCTCCTCCATGTCCACCAGTCCTGCAGGTAGGTTACATATGTTAACATATAAGCTTTCAACATATCAACTCTACCGCTCCTTTCTCCTAGTGCTGTTGAAATCCAAAGGAAAGAAACTTGTTTGGGCTATGACAGCAGTGGGACAGTGCTCTGTGCCACAAAATCATCCAGAGAACTAAGAAACAAATGGAATTGGGGTAGGACTTAGGTATAGTTGTGTGGCCCTCCACTAAGCCTGAGGGAAAGATTTTGGCAAACAGCTGGGGTCACTTCTGTCACCCCAAAAGTCAGTTTGGGGCAGAGACCAAGACTCAGGAACCATGAATTGTCTATTATGGGAGAAGACTAAGACAACTTTGAGGTCTAGCTAGCTCCCAGAAAAAATGTCACCAAAGGGGAAGGAGTCAAAAAGTGAGTAAGAGGGGAAAATAAAGACAAAAAGACATAAATTACCAAAGAGGAAGAAAATCAAAGACCTGAGCATAAGCAAATGCTTATGCAACAGGGAATATGTTAATAACAAAAGGGACAGTGCCCTCCAGATCAAGTAAAAGAACATAGATATGTATGAAATAAATATTATAAGGAAGAAGGAAGGAAACATATATTTATTAAATACCTACCATGTGCCTGGCACCATTAAATGCTTTACAAATATTGTCTCATTTGATCCTCACAACAACTCTGGGAGGTATGTGCTATTATTATTCCCATTTTATAGTTGAGGAAACTCAGGTAGACAGAGGTTAAGTGATTTGCCTATGGTAACTCAGCTAGTAAGCATTTCAGGCTGGATTTGAACTTAGGTCCAGCACTCCATCTACATTTGAACCAGGCCCAGCACTCTATCTACTGTGCCACCTAGTTGCCCAAAAGAAGATAAATTGACACCTGATGAGGAAGGAGATCCTATTAATTCCCAACATAGTATGAAACCACAACAGGATGTTCCTGAATAGTTTTTAAAAGAGAAAAAAGCATCGTGAAAGCAAAATTTATTGCCTGCATAGCAAAAATAATTGATAGAAAAGAAAAAAAAAACATGAATCCATTGTGGCAAGTCTCATCAAAGAAACAAAAGGGAGAATAATGAGTGGGAATGCAAATATATGCAAGTGATGGTCAATCTGGAAGAAGAGAAACAAAAGGCAGTGACATTAAAAGAAAACAATAAAACCAAAGTATACTGATCTTGAGGACAGGATGCATAGAAACAACCTGAGGATTACAGGTCTTCCTGAAGAACACAAGTAAAAAAATCACAACACTACACAGTCAGATCTGCCCAGAACTTCTGAACATAGGAAACAGAACACCAACTGAAAGAATGTACAGATTGCTTCAAGAAAAAAAAAAAAACTATGCTCCAAACTCCAAGACACAGAG
The DNA here is from genome assembly GCA_011680675.1 of Gymnobelideus leadbeateri. Lineage (NCBI taxonomy): Eukaryota > Metazoa > Chordata > Mammalia > Diprotodontia > Petauridae > Gymnobelideus > Gymnobelideus leadbeateri. Next base: position 580,109 of record WOXC01006892.1, on the reverse strand, counting down.
TGCTTAAGTATAATTACACTAACAAACAACAAATTCTGCAAGCAAACAGGAGAAAAACCTTCAAATATAAAAGACAGAAATTCAAATAACATAAGACTACCCTAACCCACCAAAAATGCAGAAGAATAAGGAAATAATGTGTTCTATACAGCAAAGGAGCTGAAAATGCAACTCAAGTTAATCTAAAAATTTAAGCCTAACCATTAATGAAAAAAAAAAGATGGATTTTTTAAAAAAGGGGGGTATCAAAAAATTCCTAGAAAGAAAACTAGACCTGAAGAAATTCCTTGTTTTTAAATACCCCAGACAACAGAAATACAAGAAGAGTAAACAAATACAGCTACGAAGGACAGCAACAACAAAATAACAACAGAGAGACCATTAAGAGATTTCTTTCTAAACTCACACAAGGAAATGGGTAAAAATAAAAGTCAAATAGAAGTAGTGTTGGAGAACAGACATAAAACATCATGGATACATTGTGGATTAAACCTAACAATATCCTGCCCCAAAGTGAGTGTGTGTATGTGTGTGTGTGTGTGTGTATGTGTGCATGTGTGTGTGTGTGTGTGTGTGTGACTACATTACAGAAAGCCAAGGTGCCTAAAAAGGGAGAAGGGAGGAAGAAGATAAAGGGAAATATATAATGTACCTAATGGAGCCAAAGGCAAAGAATTTTGAAAAAAATAACTCCTTTAATGTCTTAGGAAGAAAAGAGACTTCTGGAGAATGGATGAGGTGGCAAAGGGAGGAACTGTAAAAAGAAATTAAATGAAAATGAACTTTCCTAGCTTCCTTTGTTCCAAATGCCTAAGTCCTAGTTTTAGATCACCTCCACTTCTCTACGTTGTTGACTATATAAATATAGGCTTATGATTAAAAAAAAGACAAAGAACCAAAAAACAAACAAACAAACAAAAAAAAACCATTGACATTGTGTTGTTCTGGACCTAGGTATTTTAACTAGTGGAAAAACAACTTTACTAATTCTTCCTGAATTACATTCTTGCTCACACTGCTATGTCCTGATTTTTAGCCCTTGTCTTAAGGTTTGGTACTTACCTAAGTGCGATGATTGTTGTCATCATATGGCATCTCTTCTGACTGCTTTATTACCACCCAGGAATACAAGAGAAGAACCAGAAGAGCACATCGCATTAGAAACCTGGGCAGCAAAGAATGTCTACCATGCTGTGGTCAACACTGTGAAGAGCTTCGGAAGCCAAAAAGGACGAGGACTGAGAGAAGGCCATTGGTTTTTAGAGGTTAGGAGATTGCTAGTGACCTTCGAGAGAGTAACTCCACAGGAGCACAGGTCTAGATTTAGAAGAGACTTCGCAGACCACCTGGTATGATGCCTTCATCTCACAGTGAGAAAACTGTGGCTTAAGAAGTTTAAATGGCTTGTCCAAGGACCCCCCGTTAGTGAGCATCAAAGATAAGGTTAGAGCCCAGCCCCTCTGGCTTGAGATCCATGGCTCTCTACACTGTATTGAGTTGCCTCTGCTGGTGAGGATCAGAAGACAGGAGCTCACAATCATGTGGGTGGTGAGAAAGTGGGGGTAGAGTATAAAGAGCTTTTTCTAGAGTTTGAAAGCAAAAGGAAGGGAAGATACAGAATAATATGTAACTTGAGGAGACAACATGGTCAGATGACAACTTTTTAAGGATGGGGAAAATCTGGGAATATTGATGGGGCAGGAAAGGAGATAGGGTATGAAAGAGATTAAATAATACAGACTGTATGATTACAGGGAGAGAGAAATTTCTGGAGGAGATGGGCATTTGCCAATTTGATCATTACCATCCACTAAATTCAGTCAATGAATTAACTGATAATTACATTTGTGTAATCCTTACTCTATAGAGAACTGGATCCAGAATTCTGTTAGATAACAATAGCGGGATATGTAAGAAATATAAGACTAGGGCTAGGGACTGGACCTATTATTTCAATCAATCCCAAGTGGCAATATTACCTTTAGCGATGATAGTAACCTAATCACTCAACTGAAATAGCTCTCTCCAAAGTTAACTTAATTGCCAATTCTGATGGTATTTTCTTAGTCTTTATCCTTATTGATGTATTTGTTGAACTTGACCTGGCTTGCCATCCTCATCTCCTGGATAGTCTCTCTTCTCTGGGTTTTTGAAACACTATTATAACAGTATTCTCTCCAGATTCTCCTACCTAACTGCTCCATTTCACTCTCCTTTTCTAACTCATCATCCATTTCATGTCCCATACCTGCAGGAGTTCCTGAAGGTTTTGTCTTAGACCTACATTTAATTACACCTTTCGATAGTGACATTTATCTACCTATCATCTATCCATAGCCATTCCTAGTCTCTCCTGAGCTTTGGTTCCATATCACCAATTGCCTACTAGACATTTTAAATTTTATGTCCTCTAGACATCTCAAACTCAATGTGTCGAAAACTGAACCTGTTCAACCCTCCTCTCTTCCAAATGTTCCTGTTTTTGTTGAAAGCACCACCATTCTCCCAGGTTTATAGCCTTTGTAGTTCTCCTTTGATTCCTGACTCTCACTCCACATGTCTAATCAGTGGCTGAATCATGCCATTTTTATCTCCACATTATCTCTCACATCTGACACCTTCTCTCACACAGCTACCATCCTTAGTTAAGGCCCTCATCATCTCTCACCTGGATTATTGCAATAGCCTTCTAATTGATCTTCCTGTCTTATGTATTTTACCATTACAGTCCATCCTATGCAGTACTACTGCCAAAGTAATTTTCCTTAAGTGCAGATCTGACCATGTGACCCATTTAGTCAATCAACTTCCTATTGCTTCTAGGATAAAATATAAACACCTCTGCTTAATTGTTAAAGCCCTTCAAACCTGGCCCCAATATCTTTCCAACCTCAGAGGCTATTACTCCCTCCCCTACATTCTGTGGTTCAGCAAAACTGATCTATTTGTTCCTCACACATGACACTCTATCTCCTGTCTTTGTATTGGACATCCTCCGTGCCTGGAATATACTCCTTCCTTTATTTCTATTCAATTGTGTCCTTCTCTTTGTGACTTCATGGACCATACTTCCCTGGGGTTTTCTAGACAAAGACACAGGAATGGTTTGCCATTTCTTTCTCCAGTGGATTAAAGCAAACAAAGGTTAAGTGACTGCTAGCCCAGGGTCACATAGCTAGTAAGCATTCGAGCTTAGATACAAACTCAGGTCTTCTGGATCTATCCGCTGAGACATCCAGTTGCCTCTACTCCTGCCTTACTTCCACAACCATGGTGTCTTACACACTATAATGTAAGTTCTATGAAACTAGGGATTGTTTCATTCTTTGTAATGTACTCCCACTGCTTAGTAAAAAGCCTAGTGTATAGAAAGTACTGAAGGAATGTTTGAATGATAACTGCCTAAAGCATTGAGAGGTTAAATGCCTTGCCCAGGGTTGCACAGCCAGGGTGTATCAGATATATGACTTAAAACCCAGTCTTCCTGGCTTTAAGGAGAGCTCTCCAGAACACTATGGCATGCTGTCTCCTATAAGACTAAATTATATAAAACTGGCAACTAATACTGGAACATTATATTTTTGTGATTCTTATCCATTTTCAATCTCTTCTGTCAAATATTCTCTCACCATGGCTCAAATGCAAAGCTTTCTAAAGCTTGGTCAAGGGCTCCATAACAAATAATCCTTTAGGGAGCTCATTTATTCACAAGATTTCAATTGTTCTGTGTCCCAAATCTACATCTTCTGCCTGCTTCAATTCTATATAGTACCTTATCAATTATCTATAGAGTATCTGATTTGTGTGCTTAACTAAATTAAAGTAGACCTAGAACTAAATTCAGTATCTTTCTTATTAAAATAATTACTTATCTGTACTTCTACAATACCAAGAATGGTATTGCTAACCTTTGGTCCCCAGTTTTAAAAGTATTTGAATAATTTTGATTCTTACTCCTCACTATACTTCTAAATATTTAATTCTACCCTACTTCCACTTCTGGCTCACCTTTATCCACTAAAAGTTTTCTGACCATTGCCACTAAATCTAGTCATCTCACACATTCTGCCATTTTTACTTGGTTAGTTCTACGATCTCATTAATGTGGGGAATTCCTCCAGTGATTCAGACTGCCATTCACCCATGATCTCCCATCCTATGCTATTCTTGTCCATGCCTTCCCATAAATTCTACCTAAGAGGTCCAACCAATATGCTGTGGCCCTTCCTTTAGTTCAACTGACATTGTATGGATACCGATGGAGTATAAAGATATTGTCCAAATATCAGTCCAAGTGTGGAAAGGTTCATTACTAGAAGGTTGGTTGCTAGGGGGTGAGTTTTTATTTATTTTTGCCACAGCAACTAATAAAGATTATTTCCTAAAGTGTGGAAAGGTTGTAATGTGTATTGGTGGAAGAAATAACCTCAGAGATGAAGTGATGGATCTTTTGAAGCTGAGATGTAAAATGTACCTGTCATTTAGCTCAACTAAACTCAGCATGTTGAAGCTTCAAGGGGACACATGTAGGTCTGTCTTCCATACCACAGTATAAGCAATCTTCTGAATGCACTAGTGAGCATATTACTACTCTATTAAAAACTTAAGAGTTGCTCCCTCTTGCCTACCAGTTAAAGCATAAAGCATTTTCCATAGTCTAGCTTTCCATATCTATCTTTCTAGCTTTATCTCTTACTTCCCTTCAAGCATTCTGCATTGCACAGGATTATAGTTCTACAGCTAGAAGGTACATTAAAAGTCATCTACTACAACCCCTCATTTTAAAGATAGGAAAACTGAGGCCCAGAGACATTAAGTGACTTGCCCAAGGTCACAATGCTGAACTGAACTATTCTCTATCCCCCATTATCATCCTCCATGCTATTGCTCCCTGCACCCAGAATAAAACACTTCCATAACCTCTCTCAGATCCCAGGTGAAAGTAATCTCTTCCTCCTCCTCAAATTTCTCATAGCATTTTGACTGTCTCCTTGGAACCTATTTCAATCATTTCTGTATCACAGTTATTTGCATTCTTCACTCATCAGAACACAAGCTCCTCGAGAGCAGTTTGTCACATCTTTGTTTCCGTCCTTTAATGCCCAACACAGTACTTTGCACACACTAACTGCTTAATAAATGTTTGTTGAACTGAATTAAAATAATTCAAAATTTACTGACCTTGGCCAACTTATCTATTGTTTCATTTCCTCATTTGTGAAATAAGGTGATTCTAGCTATAACATTTCATGGTTCAATAAATTATATTTATCCCCTTAACCTTCATCTTTCCAGTCTGAAAAGTTTTTTGGTTTTCGTCAATCGTCTACCTATTAAAGCGTGCATAGTCAGTTCTAGAAAAGTAGCTGGGTAAATATGGATTGTGACTATTAATACAACAAAGGAGCTGAGCCTCTGTCTATCTAACTTCTGTCTAGCACCTCCCACATCTTTGGCTATCAATGAAAGTTAAACAAACCATGACATAGTCATTCAATTTAACTACAATATCCATTGGCCACTGAATGCTGACGACCCAGACAATTCTGGTAAAAATAGATAACACAAAAAAGAAGCAGGATTGGAGGGGGGCAAACTCTTGAAAAGACATTTGGTCATCTTCTTTCTCTGTCTTCTCAAGTTAGAAGGCACAAAAGAAGCCCTGAAGATGGAATGCAGAAGAGAAAAGGCCATTAATTCCTTTTCAGTTAAATTCATTAAATGCCAGGCACTGAAAGATACAAAGACAAAAATAAAAAAGGTTTTGTGCTCCAAGAGCTGGCATTTTGCTAGGGCACCCAACTAATAAATATTGGGAAAAGAGCAGACGGAATTAGGAAGAGCCTCTTACAGGAGGGAGCACTTGATCTCAGTCTGGAGTGGTCAATACAAGCTAGGAAAGTACATGCAGAAGGGTCTTAGAACATAATAAATGAAAAATTCTCATTTCAAGGTCTTTTCCTAGACTATGAATCAAAACTTTTGGATTCCTACTATTTGACTTAACGAGATAATGTCCTAATCATTGGGCTAGAACTTCTGCTATGATTAGACAACATTTATAGCTCAAACATACAAACCTAAGTACCCTTTCTGAGTGCCTAGAAAATTATTTGAAGGTGGTATAGAATGGTGAATTTTCATGTTTTTTCTCTTCTTTTTTTTTTCAAATAAAAGGTTACTAATCTGTCATTTACATTTAATCATTATGCATCTGTTGTTAATGTATTTTGCTATGGCCACGTATATATTTAAGCAATTTAAATTTTGATGTTTGGATAAATAATTGGGAAGAAAAAAAAAGCATTTTAATTATATAACATATCACATACTGCACCTAAATTAAAAAACAACAATTCTCTTGATGATTGAATGGGGATACCCTAAAAGCAGAAGCTTATTAAAAGTGAATTGGATTCCTAGCTAACTGTGAAAAATTCCCAAGTACTTTTAAAGCTATGAAATGGCTGACAGTGGATAAACAGAATATAAAAGCAGATGGTTCAGATGGTCTAAATACAAAGCAGGTGGTTATCAAAACATGAGTTTGCCAGTTTGCCAACACTGCTGCCTTTTACCCACCCCAAGCCCCCCAACATCTGTTTTCTTGATGTTCATGTGATACATTTATGTAATTTGTAGGACGTAAATCATCAAACTAAAAACCAAAAACATATTGAGAAGAGAAGCTCTGTATTTTTGAATGAGACTCCTTCCCAGGAGCTGTCATTCTACTTTGCTCATTTCTCCCATATTTTTATCTTAGAAAGCTGGAAAATTAGCTTTTCTCAAAATTGACACAATGGATTATGTTTATCTTTTATCTTCCAGAGCTTAGGACAGTGCCTGGTATATAGTAGATGCTTAATAAATGTTTGATTGATTGATTTTGCTTTAAAAAAAAGCAATGCCTAAACTAGTGACAGGTTTGAACATGAGGAATTCAGAGCATGCCACCAGATTTCATTATGTACAATTTATGTATAAAGAAAAGAAATAATTACAAAATAATTAGTTCCCTGAACCAGATGGGATTTAAATACCACAGAATCTTAGTCATTCACAGAAGTAAAATCTACATTGTATCAACTCTCACAAAAGTTGGCACTTTCAATTTCTCTCTCTTCTTAGCTAAAGCTGGAGTGATCTCAAAGGATGTTATGGTATAATTTAAAAGCCTGCTGAAAATAAAGTTTAAAGACTAAAATAACAACACCACTAAATAGATAAGAAAAGAACTAGAGTTTTCATTCAGAATCTGTCACTGTTGTGATACAGTATACCTCAGTCAGGAAAATTATCAATCTTTGTGGGATTCAGTTCCCTCATTTGTACAAGTTGAAGATTGAACTACATGTACATGTTATCTACCTTAGTAGAATGTAAGATCCTTGAGGGCAGAGCCTATTTAATTTTTCTTTTTGTATGTCCAGGCATTTAATAAATGCTTGTTGATGAGTGACTGATTTAGGGTCTTTACTCATTCTAACATTCAACATAACTATGAATCAATGAATTTGTTCATCATTTCTAATGTTGGCTATTTGAGACAGTACTCTCCTAGAGGGTGGAGCATATGAAATTAATTATATTTCATACATAGCAATAATCCATGTATACTAAGCTCCTTAAGCTGCATCTCGATTGCAATCCAAAACACTGGTTTGTGGGCATTTTAGAAAGAATAATTTTAGGCACATGACAACTCTCATCACAAGAGGATAGACATGTGAACCCCAAAGCCATACAGCTGCAAGATGAGGATGCTTGATGTAATCAGTGACTGATATTGCAAATTTTAGCATGTTTTGCTGACATCTCTTTTTACCAAATTAGATAATTAAATCAATATTTATGTCAGATACTACAAAATTAAGAAGTATTAGTAGATGCTGTATTGTCTGGAATCACATCTAATTCTGCAAAGGAGCAGGGTTTAATTTTTAGGCTGGGATCTGGTGCAGAATGAGATGCCACAAAGTGAAGGCAGGAAATTAATGCTTCCAAGTTGGTCCAATGCCAACCTAGGTCTGTTTTGTTCTAGCTCTTCAGTTTGAGCAGCCAGAGTTGCTTTCTCTACTCCTAATTTTGACCTCCAGTTTCCATATATATATATATATATATATATATATATATATATATATATATATGTTATATAATTAAACTGGTTAGTTGGAGTTTTCAAGAACAAAACATATTAAAAGAAACATGTTGGCTAATCCCTGAGGCCTTTAAGAAAAAAAAAAAGGAAGGGATAGTAGTTAGTGAAGGACATAAAAACGTCTGAGAGGTGATTTACACGAACAAAACATCCCAGCTTCCTATACCTCCTCACTTTTATCCTACTGGTTCCTCAAATCTTAGTTCACAGGCCACTGGAAACTCGTGCTCTAGGCCATGGGCACTATGATCAATAGTCTGAATCTGGAAAAGTCCTCATTTCTACTGCTGCAGGAGAGGGCAAAACTGATTCCCCAGTCCCATAGGGTCTCCCCCATTGGATTATAAACTTCTTGAGAACAGGGACTATTTTTTGCCTCTTTTTGAATCACCAGGACATAGCACAGTGCCTAGCACATGTTGGACTTATTCTACCTTGTCCTCCTTGAAAAGTCCACTGTGTTCTGGTAGTTTGTAGTGTTTTTCCTTTGAGACAGCTGTGTGGTCCAGTGGATAGGAATGCTAGGCCTGGAGTCAGGAAGACCTGAATTTAAATCCAGCCTCTGACTTCCTAGCTGTGTGATCCCGGACAAGTCACTTCACCTCTGCTTGCCTTAGTTTCCTCTTGTGGATAATAGGGATAATAATAGCATTTTCCTCACACACATGCTGACAGTGCTTAGCACAGTGCCTGGCATCAAAGTGCTATACAAATGTCAGTTATTATTAATGAATGTTTATTGATTGATTTATCTTGAGACACAGATGTAAAGTTAGAAATATGAATGCATTTTCCCACAGATTTTTTTTACATATTTGATATAATGGAAATAATTCTGGATATAGAATCAAGAGGACCTTGGTATGAATCTGAACTCTATATCTTGATTTCTCTGGGCTTCAGTTTCTTAATCTGTAGAATGAAGACTAAGTGATTTCTGAGGTCTCTTCTAACTCCAAAAACTTATGATCTATGATTATAGTGCCATAGTGATAATACTGCTATTATTAATAAGAATTATATAATAATTGGTTTTATAAACCACTTTCATCACAATAATTCTCTGAGATTACTGTAGGAGTATTATTGTCATCCCAGTCTACAGAGAAGATGACTTGCTAACTGTCATACTACCAATTAGGTATCAGAGTCAGAACTGACACCCATATTTTCTTATATTACAAGGAAAAGATACTTTAAAAAGATCATAAAGAGTTAATGAAAATGGACACTACAGAGATAATATAAAAACTTTTTAAAAATCCATAGAAGCAATGAACAGCAGGTTTAACATAATACAGAACAACTAAAAATACTTTTTAAAGAATAATCTATAAACAATGGGGAATCATGGAGAAGCAAGTGACAGACATGGAGGATGGATCATAACAACAAACTAAATATAGAAAAATAAAAGAAAATTACTATTTCATTCTGGGAAATAATCAAGGAAACCTTTCCAGAATTAGAAAAAAAAAGTAACAATGAAGTACGCAAAGAAACAACCCATTAAGACTCTAATGAAGAACTGAATATGCATTTTGTCTATTCACAATATAGTACAATTCGAATATAACAATATAGGGAAAACACTACAAACTACCAGAACACAGAAATCACTTAAGAAGAAATAATCAGGAAGACAGTGGAATTTTCAGGGAGGACAAGGTAGAATAAGTCCAACATATATAAAATTAAGAAGCTTGGGCCATGAATCCAGAATTATCTATGCAGAAAAACTCAGTATGCTTTTTTTTGTGGTATCTTTTCTTTTTTCTTTTTCTTTCCCAAATGCTTTATTAACTTCTGGTTTACATCATTCATTTCTGCCAGATCTTAAGTTACAAATTTACTCCCTGTTTTTCCCCTACCCAAGTCCCCAAAATAGTGGTCCCACAGAAGATCCCCTCCTCCAATCTGCTCTCTCCCATATCTTCCCCCATACCCTCTTTGACTTTTCCAGTAGGGCATGGTAGATCTCTATGCCCCAGTGCCTTTTTATCTTATTTCCCAATTACATGTAAAATACTATTAATAATAGTATATACATATATATGCATACATATATATTTTTAAACATTTGGTTTTAAAACTTTGAATTCCTGATTCATTCCCTTCCTACCTTGTCACCCACCCTTACTGGGAAGATAAAATATTTAGTATATGTTGTATATGTGTAGCTATGCAAAACATTACTATAATAGATATATTGTAAAAGACTGACTATATTTCCCTTCCTCCTATTCCACCTCTCACTTGGTCTATTCCCTACTTTGATCCTGTCCCTTTTCAAAAGTGGGTGCTTCCAACTTCCCTCCCCCCAGCCCGCTCTCCCTTCTATCATCCCCCCTTCTCATCCCCTTCCCCCCTACTCTCCTGTAGGGTGAGATACCCTATTTAGTGTGTATATCATTCCCTCCCCGAGCCAAATTCAATGCGAATAAGGTTGACCCATTCCCTTTTGCCTTCCTGTTCTTCCCCTCCCTTGTAGCCATTTTCCCTTGCCTCTTTTATATGAGATAGTTTATCCAATTTTTGTCTCTCCCCATCTCCTCTCATTATATTCCTCTTTCACCTCTTAATTTCACCTTTTAAGTATCATCCCTTCCTATTAAATTGGTCCTGTGCCCTCTATCTATGTATACCTGTCAACATGTATACACACATTCACAAATGTATTCATATGTCTTCTATTCCCTTCAACTATTTTCTTTTTTTTTTTTTTTTTTAAGGCAACTGGGGTTAAGTAACTTGCTCAAGGTTACACGGCTAGTCATTATTTATTTGTGGGTGCTCATTTTCTGAGGCCAGATTTGATCTCGGGTCATCCCAACTCCGAGGCCGGTGCTCTTACTCACTGCGCCACCTAGCCGCCCCTTTAGGGCAATTGGGGTTAAGTAACTTGCCCAAGGTTACACGGCTAGGTTTTTTGGTTTGTGTGGATTAAGTGTCTGAGGCCGGCTCCGAACTCAGGTCCTTCTGACTTCAGGGCCGGCGCTCTATTCACTGCGCCACCTAGCCGCCCCTCCCTTCAACTATTAAAAAGTTTCATCAGTTACAATTATCATTTTTCCATGTAGGAACGTAAATAGTTCAACTTTGATAAGTTCCTTACGATTTTTCCCCGTTTATATTCACATGTTTCTTGTATCTGAATATCAAATTTTCTATTCAAGTATATTTTTTTCTTCAAGAATACTTGGAAAATCTTCTATTCCACTGAATGACCATATTTTCCCCTGAAACATGATACTCAGTTTTGCTGGGTAGATGACTCTTGGTTTTAATCCCAGATCCATTGACCTCCAGAATATCATATTCCAGGCCCTTCAATCCCTCAGTGTAGAAGCTGACAGATCCTATGTTATCCTGATTGTGTTTCCACATTATTCAAATTGTTTCTTCCTGGCCGCTTGTAATATTTTCTCCTTGATCTGGGAATTCTGGAACCTGGCTATAATATTCCTAGGAGTTTTCTCTTTGGGATCTTTTTCAGGAGGTGATCAATGGATTCTTTCAACCTCTATTTTGCCCTCTGGATCTAAAACATCAGGGTAATTTTCCTGGAGAATTTCTTGGAAGATGATTTCTAGGTTCTTTCTTTGATCATGGCTTTCAGGTAGTCCAATAATTTTAAAATTATCTCTCCTGGATCTATTTTCCAGGTCAGTGGTTTTTCCCATGAGATATTTCACACTGCCTTCTATTCTTTCATTGTTTGAATCTGTTTAATAGCATGTTGATTTCTCATAAAGTCACTAGCTTCCATTTGCTACAATCTAATTCTGAAGGAATGAATCTCCTCAGTGAGCTTTTCAGATTCTTTTTCCATCTGACAAATTTGGCTTTTTAAGGCATTCTTCTCCTCATTGCCTTTTTGAGCCTCTTTTGCCATTTGAGTTAGTCTATTTTTTAAGGTGTTATTTTCCTCTGTCAGGCTGTTGACTCTTGTTTCATAATTTTCTTGAATCATTCTCATTTTTCTTCCCAATTTTTCCTCCACTTCTCTTATCTGCTTCTTAAGGTCCTCTATGGCCTGTAACCAGCTCGTATTTTCTTTTGAAGCTTTTGGTACAGGAGTTCTGACTTCACTGTCTTCCTCCTGTTCAATGCTTTGATCCTTTTTGTCCTCAAAATAGGTGTCTAATGTTGGATTCTTCTCTTTGTTTTGCTTCCTTTGCATGCTTATGTTGCCACTCAATTACTTGACTTTTGGGCTTTTTGCCACAGTAGGACTCTGCCACCAGACACGAGCTTCTGTCCCAAACACTGGGGTTTTCTCAGCTGCAGGAGGTATTAGTTGGATGCCCTCTCTGAAGCCTTCTTATGCCCTGGCAAGCTGGTCACACACCCCAAGACCTCCACCCTAGACTGCAATCCAGATCTAAGAAGGTTAAAGCAAGTGCAATTACCCCCCCAGACTGGTCGCCGGATCCCCCTACAGTCTGCAGGCCAGGAGCTAAAGCTGCTGTGTGTGGCTGTGGCTGCACTGAAGCTCCTCAGCAGCTTCTTGCCCTGGGGGGAAAAGGCTGATGCACTCCCAACTAGTGGGTCCCAAAGTCCATACTGCACTGACCTCTCACTTTCTCCTTACCATCTATGTGTTAATAATTCTGGAAACGGCAATAGCTGCTGGTGTTCTGAAGTCCCTCCAGCTGGCTGCTGGTCAGGCCTGCCCTGGGGCTAAAACCATGGCTCACACCTGGCCTGCCAAGCTGCTGGGCTCTCCTCAGTGGGAGTTTAGCTTCTGTCATTTTGTGGGTTCTGTAGCTCCAGAGTTTGTTCAGAGTCACCTTTTACATGAATTGGGGAAAGTGGGAGCTGGAGCCATGTGAAAGTCCTGTTTGTATTCCACCATCTTGACTCTGACCCTCTGTATGCTTTTTCAAGGCAAGATATGGATGACTGACAAATATTCAGACCCTTAAACTTCTGGAAAGGCAATTATATTTCAAGAGGTCTTTGAAACAAAGTCAAATCTCCCAGCCAAAAAGATAAGTATTGGAAAAATGCACATGTCTGAAATCAAAATAAACTAGTTGCTAACACAGCATGAATAGCCTTAAAGTCCTGGATTGCTTAAATAACTAAATTTTAGAGGGTGTTTCAGAGAAAGCAATTAATTAACAAGCATTTTAAGCACTTATTATATACAGAGCACTGTGCTAGGAAAGGAAGTGGGGGAAAGATTTTTTGGGACACCACTAACTGGTTCTCCTATACTTATCCCACTGCTTCTTCTCTGTCTCCTTTGCTGGATCCTTCTCCACATCATGCCCTCTAATGGTAGGTGTCCGTCAGAGTGCTATCCTGGGCCTTCTTCTCCCTCTGTACTACTCCACTTGGAGATCTCATCAGCTCCCATGGGTTCAATTACCATCTTTATGCTGATGATTCTCAAATCTACCCTTCCTACACCCAAATCTCTGCTGACTTCCAATTCCCATCTCTAACTGACTTTCAGACACCTCAAACTGGATGTCCACTAGACAATTTAAATTCATTATGTTCAAAATAGAACTTGTCTTATCTTCTAAAACCTTACCTACTACAGTAGAGAGAAACACTATTCTCCAAGTACTTTAGGCTCACAATCTAAGAATTATTCTGGAGTATTGACTACTTCCATATCAGTCATGTTACAAAAAATAAATAGAAGCAAAAAATGTGAAAAATATGCTTCAATATGCATTCAAAGTTCATCAGTTCTAGCTCAGAAGGTAGATAGCATTTTTTTTTTATCACAGGTTCTTTGGAATTGTCTTAGATTGTTGTCTTTTTTTCTTTATAACACTCAACAGTATTTTTTTCAGTTTTTACAGTTACATGTAAAGATAGTTCTTCACATTCACAAAATGAGGATAGTTAAGTTATAATGATAGGTATTTAATATTTTGTAACAAAAGAAAAATCTTGCAAGTCATAAGAATAATAGCTTAAAATCAGCAACACTATAATATACAAATATCCCCACTATTAAAATATGAGAAATTCATTTAAAAGATAAATAAGAAACATAAATGAAAAAAGCAATTGTTGGAGCTGTGTGGTAACAGGGACATTAATAGGTTTGTAGACTCACAAAAATAGCAATATATAATAACAATCATAAAACCAACCATACTTTCTGATCCAATGATTCCATTAATAATACTTTACACCTTATAAACATCATCAAAAGAAAGACTTAGATATATAAAATTATTCACAATAATCTCTTTAATCATAGTCCTCAACAAGAAATAATGGATAGGTACAATGGCAGAATAGATTTTGGTATATATACACATATGGAATGGAAACTTGAGATGCCATTAAACTGTAAATGTGAATAATATAAACAAACATGGAAAGACTTAGACAAAGTAATATAAAATGAGATCAGCAGAACCAGAACTATATAAATGACTACAACTATACACGCACACACACACATATATATATATGTAAAGAGTATTTGAGTAGATTAAAAACCAAGTAAAAGTTAGCAGAATTTAAGAATAACTTGGGAAGGGACACCGTGAATGAATTGTTTTGATTAACAGATAATTAATTTTGTTCTATTTTGTTAAATGTTAAGGATTTATATAAGATTTCATCTCTTAGGTATATCTGATTAGACTTTTTGATGATTATTAAATTATAATAATTTTAAAAGAGTGTTTAATTATTAATGTACTTAAAGCATAGTACTTATTAGCTGTATGATCTAGAGCAACATCCTTTACCTCTCTGAGCTCAATTTCTTCCTCTCTAAAAGTCTAGAAAATACTTATTCCTTACAGGGATGGTATGAAGAAAGCACTTAGATTCTTTTTTTAAATTCAAGAGGCACTGTGTTGCAGGGGACAAAATATAGCCACAAGGAGCAAGTATTCTGTCCTAGTAAAATTGAATAGACTTCCAGCAAGGAGATGGTGAAGTTAACTTATGAAAAGTGAGAGTCATGTATAGGGAAGTGTAGCAGAAAGCAATGCCTATAAATTCTTTTTTTTTTTTTTGTAATTTTCTTGGCTTGAAATTTTCTTTTTTTTTTTTTTATAAACAAATGCTTTATTAACTTCTGTTTTACATCATTCATTTCCAACAGATTTTGAGTTACAATCATTTTCCCCCCATTATTCCCCTACCCAACCTCCCAGAATAGTAGTCCCACAAGATATCGCTTCCTCCAATCTGCTCTCTCCCATACCTTCTCCCATACCCCCTTCGACTTTTCCATTAGAGGAAGGTGAATCTTTGTGTCCCAATGCCTGCACATCTTATCTCCCAATTACAAGCAAAAGAGTATTAATAATAGTATTTATATATATTTGAAACATTTAATGTTAAGACCTCGAATTTCAGATCCATTTCCTTCCTCCCTTGTCACCCATTCCCTCTGGGGAGATAAGTAATTCAGTATATGTTGTACATGTCTAGCTATGCAAAACATTATCATAGTAGATATATTGTACAAGGCTGCTTATAATTCCCTCCCACTCATCCCACCCCCCACCTGGTCCATTCCCTACATGATCCTGTCCCTCTTCTATAGTGGGTACTTCCAACCTCCCCTCCCCCCAAGGATGCCCTCCCATCCATCATCCCTCCTCTCATCCCCCTTCCCCCTATCCTGCTGCAGGTTGAGATATCCCATTTAGTATGTATGTCATTTTCTCCCTGAACCAAATTCAATGTGAATGTGGTTTTGCCTTTAGCCTTCCTTATTCTCCCCCTCCTTTGCAACCACTTCCCCTACATGAGATAGTTTACCCTACCATGTCTCTCCCCATCTCCTCTTGCCACTTTTGTCTCTCACCTCATAATTTCATCCCTTGAGTATTCTCCCTTCCCAACAAATTCAACCTATGCCCTCTATCCATATATAACTGTAACCATATACACACACATTCACATATGTATTCATATGACCACACCCCCTTCTTCCATTATTTTCATAGTGAGAAAGATATCATCAGTCACAGTTATTGCTTTTCCATATAGGAATGTAAATAGTTCAACTTTGATAAGTTCCTTTTGATTTCTTTTCCCTGATTACCTTCTCAGGCATCTCTTCCTTCTTGTGTCTGGATGTCAAATTTTCTATTCAATTCTGGTTTTTTCCTCAAGAATGCTTGAAAGTCCTCTATTCCACTGAATGACCATATTTTCCCTGAAACAAAATACTCAGTTTTGCTGGGTAGGTGACCCTTGGGTTCATTCCCAGTTCTTTTGCCCTCTGGAATATCATATTCCATGCCCTTCGATCCCTCAGTGTAGAAGCTGCCAGGTCCTGGGCTATTCTGATTGTGTTTCCACAATATTGAAATTGTTTCTTCCTGGCTGCTTGTAGTATTTTCTCCTTGATCTGGGGATTCTGGAACCTGGCTATAATATTCCTGGGAGTTTTCTTTTTGGGATCTTTTTCAGGAGGTGATCTGTGGATTCTTTCAACCTCTATTTTGCCCTCTGGATCTAAAACATCAGGGCAGTTTTCCTTGAGAATTTCTTGAAGGGTGATTTCTAGGTTCTTTCCTTGATCATGGCTTTCAGGTAGTCCAATAATTTTTAAATTGTCTCTCCTGGATCTATTTTCCAGGTCAGTGGTTTTTCCCATGAGATATTTCACATTGCCTTCTAATCTTTCATTTGTTTGGATCTGCTTAACAGCATCTTGATTTCTCATAAAGTCATTAGCTTCCATTTGCTCCAGTCTAACTCTGAAGGAATGAATCTCCTCAGTGAACTTTTGAGATTCTTTTTCCATCTGGCAAATTCGACTTTTTAAGGCATTCTTCTCCTCATTGCCCTTTTGGGCCTCCTTTGCCATTTGAGTTAGTCTATTTTTTAAGGTGTTGTTTTCCTCAGTCAGGCTGTTGACCCTCATTTCATACTTTTCCTGCATCCTTCTCATTTCTCTTTCCAATTTTTCCTCCACTTCTCTTATTTGATTTTTAAAGTCCTTCTTAAGGTCCTCTATGGCCTGCAACCCGCTCATGTTTTCCCCTGGGGCTTTTGGAGCAGGACTTCTGACCTCACAGTCCTTTTCCCGCTCTATGCCCCCAAAATAGGAGTCTAGGGTTGCATTTTTCTGTTTCCTTTGCCTTGGCATGTTGCCACTTAATTGCTTGACTTTTGGGCTTGTTGCCACACTATGGCTTTAAGGCCAGATAGAGGAATTTTCGTCCCGAACGTGTGGGGGGCAACTTCCGTTTCTGGCAAGCTGTAAACCCACCCACAACTTCCACCCTAGATCACAATCCAGATCCAGGGAGGTTAAAGCAAGAGCGATTACCCCCCAAGACTGATCGCTGGATCTCCCCACGATTTGTAGGCTGGGAGCCAGAG
Organism: Gymnobelideus leadbeateri; assembly: GCA_011680675.1. Classification (NCBI taxonomy): domain Eukaryota; kingdom Metazoa; phylum Chordata; class Mammalia; order Diprotodontia; family Petauridae; genus Gymnobelideus; species Gymnobelideus leadbeateri. The sequence goes on along the minus strand of WOXC01006892.1, from coordinate 562,618 downwards.
CTGCGTCTGAAAACTACAAAATGGCGTGTCTCCTCAGCGGCTTCTAGCCCCCAGGGGAGGGAGCTGACGCATTCCCCAAATACAGGTCCCAAAGTCCATAGGACACTAACCTCTTACTTTGTCCTAGGCATGTCTATGTTGATAATTCTGGAATTGCCACAGCTCCTGGTGTTCTGGGGTTCCTCCAGCCAGCTGCTGGCCCTGCCGCCCTGGGGCTAAAACCTCGGCTCACGCGGACCTGGGCTCAGCTCCTGCGCTCTGCGCTGCCGGCTCCCCGGCTCCCAGACCACTGCGCTGGTCCTTCCTGCAGGGCTGCTGGGCTGTCCTCAGCGGGAGGTTAGCTTCTCTGTGTCGTTCTGTGGGTGCTGGGGCTCCAGAAGTTGTTCACAGTCCTTTTTTACATAGTTTGTGGGGAATCTGGGGGCAGAGAGGCTTGGAGGAGCTGTTTCTACTCCGCCATCTTGGCTCCCCCAATGCCTATAAATTCATAGGATATAGGACTTGCAATAAACAATTACCCCTTAGTTTAGAAGTTTCTCAAGAGCTATTGTTAAAGCTATTAATTAAAATAATTCAGGATGAAAAATCTTACCTAACTTTTAGCACCGGATAGTAATGATATTTAATGTTACAGACTATAAAATATGTGCTAAGCACCTTCTGATGAAGAATATGCCTTTATTTTTAATATCATGCAAGCACCGTACAAATCACTTAATACTATATTCAGTCATAAAACAAGTCAAGTGAGACATAAAGCTGTTCTCCCAATAGGCAGCTTCTCCACACATCTCTACGCCTGGAGTCAAAATCTATCACAAGTGAGAATACTCAGGAGAAATAATAGTCTAAAAATCATATGTCCTTCCTATTCTTAGTTTCTCTAAACCAACTCTGAGTACTCCATGGTCTATGACATCTAAAGATGATGGTGACAAAAGGAACTACAAATTATCCTGTCTCACAGTAAGTCATGGTGTCATATCAAGTGAAACAAAACATAAAAAGGGATTTCAAGGAGAGTCAAACATTCCATATTAACAGGTTCTCCAAACCGAATCTGTATTCTACTGTGGCAGAAAAGTTATAAAGTGCAAACATTTTTTTTTTTACAAACCAAGGGGACACATCAAAGGCTGGATATCAAAGGGCTAGAGTTGGTTTTGAGGGAACTCCAGGTTCCTGACACACTTCTGAGAAAGAAGCCAAAGCACTGTTCTAGCATCGGGACAGAAAAATAGGAACCTTCTGCTCTTGGAAATTTTGATTAGTAGATACTCTAAGTACTTCTGAATCATTTCCTCTGTGGAAACAACCTTGGGCTATTTGCCAAGAGAGCTGGGTTCTCTAATTCTAAAGCTAACTATAAGTTTGACCATAGGTAACCTATTTCAGCTCTTTAGTTCTGATTCTCCTCATCTATAAAACACTGTAAAATGACAGCTCTGAACTAGATGATTTCCAAGTTCTTTCCTAGGTCCAAGATGTGATAACTTACCCCACTATTTCAATGTGTCAAGAAAAAGGAAGCCAAGTAATAGAAACAAGAACATTTATTTTATTTTCCTTTTTATGAGAAAAAATTTCAGGGCCATGTCTTAGATTTTGTGTGTATATGTATTTTTTTAATACACACACATCCCATTTATATGATGAAAAAGAACAGAACAACTGAATGAACTATGTTACACATTTATCACTGATAGATAAGAAAGGCTGGTCCTATGGTATGAGTAAGGAATAAGTGGTGGCTGGCTTATTATATCCACCTGTATCCATGGGTTGTTGGAGAAATGTTTTTAAATTAAATAAAATCTAGTTCATTAAATTGTGTTTTTTTTAATAGGTTAAAGCCATGTAGGCATCCATCTAAGAAAGTAGATGTCTAAATAGAGCCAAGTTATTTGTAACACTCTCCAGTTTCAAGTACAAAAAGTTGCATCTGAAAATAAAATAAAAATTTAAAAACACCAACTTTTAATAATCACACTCCAATATACCAGTGGATATAGTAATTCCTTCTAAAAATACCTGCCCATACTGTGTGATGTTTATTCACGGCCTCCCATAGGTTCATGGGGATCTAGCCAAAATACTGGAAGCACTCTCCAAGTCTTCCCAACATCCTGAAGATAACATTAGAACATACAGACTAGTGACCAAATGACTTTTTCTTTTCATCATACATGTAGATCCCAGTGACATCTGTTATACTGCCTTTGGCTAGAAATTTAAATTCACACCTCCAAAGTCTCAGTTCACTTAGGTGGGAGAGGTGGCTAGGTTTTTTTTTTAAAGCACAATGTTAATGTGATCAAACTTACATATGTGGTTTTTATAAGGCAGCTGATTTTGTCCCTAGGGAAAACAAAAACCATTTTCATGTCAAGATTGTACCCTAGCTAGTAGTCTTAGTCTTGATCACAGAGATACCAGACAGTATAGCTACTTCACTACAAATCTCTTACTGCTATTGGAGAAATGAGTTCAAATATATGTCCTATTGCTGGTGAGCCTTCACTATCATTTTCATATAATGAAGGGCAGACATTTTTAAAAATTGAAAACACTTTGTTATAGTTTCTGAGTTCTTATAGCCTTATCATCCAGAGGAAAGACCACTGGTATTGTATAATCATGGGCAAATCACTTAACATCTCTAAGACTCAGTTTCCTTACTGAGAAATGGAGATAATAAGAACACTTTATCTCATAGTCGTATGGCCCAAATGAAGACGTGAAACATTTTGCAAACTTTGAAGTGATTTACAAGTAAATTGTAAGCTCATTAAAATTTATTAAATTAATATTTAACTTCTGGTTTTGTTCATACTTGAGAAACGTACCCTGCTACAAATTCTAAGTTATCCAGTCTGGGTACAGGGGAATACTCTTCCAGTTCTTTGAGAGATAATCTCATGTTGGTTCAAAGGACCTTTGATCTGGGAGATCACTTTGTAGATGAAACAAAACCCTATTTCTATAGGGATCTCCTTCTCCATGACTTTCTTTCAAAGGATAGAAAAGAACTCCTATGCTTATCTTTCTTCATTCTCTCTTTTAAAACCCTATAATCATTCTTAATACAACACTCTGGCTAGGGTCCTGCCATAGCAGGCAGTCTACCTCCCAGAATTAACCATGTAACCAGAAGTTAGAGTTCTTCTTTCCCTGGGAAAAGATCACATAATAACAATACCATGTAAGAATGTTATAGTTAAAAACTGGACCTCTGGGGTCTTGAAAAGCACTGCAGTTTCCAGATCACTTTCCTTCTATTACTTTCTTCTGGGTCTATCCAAGATATATATATATGTTAATGGACTTGTTCTAGGGGTTGTCAATCAAATTGTATGTCAAAGTTGGGACAATGGGCATTCTTTATTTGCTTATGTTTTCCTAAGTGAATACTTAGGTGGAACCCTTTTGAGTGACAATGGATATTATTTAGGAGGCCCTGCAATGTTTTGGGGTGTGATACAATTACCAAAATTCCCTCAGAATAAAATAGTCCTTGAAGAATTAAAGTTGAAGGTCACTCAAAAAACAATGAAGAGGTATAAGGTGGACAGAAGGAGGCTGCAACAAATTACCATATTAGAGTTCAAAAGAAGTGACTGTCAGAGAAATGTATTACTGGAAAAGAAAGTGAACTAATGATGAAAGTGAACTAAAGAAAGTAAGAACAAGGGATAAACCACATGCTCCACTGGCATCCATGAAACGGCATACAAGTGACCTGGCTCATCACGAGGCTGTTTGAAGGAGAATTTATAGGTGGAGATGGACAAGAGTTGTACAGGTTAGAAGGCCACAGATGGGCTACATTTTTTGGACAGGGTACCTGCACTGATAAGATCAGAGATGCATAAAAGTAAAGTTAAAAGGCATCTTCACTTGAATCACCTAATATAATTGTCATGACAACATTCTTTCTACTATAAATAGTATCTCTACTACAAAAAATTAAGAACTAACTATAGAAACTATTTATCAAGTGTATTATTTCAGCAGATATAAGTATGGTCTAAATTAAATATATCACTGTTTATATACTGCAAGGTGAATCACAGAGTTGTCAGGAGCCTTAAAGATAATTTAGTCCAACACCCATATTTTGAAAATGAGTAAACTGTTCATATTTTCCTATAAAATAAATTTCAAAAGCATATAAATTATGTAAATCTTTGAGACCCCCGAGACTAACGTGAGTGATTTGGACTAGAAGGCCAGTGAGGTTGCTTCTAGCTCAAGATCTATGGTCTCATGAACATGTATAAACATATCTTGTTCAGTTCTGCAAATAGAATAGAGAGCCTCTGAAACAAAGCTTTGCTTTATCTTTCCTCTAACATGTTACTGTAGTATAATATTTGCTAAAGGTTGATCTTTGGACAATGTGTTTAGTTACTCAAAGTGTCAAAAGTACCTAACTTAAAACAGTCTCACTTAAAGTGGATGGATGTGGAACTCTGTACACTGAGGACTCTGTTATGATGATGTGCTCGGTAATTTTTGTGTAAGAAGTAAAAAGATAACGCAAGTAAAGGAACTTTGGTAAAGAAGAGGATAGATTATATCAGAATATACACTGCCATTCAAAGTATGAATATTTCTTGAATATATTATTTGTGGAAAGGAAAAAAATATAAAAATAATTCCATTTAATTGGCATAGTATAACAGACTAACAAAATAAGTGATTATTAATAATGAAATAAGAATCTAAATTTTTAAAATATGTGATTATAAAAATGGAAATGAAATAATTTTATTTAGTGCCCAAATTTATATCTCTTAAAACAAAATATAATTTAGGGGTTTATAAATATAATTTACAAACCTACTTCAGATAGGATATTGTTTGGTCTTAACACTAGACAGAAACTAAATAGAAATTAAGACTAACATAACTATGTGAGAACAAAATTAACTATATATGGCAAATGAATCCTCCATAGCACCTGTCCTCTCATGTAGAAAAGAACATCAGCCTTTGACTGATGATTTCTTTTTGACATGATTTATCGCCCAGTATTCTTTAAACTTGATAAAGCAAATTAATCTTTGATTGCAAGAGCCACTGGAGGTTGTCATTAGTCATGTAGTTTGGTGAGGCTGCTTGTGCTTCATTTACCAGTCTCGCGGCAAGGGGAGCCCAGCAGCAATCGCTGGCAGCTTCGGCGGCTGTCCTGATCCACCCAGGAGAAATGATCAAAGAATTCAATATACAGTATTTTAAATTACTTCTCTGGAACTGACCAAGAGGAGAAAAAAATATTTCTGCCTCCTCCATTCTGCTTTCTTTCCCCTCTATAATAATTATTATTGTTATTGTGAACAACATATGAAGGTATAACTATCTAGGCCTAAAATTCTCATACAAAACATGGCTGTTAATGTTTTTCTTAACTGAAAGAGGGAATTTTATTCTAAAAGGGGTTATTGTGTGCAAATAGACTGGGAAATGAGCTGTATGCAAAAACTAAAAGAAAGGAAATGAATACCTAATTTTCAAGGGATTCTTTAACCTCCAAGTCATAAAAACTGTCTTTCTTACCTATTATCCAGGATAAGATCTACTGGAATAGTAAACATTCCATTCTAAAGCATTATCTAAATTTTGCAGATGTCTTTAAAAATCAATTTATAATCAGGGTGAACCTGTCACAACTTCTTTTAGTATTTCCTTTTTGGCTTCTAATATTATTATTTAATGTACAGATAACATTTCTGGGGTTTATTCTCATGATTATTCACCATAATATTTCCTTGTGAAGTAAAAAAATAAGAAAAAAAATTTGGTGGGGAAACTGAGCTACTGAGGAACAGTGGCTTTGTACTGTAATTCAGAGTTTTTGATTTTCAGTAGTAGTTTTAAGCCAATGCTGCCTATCAGCATAAAGATGTAAAATTGTCAGGTTTTTTTTTTTTTCTCAATTGTGGCTGTACTGGCTACAAGCTGAAATATGTTGAAATACAGAGGATAAAAACTCATGAAAAACTGTGGAGAATCTAATAAAAATTTTAATTTTCATGTTATCTTTAGGTAAGTCTTGTAATTTCTGAATTCAAGACATTTCCATGGTGAAGGTGGCTTGAGAACAAGAAACACTATTCAGGAGAACTATTGTCAATTTTTAAAAGAATGAGCATATTTAAATTTAGCCTACTTTGGATTTACTAAACAAGTCTTGATTTTTAATATATAACAATTTCATTCAAAATAACTAATCTCCAGAATATTCAGCTAAGGGTAACTAATTTCATTTTAAATAATTTTTCAATTTTAATTTTAGAGGAGTCTTCTTTTAAAAATACTAATCCCTGAATATAGCCCAATCTGAAAAGAGGCACAAATAGCTTTGTCTTATAAATATAAAACACCAAGACAGATCTAACCATTTTCTAATCACCACATAACCAGGAGTCATACCATGAACATAAAACAAGTTCTAATTAAAAGCAATTCTTATCTAAACTTCAAAGTTGATTTATTTCATTCACCTTTTATCCATGTTCATGTGTGTGTGTGTGTGTGTGTGTGTGTGTATCTTTGCACTTCTGTGTTATTGTGCCATCATTAAGAATTAGGGACAGAGTGGGGGCAGCTAGGTGGCACAGTGAACAGAACACCAGCCCTGGAGTCAGGAGTACCTGAGTTCAAATCCAGCCTCAGACACTTTACACTTACTAGCCATGTAACCTTGGGCAAGTCACTTAACCCCAATTGGCCTACCTTACCCCCTCAAAAAAAAAAAGAGAAAAAAAAAGGATTAGGGGCAGGGGGGATGTGACTTCTTGTAAATACACATCTATAGTCCATAATAGTTTCACTTAGCATATAAAAATTAACTGGACTGTTTTGAAAAGAGTGAAAAGTTAATTTACTTTTTAAGTTGAAGTATTAGAATATGCATTATTAAAAATTAGATTAGTATTTATTTTTTCTTTGCTAGTTTGAAATCAAGTCATGATGACTTATTTGTAGTAGACATTTTGGTTGTAGTTCTTCAAACTATTTTCTTGTGTAAACATTGTTAGAAAGAAAAGGACATATTTTCCCAGAATTGTCCATGGTTTTTTGGAGTTCCCTGAATTTTAAGGTAGCAAGCAGGAAACTCAATAAATTCTATGAACCATTTGACTTAAATTTTTTCATAAAATCTGTTTTTATCTGGAATTTTTATTAATGATAATATTTTGGAGCTACTCATTTAAAGGAGAGTTGGATGAAAAGCTATGAGATTAACAAAAAGAACTAGTACACTAAATGAAAAAGATGTCACTTCTATGCAGACATTCTAAAGAAAATTTTAAAAATTAAACTAAATCAATTCAAAAAGCTAAAGAAAACAACCAAACTGTTATGAGGAGTTAAGCTTCTTCTGTATTAAAGATACAAATTTCAAGATTCTGAAGTTACTGTATTCCATGAGATGTTTAAAAATATCTTTCACTTTAGTTGTATTGATAATTGTATGTTTATTTAAAACAGAGATACACACACAACTTACTATTTATATATGAATATACACTTACTGCTTGGCTCCACTGAGAAACTATAAATTTCATCTATTGAACATTAGCAAAAAATTACATGTGTTTATCATCTGGATTATTCTCAGATTAATAGAGATAAATGACAAAACATAATCAGTAGCAGCTCTGCAACTTAATCATTGCATCTGAGCTATAGGAAGCACTTAATTACTCTCATTTACTAGGTTCAATCTAATGAGAAGGCATTAGCCAAATGAAAAGAATGCAGTACAAACAAACAAAATAGTTATACCATCATTAAAAAGAAACTCTGACAGTGCAGGTGACAGCATATGCAGGATAAATTACCATAATGTCCTAAATGCTGAGCTGTCAGCATGCTAATGCAGTGATCAGATACCCAGGGAATCTCTGCACTATAGCTGTCAAAAACAGGTATCATAAATCACCTCTCTCTACTGTACTGCTCATTATCACAGTTCCCATATACATGTTTTTCAGCACACTTCAGTACAGATCTGAAGGCAGCACTCATTCTTATGTGAATCTGTTTACTCTCATAGACATTATAGATAATTCCTGCTCAATAAATGGACACCTGATTTTATAATAATGAACTTTACAATTTTCAAACATGTTAGGGACTCTGCTTTTAATAGTGGTGTCATAAGAACAAATAGAAGGCATAAAATCAACTTTCCCCCTATTTATACACAATATTAGCAATTTCAGTATACTAAGGTTGCCTTTTCCAAATGGACATAATTTCTATTTTAGGGCTTAAAATAATAACAATGCAGGTACAAATTAGATGTTCAGTTCACAGTGCTACAAATGTTTAAAGCTTAGTTCAAGTCAAAGAAAACAGATACATTCAGGATTCCTTAATAAAATGGATCTAGTTTTTTAAATTATTCTGTTTTTTTGTTACAAAGTTCCTTTATAAGTGTTTAAATAATTTAAAAAAGCTTATTATATGAAAACAAAGTTTTAATACATAGTAGTTTTTAATATAAATGAAAAGAAGTCAAAGTATTAATTTCCACTATATTATAGTGGAATTATAACTGGATTTTAATATCATGATGTACCTTGTAATATAATCCAATTCTGTTAATAAATCATTGACAATTCTATATTCCTAAAGTGATTCTCATTAACAACTGAAATAGTGTTTTCATATCTCTACTTTCTCCTCCATCATTATGGTCTCTGATGACAAGGTGGACCTTTGCCTGGACAAGGCAAACCTGTTGACATGAACCCTTGATCCCATCCTTTCCTGTTTCTCCAGTAGACTGCCCTCTCTATTCTACTCTTCCTACTGCCTGACAATCACAACCATCTTCTCCATCCCCTATGCCATATCTGTAAAAAACAATTTCTGCAGGCTCTGGTCCCACATCTCTCCTCCCCTTTGTGTCTAAACTATTTTAAAACATATCTACACTTGCTTCAACTTCCTCTCCTTCACCACTCAACATTAAGTGCTCTACCCAAAGTTACCAATGATTTCTTAATTGTCCAATCTAATGGTCTTTTCTCAATCTCCATTTTTATCCTCTGCAGTTTTTGATTTTCTCCTGGAGACTCTTCTCTTTATATTTAGACTTTGAGATAACACTAAACTCCCCTGGTTCTCTTCCTATCTGTTCTATCTGTTCTCAGTCTTTGCTGGATGAGTGAATTAAATATCATTTAGTAAGAGCTTACTATGTATAAAGCATGGTGCCAAACATTGGCAACAGAAAAGTAACATTCTAATGGGGGAGAGAACATATATAGAAAGTTTTAGATGGTGTCTGACTGACCAAATCAAAAAGAAGGGCTGCGTGGTCCTTAGGATACAGCAGAAAAGCAGATGGTAACAACCCTTTTTTGATGTCATATCCATTGACAAAATCATATTACTTCCTGACAGGTAACCATTTAAGATGGCCTTTGAAGGAGAGAAGTTTATGAGTTTTCAGTAGCTGTGGGGCTCTAGCACCTGCACAAACAGTTACTAGAGGGATTAATTCCTCAGGTACTGGCTGTGGGGGCTGGGCTGGAAGCAGGACCAGTGGTCTCAATACTTCTGTATTCAGGGGCTCTGGGGTTCAGTGGGTAGGAGTTGACAGTTGGTATTTGTGACCATGAGGAAGGTGAGCTTCTTGTCCACAGTGAATGCTCCTCTCAGTGATAGTTGCGGGGCTCAGGATGGAAGCAAGGCCAATGATTTGAGGCCATTAGCACTCCTACGTTTGCTAGGCTATCTGCACTGGGATTTGAGAGATGGGGTGGACAAGGTAGTCATGGTGGTGGTGGTCATTTGACTTGCCTGACTCTCTCAGGGTGTCTTGCTGCTTCACTTAAGCTGACTTACTTTGTCCTTTACGCATAGAACACTCACTTGTGAGTGTTACCCAAAGTTTTTTTCTGGGCCCTCTTTATTTTTCCCTCTAAATCATCTCAGTTTGTATTCTCATCAGATCCAATGGATTCAATTATCATCTTTACACAAACGATTTCCAGATCTGTATTCAGCCCCTGTCTCTCTTCTGAACTACAAACAAGTCTCACCAATTGCCTTTTGGATACCTCAAACTGGTGCTCTACTAAACTCAAAGTTATAATATTTAAAACAGAACTCATTATCTTCCATCCTCACCTCAAAAAACAAAAACAAAACTTTCCACTCCTCTGGATTTCCTTCTTTGTTTTTTTTAAACAAATGCTTTATTAACTTCTGTTTTACATCATTCATTTCCGCCAGATTTTGAGTTACAATCATTTCCCCCCCATTATTCCCCTACCCAACCTCCCAGAATAGTAGTCCCACAAGATATCGCTTCCTTCAATCTACTCTCTCCCATACCTTCTCCCATACCCCCATCGACTTTTCCATTAGAGGAAGGTGAGTCTTTGTGTCCCAATGCCTGCACATCTTATCTCCCTATTACAAGCAAAAGAGTATTAATAATAGTATTTATATATATTTGAAACATTTAATGTTACGACCTCAAATTTCAGATCCATTTCCTTCCTCCCTTGTCACCCATTCCCTCTTGGGAGATAAGTAATTCAGTATATGTTGTACATGTCTAGCTATGCAAAACATTATCATAGTAGATATATTGTACAAGGCTGCTTATAATTCCCTCCCACTCATCCCACCCCCCACCTGGTCCATTCCCTACATGATCCTGTCCCTCTTCTATAGTGGGTACTTCCAACCTTCCCTCCCCCCAAGGATGCCCTCCCATCCATCATCCCTCCTCTCATCCCCCTACCCCCTATCCTGCTGCAGGTTGAGATATCCCATTTAGTATGTATATCATTTTCTCCCTGAACCAAATTCAATGTGAATGTGGTTTTGCCTTTTTAGCCTTCCTTATTCTCCCCCTCCTTTGCAACCACTTCCCCTTGCTTCTTCTACATGGGATAGTTTCTCCCCATCTCCTCTTGCCACTTTCCTCTCTCACCTCATACTTTCATCCCTTGAGTATTCTCCCTTCCCAACAAATTCAACCTATGACCTCTATCCATATAGAACTGTAACCATCTACACACACATTCACATATGTATTCATATAACCACACCCCCTTGTTCCATTATTTTCATAGTGAGAAAGATATCATCACTCACAGTTATTGTTTTTCCATATAGGAATGTAAATAGTTCAACTTTGATAAGTTCATTTTGATTTCTTTTCCCTGATTACCTTCTCAGGCATCTCTTCCTTTTTGTGTCTGGATGTCAAATTTTCTATTCAATTCTGGTTTTTTCCTCAAGAATGCTTGAAAGTCCTCTATTCCACTGAATGACCATATTTTCCCCTGAAACAAAATACTCAGTTTTGCTGGGTAGGTGACCCTTGGGTTCATTCCCAGTTCTTTTGCCCTCTGGAATATCATATTCCATGCCCTTCGATCCCTCAGTGTAGAAGCTGCCAGGTCCTGGGCTATTCTGATTGTGTTTCCACAATATTGAAATTGTTTCTTCCTGGCTGCCTGTAGTATTTTCTCCTTGATCTGGGGATTCTGGAACCTGGCTATAATATTCCTGGGAGTTTTCTTTTTGGGATCTTTTTCAGGAGGTGATCTGTGGATTCTTTCAACCTCTATTTTGCCCTCTGGATCTAAAACATCAGGGCAATTTTCCTTGAGAATTTCTTTAAGGATGATTTCTAGGTTCTTTCTTTGATCATGGCTTTCAGGTAGTCCAATAATTTTAAATTATCTCTCCTGGATCTATTTTCCAGGTCAGTGGTTTTTCCCATGAGATATTTCACATTGCCTTCTAATCTTTCATTTGTTTGGATCTGCTTAACAGCATCTTGATTTCTCATAAAGTCATTAGCTTCCATTTGCTCCAGTCTAACTCTGAAGGAATGAATCTCCTCAGTGAACTTTTGAGATTCTTTTTCCATCTGGCAAATTCGACTTTTTAAGGCATTCTTCTCCTCATTGCCCTTTTGGGCCTCCTTTGCCATTTGAGTTAGTCTATTTTTTAAGGTGTTGTTTTCCTCAGTCAGGCTGTTGACCCTCATTTCATACTTTTCCTGCATCCTTCTCATTTCTCTTTCCAATTTTTCCTCCACTTCTCTTATTTGATTTTTAAAGTCCTTCTTAAGGTCCTCTATGGCCTGCAACCCGCTCATGTTTTCCCCTGGGGCTTTTGGAGCAGGACTTCTGACCTCACAGTCCTTTTCCCGCTCTATGCCCCCAAAATAGGAGTCTAGGGTTGCATTTTTCTGTTTCCTTTGCCTTGGCATGTTGCCACTTAATTGCTTGACTTTTGGGCTTGTTGCCACACTATGGCTTTAAGGCCAGCTAGAGGAATTTTCGTCCCGAACGTGTGGGGGGCAACTTCCGTTTCTGGCAAGCTGTAAACCCACCCACAACTTCCACCCTAGATCACAATCCATATCCAGGGAGGTTAAAGCAAGAGCAATTACCCCCCAAGACTGATCGCTGGATCTCCCTACAATTAATTGCAGGCTGGGAGCTGGAGCTGCCTCTGAAAACTACAAAATGGAGTGTCTCGTCAGTGGCTTCTAGCCCCCAGGGGAGGGAGCCGAAGCATTCCCTAAATACCGGACCCAAAGTCCATAGGACACTAACCTCTTACTTTGTCCTAGGTATGTCTATGTTGATAATTCTGGAGTCTCCACAGCTCCTGGTGTTCTGGGGTTCCTCCAGCCGGCTGCTGGCCCTGCCGCCCTGGGGCTAAAACCTCGGCTCATGCGGACCTGGGCTCCGCTTGGCTTGGCTTCCCGTGCTCTGCGTTGTGTGCTGCCAGGTCCCAGACCGCTGCGCTGGTCCTTCCTGCAGGGCTGCTGGGCTGTCCTCAGCGGGAGGTTAGCTTCTCTGTGTCGTTCTGTGGGTGCTGGGGCTCCAGAAGTTGTTCAGAGTCCCCTTTTACATAGTTTGGGGGGAATCTGGGGGCAGAGTGGCTTGGATGAGCTGTTTCTACTCCGCCATCTTGGCTCCGCCCCCTCTGGATTTCCTTCTAAATATAGAGGGCGCCACAAGAAACCACCGTGTCATTCTCTTTATTTTTTCTGATTCCACAGTCAGTTATGCTCTTAAGGAGCAACGTGTAGGATGGATTGGAGTGGGGAGAGATTTGAGAAAGGGACATGAATTAGGAGGATGTGACAATAATCTAGGCAAGGGGTGATAAGGAGTTGAATCAAGGGAGGTAGCTTTCTGAGAGAAGGGGTAAGATGTGAGAGATATTGTGGAGGTAATAAGGGCATGATTCAGCCAATGATTAGATATGTGTGTGGGGGGGGGGTCAGGAGATGAGAGATAATGTGGTTGAACCTTTTATTTGGAAAAGAAGAAAATTGGAGTCCAACTTGCAATTAAGTGCACTTTCTTCTATGTCATAGTTATCTCTATAGCATTTTTTCTCAATCCTGACACTTCTCTCAACCCTACCCTAAAATCTGAAACAATGTTGCCCTTTCACGATCCTGAGTACAACTCAATTTTTGATATTTACAACTAATAGATTTTTCTTCTTTGTGTTATGTTGAAAATCCTTAAGGGTGTACACTGAAGGAAGTAGATATAACATCTCATTTTATCTTGAGGAAAATTAGATAATGGCAATTTAGTCAATGGTTTTGAAATGTTTCAATGTTTTATTAAGTACTAATAATTTCCAATCTATATTATGCCATAAATCCTGGATTTTAAGACTGGGAGAGAGATTTTCTTAGCAGTTATATAATATTTCATACAAATAATCTAGGATATTCTATTCATATCAAACCAATAGCAGATATCATTCATATGGAAAAAAAATCTTTCAGAGGGATCTTTTCCACAAGTAAGGCAAACTTGAGAAATACCACATTTTCTTAGGAACACATTTTTTAAACTAAAGCTCCTAAAATGCTATTAAACCTCATATCACATATTTGAACACTTTTTTTCCTATTAAGACATTTCATTAATTTCACTGAATGACAGAAAAAATATATTTTTTCATTATAGGCAAACAATCTTTCACAGAGGCCAATGTATATCTAGTTGGGAATGCCAAATATATTGCTCAAAACACGATGGAAGAAGGTATTTTGATTTAAATATCAACTCCCCCTCACTGCCATTAGTCACCATAAAAAGGAGCATTGTCTAGTGCTAAGTAAATCAGCAAATCAGTCAGTTGATAAACATATATTACTAAATTCTTATTATGGGTCAGGCAAGAGCTGGGGAGACAAAAAAAGATGAAAGACAATCCCTGCTCTTAAGAGGCTACTAGTCTAATGAGAGGGACAACATGCAATCAACTACATACAAATAAGTTATGTATAGGAGATAATCAGCATTAGGAAGGCTTGGGAAAGGCTTCCAGTATTAAGGTGGGATTTTAGTTGGGACTGGAAGAAAGTCAGAGCCAGGAAATGAAGATCAAGAAGGAAAGCATTCCAGGAATAGGTGACAGCAACAAAAATGCTTGAGTCAAGAGATGGAGTGTTGTGTTTGTGCAACAATCAAGAGAACAGTGTTACTGCATTGAAGAGTATATGGAGAGGAGTAAGGAGACTGGAAGGACTGGAGGGAAGGGCACTACATTATGAAGGACTTTGAATCCCAAATAGTGAATTTTATATTTGAGCCTGCAAGTGACAGGAAACCACTAGAGTTTATTGAGTGGTTGGTACATGGGTGGGTGGGGTGACATGGTCAGATCTGAATTTTAGGCAGATCACTAGGCTTGAGGTAAAGAAAGTCTTATGCTCTGATTTCAACTCAATAGATAAAATTTGTGATGATAGCAAGTCATTAAAACTCCCTGGGTTTAATTCTTTATATGTAAAATGGGGATAAAACTATTTATATTACTTCATGAGTAATTTGAGTAATTTATACACTTTAAAACTTTATATAAATGTCACCTACCATATTTGTTTATGGTAAGCAAATTTTCACAGAGGCTGGTGGGTATCCAGTTAGAATATCAGTTGGAAAATAATTCAAAATTTTGATTTTAACATGCCAGTATTATGACATCTAGATAAATGTAATTATCTTAGAGAAGTTAGGGTGACTTAATTATGTAAAAACCTCAGTGTCAAGTATTGCTAACAATTTAGTAGATGGGACTTTTATTGATCAGAATTAGTTGATTCAGTCTTTAGTATTGAAAAGTTAAAGGTTATTAGCATGTACTTTGCATACTACCAGTTGAAAGGATCATAGGATTCAGAGCTGGAAATAACCCTAGAGATCATCTAGTTCAACCTCTTTCTTTTGCAGAAAAGGAAAAAAAGGTCAAGGAAATGGTTTGCCTTAGATCACATTAAAAGAGAGAGCTGAGATTTTTATCCAAAATCACCTGACTCAAAAATCTGACTAATTTCCATGTTTCCTGAAATAGCATGGGGTTCATTATCACTTGATCTCAGAACATCCTGTTCTCCTTTCATGCATCAATAACCTAATCGATATTGTGCTGATTACAAGCTATCAGGGAATAGGGAGTGTGTCAGCAGTAATGGTGTATGACAATAGCTGTGATTTAGTGGAAATGGTGTTGGATTAGGGATCAGAGTGCCTGGTTATGATCTAGGCTTCTCAACATAGTGTCTATACAGACAGAGCAAGTCACTTTCCTCCCTAAGCCTCAGTTTCCTTATTTATGAAATGAATAGAGTACTATTTGCACTATAGACTACATAGTGAGGATCAAATGAGGTAATTTATGTAAAGAATTTTAAAACTATAAAGAGCTATATAAATGCTACCAATTATAATCATTCTCTAACACAGAGGACTGCAGAAAGCAGGTAGTTAAAACATGCTGGATTAGTAGTATTGATGGGATTAGTAGCATTCAAGGCATCAGATGATCATCTTTATAGTGCTAAAAGAGGCCTAAGAGGTCATCTAGTCTAACCCTATCATCTCTTAGATGAGGAAACTGAAGCCCCAGGAAGTTAAGTGACTTGCTGAGAAAAAATTCAAATGTAGAGCTGATAAAAATACTTAAATATCAATTTTGCACCCAAGAAAATGTTCTAAAGCCATGTGATGGGTGGACTGGCATGGCAATAGGTGAATGGAAATTGATTATTTAGATGAGACTGACTAGTCATTTACACCTTCGGAACACCCACCACTACATATACAGCAATTGTGGGAAAGATTAGAAAATGCCCCTATCTGTTTAAGTTGGCATGATTATAATACCTGACTCATTACTCTGTTTGAGGACTAGATACTTAAAATAAATTTAAAAATAAAGTAAAATTGCATCATATGTTACAAGGAAAATAGGATAAATAGGACAGCAGTTAACAGAGGTCTACACATTGCCTATGAACCCTTCTAGGAGTAGATACCCACTAGCTTGAGTAAGACTAGGCTCAATAATGAAAGGAAAGCAATGGAATCTGCCATAAATTCCAATTTATATTTTCCTAAAGCATTCTGTTCAATCTCAGAATTATGGTGACCAAGTGGAGGCATAGAGGTTAGAATTCATTATTTAGAAATCTGCTTAAAAGAATATGGCACTTCACACTTACTAGCCATGTGACCTTGGGCAAGTCACTTAACCCCAATTGCCCCTCCAAAAAAAAAAACCCAATTGATAATTATAACTGTGACTTCAATAATTTATGGTAAACATGGTAATTATCATTATCACTCTTATCAGCTCATGGCTTCATTACCACTAATGATTATGAACCAAAGAAAACTAAACAGTGAATTCAATCAACTCAATGAAATGATTTCATTGTCAAAAGAACAATGGCTATGTAGGGAGGCACTTGATAAGCTTGCTGGATACCATGAGAACAGTAGGATATATTTCAATAGACAATCATGATGTTATAATTGTCAGAACTGCTTGCCAGTATCCCTCTACTTATTTTACAGGAGAAAAATGCTATAGATGCAATCAAGGTGAAAACAATGTATTGCTATTCTATACTAACAGGGTGATAACTAGATGTGATAGCTCTAGTGTAACAACATAGTATATAATGGATGTGAGAGATAACAGCTGTTGATGTTTTGCAGTAATAGGCATGGCAAAGAGAAGCTGGAAGTAAAAATGTCCCAAATTATCTCAGCAAGTTCCATCTTCAATGAAAAATGATATTTCTGGATGGGGCAGAGTCAAAGTGACAGAGGTAGAAGTAATATTTTTGCCTTAGTTCCTCTAGAACAATAAAGAAAGTGTGCCAAACAAGATTCTGATTGGAAAAGTCAAGAAAAAAGTCACAGTGAGTAATTTTTCCAGAACAGGGAAGCACAGGGAGATAGAGCCAAAGGGGATGACCAGGAGTGCAGTGGCAGTGATGGCAGCAATGAAGCATTCTAGCACTCAGAGACAGTAAGGAGTTGAACATCAGGGCACAAAACAGTTAGACAGAAAGAGATCCCAGAGGACCCCTGTATAAGCAATGAGAACAAGAAGAGATGTCATCTAACAGCTCTGTTGTCAGTTACCCAATCCCAGGTCGAAGTTCCAGTATGGAAAGGAGTGGTCATAATCACAATGGGGCAGGGGCTCTACCTATGTAAGGAGCAAGATCCAGAAACATAACTTTGTAGTTCTGACCTCAAGAGCACTGTGAGGATTCTGTTCTAACCTTAAATCCCACATATAAGTCTGCAGTGGAATAAACCAGATGAGGAGATCAAAACCAAGGGTTTACCAGCAGTTCAGTTATTCTGAACCTGCAGAAACTTTCAGCAGGCTAACAGTGACTAAGTCCAGTAGCAATCTATGGAAACTTAACCACACACAAGCTAGGAGACCCAAACTTGGGTCAAGAACTTACAGAATTCAGACCATGAAGGCAGTGAACAGATTTCTCCCCATATCATACCACTTTTGAAGTACGAAAAACTGTAATGGAAATGCAGATTTAAAGATCTTCCCTGCCCCTAGCTTAAGTGCACCTGGAGCCTGTGGGGGAGGCTTGTTTTTCAGGAAAGCCCACACCTTGATACTTTGTGATTGGGCAGTGGGTCAAGGAGGTTGTTACATTCTCTGAGCCAGGAGAAGGCTATATAAGCCCTGAGGAGAGGCTTTGCTTTGGGGCTCACTTTGAGAAGTGTTGTGTGACTTGACCAGATGAGACTCTGGGAAACCGTTGTTGAGAGCCCCCCGGCTTTGAAAACCCAGATGTTGATGCTTCCCTCTCTGGTAACTGTGACTTGGTATTGATATAATGGTAGGACAGTTTGGAAGCCTGTCTGTTTGATCTGTAAGTTCTGTAACTCTGAAGTTCGGGGTGCTGACCTTTTTCCCCTGAACTAGGTAATGTGTGTTTGTTTGATTAAAGTAAGCTTGTTAACCCATTTTGAGTTGCTTTCCTTTTGAAAAGCAGATCTAAGAACCTGTGTTGGCAGTCACCCTGGGGATATTGGGGTGCTTGCCGCTACAAAAACTTACAGGTCTCCAGAATGAGTTGTGAAAGAGTCAGAAGGACATAAAAGGTCAGAAGCTTTGAGCAGACATTCCCCTGCCCCGCCCCCCAACCCACCAGCTACTCTGCTTAGAAATAAGCAGAACCCAACACTAACATAAAATTCAAAGTCAAGAAGTAAGCTGGAAAGATTAGCAAAGAAAAAATAATTTGACCATAAAAAGCTATTATGCTGAAAGGGAAGTTTAAGACACAAACAGAGAAGAAGACAAGGATTTGAAAAGATATACAAGAGGGAGGGTGGACCCAAGATGGCAGAGTGAAAGCAGGAACTCACCTGAACTCCTCCATGAATTCTGTCAGTAACCTTTAAAAAGTGATTCTGAACAGATTTTAGAGTGGCAGAATTCATTGGGAGATAGAGAATGGCAGATTCCCAGTCCAGGAAAGTGCACACATAGGGCTAGGTAGGGGGAGCTCTGAGCATGGGGCTGCACTAGTGCAGCCTGAGACCAGAACACAGTTGAGCCAGAGAAAACCTTAGTGAGTGGATTCACTGACCACAGGGGTGATTCTCAGACCTCTCACTGCAGGACAGAGAATCTGTTGAAATTGGGTAAGAGACAAGTGCAGGGCACATAGCATCCACAGCAGCCACTCCTGGGGCTATCAACCCACAGCCTGGATGTTTATAAACCACATACCCGAATTTCTGGGAGCCAAGATGGTGGAGTAAACTCTAGCTGCTCTAATCCCCCTCTCTGACAGCGAAAACTCAGAGAATATTGCCCCAGTGTAAAATTCTGAAATAGTAGAACAAATGGCTGGTTTGGGAGGCCTAGAGGAATGGTGTGGCTAAGGCTGTGCTAAGCCTGAAGTGAAGGGAGGAAGCCTGAAGTGAAGGATGGGAGGCATCCCAACAAGCCTCATCTCAGCTGACAAGAGATTCTTCACCCCCCTGAACCTCGGGGGTGAAGGCAGCAATAGAGAACACCAGAAGCCCAGGTGTGCCTTAGCATAGTCAGGGGAATCTGTAGACAATGTGGCCCCAGTCATCAGCTGCTAAGCCTGCCTGAGCTCTAGCCCAGGGGCATAGAGGCAGAAACCTGAAGTGGCCAGACCACCCCTCCCCCACACCTTACTCTGTGAGCCAGGGGAAAAATGGAAAGTCCTGGCCTTGGCCTCAGTCTAGATACCCAGAGGTCACAGCACACAAAGTCAACAACTAGGCCCTTATCTCCCAGTTTAAGAAGTGTGGATCAGAGCCCTCTGTATCCCAGAAGCAGAAACCCACTTTAAAAGCCAGGAAATAGCCAATTACAATGGGCAAGAAGCAAGTTGGAAAAACAAAAACAAAAATGATTTAATCCTATTATAGTAAGCAAGAAGAACCAAATTCAGAGGACAGTATTGACTCTATACTCACACCTGAGACCATAGAAGGGAATATGAACTGGTCTCAAGCCCAAAAAGCATTCTTGAAAGAGCTCAAGAAGGATTTTAAAAGCAAAATTAGAGAGGCAGAAGGTAAATTTACTAATTATTTTAAAATTATAATTGCCAAAAAGGAAAAAAATCTCACTGAAAAAAAGAAATCCTTAAAAAGTGAGAACATCTACAAATAAAGCCTCAAAGAAGGAGGCAGATTGGATAAAGACCAAGAAGAATTCTAAGAAGAGGTAAATATATTTTAAAAGGACAAAAATATTTAAAAATCAAATAAGAGCAGTAGAGGAAAAATTAGGGGGGGAAAGGGGAACGCTATGGAAGAAAATTATGAAAAGAGAATTAAAAGCTGGATAAATGAGGTATAAAACAATACTGAAGAAAATAATTTCTTAAAAATCAGAACTGACCAAGTGGAAGCTAATAGCTCTAAAAGACATCAAGAACAATAAAGCAAAGTCAAGAGACTGAAAAACAGAAGGAAAAAGTGAAATATCTGATAGGAAAAACAGTTGACCTGGAAAACAGATTGAGAAGAGATAATTTATCTGAAATCCATAAAACAAAAACAAAAAGACCCCAGATGTCATAATTAAAAAAAAATTACAAATGAAAAGTTCCCAGAGGGCAAAGTAGAATCTTTGGATCATTTTCTGAAAGAAATACCAAAATGAAAACTTCAAGGAATGTTACACAAAATCTAGAAATCTCAGATCAAGGAAGAAATATTGCAAACAGCTGGAAATAATGAATTCACAGAATGGGTTCATGTTTTAGATATAAGGGCTGATACTGTAAGCAATATTGAAGAGCAAAGAATAATTTACCTGTCAGATTTATGGAGAAGGGAAGAATTTATGACCAAACAAAAGACAGAAAGAGTTATGAAATGCAAAATGGATAATTTTGATTACATTAAATTGAAAAGTTTTTGTACAAAGTCAATCTAGCCAAAGTTAGAAGGAAAGCAGAAAACTGGGAAAGAATTTTTATAACCAGTATCTCTAATAAAAGCCTCATTTCTAAAATATATAGAGAACTGACTCAAATTTATAAGAACACAAGTCATTGCCCAATTGATAAATGGTCAAAGGATGTGAATAGGCAGTTTATAGAGGAAGAAATTAAGTATCTAATCATATGAAAAAATGCTCTAAATCACTACTGACTAGAGAAATACAAATCAAAACAACTCTTAGGTATCACATCACACTAATCAGATTGGCTAACATGACAACAGGAAAATGATAAATGCTGGGGAAGACGTGGGAAAAGTGGAACACTAATGCATTGTTGGAAGAGTTGTGAACTGATCTAACCATTATGGAGAGTAATTTGGGACTCTGTCCAAAGGGCTATAAAAATATGCATACCATTTGACCCAGCAATACTTCTAGGGCTATATCGCAAAGAAATCATGCAAATAGGAAAAAAGACCAGTATGTACAAAAATATTTATAGCAGCTCTTTTTGTGGTGGCAAAGAATTGGAAATCAAGGGGATGCCTTTCAGTTGGGGAATGGCTAACCAAGTTGTGGTATATGAATGTAATGGAATACTATTGAATTATAAGAAATGAGGAGCAGACAGACTTCATAATAACCTAGAGAATCTGATGCTGAGTGAGGGGAGCAGAACCAGGAGAACTTTATACACAATTACAAACACATCTTATCTGCGATGACTAATTTTGATAGATGGCTCCTCAGCAATGTGAGGTTATAAGACAACTCCAAAAGACTCATGATGGAAAAAGCTATCCACATCCAAAGATAGAATTACAGAGTCTGAATGCAGATTGAAGCAAACTACTTGTTCTCTTTTTCATTTTGTTTTGTTTTTGTTTCTTCTTTCTCATTGGTCATTCCATCGATTATAATTCTTCTTTACAACTTGACCATTGTTTAATGTGAAGGTATATGTAGAACCTATATCGGATTGCACGCCACCATGGGTAAGGAGGAGGGAAGAAAGCAAGGGGTAGAAAAAAGAATGAATTCAAACACTGTGGGGCCACAGTCAGGATCACAAAAAGATTTAGCAGCTATCCCTATCAAGAAAAAAAGAGTTTGGAATTATATTCCAGAAGTCAAAGGAGTTAAGATTACAACCAAGGATACCCTACCTAGTAAAACTGAGTATAATCCTACAGGGGAAAAATTAATATTTGATGAAATATAAAACTTTCAAGCATTCCTGATGAAAAGATTAGTGCTGGACAGAAAATCTGACATTCAAACACAAGACTCAAGAGAAACATAAAAAGATAAACATGAGTGAGAAATCACAAGGGACTAAAAAAAGTTCAACTGTTTACATTCTCAAATAGCAAGATGATATGTGTAACTCCTCAGAATTTGGCCATTAACAGGGGTCTAAAAAGGAAGTTTACTAAGACAGAAGGTCTGAGTATAATTCTATTATATTATGATGATCTCAAAAGAAAAATGGAAGGGTTATAAAGAGGGGTCCTTGGAGGAAGGAAGAGGATAAATAGGGAAAATTATCTCAAATAAATAGGGCATGTAAGGAAGAGTTTATACAGAAGAAAGGTGAATGAGAGAAAGGAGTGAGGCAACACTTGAATCTCATTCTCATTTGAAATGATTCAAGGAAGGAAGAATAAATATACATACACATACAGCTGGGTACAGAATAAATATACATACACATACAGCTGGGTACAGAAATTCATTTTACCCAACAGGGAAATAGGAGAGAAAGTGGGCAGAGAGAAGGGAGTTTAAGGGAGGCAGTGGTCAGAAGCAAAATAAGACTCTTGAGGATGGGATAGGGTGAAAGAAAAGATATGAGAGTATAGGAGAAAGTATGAAAGTATGAGAGAATAGGATGGAAGTAAACACTGAGTTAGCAATCATAACCTTGAATGTAAATGGGATATGTTCATTCACTAAACAGAAGAGGATAGCATAATGGATTAAAAATTAGAATCTAACAATGTGTCATTTACAAGAAAATCACTTAAAAAAGAAAACAAGAATGGAGATGAATAAAATTTTGTTGTTGTTATTGTTGTTTTGGAAAGCAAGGCAATTTGGGTTAAGTGACTTGCCCAAGGTCACACAGCTAAGTGCGTCAAGTGTCTGAGATCACATTTGAACTCAGGTCCTCAGGACTCCAAGGCTGGTGCTTTATTCACTGTGCCACTAGCTGCCCCAATGAGTAGAATTTTTAAAAAAGTTAAATATGGCAGACTTCTAGAAAACACTGAATAGGAATAGAAAGGAATATACTATTTCTCAACTGTGTGTGGCATCTTTAAAAAAACTGACTGTGTTTTAGGGCATAAATACCTTGCAAACCTCAGAAAAGTAGAAATACTAAATATACTTCTTTCTGGTCATAAAGTGACAAAAATTACCGTTAATAAAGGACCCTTGAAGC
The DNA here is from genome assembly GCA_011680675.1 of Gymnobelideus leadbeateri. Classification (NCBI taxonomy): domain Eukaryota; kingdom Metazoa; phylum Chordata; class Mammalia; order Diprotodontia; family Petauridae; genus Gymnobelideus; species Gymnobelideus leadbeateri. The sequence continues at coordinate 539,379 of WOXC01006892.1, read as the reverse complement.
ATAGGTTAAAATTAGTTAGAAACTAAATAATCTAATTCTTTTTTCCTTTTAAATTTATTTATTTTTAGTTTACAGCGTTTAGTTTCACACGTTTTTGAATTCCAAACTTTCCCTCCCTCTCCTCCCCCCTGCCCCTCCCCGGGATGGCATATAATCTGATATAGTTTCTACATATACCTTCAGATTAAACATATTTTCACAATAGTCAAGTTGTAAAGAAGAATTATAACTAATGGAATGAACCAAGAGAAAGAAGAAACAAAACAACAACAACAACAAAGAGAGCAAATAAGTTTGCCTCAGTCTGCATTCAGACTCCATAATTCTGTCTCTGGATGTAGACAGCTTTTTCCATCATGAGTCTTTTGGAGTTGTCTTATAGCCTTGTATTGCTGAGAAAAGCCAAGTCTATTAAAGTTAGTCATCACAGATACAATGTGTCTGTAATGGTGTACAATGTTCTCCTGGTTCTGCTCCCCTCACTCAGCATCAGTTTATGAGTCTCTCTAGGTTATTATGGAGTCCATCCACAAAAAGAGCTACTACAAATAGTTTTGTACATATGGGTCCTTTTCCTATTTGTATGATCTCTTTGGGATACAGCCCTAGAAGTGGTATTACTGGGTCAAAAAGTAAATAATTCTAAACAATGAGTAGGTCAAAGAACAAATCAAGGAAACAATCAATAATTTCAGTAAAGAAAATGACAACAAAGAGACAACATAACAAATGTGTGGGATGCTGTCAAAGCAGAACTTAGGAGAAAATCTATATCTCTAAATGCTTACATCCATAAAATATAGAAAGAACAGATCAATGAATTGGGACTGCAACTAAAAAAAATCTAGAAAAACAACAAATCAAAATTTGCCAATTAAGCACTAAAATAGAAAGCCTGAAAATCAAAGGAGAGATTAATAAAATTGAAAGCAAGAAAATAATAACTACTGAATAAATAAACTATGGTGTTCTGTTTTGTTTTTTGAAAACAACCAATAAAAGAGATGAACCACTGACTAATTTGATTACTAAAAAAGAAGAAAACCAAATTACCAGTATCAAAAATGAAAAGCATGAATTCATGATTAATGACTATGAAATAAAAGCACTTATTAGGAGCTATCTGCCTAATTACATGCTAATAAAGCTGATAATCTGAATAAAATGGATGAATATTCACTAACATATAAATTGCTGAGATGAACAGAACAGGAAATATAACAAAAACTCTATCTTAGAAAAAGAAATTGAACAAACCATAAATGAATTCCTCAAAAAAGAAATGTCAGTAGCAGTTGGATTTATAAGTAAATTCTACTGAACAGGTGAAGTACAATTAATTCCAAACTATATAAACTGTTTGAAAAAATGGATAAAAGAATCCTACCAAATTTCTTTCATGACACAAATAATATATTGAAACCTAAAACCATGGAGAGCCAAAACAGAGAAAGAAATCAAACAAATTCCTCTATGACCAATTTCTATAATCCAATTTCTCTAATGACTATTGAAGCAAACATTTTAAATAAAATACTACTGAGGATATCACAACAATATATTACAAAGAACATATACTGTAACTGGGTTAGATTTATTTGAGGAATGCAGGGCCAGTTCAATATTAGTAAAAATATAAGCATAACTGACCATAATAATAACAAAACAACAAATAATCATATGATTATTCCAACAGATTCATCAAAAGCTTTTCCTCCCAACAAAATACAAGCCCCTTTTTATTTTAAAAACACTAGAAAGCAAAGGAAAAAATGGAGCTTTTCTTTAAATGATAATGGCATCTTCACAAAAACTGAACACACATATGAAGGCATAAAAACCTTACTTCCAAATGCAGAAAAGTATAAATATTAAATGTACCCTTTCTGACCATAATTTAATAAAAATATATTAAATAAATGGCCTTTGAAGCATAGGTTAAAATTAATTGGAAACTAAACAATATAATTTCATTAAAATCAAATAATTTCATCTAAAACTAAAAGCAAGCATTATCTATAAAAGAGATAACCTAGAAACCTTTCCAATAGATCAGGGGTGAAGAAGGGATGTTCATTATCACTATTATTATTACATATTGTACTAAAAATGCTAGCTATGGATACATATTTTTACTAAAATTTATTCCCTCTAAAAGTGTGGCATAGCATGTTGCAAAAATCAGTACGTTGTCATATCTATTCACAATAAGTGTTCTTTACAAGGATATCAATTGACTCTAGCTATAATTGATAACCTAAGCCAATTTTACATTCTGTTACAATTCCAAGTTCAAAAGGTTAATTATTGCCTGGCCACAGACTGATCCGGAAACATGAAACTGATTGCTATATACTTACTTAATGAAGATATACTACATGTATTAGAGGAACACACTGACCAATGATTGTAACTACTAACTTAATGTAACAAGTATTAACATTCACTATGTCAATTTAACTGTCAAATTCATAGTTTATATCCCACTAATAATGTTTATTGTATCCTATAGAAAATACATGATATAATTTGTTCTTTGCAATGGCAACATTTGCATTTTCATTCTGATGAATAGATTAATAACACTGAGTCAATCTAAACTATATTATGAATTAATGGACAGGAAACTAACAGCAGGTGGTATGATAGTAGGTATTATTTGTCACTGAAATCCTAAATCTATACGATAGTCAACCATCTCAATATAACCTTAGAACAGATCAGTACAGAAATAATGTTTTTTTCCTTCAGAGAGCCATATCATTACCCTACATGTAAATGATCTAGCCTGGTGCCTTTTATGCCAAATGCATATAAAAAATGTCTATTGAGTTGAAACTCTCATTCCATTTGACTCTTTGATATTATTTCACAAATTAAAAGTGCTTTATAATGGCAGCTTATAAGCTTTTTTGGCACTTTATTATCAGCCAGTCTTAGGGGGTAGAGATGTCATGGGTCAAAGCAAAAAAGGAATTGAGATACTGAAAATATGTAAGTGTCCACTCATAATATGAAACGCTTTCCACTCATGGAGAAAACAAGAACCACTAAATAAAAAATCAGTAAAGACAAATGACATGTCAATATAATTTTACTAGAATAATGGCTAAATAAATTTCAGAATGATGATTAGTTAGTTTAGCAAAGTGATTTTAAAAAAAGAAAAGAAAACTTACCACACATAAACTCTCAATCTAGAACTGACTAACCAATTTCTTAGAACTATGATGCAGCAGATTTGCAGTAAATATTTAGGTAGACTGGTCTATTCTGGACTTCTTAAAATTTTTCCAGTTATGACCCTTTCATCACTTCTTAAACTGTGAGTCACAACCCCATTGGGAGTCAATTTAAGAAGCCTGGTCTATTTAACCTCTAAAGTCTCCTATAATTTCTAGATTTTATGATGCTGTAGGCTTAGAAGAACAACTCCTACTCTCAAGGACCTCATATTTTAATGGAGAGAATAAAAAGTGCACACACACACACACACACACACAAACACACAATAAATAAAAAGAGAGTAAACAACAATAAATAGAAAGTAGTTAAATATAAAGTAGTTTGTAAGAGAGTACACTAGCAATTTCAGTTAACAGGAAAAGCAGAACATGGTGCTTGAACTACCTTGAAAGAAGAGAAAGATTTAAAGAATTATAGCATTCCAGGAATGGAGGGTGGTCAGTGTAAAAGCACAGAGACTGGAGACAGTGTTCAATGTGTGGGAAAAAAAAACCCCAAAACAGGGGGTGGCTAGGTGTCGCAGAGAGTAGAGCATTGGCGCTGGAGTCAGAAGGACCTGAGTTCGGAACCAACCTCAGACATTTAACGCACACACAAACAAAAAAACCTAGCCGTGTGACCTTGGGCAAGTTACTTAATCCCAATTGCCCTCCAAAAAGAAAAAAAGAAAAAGAAAAAAAAAACCCAAAACAGGCTAGTTTGCTTGGATCACAGAGTGAGAGAGGGGCAGTAATGTCTAATGGTTTTGAGAGGTTGAGATCTCCTTGTAAAGAATTTTAAAAACAAAAAGAGAACCAATGTAGCTAAGATTTCTCTGATAAAGATCTCGTTTCCAGGATATATATGGAACTGATTCAAATTTATAGGAATAAGAGACATTTCCCCAATTGAAAAATGGTCTAAGGATACTAAAACAGGTGATTTTCAAGGAAAGAAATCTAGGCTATACACTGCCATATGAAAGAAGTCTTTAAATTACTTTTAACTAAATTAAATAATTTAAAAATAACAACAGATTGATAATAACCTTTAATTACAGAACTGAAAATAAAACAAACTTGATGTTCCATCTCACATCCATTAGACTGTTGAAGTTGACAAAAATAGAAAATGACAAAAACTGGAGAGGAACATCAATATGCAATTGGTAAAGTCATAAATTAACTGATATTTTGAAAGGCAATTGAGAACTATGCTCCTTAAATTACCAAATTGTAGACACTCTTTGATCTAGTGATACCACTGCCAGAAGTATAACACAAAGAGATAAAAAAGGGAAAGAACTCCTAAGTACAAAACTATAGCAGCTCTTTCTGTGGTGGAAAAAAACTGGAAACTAAGGAATACCCATCAATTGGGGAACTATTGAACAAAATACGATATGTAATTGTAATGGAATACTATGGTGGCATAAGAAATGACAAAAGAAATGGTCTCATAGAAACTTGGAAAAACATTTTATCTTTTTTTTCCCTTTTTAAAATTTTATTTTATTTATTTATTTTTGCCTTTGGAGGGCAAATGGGGTTAAGCAACTTGCCCAAGGTTACACGGCTAGTTTTTTGTGTTAAGTGTATGAGGCTGAATCTGAACTCAGGTCCTCCTGACTCCTGGGCCAGCACTTTACTCACTGTGCCACCTAGCTGCCCCTAAAATTTATTTTTTTAACACTAATTTTTAAAACTTGTTTTTAATTTAATTTATTTTATTTTTCCAAATGTCTTATTAATTTCTGGTATACATCATTCCTTTATGCCAGGTTTTAAGTTATAATTTTCCCCCATTTTTCCCCTACGCACCACCCCAGAATAGCAGTCCCATAGGATATCCCCTCCTCCAATCTGCTCTCTCCCATATCTTCTCCCATACCACCTTCGACTTTTCCAGTAGGGCAAGGTGAATCTCTGTGCCCCAATGCCTATATTTCTTATTTCCCAATAATATATAAAATAGTATTAATAATAGTATTTATATATTTTTAAACATTTGATTTTAAAACTTCAAATTCCAGATTCATTCCCTTCCTCCCTTGTCACCTACTCTTACTGGGAAGATAAGCAATTCATTATATGTTATACATGTGTAGCTATGCAAAACATTACCATAGTAGATGTACTGTAAAAGACTGACTATATTTCTCTCCCTCTTATCCCACCTCCCACTTGGTCCAGTCCCTTTTTTGATGCTGTCCCTTTTCAAAAGTGGGTGCTTCCAACTTCCCTCCCCCACAGCCTGCCCTCCCATCCATCATCCCCCCTTTTATCCCCTTCCCCCCTACTCTCCTGTAGGATGAGATATCCTATTTAGTATGTAGGTCATTCTCTCCCTGATCCAAATTCAATGAAAATAAGGTTTTGTCTTTTTGCCTTCCTGTTCTTCCCCTCCCTTGTAACCATTTTCCCTTGCTTCTTCTACATGAGATAGTTTACCCCATTCTGTCTCTCCCCATATCCTCTCATTATATTCCTCTTTCTCCTCTTAATGTCACCTTTTAAGGGTCATCCCTTCCTATTAAATTCGACCTGTACCTTCTATCTCTGTATACCTGTCAACATATATACACACATTCACATAAGTATTCATATGCCCATATACCCTTCCTCAACTATTTTCTTTTTTCTTTTTTTTTTTTTTTAAGCAATTGGGGTTAAGTAACTTGCTCAAGGTTACACGGCTAGTCATTATTTATGCGTGGGTGCTCATTTTCTGAGGCCGGATCTGATCTCGGGTCATCCCAACTCTGAGGCCGGCACTCCTACTCACTGTGCCACCTAGCCGCCCCTTTAGGGCAATTGGGGTTAAGTAACTTGCCCAAGGTTACACGGCTAGGTTTTTGTTTGTATGGATTAAGTGTTGGAGGCCGGCTCCGAACTCAGGTCCTTCTGATTCCAGGGCCGGCGCTCTATTCACTGCGCCACCTAGCCGCCCCCCTCAACTATTTTCATACTGAGAAAAGTTTCATCAGTTACAGTTATGTTTTTCCATGAAGGAATGTAAATAGTTCAACTTTGATAAGTTCATAATAATTTCTTTTCCCTGTTTACCTTCTCAAGTATCTTGCTTTTTGTATCTGAATGTCAAATTTTCTATGCAACTCTGGTTTTTTCATCAAGAATGCTTGAAAGTCCTCTATTCCACTGAATAACCAAATTTTCCCCTGAAACATGATACTCAGATTTGCTGGGTAGGTGATTCTTGGATTTAATCCCAGCTCCTTCAACTCCTGGAATATCATATTCCAAGCCCTTTGCTCCCTCAGTGTAGAAGCTGCCAGATCCTGTGCTATCCTGATTGTATTTCCACAATATTCAAATTGTATCTTCCTGGCTGCTTGTAATATTTTCTCCTTGATCTGGGAATTCTGGAACCTAGTTATAATATTCCTAGGCATTTTCTTTTTGGGATCTTTTTCAGGAGGTGAATGGTGGATTTTTTCAACCTCTATTTTGCCCTCTGGTTCTAAAACATCAGGGCAATTTTCCTTGAGAATTTCTTGAAGGATGATTTCTAGGTTCTTTCTTTGATCATGGTTTTCAGGTAGTCTAATAATTTTTAAATTATCTCTCCTGGATCTATTTTCCTAGTCAGTGGTTTTTCCCATGAGATATTTCACATTGCCTTCTATTTTTTCATTTGTTTGGATCTCCTTAACAGCATGTTGATTTCTCATGAAGTCACTAGCTTCCATTTGCTTCAGTCTAATTCTGAAGGGATGATTCTCCTCAGTGAGCTTCTGAGATTCTTTTCCCATTTGGCAAATTCGGCTTTTTAAGGCATTCTTCTCCTCAGTGCCTTTTTAGCCTCTTTTGCCATTTGAGTTAGTCTATTTTTAAGGTGTTATTTTCCTCTGTCAGGCTGTTGACTCTTGTTTCATACTTTTCTTGCATCTTTCTCATTTCTCTTCCCAATTTTTCCTCCACTTCTCTTATCTGCTTCTTAAGGTCCTCTATGGCCTGAAACTAGCTTGTATTTTCATTTGGGGCTTTAGGTGCAGGAGTTCTGATCTCCCAGTCCTCCTCCTGTTCCATGCTTTGATCCTCTTTGCCCCCCAAAATAGGAGTCTAATGTTGAATTTTTCTGTTTATTTTGTTTCCTTTGCCAAGGCATGTTGACACTCAATTACCTGACTTTTGGGCTTGTTGCCACAGCAGGTCTCTGCCACCAGTCAGGGGAGCTTCTGTCCCAAACACTGGAGTTTTCTTAGCTACAGGAAGTATTAGTTGGGTGCCCTCTCTGAAGCCTCCACATGCTCTGGCAAGCTGGTCACACACCCCAAGTTCTCTACCCCAGACAGCAATCCAGATCCAGGATTGTCAAAGCAAGAGTTATTACCTCTGCACCCCCAGACTGGTCGCTGGATCCCCCTACAATCTGCAGGCCAGGAGCTGAAGCTGCAATGTGGCACTCCCTGCACCAAGGCTACTCAGTGGCTTCTCCCCTTGGGGGAAAAAAGCAGACATGCTCTCCCCACTAGTCCCAGATTCCACAGGGCACTGACATTTGACTTTGTCCTTGGCATCTATGTGTTGATAATTCTGGAAACGCCACAGCTGCTGGTTTTCTGGAGTCCTTCCAGCTGGCCGCTGTTCAGGTCACCCTGGGGCTACAACCTCCGACTCCTGACTCATGTGGGCCTGGGCTCGGCTCCCAGAGTGCTGAGCTGGTCACTCCCTGCTAGGCTGCTGGGCTGTCCTCAGTGGGAGAGGTTAGCTTCTCTGTGTCATTTAGTGGGTTCTGTAGCTCCAGAGTTTGTTTAGAGTCCCCTTTTACATAAATTGGAAGTGCTGCGGGCTAGAGTGCCACAGAAGTGCTGTTTCTACTCCGCCATCTTGACTCTGCCGCCCTGAACATTAATTTTTTTTTTTGGAGGGCAATTGGGGTTAAGTAACTTGCCCAAGGTCACACGGCTAGGTTTTTTTTTTGTTTGTTTGTTTTTGTGTGCATTAAGTGTCTGAGGCCGGATCTGAACTCAGGTCCTTCTGACTCCAGGGCCAGCACTCTACTCACTGCGCCACCTAGCCGCCCCCTGAACATTAATTAAAAAAAAAATTTTTTTTAAAGCAATTGGGGTTAAGTAACTTGCTCAAGGTTACATGGCTAGTCGTTTTTATTTGTGTGTGGGTGCTCATTTTCTGAGGCCAGATTCGATCTTGGGTCATCCCAACTCCTAGGCCAGCACTCTTACTCACTGTGCCACCTAGCCACCCCTCGAACATTAATTTTTAACATAAAAAAATTAAGTTCCAAATTATTTCCTTCCAGTTTTACCCCACCAACTGAGAAGGCAAGCAATATGAAATGAATTACACATGTAAAATCATACAAACCATATTTTCATATTAGCTGTGTTGCAAAAAAAGAATTTTAAAAAGTGAGAAAATTATACTCAATTGGCACTCAGATGCAGATAGCATTTTTTATCATGAGCCCTTTCAAATTTTATTTGATTATCGCTTGATCAGAGTAGTTAAGTTGTTCACAGTTGATTGTTGTTATAACATTGCTGTTACTGTGTGAAATGATCTCTGGTTCTGCTCAATATACTTTGCATCAGTTCATACAAGGCTTCCCAAGTTTTTCTGAAACCATCTCCTTCATAATTTCTTACAGTGCAAAGCTATTAAGTCACAGGAGTATACCACAACTTATTTAGCCAGTCTCCAACTGATAGGCATCCCATTGATTTCCAGTTCTTTAGCACCACTAAAAAAAAGCTAACATAAAATTTTTGGTATGTGTATGTTCCATTCCTTTTACTTTGATCTCTTTGGGACACAGTGGTATTACTTCATCAAAAGGTACGCAAAATTAGGTAGTCCTTTGGGCATAGTGCCACATTGTTCTCCAGAACAGTTGGACCAATTCACAACTCACCACTGGTTTATTAGTGTACCTGTCTTTCCACATCCTCTGCAACATTTGTCATTTCTGATAGGTGTGAGGTTATACCTCACAGTTGTTTTAATTTGCATCTCTCTTATCAATAGGGATTTAGAGCATTTTTTCATAAGACTAGAGAGCTCTGATTTCTTCTAAAAACCACCTTGTCATATCCCTTAGTCATTTATTAAGTGGGGAATGGTTTGTATTTTAAAATATTTGACTTGGTTCCCTACCTATCTGAGAAATCAGATCTTTATCAGAGGTACTTGTAAAATTATTTAATATCACTTCATCGTTTAGGGTACCTTTTTAGCCAAATGTAGTTTCCCTGCTTATCTCTTATAATTAGGTCTATTTTTGGTCTTGCTTTTTTTGAGATTGTGATTGCTATTCCCCCCCACCCCCCTTTTCTTACTTCAGTTGAAGAATAACAGATTCTGCTCTACTCCTTTATTTTAACTCTGTGTGTGGGCCTTTCTGTTTTGAATATGTTGTTGGATTCTAGTTTCTAATTCATTATGCTATCCACTTCAGTTTTATGGGTGAGTTTGTCCTAGTCACAATTCACAGTTATGACTACTAAGTGTATATTTCTCTCCATCCTATTTTCTTCTGTTTATACTATTCTTTCTTTTTTGACCCTATTCCTTCTCAAATGTCTGTTTTTTTCCTGATCACTGCCTCCCTTAATCAGCACTCTCTTTTATCACTTCCCTTTCTGATTTCTCTTATCCTCATCACCTCCTATTTCCCTGTATATAAGATAGATTTCTACACCTAACTGCCTATGTGCATATTCTCTCTGTCTGTCTCTGTCTCTGTCACCTCTCTGAACCAATTCTGCTTAGAGTGAGATTCAAACATTGTTTACCAATCCTTCTCCAATTCCCCCTCCACTGTAAAAGTTCTTCCTTGTGTGCGGCTTCTTTTACATGAGATAATGTTCTCCATTATTGCTCCTCCTTGCCCTTTCCCCCTCGCATCCCTCTTTCTAAACCCATTCACTTTTTTTGACAGCACCCCAACATAATCAATTCACACTCACACCCTGTGTCTATGTAGACTCCTTATAGCTGCCCTAATAATTGTTCTGAGGAGTTACATGTATCATTTTCTCATATAGGAATGTAAACAGTTTAACCTTATTAAACTTCTTATGATTTCTCTTTCATGTTTACCTTTTTATACTTCTCTTGAGTTGCCTGAATGTGAAGATTTGGGGTAGATTCTCTAAATTTGTGCATCTCATGTTTCTTTTGAGCTACTTTGATTCAGCTTTGCTCATAGAGCAGCACCTTCTCTGAAAAGGGCATGCCATCCTAAGTGGTCCTGTGCCAGTGTCTCCCATGTCACATGATCAATTCTAAAGTTCTTAAGAGAGACCTTGTGAGTGTCCTTGTATTGCTTCTTCTGACCACCATGTGAGCACCTGCACTGTGGGAGTTCTCCATAAAATAGTCTTTCTGGCAAGCATACATTTGGCATTTAAACAATGGGGCCAACCCATCAGAGTTGTGCTCTCTGCAGTAGTCTGAATGCTTGAAAGGTTAGTTTGAGAAAGGCCTGCCATGTCCAGTATCATCCTGCCAGGTGATCTTCAGAATCTTCCTAAGACAATTCAAATGAAAGCGACTCAGTTCTTGGGATGGCACTGGTAGACTGTCCAGGTTTCACAGGCACACAACAATGAGGTCAGAACAATAGCTCTGTAGACCTTCAGTATGGTAGTCAGCCTAATACCTCTTCTCTCCCACACTTTCCTTCGGAACCTCCCAAACACTGAGCTAGCTCTGGCATTATCAATATGTATATCTCTGGTAAGTACACTACACCAAGGAAAGTGAACTTATCCACAGCATTCAAAATTTCTCCATTTGCTGTAACTGATGATTCTATGTATGGATGGTATGGTGGTGGCTAATGGAGCACCTATGTTTTCTTGGTGTTAATTGTTACACCAAAATTAGCACAAGCAGCAGAGGATTGTTCCATACTTAGTTGCCTCTCATCTTCAGAGGCTACATTCAGTGCACAATCATCTGCAAATAGAAAATCATGCACCAACACTCCCTCTACTTTGGTCTTGGCCTGTAGCCTTTTCAAGTTGGAAGAATTTACCATTAGTGCAGTAGCTGTCCTTGATTCCATACTGGTCCTCATTAAAAGCGTCTGACAATATGGGTGAAACCATAATGCTAAAAAGCATGGGAGCAAGCACACAGCCTTGTTTCACTCTACTGGGGACTGGGAAAGCACAAGAGCACTGTCCATTATCCAGAATCTGGGCAAGCATGCCATCATGACATTGACATACAATGCTGATGAACTTCTACAGGCAACTGAATTTTGACATAATTTTCCATAAGCCCTCATGACAGTATCAAGGCAGATGTACAAACGTTGTGTACAGACCTCTGTTCTGCTCCAAGGAGCATTTCTTCTGGAGTTGTCAGGCAGCAAATACCACATCAACTACACTCCTTAGCCCTTTCTGAAGCAACACTCAGTTTTGCTGGGTAGGTTATTCTTGGTTGTAATTCTAGCTTCTTTGCTTTCTGGAACATCATACTCAAAGCCCACTGCTCTTTTGATATGGTGGCTACTAAATCTTTTGTGGTTCTGATTGTAGCTCTATGGTCGCTGAATGGTTTCTTTCTGGCTGCTTTCAATATTTTCTTTTTGACTTAGGAGCTCTGGAATTTGGCTAAAATATTCCTAGGAGTTTTCATTTTGGGATCTCTTTTAGGAGGTGATCAAAAGATTGTTTTAAATTCTATTTTCCTCTCTGATTCTAGAATAGCAGGGCAGTTTTTCTCAATAATTTCTTGAAAGACAATGTATAGGCTCTTCAGTATTTTTTTTTCTGTGCCTTGTTTGCTAATTATTCATTCTCTTTTCATCATTTTCTTGTATCATTCTCATTTCTTTTCCCAATTTCTCCTCAACCACTATTACTGCTTTCTCTCCAGGAATTCTTGTTGTTTTTGTGTCCTACTGCATTTTTCTTTAAGGCTTTGCTTGTAGCTGTTTCTAAGTTTCCCCCAAGAAGATGCCTTCTGAATTTGTGACTTGGTTTCCCTGCCACCTTAGAAGCTTTTTATGGTCACGTTCCTTTTTTATTGTTTGCTCATTTTTCCATTCTGTTTTTTGACTCTAAACTTTATGTTAAAGTTGGGCTCTGTTCACCTGGGGGTAGGGAGGCACTGTCTCAAGCTTCATACTTTTTTATGCTGCTGTTTTCAGAGGTATTCAGGGGTGAGGGGATCTGCAACTTTTCAGTGTTTCTAGAGTGATGTGAGCCAAGGAGAGGTGTGGTCAATGCTTTCCTTATCTGTACTCTGGTCTTTATTTGGAAAAGGCCTCTGCTCTCCAATAGGTACAAGTACTAGCATTCCTCAGGGTCCTAAAACTGCAACCATGTCCCCTATTGCTCCATAGCTGCAAATGCTAGTGCTCCTTTCTGTTTTGGTAAAGTTACCAGGGCCCTTGCTCCCTTCTGACTGATCACAAATGGTCCTCTCCACTCTGAAACTGTGACCTGGAACTGCATATGGGAAACAGAGTTACCAAAGAGGGCCAGGCTCTATATTCAATGCCAGCAAAGGATCCCCTGTAATCTATTTCTGACAATTTGTCTGAACAGAGAACTCTCAAAGCTACTACAACCACTATGGCTTCCAGGGCCAATCACTGGTGCTGCCACCCTGTGCATTCTGAACTGGCTCCAGTGTCACAGACCTTTCCTGCCAATCTTCTAAGTTATCTTGGGCAGGAAAAATGTCTCACCCTAACCTTTTGTTGGTTCTGGCACTCCAGAATTCAATTTGACTCATTATTTTAAAGATGATCAGAGGAGAATGTTGGGATTGTTGGATTGTTGTCTCTACTCTGCCATCTTGGCTCTGCCTAAGACCTGGGGAAACTTGTACAAATTAATTCAGAGAAAAGTGATCAGAACAAAGAGAACAATTTATATAACAAAAATAAAAAGACAACCTTGAAACACTTAAGATCAATAACCAAATATGATTCCAGAAGACCAATGATAAAGTCAACTCCTCACCTAACAGTTGATGGATAAAGCATGTAGAATAAGGCACATGTTTTTGTACATGGCCAATGCAAGTACTTGCTTTCTTTTTTTATTTTTATTTTTGCTTTTTGGAGGGCAACTGGGGTTAAGTGACTTGCCCAAAGTCACATGGCTAGTTCTTGTGCTAAGTGTCTGAGGCTGGATTTAAACTCAGATCCTCCTGACTCCAGGGCCAGTGCTCTATTCACTGTGCCACCTAGCCACCCCAAGTACTTGTTTTCTTCACTTTGCATATTTGTTATAAGGGTGTCCCCTCAGGATCAGAGGTAAGATATGGTGCTCAATTGAGAAAAACAAACTATAAAGCACTACACAAATGAAAAAAAAATCATCATGGTTATTTTATTCACTGAATCAGCCAAATTTAAAGATTTTTTTGGTGCTGTGTACTTATAGCCAAAAAAAAATTAGCTTAACTTTTCTATCAGTCTCTTAACATCTTCATGCATTCTATCAAACTGTTCAACCAAATTTAGGTCAGCTATGTTAAATAAGCTCAACAGTTTTGTTCTTCAGGCTCGATGAGCAAAAAAGCACAGTTTGACCTAAATCAACTGCCTAAAGAGCCCTTTAAGTGAACCAAAGGTAGTGGTAACTATTCAGTAGATAAAATGCTGAGGGATGCTAGAATGCATAATGAATACTAATCATTTCTCCTTCCCCTCCACCCCCCTGCCACCGCACCCCTGCCACTGTTCCCCTCCAGTTATCACCCAAACAGCAAAAAGCTAAGTTGTAGAGATTTCTTGTTTCAGTATCAAGCTAGTACCTCAGGATAGTCATTATATAATATAAATCATATTAAAAGTTGTTTCTAGGTTTTCTTTTAAAAGTTATAAAAGAAAAAAGAATTGGTTATAATGAGGAAAAATGTTTTTAGTCCCAAAATTTTAGCCTTTGTATAAAATGGCTGATTCATGCTCAGTAACAGCAATGAATATCCTATTATTTAAAATTTGTGCATATATGAAAATAATACTAGGGAGTCTGGATTACTGTCTCTAACTCAGGGAACCATTTGGGAAAGATAATAAATATAGTAAAAGAAGACTATTTAAATAGCAAAGGGAATGTGTCACTAACAGTTTGCAAGCCCTTGAGTTTTCACTCAGCTACTCATATATAGCAATTCTAGTCTTAGACTGAGAAGACAGAAATATCAAATGGCCTTGAGGTTTCCTACCTGTTAGATGATGAGATACAGGTTCTGGGAACCCCCCAGGAACAGCTTCTGTTCCCAATAGTGACCCAGGATGGGATTATCAAACTTGTGAGGATAGGGGGAAAAGAGGCCATATGGTACTTTGCCTGTTAGAAGGCCTAAGACCTACATTTCAAAAGCAAGTAAATTATGAGAATATTAGGGAAATTATTCAGACAGATAAGGAAAACTCTGCCCTTTTCCAAGATAGACTGGTAGAAGCTTTCAAAAGGTATGAGTTAAGATCCTGGCTCTATAGAAGGGGCAGCAATCCTTATATCAGTCTGTCCCAGATATTAGGAGGAAAATGCAGAAATTGGCAATGGGACCCCAAACACCTCAGGCCCAATTACTGGAGATGGCTTTTGGGGCCTTTAACAACAGAGACCTAGTTGCAGCGGAGGAGCAAGAACGACAAGAATGAAGCAGAGATAGAGAACATGTTTGATTCTTGGCTGCTGCCATAGGCAGGAAAAGCCCTTCCAGGGCACCCCCTTGCAGGAAGCCCAGTCATTTGGGCAGGGGGAAGCCTGCTTTCAATGCAACATGGAGAGTCACTGGTCCAAGGAGTACCCCTCCAGGGTGCCCCTCTTCCCCCTGCAGACAGAGCCCCAGGAACCGACACCTCTAGAACCATGCTCATCTGACCAGGAGGGATACTGGAGGAAGGATTGTGGTAGAGCCACCTCCCAGTACCCTGTCCTCCAGTCTTCTTAAGACTTGGAGTGACGGAGAAGCCTGGGACTTGGCAGCACTCCCACTTTCTCCATCTCTCTAACTGAACTCTGGGCAAGCATCAAGGCTGAAGCTAAGGTTACCCACTTTATTATGGCTAAGTTCTCTGTTATAACCAATTGGTTCTACGCTCCGCTTGACCAGTCAGGTCAGGGGAACTGAAGGGGAAACTAAGGGATGTCTCCAGACATACCCAGTCCCCCGACTACTTGAGGATCTGTTGTTTGAACATTCCTTCCTTATGCTCTCTCCTCTTATCCTGTCCCCTTGTTAGAAGGGACCTGATGGTAAAATTGGGAAGCCAATTTTCTCTAGCTAAGCCTCCCAGATCTTCCCATATTCCCTTGGAAGTGTGGAAGACAGTTAATTTTTTGTGATCAGGAAATTCTTTGGTGAGCTACTTTTGACACTCCAGCATTTGTCTGACTCCTAAATCCTGAAGTGTTCCCCCAGAGTAGTCTATATCCAATTAAGCCCAAGGCATGGGAGGAATTGCAACCACTAGTTGCTACTCAAGGCCCTGACTCACTCTGTCCTAGAGTGGGGCCCAGAACAGGTGAAAACTTTTGAGACTTTGAAAATTAAATTGACCACCATTCTAGCTTTACCCAATCTAGAAAATCTTTTACTCTCTATGATGATGGGAGGACAGGCTTTGGGAGTTGTTGCCTGTTTTTGAAAACTAATAGATTCTGCTATTGCTTTCCATGTGCTATATGACCATGGAGCAATTTGGAAAGGAAGGGGATATCTGACATAGTCATCTTTAATTCCAACCAGGAAAATTGCCTTTATAACAGGGAAATTGTCCTTTCTCTATACTTTTTTGGTGCCTGTTTGATCTTCCTTTGCTTAACCTCCTTGCCAGGTTTGTCTCCTCCAGGGTACAAACCATCAACTTCCAGATGACCACTCAGGCTATACCAACCTCCCACTGAATCCAAGTTCTCCAGCCCACTGGACCTGGCATCAGCTGTGTTCCAGAGTCTGACCACTTGAATATGAAGTCTGACCCCCTTGAATGGGACCCAGAGAAGCAGGGATAGCTTTACGACCCTTTGCTAGCAGGCAGCACTTTCAGAAGCTGAGATTTTCACCCTTTACCCCAAAGGAATTTGGGTCCCATTTATTTAAGGTACAGGCTCTGGGTACCCCCTTGAACTCTCCTTGAATCTTCTCATTTGATAAGGCATATGCCTGAGGCCATAAACCTTTCATTATAGCTTGGCTCAAACCTCTTACTCTTATTAGCCAGCTCTCCATTGTCCAGCTAGTCCCCACGCTTGATCATCCCAAAATATCTATGCCCACTTCTGTTACCCTTAAACTAGCCTATTCCTCCTTTGTCTGTCATCTCCAGGTAGCCTCCAGCTATTTCCCACCCTTAATCTCTCATTACCAGAGTCTGATCTCATTTGACTCCTCCTAAAGACCCCTCCCCTCAACTCCTCCTCTAGACCACCCCTAGATTCCTCCCACCACCTTTCTGTATATAATACCTATCTTGCCTCCATAAAGGGGCCGACACTCTGCGCCAGATGATTCTGGCCTGCTTGTCCAATGCAAACATCACAGATACTGGGGCTCCTTAAGAGATGAACTTTTTTTTTCTCTTTTTTGGAGGGGGGAAGGTAGGACAATTGGGGTTAAGTATGGAGAACCTTTAATAAACTTTGCTTTACTTTGGCTAAGAGAAGACGAGTCAAATTCATTCAGCAGGACCTAGTGTGTTAGTATTTTTAGGTCTTGAGCACCCCTAACACTATACCTCAACATTTATGGTTCCTTAACTCTACATTAAGAAATATGCATCAAAAGTAATTTCTATTTTTATTTCATTACTACTGTCATTATTAAAAAATAATTAAATACTTAGACAAACTCTAGCTGAAAAACATGGCCCATAATTTAGCTATTAATGAAAAAAAAAACACAAACCCAATTCTTAGTTCCTTGAGAGGTAAGTCATAGAAATGTAAGAAAAAGGTTGTCCCATTCTTCATATACACATGAACCAATGTTATATTTGACCAAAACACATTATATGGCAGATGACAGAGAAGTGAGGAAGATACAAAGAAGGACAAAATCTGGGGTGGTAAAGCTATGGAAATTCTGACTCTTTCCAATCCCCTAATTTCTTATGCGACTGAAAGTTTTTGCAGGTGCCTCTTTAAGGTTATTAAATAGCAATTTTCTGTCCTGCATGATTTTGTTTGTAGTGATGGCTTTGTGAGTCCTCGCCACCCCCCAAAAAAGTACTGATGAAGATTGTAGTATTTCTTGATTCTGTGGTTCACAAAGTATATGGACTATGCTCCTTAAAGCAAGAAGTTAGAATCAAGTCTAATTATACTTATAAGACCTGGAAAAACTTCCTCAATTACATGATGACAATTTGCACCATTTTTCTTCTACTTTTTGTTTCTAAGAATTACTCCATAAATGTTAGGTTTTCATATGGTCCTTCATAGCTTGTTTTTCTTTTAAAAACTGTTTGAATCCTTGGACTACTTATACATCTGGAGAAAAAACTATATCTAAATTAATGAAGAAACATTTATTATGTGCTTATTATAGGTCAAGCAGTGGACCAAATATTAGAGATACAAAGAATACAAAGAAAGGTAAAAATCAAAGTCCTTTCCCTCAAGGAGACCACTCTAAGGGCCAAATTACAATGTTAATGGAAAATTAAAATGTTAATACAAGGTATTTACAATGTAAATAGAAGGCAATCACAGAGGGAAGTCACTGGCAGTTGTGAGGGATGGGTAGGAAGATAGGAAAAATTTCCTATATAAAGTGAGATTTGAGCTGAGAACTGAAGAAAATCAGGAGGTGGAAGGACAGGGAGAGCATGAAGGAAAGTCATACAAAGGCACGGAGTTTGGAGATGGAGTGTTGTGTGTGAGGAGCAGAAGGAAGGTTTGTATAGCTGGATTATAGAGTATGTAGAAGGGAGTAAAGTGTAACAAGACTAGAAATGTAAAAAGGGACCAGGTTGTGAAGTGCTTTAAATGTCAAAGAGAACATTTTATATTAGATCCTGGAGGTCATGGGGAACCACTCTGACTATATGAAGTAGGGGAGTGATATGGTCAGAACTGTGCTTTATGATAATCATGGCAGTGATTTGGCAGTGAGTAGGGGATGGACTGGTGTGGGGAGAGACGAAAGCAGAGAGAACTAGAATCCTATAGTCAGTGAAGTTGAAGGAGTATAGGTTCTGAAAACCCCCTGGAACTCTCCTTGAATTTTCCCACTTGATCTGGTGTTAGTCTGAGGCCATAAGCCTTCCATTATCTCTAGGCCCAAATCTCTATTACCCTTAACTTAGCCTACCCCTCCATTGTCTGTTATCTCCAGGTAGCCTTCAGTTACTTCCTACCCTAACTCCTATTCTCTTGGTTCCTGGAGTCTGACCTCTAGTCACCCCAGTCCTATCAAAATCCTCCTTAGACTCTTCCTCAAGATCCTCCCTGGGCCCCTCCTCCCATCACCCCAGAATACATGGCTACCCCTAGATCCCTCCCACAGTCTAGAAAGATCCATCTTGCCTCCATGAAAGTGCTCAGATTCAATCTAGCTCAGATTCTATCTGGCCTACTTGTCAATACAAGTGTCACGAATGCTCAGATTCCTTAAGATTACAGTCAATGGTGAGATTATTTTTTTTCTTTTTGGAGGGGGTAGGGCAAGGCAATTGGGGTTAAGTGACTTGCCCAAGGTCACACAGCTAGTAAGTGTTAAGTGTCTGAAGCCAGATTTGAACTCAGGTCCTCCTGACTTCAGGACTGGTGCACCACCTAGCCACCCCAATGGTGAGATTTCTTAAAAGTCTGGACAATATGGTGGATTTTTAATAAACTTTATTTTTCTTTGACTTAAAGAAGGCTCGTGTCAAAGTCATTTGGCAGAACCCAGTGTGTCACTATTTTGGGGTACCAAGCACCCCTAAACCTCAACAAAGTGGTAAGAGTTGGCACCAAGGTGACAGCTGTCCAAGTAGATAAACTACCATATATCTGGGGAATGCTGTGAAGGTAGAATTATAAGACTTGTTAATAAACTGGATAGGTAGAATGAGAATGAGTAGGGAATTAAGAGTAATACCTATTGACTGGGAAGATGGTGGAAGACATACTCCTGTAGCAGCGGTGTTAATCTCAAATAGAAATGGGAGGAGTTTTAGTTGTGAGTTGGACACCTCTGCTTTACAGTAACTGGAGAACCAGAAGAGAACAAGGTTAGAAAAATCCAAAGACGAAAGTATTCAGGAAAAGACAGTGATTAATAGCATCCAAGGGTACAGGTACGTCCAGAAGGATGAAAAAGTATAAAAAGCCATTAGATATGGCAATTAAGTGATTGTTGGTAACTCTGCAAAGAGCAATTTCAGTTAAATGATGAGACTGGGAGCTAGACTGTAGAAGATTTAGAAGTGAGAGGAGCGGACATGGAGTCACTTAATATAGATGACTTTCTCAAAGGGTTTATCCTTCTCCTTAAAAATGTGATGGTCTCCATTACTTTAATGTACAGTAGAAGGAAACTTGGTCTGAAGTCTGAGAGTCTGGGTTTTAGTCCTGCCTTTGTCTGCTATGTCTCTTTTCTGTGACCTTGGCCAAGTCATCTAACCTGCTCTGAACTTGAGTTCTTTCATCTCTAAAATAGGGATAACATATATACTACCAAACTTCACAAAGTTATGGTAAAAATCAAATGATAACTTTAAGGTACTTTGTAAATAATAAAACAATGTACACAAATAGAATATTATTATATTTAAGTTCTGAAGGACTGTCATGTAGAAGAAATCGGTTTTTTTCTCCTTGGCTCCAGAAAGCAGAATCAGGAATGATGGGTAGATATTGTAAAGCAGCAGATTTAGTTTTGCTATTACAATTAAAAAAACAAACAAATATCCCAACTGTGGCTATTAGCTTGATATTACAATGACCTGCCTATGGAAGTAGAGGACTCCCACTCTAAAGATCTTCTAGCAAAGACTAGAGGTCCATTTGTTAAATATGCTGTAGGTGAAGCATTTTTTTAAGGTACTCATTAGAGGAGTTTGGCTTTTGGAGTCTTTTCTAAGATTCTGTTGTAAAGTCCTACTGGATAAGGCCCGTGTCTTCTTTTTTATTTAATTATTGCATAGTTGAAAGCACAATAATATAAAAGCCTTAGACTGATGATACAATCTAAAAGATGTGACTACTGCTATAGAAGGAATTGATAATCCACTTCTTTTGCCCTCATAGACTTCACTTCTCCATGAAACATGATAAAAGTAATTAAAGGGATCACTAAAGACGACAAAGGAATGAAGAGCCAAGATTACAATCCCCATAGTATTATGAACTATTTAGTGTGAATGGATTCAACATTCACAGAGCTGACCTTGTTACAGTTAACAGACTCGGAGAGACTGACAAGGGAAAGTAAAATTAAACAAAATTAAAGCAAGGAAAAGAAAAGCAGAAGCTAAATATGGAAATTTAGCCACAAATCAACATCAGAGTCTTATGTCTGCTGCTATGAGTCAAGCAGAAATGATTATCAGATAAAGACTGAACTAGTAGAACATATTCTTTTGTTGTAAAAATTACTAGACATAAGATCATAGATTTTGAGCTGGTAGGGAACTTCAAGTTCAATTCCTTTATTTTTATAGATGACAAGAAGAGTAAGACCTAAAGAGATTAAGTGACTTGCTCAAAGTCATATGAAGAGTAGCAATTTAGAGCTATGAGTCTAAAGAACAAGTGTTAGTCACAAATATGTGAGAAACTCTACTACAAGCAATGTGAGCTATTTATAAAACCAAAGGCATACTCCTTGCAAAAATGAAGCTTTGATGTATCTTACCTTCTTTAGAATCATAGTGTTTTTGAGTTGGGAGGTACCTTCAAGATCATATATCATCTACCACCAATCCAGGTGGTGAAACAGCCAGCAGGGCAAAAAATAAAATCATCTAAATGGAGCTTACATCCTATAAAGTCAAAAACAAGAGTGACTGGTAATTTTTCTATAACTTGGTGCTCTTTGGTGCCTGACTTACATTTCTGGTAGTCATGTAACAGGGCAAAAATAGTGCTTTATATGTTGTATTTATTTTTTTAGTAATAAATTTTAATAAATTGTAATAGTATTTAATTTAATACAAAGTATATACTTGATTTTATTAGTCTTTTTTTTAGGTGAAAAGACTTGCTGCTTGCTCTTTGGTTTTTATATTTTCCCTCATTGGCTAAATCAGTAACCAATTACCTATAATATTTTAGAAATAAAATTACAAGAGTTTTTGAAGCACTACATCACAAGAACAGATAATGAATTGATTAAACACCAATTTTCCAAGTAAAATAAGATTGACAAAATTTTTTTGCATAGAATACCTAAAAAAACACAGCACAGCTCAGATCTGGAAAGCACTATACTATCTCCAAAAACATCACACTAGGGTCAGTGATTTGCCCAATGTCACGTTAACAGGTAATGGCAAAACTTTTTAACTGAACATATCAGCAGATTTATCTGGATGCCTGCGGTTCCCAGAGATCCTCCTTAGTCAAGTTCATAGGTGGAAGGTAATTAAAAATTATCTAATTTTCTTTTATAATAGTAATTATGTAAGAAAACATATTATCATTAGACATTAGCCAGGATTCTAAGTATTTCTGTTGTAATGGCATTTGCTGGAACAAGATTTACTTACAGATTAGTTTGTAAAATATTTTTAGCTCCTCAAAGTAACTAAAAATCTATGAATACACTTTTTTTTATCAGCAAAGTTAGCTGCAATTTTATACACATAAGGGAAAAATAAATTTTTGGTAGAAATTGGTGGATTTTAATTAGATCATCTTGGCAGGTATTTTAAGCACTACAAATAGCTCAAGAGAGGAATACTCAAAAATGAGTAGATTAGACCAGACTAAGATCTCTTTCTAGCGCTTATGTTCTTTGATTATAATGTACCAGTTTTGATGCCAATGGGTTTCAATTCTAGAATCTATTGAAGAAACAGAAAATTTGCATGTGCTTTAAGAGTAAAATATATGGAGGGTATATAAAGCCTCTTAAAGTACCAAACCACCAATACTAACCACAACTAAGAGAATTTTGTTGGTCTGTTATGGTAAACAAGGATCTCATCATATGAACACATAATGTAATTTTGTTGAGCATAAATTCTTGAATCTTTTGCTCAACTGCTTCATTCAAGGGGATATTTTGGTATATTGGATTGTAAAGGTTTACCTTATATTATAGGATAGATATGTTCCTGAAGATTTTATTCTAATATGAATTTCTGTTTATCAAAATCTATTTTCTCATGGATTTTCATTCATATGCTACAGATATATTCCTTTGGAAATAATTTTGGAACCAGAACATTTTACCATCACACTTAAGAATGGAGTAAGTCTTTTAAACTTCATATTTAAAGGATAATTTCTATCTTAAAAATAAATATTGCAGAATAAAAAACAATATAGTTAAGATTATTTTTGTTTGACACAGTAGCTTAATGTCATAGAGGAATAACAAAGGGGGATTAATGGAAAAGAATATCCTATATAAAAGTCATTGCTTCTTTTCCTCCCTCCCTCAACACCTCTACCTACATTAGTCTATAGGACTATTCTATTTAGCTGCCTAGACCCCATTTCCTTTCACTTTGTGAAAGTGGTTGTCTTTTAAAAATTGATAGGTTTATCTAAGCTGAAAGGAGGAGGAGATATGGAAACACAACAAAGGCAATGATTTAAACTGCAGCTGAGGATGAACAAATGAGGGGGCACAATGACTGGGACATGACAGGACCCGACAATTTATAAAGTGAGTCTTCAAATCTCTGAATATTAAGATCTATAAAATGAGCTATACCTATATGATACTTTTTATGCTGAAGTAGGGTTCACATTAAGATGTATATTTATAGCATTTATTCAAGAGCAGAGGGAAGATTATTTGCAAACTTAGTATTTCTCTGTGCATTTATAACAACTCTTTTGTCCTCAAATTTTCTAAACAAATCATGCAATGGTGGTGTGTTCAAAGAACAGTATTATAGAAAGATCTTTCTTTTTCTTCTAAGTAACATCTACAATTAACTTTCACACAAGCACAGATCTTAGGGCTGCAACAGAGCCTGAGAGATTATTTGGTCCAGCCCTGCATAGTTAATATATTATTGATTTCTTAGGTGAGGTAACTGAAGCCTTGAGGAAAAAACAAACGAAAATCTTTCCTTCTGATTTTCCTAGTACTCCTTTTCTGCATTTGCAGAATCCTCCCACTCTGTAACAGTGGTGAGTATTTCACAAAGGAGATATGCACCTACAATATTTCTCATATATTCTTTTGTTGTGATAGTATTACAATTCATCATTTGAACAAGTATGGTAGTAGGTAACTTTTTGATGATTAGCAAGTTATTTTCCTACCAAAAGTTTCTAAAGTTACTTGTTTATCAAACTAAGAGTTATTCAATCTTATTCCTAAACACCCTTGTTTTCCCAACAATAGGGAAAACATACTACTGGTTAATCATATTTGTTGATTTCCAAATAGCTGGTCTGGTCTATTTTAAAATATCTACTGTGACAAGAATTTCTAGATTCCCTTAAACAAAATGTTCCAAAAGTTTTAGTGTAGGTTTGAACTTTAGCAAGCTTCAACCTGCACTAGGCCTTTTGGGACTGTGTATGTGTGTGTCCTCACCACTACTATGGAGAAACAAAGGAATTTTCTAGATCAAAGGTCTGCTAAACACAGCATTTTTGGAATATTTTAGGATGCTATCTAGCTAAAGCTGTTTTCCATACTCAAAATGAGGGCTGAAAATATTCCAAAATATTCTTGAAGAGAAATTATATTAAGCTTTTTGCAGTATTTTCCTTCAATATGTCTAATGAAGTGAGATAAACTAGTGAAGATATTACAATGGATCATAAAAATCCATTTCAATAATTAAGAAAACTGTAAGCTTAAATCTAAAATAATTTTTTTAAAAAGGATGTCTTTTGGGACAATTTCACTTCCCAGTATATGTGTCATACTTAATTATTAAGAGAAAACTAGAGATGCTTCGCTTATCATTTCTAACTAGAAAGGCTTTCTACAAATCACAAATTAAATCCCGTCACTTGTTCCAGAATAAACAGCAGCACAATGATATAGACACACTGCAGGAAAGTCAATTGTTACATAATAGCAAATTTACTATATTTTAAAATAATTTATAATAGGCTCGTCTTTTAAAAGTGGAATCCATTACCACAGCCAATAAAATAAACAGCACACTACAGGATGTGTAGCAAGGTTAACGTTTGAATACTTTGCATCAGAATGCAGCTGTTTGTGAATATATTGCTAAACGCTCCATCAATTTAAGATCTAATAAATCATTCATGAAAAACAAAACTGTGGAATATCTTGTGAAGCAGCTCTAAATCCTATAGCCTGTATCAAAGATGCTTGATTCAACGACGTTCATATAGCTCTGAGCCTCCATTATTAAGTGATGTTGAGAACTGTCATTGAAGTCAGCTCTACTAAAAAAGGGGAAAATAGAAAATTGAGAAAATCATAAGATGGACCAATCATCTGAAAGAAGACAAAGAAACAATGGGTAAGTTTCCAGGAAAAAAGAAATTTGGATCATGCCCTTCATCCATGTTACTAAAGCTAGGAGGTAAGTCTTGTTTTTCCAGCACAAAAACGCCCCAAAAGGCCCTGCATTACCATAGCCAGCCCTATGCAACATCCTCCTCATAATAATGATGAAGAGCATTCTATGCAGAGTGTTCTATTTGCAGCAGTGATTCATTGTGAACATGAAAAAATTGCTGACACGTTGAGAAGATATTTTCCCGTAAAAGGTTGAAGTCCTTAAGCAGCAAAAAACACCAACGTCCATCATCTTTAAACCCTATTGATTTCTGGTGAAGATTTAAAAGGCTGTTTACTTATTTCCCATCATTTCTGTCAGAGCTGTAACAGTTCTCTTCCCACTGAATAAACCTCTCATGATCCTCCTGGTGATTAAGGTCAGACAAAATGTCAAACTCCTAATGCTAAGTGCTTTCACATTAAAAATTAATATCAAATCACCAAGTAAAATCCAAACAAGAAGTCAGACATGTAAACAGTACACAAAAAGGGTCAGAGTGACCATTACAGAATATAGGCACAGAGCAGGCATGGAAAAAGGTTTGGCAACAGGTAAGAAAAGAACTCTTCTCTTCACTGGCATTCACACAGCCCTTTTGTCTCTTAGAGAGGAACTAGCCTATGCTTGACTTGAATCTCTTAACAAGAATAGTTTGCAGGAAACTTCTAAGTCATGAAACAGATCTATCCCATATGACTGACAGCATTATGATTGGTCATTTGGTACTGTAATTAGCCTTGAATTACTGAAGAAGAAAAGATGATTACACAGATATAAATATATATGTCCTCCCTCTAGATACACAGGCAGTCTGCAAAAAATTTGGGGTACAATTAGTCCTATTTGTCAGTTGATAGGCTTGGGCAAATAGCTAGTAGCCCTAATGTAGAAGGGTCTGGTGTTTAAGGTAGAGGAGCAAAAGGGACCCCATGAGCCTTTTGGTTGATCTAGGGAACAGGTAAGGAAAAGTAAGTATTGTATTAATATCATGCCTACCATGTGACAGGTACTGTGCTAAACTTTTTATACATTTGATCTTTACAACTGGTATATACCTGCAAAAGGTAGGCACTGCTACCCCCATTTTATAGTTGAAAAAATTGAGGCAGATAAAGGTTAAGTGGTTTGCTCAGGGTCACACAGCTGATAAGTGTCTGAGGCTGGATTTGAACTCAGATCTTCCTGACTGTGTGGCACTTTATTTACTGCACCACCTAGCTGCCTCAAATCCTCTCATGCTTCTTTGGAACTAGTCTTTCTTCAGGCGGGCAATGTGTATGAAACATTTAGAGGACTTACATTAAAAATAATAGCAGAGAAATATATTCTAGGTGCTATTTAAGGTGAATAAACAGAGAGATCTTTGGTTTGCATGCTTTGCAGTTACTTTGTTAGCTGTTGTTAGCAGATAGGTAGCACAGTAGATGGAGTGCCGGACCTTGAGTCAGGAAGCAGTGAATTTAAATCTAGCCTCAGACATTTATCAGGCATGTGACCCTGGGTAAGTCACTTAACTTCTCCTAGTTTCAGTTTCCACATCATTAAAATGAAGATAGTAACAGTACCTCCCTCCCATTATTGTTACTAAGGTAATATTGCAATACTTGTCAATCCCTTTACAATCTCTTGCTATATAAATGCTAGCTAATACCATTGTTGTTGTTATTATTATTATCTTGAAAAATTAAACAAGTCTATCTCCTAAGTAGGGAGCAATGTTAATGGAAAATAGGTTAAGAGACTTGTTATACTACAGAGAACAATAGAATCAACCATACCAGTAGGGGAAACTATTGTTGACACATATATTTACCTAAACTGATAGATCATTTAAGCATACTCCAAATATCCTTTTGACCAAGACAGTCTTCACTATTGGTGGTACTGGTAGTGTTGTATAAAATAAACTGAAGGAGTCAGGAAGAATTCTTACTATGAATATAGTCTCCCTAGGCATTCCTACCTGCTTGGAAGATAACCTCCTTTCATTTTTAAGGAAACTAAAATTAAGTGTAGTTACCAACTATTTCCCTGCCTAAGCTTAAGCATCACCTTTTCTGGATATCCTCCTTTAAAATATAACTCGTAATACTACTGAATTAAGGAAACAGAGTTAGAAGGGTCCCTTAAAGATGATGTAGTCCAGTTCTCTACTTTTACAAATGAGGGAAGAGAGATCTGGAGAATTAAAATGTCTTGTCCAAAGTCATACAACAACTAAGTGGCAGGGATTAATCCAGCACCAACACCCAGCACCTTTAAGGACAAACAACAATTTGTTTTAAAACAAACATAGAAAAGAACAAGGCTTTAAATGGAATATTGATTGTAAAATGTTTATCAGGTTATTCTGATATCATTCCTACAATATTCAAATCTATGTATAAATAAATGTATTTAAGGATATCATTAATTAGCAAATGCTGAATTACTACTATTATAGTTTCAAATTTTAAGAGAAAATATATTCCACAATATAATTCTGCACAGCTGTAGTCCACTTTATGCAATAAGTTGGACTCCTAAAAAGTTGGGTGCCATTTGACCTTGAATTTGCTCTGTGCATATTTTGCATTTACTTATCCAGTAAATGGTGGGGGAGTAGGGGTAGCTAGTTGGTACAGTGGATACCACCTGGAGTGAGAAAATACCTGGGTTCAGAAATACCTGGATTCAAATCCAGCATCAGACACTAGTTGTGTGACCCTGGGCAAGTCACTTAACCCTGTTTGCCTCAGTTTCTTCATCTGTAAAATGAGTTGGAGAAGGAAAAGGCAAACCACTCCAGTATCTTTGCCAAGAAAACCCTAAATTGGGTCATGATACGAGTGATACAACCAAACAACATAAATCTAGACCATGCTATCTTCCTCCTTCCTGTCATCGCAAGTAGAATACAATATAAGGTCCGTGAGGGAAAAATGTTGTTTCTGAATTCCCAATGCTTAGCACTTCCTTGCCCATAGTAAAGAGTTTCACAAAATGTTAAACAACTCCCACATAAATACATTTTTCCCATGAAAACAAAGTTCAAATAAAAGTCAACAAAAGTACTACTAACATCAAATTTACTTGAATTCAGGGTAAATACAGCACAATAAGGATTTAATACAACCTTAAATGTAAGTAGTTGGCAATTCTTTGTTAACCTATTTAATGTACAATGCATACCCACTATGAATGAAATGATATATCTTCTAAAATAGTTTAAAAGATTTTATCAAAAAATAAATACTTGTGCACCTTATGTTAATTATTATATATTTTAAAAGTGTAGCTGGAAAACAAATAATTTATTTTAATAAAATCTGAGATAAGAAATTATTCACATAGATTGTTGTATAAAATTACACAAAGTTTGTAAACTAATATTAAGTGCTTAATAAATATTTGTTGAATTAAACAAGAGCTGTCCTTCCATCTCTGAAAAAGTATCTTTAAGGGGCAGCTAGGTAGCACAGTGAATACAGCATGGGCCCTGGAGTCAGGAGGACCTGAGTTCAAATCCGGTCGCAGACACTTGACACACTTACACACCTGACTTTGGGCAAGTCACTTAACTCCAACTCCAAAAAGCAAAAAAAGAAAAAGTATCTTTAAGTTATTGCCTAGTTTCCTTACAAATCAGCAAGTATGTTAGGTAATTATTATTTTTCAGAAAGAGACCCAACTACCCATTTTTGGGGGGATACAGAGCTGCCACCTATACCGTGAACATATTTAAGAGAAATTAACCAAAGAGCTTTGGAATTCATCCTTTTGTCCCTGAGACTGTCACCATTCAATCAAAAAATACATCATTTACAGAGAACAGAACGTATTCAACTTAGCTTTTCTGACAAGGTTTTTTGGGTTCAATATTATCATCACATGGAATTTTTTGTATACCTTATGTTCTAGCCATCCCTAGAAGGTTGAAAATTTTGCATCTTCCCTATCAGACAGTAAGATCCATGAAGGCAATTACTCTACTTCATTTATTTTCCCCTTTGTTCAATAAAGTGCTTTGCACATAGCAGATGTTTAATACTTGTTGAACTAAAATGAATACAATATGGCTGAAGTAGTCAGTGCTATTTTGAGGGATAAGTAATGTCTCCTTGTAGGGAAGAATTCAGAGATTTCTAACCCCACCACACAAACCTACTAGAATGTCGATTCTAGTTTGGGACAATAAAGAAACAAAATTATTTCACAGAATCATGGAATGTTAGAGCTAATAAAGACTTAGAAAAGGTACCAAATTCTCTCTTTCCCTCTCTCTCTCTCTTTTTCTAAGGTCACTTGTCAATATCTCTCTTCTGTTAGGCATTTAAAGCCCTTTACAATATGATTCTATCCTCCTTTCCAGTCAGTCTTATTATATTCTACTCCCTTCGATCTACTTCACAGTTCAGACAAACTAGTTTCTTGCTATTTTTCCCTCATGGCACTCCTTTTCCCATCTCTGTGACTTTTCATATGCTGACCCTATGCCTAGAATACATTTCCTCCTAATACCTGCCTCTCAGAATCCTTAGTTTTGTTTAAGTATAAAATCAAAAGCCACCTTCTACATGAGGCCTCTCCTGATGCCCTGGATGCTTGAGACCTCCTCCCCAAACTTATTTTGCATTTAGACTCTGTGTGTGTGTCTGGGTGTGTATGTGTGTCTATGGATATGGTACATACACATACAGGTCATCTCCCTTGTGAAAATTTAAGTCCTAAGAGCACGAACTGTTTCACTTTTGTCTTTGTACAGTGCCAGTCATTTAACAGGTGTTTAATAAATGCTTACTGGCTGTTTGATTTTTCCCCTATGTGTATGGTAGAGTTGAAAGAATGTTTTGTACTTACATTATTTTAGGAAACAGAATCCAAATATTCATGATGCTCCTAGATTTTAACTATAAGCCTCAGTTTTCTCACCTTTCAAATGGGAATAATATTTTCATCTTTACCTCATAAAATTAATGCTAGGAAAGAACTGTATAAATTGCTTGAGTTATTTTTTATATCATGATCAGAATGGCAAGATCTTTTTCCTCCTTACATCATTGAAGACTATATTCCTATTACTTTTTTATAGCCCTTTTAAGCTACATCTAGAAAATATTTCAACATCTGTCCCATTTGCTTTGCCACCACCCTACCTTAGGCCCTTATTACCTCTTGCCAGGACTATCATAAGAGCTTTCTGTCATTCATAGTTCTAGTCTTTCACTTTTGCAACCTATTGCTGAATAAATAATTTTCCTGATGTACATCACTCCCTTGCTCGATGGAGTTGCTTGAGTACTATTTGAGTTCTATTGCTCAATGAATAAAATATTCCTAAGTTCCCAGTCTTCCTTTCCAGGCATTTTCACATGTGCAATCTAGGACCAAATGGGACTTGTTTGTTCTCTGATCTTTCCTGTGCTCTCCTGCTTCTGCCCCTGTGTGCACATTCTCCACATCTGGAATAGATTCTACTTCTCACTCCCTAGTCCCTATCTCTAGCCAATATAATGCCATGTACACTCTATGTTGGCTGAATTGAAAATCCTCTTCTCTCTGAGGCTCAGCTCCACCTCCTTCATGATACTTTTCCTAATCACTCCAACTAGAAGTGGGTCCCCCCTCTGTGAAACTTCCATGCCACTGTTTGACCTCTCCTTTTCCAACCTGATGGCTATTATTTATATACACATGTCACGCATGGTATTCTAGTGCCCTCTCTTCCCCATCTAGATTCAAACCTTCTTGAAGATAAGGAGTGATTTTCAACTCTCTATTTCCAGGGTCCACTACTCTGCTTCACACAAAATAATAACAACAGTTACTATCACCACCACCACCACCACTAACTTTTATTCAACCACAAATATATATATATATATATATGTATATATATATACATATATATAGTCCATCTGAATAACATAATACAAAGTATGAGAATAAATAATATAAAGTTTGAGAGTAAAATAGGTCTGACTGCAACTCTCTGAACCACATCAAAAGAGATCTTAAGATGATAACAACAATAACATCAAAAACTTTCCTAACTTTCCTGGATTCACAGATATAAAATCCCCAAATTACAAACACAGACCACAAAATATTCTAGGGAAATCAATCAATAATCTTCATTGGAAATGACCATTATCATACACAGTGTACTCTTGTACACTGTGGCCTAGACATAACATTGATTCATTAAAACAAACAAGCAAACCATGAGAACAATGTTATTAGATGACACCATACCAAAACATCAAAATCTACAAGCTACATGGAATGAAAAGCTTAAAAAACACAGAGACCGAGTAGAAGAGATTAAAACTACGTAAGAACGAGATGAAGTATATACATCATCTCAGTTCTGTCTGCTACTGGAATTTTACCAAGGATTCTTTTAGTGGACCTACAGAGGATGAATTTATATCCTAATACTTTTATTTAACTACAAAAAGAAATTATTTTTAACAGCCTATCCAACAGTATATAGAACATTAAATACAAAACAATAACAGGAAAGCCATTTATTCCATAATTGTTCTTTATCTGAATCTCATAAAAAAGATGAAAAGGAGGAAATAATAATATTGACAAACATCCTAGATAACAACCAATAAACTACCAGAAACAGATCATTATCATAGACCAAACTATTACACACAGTTATCTATACATAACATTGATCTGTAGAAACTTGAAAAATTTTCTAATAAATAACACCAAATCAAATAGTAAGAGATTTAGCAGAGTATATTAAAATCAAGTTGAAATAGAATGAGGACCGGACCATCCCAATCTGCTATTGAAATTGTACTGAAGGTGCTTTCATTAAGGTTAATAGTAAATTGGCTTATATGCAAAAATTTTTACTCAAGTATAAAAAGCAACTATTCTCCCAGGATGCAAAAGTCCATATATAACATTAAGTATAAAAAAATATAGCAAGATAGTGACTTGTCCTAGGACTGATTCTGTCTGAACCCCATCAAAAAAGGTGAGAAAGAGATGATAATGTTCCTAATAAACAACTGTATTGGAACCAGACCATTATCACAGATAACATAAAACTATGACCCATAAATACATAGACACATAACACTTATCCATAAAAACTTAAAAACAATAATAGATGCTGTCTACACACTATAAAAGAAATCAAAATCATGTGTAAATAAGATAAGGTATATCATCCCTGTTATCATGTGTGCTACCAAAGTTATCTCAAAAATTCTTTCTCTGAGCCCAAAGAGGATGAAATTACACCCTAATACTATATTTAGATGACAAAATAAATTATTTTATCTGTCTGTCCAATTAGACTAATATTAGCCATAAAAGGTTAATAATAGGAAAAGTACTTGCCCTTGATTTGTTCCTATCTGAACTCTATTTAAAAAAAGGGAAAACAACAATGTAGTAACAGCTGACATTTATGTTGCTTTAAATACATCATTTCATTTTATCCTCACAACAATACTATGAGGTAAGGGCTATTATAATCTCATCTCTATTAATGAAGAAGGTTAGTGCCTTGCCTAGCATCACAGAGAACCAAATGAGGTAATTGTCAGGCCCAGGTCTTTCTGACTCTTGGTCAAAAGCTCTATCTTCTATGTCAAACTGCTTCCAATATATTAAGGGAAGCAGTCCTTTCACCTAGCATGAACCACAGTGGTCCTCACCTGGAGGAAAAGATAAAAAAGAAGGAATATACCACCAAGACGCAGCAAAGAGAGGCTTCCCATCTTAGACACTACCCTATGAAGGTTATGTTAGTGCCATCTGGCAATACGTCTGACAAAATCTACCCTCGTAATTCCCCTTTCGTTAGAAGCATCATTCTTTACATCACTGTATTGATATGTTATTTAGCTTTAGTTATTTTGTACCTTAACTTTTGACACGTCTTGTGTCAACTAGGCTAAAGGCAGGGGCAGTCTTTAGTTATTTGTATTTTTTACAGAATGTGAAAAGGTGCCTTGAAATGAGAAGGCTTGAGAACCACACAACAACAGAAGGGTCTGATTCCCAGTTGAGTGCTTTTGCATCTAAACTGTGCTTTCTTAGTAGGTTTATTTCACAGAGTGCAGGAAATTAGCTAAGAGTTAACCTATTATCTCAATAGCCTTATACTGTAACAAACACATATGACACAGGTAACATCCCAAAGAAAATAAACTCAGATTCATAGCAAAAACTGTTCCCTACAGTCTGGACTGGTATTCTTGCAATGCTTACTACTGATCTCAAGGAGTATTAGACAAGAAAGTGTGATTAGCTTTGCCCCTAATTCAAGACAAATGTCCTATTTCCAGCAGATCAATGACATCATTCTTATGACACTATACTTCATGCAATTCTTCACACGGATCCCCAAAGAAATCCTACACATCCTTTGTAATCCACCTCAAGTTCCATCTGTTTAGGAAACTAGTTATAAATCACCAAAACTGATCTCTCCTCTTAGCCTACACTAAAAACTTGATAGGATTCAATTGAACATTTTAATATATCATATGACTAAAAGATAATGGAGATGGCTTTGGATGAACTACTTGTACTAATAAAAAAATTAAGAAAAGAAAGGGGAAAAGTTCTCTATAAACATAGTGATTCAGAAGCCATCATCATCTTTCTTTGCTAGGTGCTGAAGGCTAAGAGGAAATCATGGCTAATAAATGTTTGCCAAACTTAAATTAATCATTTATTATCTTTTCCCTAATACAACCACCACCAACTTATTTCTTAAGAACTCTTTAGTGATCTAGTCTGACTTTCATTTTCTTTTGTGGCTTTTCAGAAGTTAGTCACCAAACCTTTTATCAGAGGACCTAATAAGGAGCCAAATAAAATAGTTTGAGTTAAATCTTCTTTTATATCATCTGCCTTCCTATATGGAGGCGCTAATGAGTTGTGAAATGGCTCAAAGGGAGGCAGGCAGCTGGCCAACCAGCCAAAGGAGGAGAGACAAAAGACCTAAATAATCTATCCCCCAGAATAATCAAGACTTGACTATATTAGGGAAAACTTGATGTCAATGAAAAATACTGAATGATGATGAGCCTGCTGGGGAAAGTGGTGGTGGAAACTCCATTACTTAGAACATAAGAAAGTCAGCTAACTTAGGCAATACTGCATAGTGAAAGATAGTTTCTACCCTAACACAAAGTGTGTGGAACTAATTTTTAGTTCCGTTTTTCCCCTAATTTCAATGACTGAATATTATTTGCACAAACACCTTTAATGTACACATAAATGTATATGTTGATGTGTGTGTAAACACACACAGAAGCCTAACAGTGTGACGTGTATTGTAAGAGTTGGGAAGATAAAATGACTTTGGCCTTAGAAATAAGCCTAAAATTTTGAAACTCAGCCTATGTTCTCATACTGTATCAAACTAAGTGCTTTTCTTAGGTAAAAATAAGAAAACATGATTCATTCTTTTACCCTAAATTTTGTTTTTCTTTTTTGCAATGCCTGCATTTTTTTTTTTTTTGCTTTTGGGAGGGCAACTGGGGTTAAGTGACTTGCCCAAGGTCACACGGCTTGTTTTTGTGTTAAGTGTCTGAGGCCAGATTTGAACTCAGGTCATCCTGACTCCAGGGCCGGTGCTCTCTTCACTGCACCACCTAGCTAGCCCTATGCCTGCATTTTTAATATAATGGAATTTTATCATCAGTTTATAATCTGCACTTATTTCCTGATTAACTAGAATTCTTAAAGTTACCAAAAAAACCCCACCCAATCGCAAACCCACCCAAGAATAATCCCCCCCCCAAAAAAACCCTCCAAACTCTTTAAAAATAAAAATATAAAATTAAAAAAATAATTTTCTATTACAGAACACAAATATGCACATACAGCTTCTAAACTAGGATAAATACTCAGGTTAAATTTTTAAAATAATTTTTTTTTAAGCAATTGGGGTTAAGTAACTTGCTCAAGGTTACACGGCTAGTCATTATTTATGTGTGGGTGCTCATTTTCTGAGGCCGGATTTGATCTCGGGTCATCGCAACTCCCATGGCCGGTGCTCTTACTCACTGCGCCACCTAGCCGCCCCTTTTAGGGCAACTGGGGTTAAGTAACTTGCCCAAGGTCACACGGCTAGGTTTTTGTTTGTGTGGATTAAGTGTCGGAGGCCGGCTCCGAACTCAGGACCTTCTGCTTCCAGGGCCGGCGCTCTATTCACTGCGCCACCTAGCCGCCCCTAAAATAATTAATGAAAAGAAGAATAGAATACGGAAATGGTTGTGTTTAATGTTAGGATAAAACAAAATTCAAGTAGTTTCTTTTTCACACAACATAAAATGATACCTGTATTAGAAATTACTCTTGAGGGGGCGGCTAGGTGGCGCAGTGAGTAGAGCACCGGCCCTGGAGTCAGAAGGACCTGAGTTCAAATCCGGCCTCAGACACTTAACACAATCAGACAAAAACCTAGTCGTGTGACCTTGGGCAAGTTACTTAACCCCAATTGCCCTCCAAAAAAAAAAAAAAAGAAATTACTCTTGAAATTCTTATGACCATTTTAAAATGCCTATATAGGATATCTACTAACGTTGTTACAATATTAAAATGGTATTTTCAAACATACAATGCACCTATCATTACACCAACCGTTCTCTTTTGTTCTCACCTACTTGTATGAATAGAGGGAGATGTGAATTACCTAGTTTGTTATCAAAAGAAATCAAAAGTATTTTATATTGCTTTTGTACAACAATGATTTCACTTTAGTATCCTTTGCTAAATACTCAAGAAGTATTTGGAAAATTCAATCAATAAATATTTAACACCTACAAAGTACAAGGAGAAAAAGAATATCCTTCAAAACAAAATGTATTTATTCTAATGTTAGGGTATACAGATGAAAGCAAATGATGAGTTCAATCTGTACTTTCCTTCTGAGAAAAGTTACTGTTTATCCCAGAAAACACTAAATTGGGAGGCTATATTGATTATTAATGCTAAATTCTTTGTTCTGATTCAAAGACAAATAAGGAAATCATCACAAAATGGTCTGCTAAGTGAATCTAGATTAACTTCTTTTTGACATTCACGGTAAGTTCTGAACATAAATCATTATATTAATGCTATATATAAATGTTTCACTGTAAAATGTTTGCACTATGCTCTAACAACTCATATGTGCAAAATGAATACCCTTTTATTTTGGAATGGAAAAACCACACAATCTCTGATGCCATATTACTTCTTTAAGTACCGTGTGAACTCAATGTTAGGAGGATAAGTTAATGATCCACTGGTCTTAACACCTCCTAAGTGAAATCAGTTCTTTTTTTCTGGTATAAAATCCTGTCAGATACCACATTCAGACGTTTAGTGGTTTTACTCATTATTTACCTGGGACCAAAAAAAGCCCCAACAATCATCCATAGGTCTTTGCTTTTTTTTTTCTCTGAATCTGTGCCCCAAATTCCCTTTTTCTGTGCACACATCTGCAAACTAGAAATTATTTTCTGCTTTGTACAAGAGAAGAGAACATTACAGGCATTACAAAACTGTTCAAATTGTTTGTTAAGTTATACATTATAATTAGTTTGGCAGAGCTAATACAAATCACATTTACAGACTAACAATAATAAAATTGAAGTACCAGTTAAATATCCAAAATAATTAAAGGAATCATTTTTAGCCTGGCATAATTAGCTAATTCACTTTACAAGCATTTATTAAAATGAATTCACATGTTATTATTCCATAGGTAGTTACACAATAGTGTTTATACAGGAAAAAAATAATGAACCAAACTCTTTGTATCCAGCCCTCCACAATTAAAACGAAGACTCCCCAAGTAATATCAATCTAGGATAGACTAATTAAGTTTGGTTTGATAACCATTCATTTCTTCTATTGCCTCTGAGCAAATTGTTTATTAGAGAAAGTTATTTTACACAAATCAAATCAAACTGGGTAAACCATTATATTTGAGGGAAACTTTAGCCATCAGTCAATTAATCCATCATTTTCTCCAGACACTATTGTTTAACAAGCAGATCATATTATCAACAATTTAGATATCATATGATTCAATTATAACAGTAAATTTATTGACAGTTTCTCTAATACTTTTATTATGAGTAAATTCAGAATTTTCTTCACCTTGTGTGAGCAAATCTAAACCAATCTTGGTCTTAGAGCTAAACATCAAAGAAGTATAACACAATAAACTACACAAGCACCACTGGTTTAAAATACATTTTATTTTAAAATTAGAAATATGCCAAGCAAATTAAACTGTGTTAATAAGATAAAATAAAATCTTAACATTCCAAGGCAGTACATAATAAATTTCTTTTCTCTTTGAATACAGAAATGTATTTTGACATATCATATAAAAATTACCTTCAACAATTCAAACATTTAAATGTCTACTATGTACAAGATACTGAGTGATGAAAGCTATAAAGATGAATTAGTCTGCCCTCAAGGAGCTTATTTTCTAGTAGGAGATATAAATCACACTGACAAATAAGTAGAAAACAAAATAAAATGTAATGAATGCAAAACAGAGGTACATAGTGTTATGAACATTCAAAGGAAGGAATAACTAGACTTGCTAGCAAGTGGACAAATTGGGTACTTACATA
Organism: Gymnobelideus leadbeateri; assembly: GCA_011680675.1. Lineage (NCBI taxonomy): Eukaryota > Metazoa > Chordata > Mammalia > Diprotodontia > Petauridae > Gymnobelideus > Gymnobelideus leadbeateri. The sequence goes on along the minus strand of WOXC01006892.1, from coordinate 501,928 downwards.
CTTGGACATTTTTCAAAGCAACAAGAATAGGATGTGTTGTTCAAAGTATAATTTGATCTATGAGGTTTCTAAAAACAGAAGTTTATAAGATTTCCTCCAGTAAAAATAGCATGTCTATGTGTGTACACATATATATGCATATCTAGACAAAAAGGAAGGAAATAATTGTAACACCTTCCTTTAAGAGTATGTGTGTGTATATACATATACATGCATGTATATGTATTTATTGAACATAGTAGAGCAATGAGATTATTTTTCTAGTCACAGGCAGGCACTATACTATAAGTCTTTCTAATCACTATATATATGTAACATAGTGTATCACATGAACTCCCTAAATTAAATATAAAATTATTTATTGAGTTTAAAAATAAATAACAAATACTTACTTATGCATTTTATAAGCCTGGTACTTCTAAATCTTAACCACAAAATTTGGCTTTTGATTATTGTGTTATGTTTTTATTGTATAGTGTATACTAGTCTTATTTTCCTGATCAAACTATACATTCCTCAAGGTCAGAGCCTATAGAATCTTCACAGCTTTTAGCTGAGTTTTAAGCATATCATAAGTGCTCAAAAAATTCTTAGAATCATTGAATGTAGACCTGAAAGGAAGTCCAACTCCCTTGCTTTATAGATGGGTAAATTGTGACCTTAAAAGGTGAAGTGACTTGTCTAGGTCATCAAGCTAGTTAATGATATAGACTAGAAGTCAGGTATCCTGATTAGAGTTAAATGTTCATCTTCTGTTTAGCACAAAGAATGAAAATTCATTCGGTCATTCTAACATTTAAGTTCCTATTAAATACAATGCACTGTGATAAGTTCTAGAAGAGATAGATTTTAAATAAAAAAGTATATAAAACCAAAATCATAATTCGCATGGGACCATTGTTGTAAACACCACCCTCCCCTTGGAGGACTTTATCTCTGTACTTCATACATCATATACACAGTACAGATGATGTCAGGAAATTCCCTTGGGAATGAATCGTCCCCTTTAACTGCAGCTACATCCAAGAGATGACTGTCCTCTGCTTCACTGCTTCTTACCCCTTTCCCCATCAGACAATCAATTCTCTGCACCACCACATATATAACCAAATAAAACCCTGCTTAAAGCTACTATGACCAACTAAATGGCTAGTGCTTGGCCTATGTGATGAGACTAGAGGGACCTAAGAGAGTACCTTCCAACATCCAAACAAATTAATATGAATGATATAATACATAATTACCACATCTTCATGATAAGACATTCTAAATGAGGAAGAAAAATATTGACTTTTGTTTTCACTTTGTTAACAATGATGAATAGATCTGCATCTGACAAAGTGGTCTCAGAAAGTATTCCATGTTGCAACATGCTTAGGAAAAGATATTTTTTTACTCATATGATGTAGGACAATTTCCCTATAGAACAAACTACTTAGGGAAAGCCATCAACTGATAATGAGGGATCAGTTATATTCTTTTTTTTCTGAAGCTTTCCCAGGCATATTTTATTATGTGTTCAATTCACTAAATTCTTCTATTTTGGCAAGGCATAATATGGAAATGAGTAGAAACTACCTCAAACAATTGAATACAGAATGTTTGTAAACTACTTTTTAAAACTTCATGATCCTCTGTAATGCAGACTATCTTTGAACAAAACACAGGTTTGTTGGAATTTTGGTTATCTTTTTGGACTTAGTTGTCCATGACAAAAAGATGATGCCCCCTCTGGAGTGGGTTATTACAATCATAAAATGGCTCTTAGAAAACATTTAGCCTACTGTAGTTTTACAGGCATTTTATTTATAGTTATAATTAAGAAAGGCAATGTAAAAAAGGACACACATTTTGAACCTTTTAATCCAAAGAGAATTCAAATGTGAGTGCTACTGAGTAGAGATTGTTAATGGTAAAAATCATTCTGTCTGTTTTTGATCATTCTTATGATGTTAAAAAAGAAGCTTTTTCCCTTCTGCATAAGCAATTTACCAGCTCTAATCAACCATTTGCTAGAACATTTGTTACAAATATGCTTCTGAACACTGAAAGTTCATTAAAATGGAAAACAACAAATATATTTAATATCAGTATCTGCCTATGATGATTTATTTAAAAATTATTTAAAAAGATATGTAAGAGGAATTCTTTAAAAGGAGAGCATATCTGAGCATTACAAAAGATAAAAGGTTTTTTTTTTAAAGCAGAAGTCTACGATATATGTCCAATCCCTGAAATAACAAATAGTGCATAGGTAACTTGAAATAATCTGCTATTCCATACACACTAAGTAATATGACCTTACTTTTTATAATACTTTTTCTTATAAGAACTAACATTTCTTCACATATCACATTCTTCCTCACATTTCTATAAGGTAATAAGCATTTGTTACTATATAAAAGAGGAGGAAAGGACTGAGTGAGCCAACTTCAAGGTAACCCAATCAGTTGTAGTAGAAGTAGAAGGAAAATCTGGGTCATCTCAGACCAGAGTTTGTCTTACTAGATCAGGCCAGTACTTTCATTCAATTATTTAACAACTATTTTTTGATTGCCTAATATGTATATAACATTACATTAGGTATCATGGAGATATAAAATATAAGATTTTCTAAGAGTTTCCTCAAGTTGATCCCCGCCCCCCGCATAGTCTATATTCATTAATAACAAGCACACTCCAAGAACCAGTGTGGTTCAGTACATCAAAGAAGCCTTTATTAGGATCATCAGCAGAATAAATGTGATAGAGATGCTGTTTGAATATGCTTCATAATGTTTTCTACTAATATCAATTAGGATTTTTGGTGAAAGGATAGGCAGAGTAATTTCCAATGAAGGGACATAGAAAGCATTTCGCATGAATTAGGAGAGGAAGATATATGAAACTGTTTACCAGGCTGCCTCAAAGCCTCCCTTAAATGCTGACTTAGAGTTAGGTGATCTGGGTTCAGGTCTTATCTCTGACACATACTGAGGTGACCAAGGGGATGTCAATTTCTCAGTGTCCCAGGCAATTTTCTAAAACCCTAAGTTCCAGAGGAGTTGCTGATCTGCACCAGTAGAAGAAATTTCCATACCAGGAGATCTTCAAACCAATGAAGTCATACATCTGAACCAAAATGAAAATAAACAAGGATGTAATTGAATTCAATTCTAAACTTTCTGTCTACTACATGTGTTGGTGTTGAGTTTTTGACATATATCTTCTTCCTTACTCTTCTATCTGTACCTCCCTTTGTTTCCTTCAAATGGTGAAAATGCTTATGAGTAATGGTTTATAAAAATATACTTTAAAAAAAAGCAATTGGGGTTAAGTAACTTGCTCAAGGTTACACAGCTAGTTATTTATGTGTGGGTGCTAATTTTCTGAGGCCAGAACCAATTCCGGGTCCTCCCAACTCTGGGGCTGGCGCTCTTACTCATTGTGCCACCTAGCCGCCCCTAAAAATATACTTTTTGAGGACTGGAATTTTGCTGATACATGGGAACAAGAAATAATAACAACTGAATCTTTTATCATCAACATCACTATGAGAAGCACTTAATTACTTGGGTATGGCTATTGTTTGGGACAAATTAAACAGACTATCTCTGGGAACATATAATTAGAGAGGGTTAAAATGACATAGACCTGGTGTGTCTGTAATTTACATATGTATACATACATACATGCATATGTGTATGATATCCTTACCTTTACCTATCAATTTACAATTAGCAAGATGTTTTCTTCACAATAACCCTGTGAGGTGTGCAACCTAAGCACACTATTTCCCATGTTTTAAATCATGAAACTAATGGATAAAAGGGAATGTGATCACCAACAATAACAGAGCTAGCAATTATTGAAGCTATCATTTGAATTCAGGCTTTCTGATTTCAAGGCCAGAATTTTCTTTCTGCCTTTTCTCCTCTGCTCTCTCTCTTTATATTTGCTAAATGTTAATAAAAATGAAAAAGAAGCAAAAAATATTTTATATGATATACCTAATATTTAAATTTTATACAAGTTTACATACATAATACATTTTACAGAAATTAGACCTAGGATATCACTGGTGTAGGGAACTTCCAGTGAGGAAATAGTTTCTACCAATGCAGGTTAGCATTTGCTCTGCAACTTATAGTCTAGAGAGTTGCCTAGGATGCTATGAAGTTATATGACTTGCCAGGGTTCACATGGCCAAAATGTGTCTAAAGCAACTTAATCCCAGGTTTTTCTAACACTGAGGACATGGGGTGGCTAGGTGGTGCAGTGAGTATGGTGTTGGCCCTGGACTCAGAAGGACCTGAGTTTGGATCCAGCCTCAGACACTTAAAAGCACACACAAATAAAAACCTAGCCATGTGGCCTTGGGCAAGTTACTTAACCCCAATTGCCCTCCAAAAACCAAAAACACAAAAAAACAAAACACAAAAAAAAAAACACTGAGGACAGATTTCTATAACCTCTGCCACATTGCCTTGGCATTAAGCATCAGTAAAATCTTTTATATATGACATATGTATGATATTTCTTACATTATTGAATATGTACAAAGCATACAGGCATATGCATATAGCATAAGATAGCATTATGAGATATAAAGTATAAGATTCAGTAAAGAACCACTATAACCAAAATTTCCTCAATTAGCCTTTTTCATAGCCATGTTCATTAATAATAATCACACTCCATTATTTTATTTTCCATTATTCTCCATTAATTTAATTTAATTTTATTCTCCATTAATGCTATTTGTAATGTGACCTTAGGTATTTCCTACAAATACTGAAAGGCTTTCAGTATGGGTTCTGTAATGGACTAAAAATCTGTCATCCAAGAATTAGCCTAACTATAAAGGTTCACCACTAGACTGCCAAGGATGAGGAAATTTTTGGCCACAGCAAAGTCTAAAGATGCTATACTGAGTAAAGAGTTGTTTTCTGTGTAGGTGGTTTGCACCAATGAAATCACAGGTAAGTGAAGCATATGTTTTATGCATACATGTATACATACATATATGTGTATATATACACACAGACATGTATAAGTTATCCATAACATTTCAGTAATTTTTAAATACCAAAGAGTATATGTATATACACATATATAATTATAAAATATATATCATCTATAAAGGGTTCTTTGACTGACTTAAAAATACCAAATTATACACATAAACATTCCATACTTTCTGAGGAAATAGCATACTAAGGTAAATGAGACAAGAAAAACTCAGAAAGGTACTACCTTTCTTCCAATCAATCAAGGAACTAATTTATGGTAATAGAATTTCAGTAAGGATTTGAATGAGAAAAGGCCAAAGTTTTGATAACCTTAGCAAAAAATGAGATGCTGAAGTTGGGAAAACTACTTTCCTTTCTTCTTACTCTATTAGACTGGCTTTCAGGACCAAAGTGGCAGCCTCCAAGAAAATGGTGGATATAGTAGTTGGCAAACTACAGTGTGAGGATCAAATCCAGTCACTGCCTGGTAAGATAAGAATGAATTTTACATTTTTAAATACAATAAAATTTTATTGTAAAATGTAAAAAACATTCTTAGCCCAAGGGCAGATGTGGCCAACTGGCCCTAAGAAAGAGAGAAGACTTTTAGTCTCTATTATCATCAATCTTTGTTATGAACTTGATCCTCCTCTCTATAGCTCAAACTTTTTCTACTTATTTCCCTTGCCTATTTTGACTTGCACATTATCTTAAAAGTAGATCAGTTCTTTTAAAAACTTTTACTAATTTATGATTTATTCTTCTGTGGGATTAAGGACCTCAAAGTTACCTATTGAAACTGAGAAAAACAAATTAAAAAAAAACTCACTAGAATTAATGGAATAAGTGATGTTGCTTTCAATGAACTACCAAATGGGGTGGCATTTGTTTTTTATTGACTATCGTAAGTAAATTATGAATTCATGCCAGAGGCAAAAATATACACTGTCATTCTATAAATATTAATGTTATATGGAACCAGTTCATGCACTATAATTTGTGATTCACTGCCATAAAATACAGGCTCAGAAGACAAATACAAAGACACAAAAGGTTAAAAGATAACTGAAAAATAAGAACACTAGCAGAGCTCTTATGAGAGAACTTTTAGCAGATAATTTAATTTGATCTATTTCTTCAAAACTTAGCTGAGTAAGGGAACAAACTGAATACTGGATAAAGGTCACCACTTTCCTAACTTTGATGAGATAAAATACATATATTTGTGCATCTGACATATATAGCTATCTTTAACATTTTAGTATTTGTTTTGGATTGGATCTGCGATCACTGATGTAGAGAATTCCCATTTTGGAAACTTCCTTTATCAACGTGGGTCAATATCTTTAATTTTCTTTTCTCCTCACTTTTTCTAGTTTCATTCAATGTACTAGTGTGCACTTCTGAAATGAATCAAAGGAAAGTCCTCTGGAAAGAAATGATAAAGTCAGAACTCTCATAAGAATTTATACAGACAATGGATGAGGTGAGTCACCAGACAAGTAATGGAAATAATCCCTTGAGCATGTTAATTTCGTTCGACAAGTTTCTATGTCTGCATCTTTAAACTGAGGGGTCATGAAGTTCCACCTTGAATATTCTATGAGTCTAAGACTTCATAATTCTTTCACTAAAGATTTTAAGAGCATATTTGTTTCAAGTGGCTTAGACACAGGTAAGACTTGAAAGAAATTATTATTTCTCTCCTATATTAATATCCCATTACTGAATTAGGACTAAGGTTCTTCCCCTTTTCTACTCCCTCATTCAGAAATCAGCTCCTGTAGGTTATTCAGGCAGTCTCTGAAGTGTAGGGCTGATAATGAGAGGTAAAACTGAGATCTGTTCAAAAGGTAAAGAAATTTTAGTTAGGTGAATTGATGGATTCCTGCCCATTGTATTTTACTCAGATAGGTCTGGGGAAAAGGTGGTTTCTCCCTTTTGTCTAGATTACCCTAGATGGGGATGATAAGGGCATATGTAAATCTCTTTGACCAAGACTGAATAATCAGTCACATCCCTCACACTCTCATTAGAATAAGACCACTGCTCATTATAATATCCATTCTCTGATTACTTATTAACCAATCAGAGTTAATCCCCACAATCAGGAACACCTACTTTTCCGAGGGCATATAAGCACTGAGTGGGTTCTATGAGGGGTCTTTGGCATTCAAGAGTGCCACTGACCCTTTTGTTATTTTTTTGCTAGCATGATTAATAAAATGATTAATTACCCAGAAACTACATATCTTGAACTTTTAAATGTCACAAACCAGAGCACCTAGCACAATGCCTGGCATATAGGAGGTGTTTAATATCTGCTTATTGACGAGAAGATAGCACAACTCCTCATCACTTTCAGCTGGTTTTGAAATTTCTCTTTACATAGAACTAACCATTGTAGTAGGAAAGTAATTTAACAAATGTGCAAATTTCATACTACTATAGGGAAGAGCCCATTTTCAGTTACAAATAAAACATAATACCTTTGTAGAAAGATTCTGGTAACATCAGAATAACCATGAGCTTAATGCTTAAGTGGCTTGTGGTAAAGTATTATAATTTGAGAACAAAGTATCCTTTTTGGGATTATTTCTTTTTGAGTGGTTATTATTACAAAGTTATTACATACAAAGTTCCTTATAATCATTAACAGTTACAAATGGTTTTAAAAAGTAGTCTACTAGCTTCTAAAACTTTTTTTTAATTTAAATTTACTCTTTTCTAGTTGACTCTAGTATAAAGGGGGAGATCAGAAAGCTAGTTTTCCTTGGAAAAGAGAAATGAATCTAAGCATTGGTCTCAAATGAAAAAGTGCACTAGGCCTTATATTCTGCTGAAGATTTCTGAAACTCATCAGCATTTTAATAAATGTTTGTACAAAGAAAAAATGAATGCATCACAATCAAAATGTCTTTACAGAAAAAAAAAGCCTTACAATCTTCTAGCAAGTTTAGAAGCTTTTTTCAAAATTTCAAATTAGGATGTAGAGGCAATTAATATCATTCTCTCTATTGTTTTTGAGACATCAGAAGTGTTTCACAATCAGGTTTTGGAGTAATTGACTCTTATTTTGCCTTTCTTCATTGTTTAGAAAATACCTGTATTCATGTTTATTATGCTAATTGAGGAGATGAAGGGTCATGTCCTTATTCACTCTTCCAATAAAATGTACACAAGTCATGGGAAAAAAAAATGTCCACTATTCAGTCCTATTTCAGGTGTCTAACTCTACGTAATGCTTAATTTCAAGAGTAACAAAAGTCTGATGAGAGAACCTACTCTAGACATGTTAAAAGTGCAAACTCTATAGACTTTAAAAGCTTACAATTAAAAATAAGTAAGACTTATTCAAAATATTAAGAGACTATGATTCATGGAACAAATAAACAATAACCTGAGCATAACAAATATATTTGACCTTTAAAGTAATAAAAACAAATGTAAAAACACTCTCTAGTTTTCTATTACTGCCAAGTTTATTTTCCTCATAAGTTTCTACCCATTATAGTACAATAATCCTTCATTACTGCAGCCCAATAATGCATAGGCTATGCTCTACCTATAGTTGTCTTGTGTCTATTTAGTTTTATAGCAAGCAAGCAATTTGAGAATATGGTAATAAAGCCTCAATCACAGTAATGATGTATGATGGGCTGTAATTTCTCTGTGCTAATGGGTTACAAACAGTATTACAATGATGACGGGAATCTCATTGATTCATTATATGACTGCAATAATATAAAAATGACTTAATATAGATCACTATTAAGTCATGCACATGCTGCTAACAACCTCTATATTTCACTATATAGATACATAGGAAAATAAAATTAATATTAGTCTTTCTATATAAAAGTTCACACAGCACAAAACATTTTGTGTTGAGTACCCTAAATCAATGTTTAAAGTTGGAATTACTGCATTGAACTGGTTCTTTGAAAAGAAAACCATTGATTTTAATCTGCTTGAAGCAATCAATTACTCCCTGTCCTCTTTATTCCAAACTGTAATGAAAACTAAACTGCGTTGTCTTGAAAACTAAATGTGAAGATGATCATAAACAGAATTTAAACTCCATGGATTATTCATATCTACCCATTTAGATTTGCCATTTCCATTATGAGTACATTTGCCATGAGCATTTAATGGACATCTAAAAGGGAATTCATTAAAGCAGGAGCTGTTGGCAGCACTTATGGGCTTCAGACTGCTTTATGTTTGCCTTTAATAGCTCACTATTATAAAAGTGATATATTGTGTTCATCCCATTAGTAGTTTGCAGAAAGGTCTGCAAGAGATAACAAATCCTTTTGAGTATTGTTGGAACGGAAAGTAAATCATAGTTTGTTTGTTTGTTTTAAAAAGCAGCATATTACTATTCTAACAATTTACCATTTTAGAAAGTCGACTAAATTTAGTTGTTCCAAGGCAAATAAGATTTTAGCAACCACAAATACATTCTAGGGAACATAAAGAAATGATTAACATAAGAGTTCAAAGAGATTGCCTTTTCACAATATGCTATGTTATTAGCTTCAAATAATCTGTAGCTATGAGACATTCTAACCCGTGACACAAAGCAAGATACAGGTTCCCACTGCCTTAGCAGCAAGATATCTATGAAGATAAGATAGGTACTACTTGGAATGTGGTATGTTGCCAGAGCTCAAGGGACTATGATGGAATTGTGTTGTGGAATCTGGAATTCACTAAAAAAAAAGCCATCTTGAAAAAAAAATTGAGCTCAAGAGTCATTCTGTGTACAAAAGGGAGAGAAGTACATGTAAAATTGTAAAATATGATTTAATACTCATCCCTATTAATACAATTATATATTGACCACACATGCTAATGAGGGAGCAACCAGATGGAAGGCAGATGCCTGCCATTGGTCACAAGGGATGGTTTGTAATGCGTACAACACAACTAGAAAGGCAATGCAGAGTTTATGTTCTACTAATGATGGTTTAGTGGTACCATGTTATACAAAAGAAAGAACACTCCAAAACACTGGATAATCCAAAGGGCATGTAATTGTTTTTTAAAAAAATATATTACTTGACTCCTTATTCATGCATTTATTCACTTTATAATTAATTATACTTTCTATCTATCTATTTATTATTTATCTACTTTTCTCTCTATCTCTGGTGTCTCTCTTATTAGAATGTAAGCCCTCTGCATGCAGGAATTGTTCGATTCTCTGTACTTGTACCCAGAGCACCCTACATAATGAATGCACATGGCATGCTCTTAATGAATGCTTGTTGATTGATAGATGTTAATATTCAATAGCAAAATCAATTTCTACAGTCCTTAGGAAACAGACATTGGACAAGGGTGGCAGGGAGCTTAATTCAGAAAGTGTTGCTGGCCTAGGATGGGAAAATTAAGATGGATAATACACAAAATCAGCTAAACTCAATGTGGATGCTCGAGAAGTACACTAAGAGGGCAGAGTTTTCAAGCACCTAAAATATTGGTTTAGTTCAGTGAAGAGTTCAAAACATGCCATATGTGTAAAATTCAATTCTACTCCACAAATAATCATTAAACATGTATAGGAAGATAAGTATCAAGTTCACATTTGTACAACAAGCTGAAAATCACTCAACAAAACAAATCCAAAATGCACATAAAAGAGCAGACAGAAGAAAAAAAGAACACTTAGAAAAATCTCCTGCTAAAGTCCTGAGGCTTACTGTACAGCCTTGGGCAAAGCACTTAACTCCTCCGGGATCCACGTTTCCCTCTCTGTATAATGAGAATCGGAGATGACTTTTGAGGTTCAATCCTGCTCTAAAGCCACAATCTATGACCTAAAGTGAACTGTACCACCAGCACAGCACCTGGCTTTTAAATATCAAAGCAGAAATGTCCCACTTCAAAGTGCTTGTAGAAAGTCTGCACAATTCACAGCAGTCAAAACATCCTTCTAAACATGCTTATAATGTTCATGACTGTGGAGTTCTGAATATTTAATAACTGTCTTAATCCTCATGCCATTCTTGGTTTTGAAAGATAATAAGGATTTCTGTGTATTTAAATTACTTTATTTTTTCCTCATGATTTAGTTAGTGTATGTTTACATACCCATATAGCAACCTAATAAACTTAAAGTAGTTATGATCCAGAGGGAAATGGTCTTCCAACAGATTCTGAATACAGTTAAATATCATGTCCTTTTCTAAGGAAAGTACAAAGGGAGGTTCCATTGGAAACACCCACAAATAGTTTTTGCTCTTCTATAGTATACCATAAATATGGGTAAAATTACTGAACAAATCTGAAATCTATGCAGATACAATTATGCTAAGAGAGAAGCAAGTAGACAATTCCTCCATTTATTTGTAAAACAGCCTGTTAACAAAAACAAAATTACACAGAATATTTCAATTTTTCAGAAGACTAATATTTGAACTTTTTAAAAAAAGTACACTAGTCAGAAAAGATTTTTTTAATGTTTGAAAAGGAACATTCTAGCCAATAGACAGAGAAACAAATTATTTTTTAAAGATTTAATTTTACTGAAAGATTGTTGTAGATGTGTTATTAATAACTGTATTAGGCTTATAACCAGTTTGTTCTTTCAAAAGCTTATTGTAAAAGGGGATATATTCATTAAATCTCTCATGGTTTCACAGAAATTCAGGATAGGGCAACAATTTAGTAGGCTCAATTCTTCCCATTAAGTTTTCCCATAATAGTCACTTTACTGAAGAATATTAACTTTATCAGGTCCTTTGATGAACATTCTTCCCCAAACACTAAGTGACTTTAGCAGGGACTGACTAAGCACTGGCAAGACTCAGATCCAGTGACCCAATCTCTCCTTCATCATGCTGAACTTCAGTTTCCTCATCAGGAAATGAAAACAGTAACAGTTGTAGTATAAATCCAACAGAGCTGTGATGAAGAAAGTGTTGTGTGGACTTTAAGGCACTGTAGTAAAGCTACTATTATGGCAGGACAGTAGAAAGTGCTCTGGTGCTTGAGTCCCTATGTTCCAAGCTTAGCTCCTATTCTGAATGAAGGATTTAAAGTCACATAATCTCTCTGACCCCCCAGTTTCCTTATCTCTAAAATGGGGATGATAATATTTGGACAAATCTAAGTCTTACACAGTTGTTGAGAGGAAAATATTTTGTAAATATTTAAAGTACTAAATAAATGGGAGTTATTACATTCTTAAGAAGGGAGAGACTTGCTCATTAATAAAATTTATCATGGTCAGGAAAAGGTCAGATTTGAATTCAGGTCCTCCTGACTCCAAGGTCAGTGCTCTATTCACTGTGCCACCTAGCTGCCCCTGAAACAAATCTTTTTTTTTTTTTTTGCTTTTTTTTGGAGGGCAATTGGGGTTAAGTAACTTGCCCAAGGTCACACGGCTAGGTTTTTGTTTGTGTGTGCGTTAAGTGTCTGAGGCCAGAACTGAACTCAGGTCCTTCTGACTCCAGGGCCAGTGCTCTACTCACTGCGCCACCTAGCCGCCCTGAAACAAATCTTAAAAACAAATTACTTATATGCTAGTGTATACAAGAGGCTGCCTAAAAGAAAACCATCAACCGAAGGTGTATGACTTTATGGCCAAGGACAAATGACCAAATTCTGACACAATTAAAGAGGCAAATTTTTGCCAAAAGCAAAGCTCCTCTAAAATAAATTGTTTAAAAGTCACATTCCTATTTTGCTTGTATTGTTAAGAGATGTCATCAGGGTCCAAAGTGAACTGAAGAATATTTGTTGGAGGAGCAATCATTAATCATGTCTGGCATCTAGAACTGTCAGGTGAACTACTGGTTTGGGGTCAAGTAAAATCTCATCTCTGCTTCAAAAGCCTTTTATCATTCAGACTGTAACAGCAGCAAGAGACTGCAGTTTAAATATTAGTTCTGATACTATTTTATGTGTTTTTGGCTTTCAAGCTACTTTTCTATTAGATGAACACGACTGAAATCACAGTGTCCAAAGATCAAAATTTTGGTCTAATTTTAATTCTTCTTCAACTAATGGAATGTTTAGTAGAATTATCAAACAAAAATTAACTTCTAAATTTCTAATCCAAAATGTATCTAACGCACAATTTTTTTAAAAAGACCTTTTTCACTTAGTATCTTACCTTTGTGGCCCTGAGGTTTACAAGCCTTCTGAAAAGGAGGCTAATGCTCCCTAAACAAAACTTTAAAATGATTTTTAAGTTAGTTATTATTCTGGGTGGTTAGGAGAATATTATAATGGACATAAACATGGTCAATTCTCTAGGACTAGGAAGTTTTCAAAAGCTGAAACTGGCTAATATCCACTGAAATGGTGCCTGCATGTGACTTACCTGACCACAAAAGAAAACATTTTCAACAACAGACTGACTTGCCCTCACCTGGACCCTTACGAGTGTGGTCCCTGGTTCAGAAGATGACGGATCAAATCTTCCTCAAGGAGGAGGGACCCAAGTTGTATAGGTTTGCCACAAACCCTTCACAGGAAGATGTCAGTCTTCTGTGCAAGACAAAAAGAAGAGAAAAAGGTACAGTGGCAGTGGATGAATTCTCCTTTCTTAGGAGAGAAAAAAAGCCATATGCATAGACTTCAGCAGCTTTCTTGTATGCAAGATCTCTACAAAACTTGGAGGAGTGAAATGTTTTAAGATTCTAAAATTACTATACTTCCAAGATAAAGCATCTTCTTTAAATGAAGATGACAATAGTGGGCTCCATAACTATAACTGATCATCCTCCTAGCCCCCTGGAATCTTTTTTATGCATTATCCATTTGAAGAAGATAAATTATAAAAAAAAATTGGTTTCTTGGGAAAAATGTTTGCTCTAAGATATCAAAAAATGTTTTGTAAATTTTTTGGTAAATAACATTAAACATGGAATATCTGTCTTCTGGTATTGGACCAGATTTCCTTCACATGTTCTGCTTATTCTATATTTTTACTACAAATCGTGATCATTATCTCCCATATCTCCCTCAGCTTCCCAATTTTCAATTACAATTGTATAAAATCAATTCAAGATAAGAACGTGAGCCCAACTTATTACAATCAGCTTTTCCAAAGTCATAATTAAAAGTATTTCAAGGTACAGTGGCACTATGAGTTTGTTAAATTTAGAAAGTCTCCCCAAAAGAGTCTTAAGTAATGTAACTGGTACCAACTTTTCAGAAGTGATGAATAAGTCTTTTAATCATAATAGAATCTATAACCAGATATAATGTATCTATCTTATTTGCTGATATTATCTCATTTGCATACAGAAAAATACATTAATACTCTCTGCCAGCCCCAGTGCCACATTTTTTCTATGAAAAAATTTGTCTATTCATTTGAAGTTTCTTTTAAGCATTAATATTAATTTAAACCTTAATCCTTTGTGGCAACCTCCATACAACTTTGCTTTAAAATATTTTCTAAAATTGTTGGGCAGGGAGACTAGGTGGAGCAGTGAGAGCATGGGTCCTGGAGTCAGGAGGATCTGAGTTCAAATCCAGCCTCAGACACTTAACACTTACTAGCTGTGTGACCTTGGGCAAGTTACTTAACCCCAATTGCCCTGCCTTCCCCCCTCCAAAAAATCGGAAAAAAAAAAAGAATCCTAAAATTATTGGGCAAATTTGAGAGTTCTGCTGTTGTGTATATTGTATTTTCAAATGATTATTTAAAAAATTTTTAATTCTATAAAAATATTTCCTAGGAATTTATAATCAATGTTTAGGAAATGATGTGGTGAAGTGATGATTTAAGATGTTAATATTGTTTCTATAAATTAGCAGTGCTGGGAACAAGATAAGGGCTGAAAACTGTCCAGTAGTTTTAAATGGACAGATCTATTAAAAAATTAAGATCAATATCCTCTGCCCCATTCCCATTTCTCACCTTCCTCCCTATCCAATGATTAGGAACCAATTATATCAAACTTCAATCCAGCACTAAGTTTACTGGCAAACCTTGATCATAAAGAGGAACAATTATTTCTCATGGACACAAAACATAAACTTTAAGAGGCAAGCTGAAAAATTGGCTCCTATTATAAAAAAAAAAATCACCACTCCAGGCTATAAGCCTTAGTCATTCCCAATGTTAAAAGGAAAGTGATTATGAAGTAAGATTTGGGATACTGCTGATTTTTCTTTTTTAAACTTGGTGCCATTCCTTGGGGCCAATTCCAATGCTTAGCATACTTATGTTGCACACCTAAACAGATGGTCCTTCATGAAGGGACTCTATGTTTCTGAAACAGATACAAGTTCCAGAAACAGCTCTAGCATTGTCAGTGTTGAAGTGTTCTGCTCTCCCAGAGCACTTTTGACAAGCCTAGCACACAGGAGGTCTGTTACATTCATCAACTTTTACAAAGAGACAAGTCACTTTATGACAAAATTAAGAACTAGACAATGCAGAAGGAGACTGAAATGCATTTTTTGGTATTAAGTTATTATGGGAATAACTAAACCTTTTGACATATGAAACACACAGTAATTACAGAATGAAACTAATTCCTACTCTCTGACCTAGGGCAGCACCTCACACTATGTGAGGGTCGAAGCTATATTACAAAACAGACTGTCACTAATTCATCTGGCCTTTATTATATGTTCAGGGGAAAAGAGAAGATGAAACATTTCATTATTTCATCTGTGGGCAGCTTTTCCATCTGGGGCCCAAACCCAGAACCTCTAAGATAAGTATATCTGAAACAATTTGGCCCACACCAAAGTCCTATATCTTGGTAGAATGGAATGGGACACATGTATCTGTAAACTAGGTGTGGTAACCCAATAAGGTTATGAGAGATCAGTAACCAAAGACCTGGACCAATTTCCCACATTTCAGTATTACTGTCTTCAACTAAAAATATGTAACCATGAATTTAGTCAAAGTGGATTTTTCTACTTTTTAGAAGGTGAAATTTTTCTACTTTTTAAATGTGAAGTACAGTGCTGTATAAAATTTAAAATACAGGAAATACAGACAATATAATGTCTATCCCTTCACTGGTGTGGCACAAAAAAGGTAAGAGGAAGGGAAGATAAATTGTGGAAGGAAAAAGAAAGTATAATTTAAGTCTGCATTTTCCATGATAATCTGGTCTAGATTAGGTTGTAGTCAACTAGTAGTTGAATTTAAAGATGACTGTGGAAGGACAATAACTTAGGATCAAAGATTTGAAAAGGAAACTGAGGCCCAGGAAGGTGAAGTGACTTGCTCAAGTTAGTAAACAGCAGAGTTTAGATCTGAATTGAGGTCTTTTGATCCAAAGCCAGCATTCTTTCTAGTATACTATGCTACTCTTATAATTTAAGGTATGTACAATCTCTAATCTGGTTTCACAGAAATGTTTTCTGAGATGTGCCTATAATAAAATGTATATACACATATTCATACCTACTGACATAAACATTTATAAAGAGCCATCATTTTTTGTCCTATCATACACTTGTGTAAAGATAGTAGAGTCTGGGGACTCAAGCTACTTTAAAATTTCCATGGGAAAGTAACTCCATTAAATAGTAATCATTCTCTAATTTAATCATATCTTGGGTAGGCATAAATTTTTTAATTTAAAGTTTTTAAGGACATTTATAACAGCGTTAGGATCCTAAGGAAAAGGTCCTGATACTCAAAATATCATAGAAATCAAGAGGCAACTGACAGATGAAAAACAACTAACACTTCTTTTAAAAATAAGTTGATCTTTTATCCCAACTTCTTGGCAAGAAAGTTCAGAATGATTCATGATCATTCCTCAATCAATCTATTAATGAAAAAAACATTTATTAAACACTTACCATGTGCCAGGAAGTATGCTAAGAAATGGGGACACAGAGAAAGGCAAAAACTGTAACTGTCTTCTTCTCAGTTCTAATTTCACAGAAGTACCCAACCTAAGTTTTCTTAGAAAGAAAGGCCCTATAGCCTGCAGGTTTCTCTCACTAAAAAACAAGAATCCATTCCAAAGGTTGCTCTCCCAAGATTCAAAAAAATCACTCTAGTAGCAAGATTTCAACAGATTACGATAAGGGGAAATTATACATTTAAATAGAATTGAGCTTTGGATAAATTTGGAAGGCAATTAGTTTTCTAAAAACTAGACCAGTACAATGACATGCAAGGGAAAATGATGGTATAGTGTTATACATTTGACAGTTTCAGAGTAATTTGGGAAAAACAAAGTCAATACTGTGAGCTTTATATTTCAATTATCTGATTAGATGCTCCATATACTCCAACTCAGAACCTTCAACGCTCGGCCTCAAAGTGTGTGGTTTCTGTTACTGTTGTTTGTTTGGTTAAAGAAAACTTTATTCACAAAGAACTTAGGTTGGGGATGAGGTAAGGAGATGTGGGGACTCAAAATTCAATTTCTTCTCCATGAAGAATATCAAGGACATAGCACCTGAAAATGAAGCTGTCTAATGACAAAATTTTAAAATCTAATTAAATATGTGGAAGTTGATTTTCTAACATACTGTATTTTGACCAAATTTCTGTTTCTGAAATCCCTCCTAAGATTTATGAATTGAAAACTGATGAATATCAATGGCTGTTCAAATTCTTGTCTACAAGGATATTAAGGTAATCAAGATAATACAAACAACAAAGGATAATTACTACTAAAAGACAGTGATGGCACTGGTGTCAAATATCTTTACACATGCTATTTTTTCAGAAAATTTAACTTACTTACACCCTGAAATTTTAAAAGACAGAAAAAATTGTATTCCAAAAATCTCACAAGACACTTGAGTTTTTATAAATGAACTCATTTAACATATGAACTAGAACAATTTCAACTTAAAATATTTTAATCTAGGTATTACTATTTCTTTCTGGGGTTTAAGAATTAAAAAGAGGAAAAAACATTCTGACAGATTAATAAAAGAATTGTGTTTACTTTAGATTTGCCATTTTGCATTTGACAGTATGGCAATATATTTATTTTCATTAATTCATAATGGAGAGAAAGGAAATACAGAAACTTCATTAAGCATATAATACAATTTCAATGAAAGCCATCATAAGCTAAAGTGTTTTTATAATACAGTGATATGGGTGCTATTAGATATGTCCATTATAAAAATGTCAGCATATCTGACAGCTCAAAGTAACCTCGAAAATGATCTACTTAATTTATTTAATGGGCATATATGCAACTGAATAATTCCTGAATTTATAAAAGTAATTATAAAAGACAAAAGGACAATTAAAGAGAACTAGATAATTTAATCACATAAAACTTAGACTCTAACTGGTAGATCATATTTTATAAATCACTTCTATTTTAAAGATGAATCTTTAAAAAATAATTCTGACAATTAGAATGACTACATTAAAAACTCCATGAGGATAAGGGCTACATTTTATGTGTCTCACAGTACTGAACAGAGTTCACTCAGTACAGTAGGCATTCATTTCAACAAATGTACAGATTCCCCCAAAATTGCCTGCATGTTCTAACCACCTCTAATGGCTAATCTGGTATTACACTCATAATGTGTTCAACTTACACAGTGTGATTTTATAGGTGTTAACTGTTGTCAGTACAACTGAGTTAAATTTTCCAGTTCTCAAGAAAAAAGTTTCAGAAAGTATCCTCTAACTTTGTTAATTATTAAATAAAAAAGTGCTTAGCTGACAAAGATCTCTTTTCTTTGGCTCCTTTTCTCCTGGTAATACAGGGAATGGTTGGGCACTGTATAGGCTTTTAACTTTTTACTGGAAAGGACTTTTGAAATAAACTAGTAAAAGGGTTGATAATATATTTTGATAACTGTATTTAGGTTCAGCAATATATATTTCATTTTATACATCTAAAAACACTACTCTGAAAAAGGAATTCATAGGCTCTATCAGACTGCCAAAGGTGTAGGATATTAAAAAAAAAAGTTAAGAACCTCTGGTCTTGTTCAGCCCTTCCACTGATTAGGAAAATCAAGTCTATCAAGGTTAGGTGACTTGTCAGAGGAAACATAGCTAGAATTAACACAAATTAATTAAGTCTTCCAAATATTCTTTTCAAGTGTACTTTCTACTACAAAGTTTTCCCATAACTATGCATATATTTATTAAGTCTAATTATATATCAGAAATTTAAAAACTTAGTTTGATGAGTACATACATGTATAGTCACATACGCAAAAGAAAATAGGAAGACACTCTATAAGTCATTATGAAGCATCAGAATTCCATAGATATTAAAATATTGTTTCTGCATTGTGGTCATGTTAAGAGAAACTTATGAATTATTAGAAAGTGAAGAATCGTTTCTATATGCCCTCTTAGAAGAAAACTGGGTGCAATTATCCTCAAAAATAAAGATTTGGATTTTAGAACACTGAATATTTCAAAAACCTGATGTCATTAGTACAATTACTCCCTTTACTAATATTTGCTGCAAATCACTCCACATCTACTAGTCTTTCTTCACAAGTTTCTGAGGCCAAAAAAATAATCCTCTACTTAGTAGCCAGCTTACCAGTTAAAAGAATCTTCACATTAGTTAAAGTGATCCAAAATATGTACCCTTGTCAGATTGTGCTATCCTAGAATAGCCTTTAACGGAGAAAAATAAATTTTAAACAAGTAAAACCCAATTGTAACAAGAAGGGAACAAACATTGTTAAGCATCTACTATCGGTCAGGCATTGTGCTAAGTGCATTACAGTGCTAATCTCGTTTTATCCTCACTAAGATGATGGGATGCTATTATTATTATCTTCATTTTACAATAGAGGAAACTGGGGCAGGCAGAAGTGAAATGACCTGCCCAGGGTCACAAGCTAGTAAGGGTCTGAGGTTGCATTTACTAGGTCTTTCTCACTTCAGGCCAATGTTCTATCCACTATGCCACCTAGCTGACTCAAAGAAATAAATGATATAACTAGTACTTATACAAAGCTTTAAGATTTGTAAAGCTTTTAAACAAATAATGTCATTTTATCCTTACAATAACCCTGGAAGGTGGTTTCTATTATTGTGCCCATTTGGGATAGATTATAGAAGTAATACTTACATAGGAAGCGAGAGTTTATAGGAAAGAATACTGACTTAGGGATGAGATGCCCCAGGTTCAGTCCTTACCCGGCTTCTGACCTTGCACAAGTCAGTCAATGCCTCTAGGACATTGGTTTCTTCATTTATTAAATAAGTCAGTAAGATCAGGTGCTTTTTTTTTTAAGAAGCTGGGCACACTTAAGTCTTAATGTTTCTATATTTTGCATTAGTTTGTTGCCTACTATATTAGAGAAATAATCTTCTCTTTCAATTTATACATTTCAATAATCTGTTGTATACCAGGTACATCCTGGACTCTATCTCTTCCTCCTACCCCCATTCCACCTCCTCTTGTGTGTTATCTCCCCTTAGTAGATTGTAAACTCCTTGAGGGCGGGGAATATCTTTCTTTTTGTTAACTGTATCCCCAGGGCTTAGCAGTGCCTGGCACATAGTGGGCACTTAATAAAAGTTTATTGGACTGGACTGGAGTGATCCCATATTATTTCCAAGCACTCAAGAAAAGTCAATCACACCAAATGTGCATGGTGCTCATTTTTAAGTCTGCAAGAGATTGTATCAATTCTGAATCTCTTGAATATTAGCTTACAAATATTGCTTATAGCTTAATAGCATTGTAGATGCAGCTTCACAAAGATATTGGCTCTAGACAGTAATTATATACTCAGCCTAATGTAGCAGTTAATGGACACACACATTTCAGTGATAATTGCAATGCCTGAACATGATAATGTGCCTTTATTAGCAGCTATAAAATAAAGCCAAGTTATACCAATGGCAAAACTGAGCTATGCTAATTATTTATTTTTCTAATTGCTCAATTTTTATTATAAAAATATTACCTAATGATAAAAACTTTAGTGAACCTAATATTTTTGTTACAATTACACAAATATACTTAACTATTTAATTATGTAAACACTGACAAAGACGATAGTTGTGAAGAACTATCTGAAGAACAATGATTCTCTTCCTCCCTCCTCCCCTTTTCAATTATTATCCATGAGGAAGCAGAAGGCCTGGTTTCTAGTTCTCCCTCCACAACTTCCTAACCTTTAGGAGAGTCAGATGCTTCATTTGCAAGATGGGGAATAACACCTTACCTGTCTCAAGGCGGACTCCTCGACCAGATGTTCTTTTGAGGTCTCTTCAAATTCTACAATATATGATTCTATTATATTGGTATGTCTAAAAGTGAAAATAAACTTTCCCAAAATGTAATTCCCAAGCTATGGTTTACTGTTCCTCTTCTACACTTAGAACAAATAATTATAAATTGTAATGACTGAAAAAAAAACAGAAATTCACTTAGTTATTTTGAATATATTTAGGCACATGCACAGTGATAAACTTTCACCTAACTTTACATAATTCTAAGCAATGCTACTAAGGAACAGAATAGCATTGACTTCTGAAGGTCATCCTTTGGTTTGTAACATAGCTAAGGGAAGAGACAATCTGATTTCCAGTCTTCAAAATCTGAAATCTAAACTGTGAACAATTTTATTTCAGCAGATCTTAATGTATATCAGTGTGAGGAATTATGTTTCTACATGAATATTCATACTATGTATACACAGTACCTTGATAATGAAAAATAAGACCTCCAATTGCAACAGTTTATGAAAAGAAAAGGAAATGTATAGGTTAAAAAAAGTTTCATTGTTAATACAAGAAGGCTAACTTCTCATTAGCTGAAATAGCTAGATAGTTATTAGAGCTGTGTTATAATAGAACAATCAAACAAGCATGTTTTAAATTAGTGACTTTTCACAAAGATTACCATAAATGAGAATAGAAACAGTTTGGCAGTGTGGGGAAAATGCTGTGTTGGAGACAAAAGGTGTAGTTCTCTATACCACTGCTGTTGCTGCTTTATGGCCTGTGCGGTGCTAGACAAGTCACTTAACGTTTTCTGGGCCTTAGTTTCCTCATCTGGAACATAAGGGGTTAAACCATATAACTTCTAGCCATATTTTTCTTTCTTTCTAGCATTAACTTTATGATCCCATGACTTTAACTGTGTAGTGAAAGTTTAACTCAATTCCAATCCTCTAGCAACATTTATTTCCTAGTGTTGAAGGAGTGGGCCCTAACACTTCTACCTCTAGGGCTGATGTCTGTCCTTTGTTTTTGAAGAGGACCATGACATCAGGGAGGGGATGCCATTACATGCAAGTGAATTGGATTTAAGTGATAGACAACTCTGCTAAGTCACCAGCCTCACTTTCTCCTCTAGAGCCACCTGGGTCCAGTGGCCAGATATAGATCAGAACAAATAGAGATGGCACAGAATACAGCAGGGCAGCTATTTAATGAAGTGGATAAAGCACTGGACTTGGTGTCAGGAAGACCTGAGTTCAAATCTTGTCCCATATACTTATGAGCTCAGTGACCCTGGGCAAGTCAGTTTCTTTCTCTTTTTTTGGAGGACAATTGGGGTTAAGTGACTTGCCCAAGGTCACACAGCTAGGATGTGTGTGTGTGTGTGTGTGTGTGTGTGTGTTAAGTGTCTGAGAATGGATCTGAACCCAAGTCCTCATGACTCCAAGGCCGGTGCTCTATTCACTGCACCACCTAGCCGCCCCTGGCAAGTCAGTTTCTGTCAGCTTCTGTTAATGCAATTTTAAAATGGAGATAATAAATGAATCCTCCTCATAGGGATCTGGCAAGGATCAAATGAAATAATATATGTAAAAAGATTTACAAAACTTAAAATGATATTATAATGTTATTTTTAGCAGCCATATCTTTGTTGAAATATAAATTCTCTATACACTTAGTGGTTTTGTATTACAGAGAGGCAAAGAATAACAACAGAAAACATTTTATTTAACCTTTTATTCCAGAGACATTCTTAGGAATGAGAACAACATGCAACTGACAAATCAGTATTTCCTCTGAAATTTCTAATCTTCTGAAAAGTTCTGATTTACACAGTTGTGTCACTGAAAGTAATTCAACTGAACAAACACTTATTCAGTTCCTTCTTTGTGCGTGTCAAGCACTGTAGTTGGCACTAAGGTCTTTGTAAAAGAAGTTGTTGAATACTGACAATTATGTTCTAAGAGGCATATTGAAGAAGTAATACATGGGATAATGCTGCATGTTGCATGCAGAGGATAAGCCTGAAGAACACTATAATAAAGATGCCATTACTGTTATGTATGAATGACATATATGATAATGGTGCACATTTATTTAGTACCAAATAACATCACAAAAAAGTAAATGATTCCATTTGAACAAACAGGAAGTACTAGTTACTTATGTTCCATATATATACATCTTTGTAACCCTAAGGCTTAGTGAAATTATCACCACATAATAAGCATTTAATGAATACTTGCTGAAGGCCCATAGGTTGACTGACACTCAGTCATGTATTGCATTGCTCATGATAAACATATGCAAGAAGACCACCACAAAGATTATGCAGGTTTGTGCTCTAACATTTACTGAAATGGTTAAGGATGTAGAGAAATCCTAGAAAGGACATGACGAGACACTCCAAGTAAAATTAATACGTACTTTAAGAGTGATATCAATCAAAAGGTGGGCAAATAATAGAAGAGGACAGTAAAAAACAGATATGATTAAGGAGTAAGAAGCAAAAGTCTTCTAGACTATATAGAAACCTTATACCTAACATATATAATATACTTTCTTCAAAATATTTGGGAGTCACCATATGTGGCCTGCACCAAAGAGTATCATAAAAAGGGCAATTTATTATATTCAGATAAGAAATAACTGGTTACTGAGATGGGACTCATTTCTGAATCAGCTATCTGTATACAGTTAAATAATTTACTTGTTAGATTAAAAAAGTATCAAATTAGATATAAAACTTCATGTATATGTGATGTGCTACAATACCTATATATGTGTTTACACATACATACACTGACATACATATTCTGAGGTACAGAAAGATGATTAGTCTTTAAAAAGAATAGGAACAGTAGCCTAAAGTATAGCTTCAGGTATACCTTTAGGTTCTACATAAAAAAGTAATGCAACATGCCTTATGTAGAAATGAGGCAATTGAACACAATACACACACCAGCTACAACTATGAAACCAAGTCATATTACACACATACACACACACACATTTATATACCAAACATAAGTGACTTGTATAGAGCAATTGACTGTAAAGTAAAAATTCACCAAGAGAAGAGAAAGATAAATTTTCTCAGCATTTTTTCTAATATATAGGTAAAAAACATGCTACCTAACTTATAATAATAGAAACGGTAAGTCAAATAGAACTCTAGATTTTACATCAAGGAAATGGCCTTAGGGATCCTAAGAAGGGCAGCAATAAAGATAAAGATAGTATAGTACCTTTATTTTGCAAGTAAGAAATTTGAGGCCCACAAAAATTAACCAACTCATCTGAGATCACATGGTGAGTTAGTAAATATAGCTGATATGAGAATAATTTCCTGACACCCAGTTGGGTGCTCTCTGTACAGTACCATGCTGCTTTCCCAACAGTTTCACCAGTTTCTGATTACTCACGAACATATACCGTCTTAAGAATATTCATGCCTTGAATTCTTTCTCATAAACACTTCTGACAATTAACCTGGCCCACCGTAGTTAAGATACTGATGTGAAGAGCAGAAACTCTCTTCTGTCCTTGAAGGGAGTGTCCAGGAAGAAATTTAAGGAGTGACTATTATTTGGGAATGCTAACTACAAACACTATTTTAATATATTACAATCTTTTCTTTGTTCAAGACAGCTAAGAATGTTACCTCTCGGGGCAGGGAGACATGTTGTTACACAAAAGGAACTTATGCCAGTTTAGATATCCCTATCTCTAACCCAGAGATGGTCTGTATATTAGATAAATATTAAAACTAAATAAAATTATTTGCTGGGCAGACTTGTGGTTACAACATAGAGTACAGGACTAGCATTTTTTTCCTTCTACATGGGTAACCAACTGCACCTTTAGAGCTAATCCACAATTATCAGATTAATAGATCCATGGAAATATACAAAGCCTATCACTTGTTTTATAACAAAAGTCTAAGTACTGCTTGACCTTACCTTATGAATTAGATGCATAATTTCTCTACAGCCTTTATTTATAATTGCAGAAAACAATTGGGCATTGAAATATTGAGTCAAAATTAATACTGGGTTATCATAACTATTCTTCTCAATGTCCAAGAATGTTTTCTGCTTCTCAGAACATATATATGATATTATTATGCTAGAACTCAATTTTAAAAGGCAATACCCTTTACAAAATTTTCTCTTTCTTAACGTATATTTAATTTCTCCTAAAAAAAAAATCTCAAAAAACTTTAGTTAAACAGAACATACAAGATGACAGGGATAGCTCACATATTAGATGACAGAACTGGATTCCAAAAATATCTTGACAGATTAGAATAATGGGCTGAAGTCAATTAAAATGAAATTTAACAGGAATAAATGTAAAGCTCTATGGCTGAATTCAAAGAATCAATTTCAAGATGGAGGTGAGTCTAGACAACAGCTCATATGTAAAACATCTGGGAGTGTTTGGCAGATTAAGAGCAATATGAGTCAAGTGCACACGTTGCATGGCAGTAAAAATAGGTAGTATGAGTTCAAGCTGTATTGAGAATAAGGGAGTTGACAGTTTTGCTGCCCTCTGTCCTGGACAGACCATGTCTGGAATGTTGTGTTCATTTCTGTGTTTCACATTTTAGTAAGACTACTGACAAGGTTGAATGCATCCAAGCCATCCAAGAAATGGACGAATGTACAACATACCACAGAAGCCCTGGTTGAAAAAAGTAGGTATATTTTGCCTGGAAAAGAGAGGGCTCTGGGACCTGGGGGGTGAGGAGGCAGGGGGCAGTTATCTTCAAGTATTTTAAGGACTGTCATATGAAAGAGAGATTAGATTTATTCTGCTTGGTCAAAAGGGGCAGAACTTTAAAAAATGGGTAGAAGTTACAGTTGGAAGACTGAGACAACAAAGAAAAACTGCCTAACAATTACAGCTGTTCAAAAGTAGAATGAACTTCCTCAAGAAATAGTAAGAAACCCTTTAATTGGAGATGTTTAATCAGAGTTCCTAGTTTATAGATTTAGAACCAAAAAGACTTAGGAGGTCATTCAAATTTATTCTCTCATTTTTGTAGGTGAGGAAACGGAGGGCCAGAAAAGGTAAATAATTTGCCCAAATGCTGTTTAGGAAAATTATTGTTCAGGTACAGGTTGGAGTAAATGACATCAGAAGTCCCTTACAACTCTGAGATTCTATTACTCACTCATATGATCATGTATACTTAAAGGCAGCAATAGTTAATTCTCCTTCTAAATTCTAAAATCACAGAATCTTAGCCTCCAAGTTGAAAGTGACCTCAGAGATTATCCATTCCAAGTCGAACTTAAACGGAAACCATCTTTATAACATCCCTGCTGAGTGGCTACCCAACCTCCACCTAATAACCTCCAGTGAGGAGAAATTTGATACCATTTAAAGCAATGCATTCGACTGCTATCAGACAGGTTGAGTTGTTAGGAAATATTTCCCTTCTATAGGGCTGAAATCAGTCCTCTGCAGCTTCTAATCATTATCCCCAATTCTGCCCTCTGGAAACAAGTAAAATAACTAAATTTATGCCTTTTACATGTGACAATGCTTTAAGTATTCAAAACCAGCTGCCCCCATCACCCTCCTTCTCTAAGTGAAACATTTCTTTCCGATGGTACCCACATGGTACCATGTTAACCCCTTCTCCCATCAAAGTCAAATCTTCTCATTAGACCAACAAAAAGGAAATGGTTTCCCTCCTCTGACAGATGGTTTCAGATCTATAAGCAGGCTGTGATTTGCATTGGGTTTTTTGTTGTTGTTGTTTTATCCTTAGTGTCTCTGATGCTTAGTAGAGTACGCTGCAGATAGTAGGCACTTAACAAATGCTAGTTAGATTATTTTTTCAAGTCTCTTTAAGTTGGTTTCACCTGGAAAGCAATAAATGATTGTTGAATCTAATGACTTACTAACTGATGTTTAAGTCCTTAATATACTGAATAAGAAAGTTTATAGTGTTGAATAAAAAGAGTAATGTTATCCAACTCTACAGCTATTCTACTGTAATCACTTCAGGCAGAAGTTGTCATTGGATGATAGAAGTACGAAGTGATATTAGTGATGAAGCTAAAGATGATCTTGTCTAATCTCCTTCCCCATTCCCATTTTACAGTAAAGTAACTGAGACCCAGAGGGGTAAGACAAATTTGTCTAATCACAAAGCTATTTATGGGAAAACTGGGATAACATGCCAAGTCTACTAAATCCCAACACAATGCATTTTTCACAATAGCATGTTGCTTATTTAAAATCAAATTCTTCTTTCCTGGCAAAACTAGCACCTCTTCTAATTTCTCTATCAATCACTGTATATCCTAGTCATAAAGCTCAAAACCTGGAAATCATCTTTGACTCATCACTTTGATTTGTCCCCTAATTCCAATCAGCTGTTAGGTTATACCAACTCTTCTTTCCCCAAATATTTTTTTTTCAATTATATGTAAAAATATTTAATGTTCATTTTTAAAAATTGAGTTTCAAATTCTCTCTCCCTCCTCTTCCCCATTCAGAGGCAAGCAATTGATATAAGTAATGGATGTGTAGTCATGTAAAACACATATCTGTATTAGTCATGTCATGAAAGAAAACACAGATTCCTTCCTCCCCCCCCCAAAAAAAAAAAGAAAAAGAAAGAAAGTTTTAAAAAGTTTGCTTTGATTTGGAATCAGACTCCATCAGTTCTTTCTCTGGAGGTAAATAATATTTTTCATTATGAGTCCTTTAGAACAGTCTTACATCACTGTATTGCTAAGAAGAGCTAAGTCATTCACAACTGATGACAGTACAATGCTGCTGCTACTGTGTACACTGTTCTCCTGGTTCTGCTCACTTCACTTTCCTTCAGTTCATGGAATCTTGTCATTTTTCACAGCACACCAATATTTTACCACAATCATATACTACAACTTGCTCAGTCATTCCCCAATTGATGGGCAGCCCCTTAATTTTCAATTCTTTGCCACTACAAAAAAGAGCTACTATAAATATTTTTGTACATATAGGTCCTTTTCCATTTCCTTTTAGCTCTCTGGGATACAGACATAGGAGTGCTAACACTAGATCAAAGGGTATGCACAGTTTTATAGCCTTTTGGGAACAGTTCCAAATTGTTCTCTAGAAAGACTGAATCAGTTTGCAGCTCTACCAAATGTGCATTGGTGTCCCAATTTCTCCACATCCCCTCCAACACTTGTCATTTTCCTTTTCTGTCATATTAACCAATCTGCTAAGTGTGAGGAAATACCACAGAGTTGTTTCAATTTGCATTTCTCTAATCAGAAATTATTTAGAGCATTTTTCCTATGACTATTGATGGCTTTGATTTCATCTGAAAACTGTCCATAGTCTTTGATCATTTATCAACTGGGGAACAACTTGTATTCCCACAAATTTGACCCAATTCTCTACATTTTTGAGAAATGAGGCCTTTGTCGGAGAAACTTCTGTAAATCCCTCTCTCCCCCACCCCCACAAGTTTTCTTCCTTCCTTCTAATCTTAGCTGTACTAGTTTTGTTTGTGCAAAACTTTTTCATTTAATGTAATCCCCAACTCTTTAAAGTTATCTTCTATATGTTATTTTCCTCTCAGTGTTCACAGCCATTACTCTAGTTTCAACTCTTGTAATTTGTTGCTGGAATGAATTCAGTGTGTCAGAGAATTCAAATGAATTCAGAAAGGATCTTCAATTAGTGTCCTTGACTCTAGGTTTCCCTAACCCCAAATTGGGTACCTCTGTTCTCCCCTCCCCATCCATCCCACATATAACTCTCTGGCTCATTTTCTTTAAAATAGCTTCGATTAGTATTTCAATTTTATACTAAAAAACTTTGAGTGGTTCCCTATTTCCTAGCCTAAGTCTAAATTTTATAAGGCCCACTATAATCTGACCCGACACTACCTATCCAACCCTATTTCCCCACAATCCTCTAATATACACATTTTGATTTCCTGAAGCCATCAGTATGATGTAGTAGACATGCCATAGGATTTAGAATCCGGCAAATCCAGATTCAAATCCCACTTTAAACAGTTACCAGTTGTATGACCTGGGAAAGTCACAACCACTATATGCTCCAGCTTTTGTACTATAAAATGAAGGGGTTGGACCTGATGACCTGTAACAGCCCATGCAGGTCATTCAAAACTAATCTGCAGACACCTTACTCTTTTATGGCTCAGAAAAATAATGATTCTGGAATATAGGAATTCTTTCACAACTATTCAATTAGTATGCATCATTATACTTTGAAAAAATTCACATATCTAAAACATAAAGTATAACTTTCAAACAGATGTACAGAAATGGTGAACACCTTTTAAATGTATCCCTTTAGTTATTTTTTTTTAATTTAAAATAAATATCTTTTCATATTGTAATATAACAGTGAGGTTACACCCAGTTCTCATTATGATGCTTTCTTAACAAACTCTAGCTGCTAAACTGAAATGAGAGGCATTTCATGCAATCTGAAAAATATTCAGTTCAATTAAAAATAATTGATGCATGGTGAAATAATTCTTCCCAAAGCTGCTGTAAAATCTTCAAAAAAATAAAGCTACTTAATAATTTTCATCTCCTACAGGCTAGAGGAAGCATTATTGCATATTAAAAATTGGAGTGCAGTTTTCCCAGAGGTAAAAGAAAGTTATTAAAACAACCTATTTATTGTTGATATAACTATCCATTTGTGCCACACAAAAAGTAACAAATTTCAGTACATTAAAAGAAAAGCTAATTAAGGCATAATTAGTATTTTCTGTATTTTGATAATTAGGGGTTAGTTGGCTATTCCTTTTCAAATTTCTATTTGATACACCCCGACAATACCTTTAATGAGCAACTAACACTATTGAATCCCTGAAGGCTGAGGAGTTTAGTGACCACTACTACATTATGTCCATTTATCACTGCCTCTTTACCTATAAATTAATCTAGCCCTGTAGCTATGTTGATCTACTTTATATCAATTTCTTCATCCATATCAGCTGAATATGTATGGCATTAACCTCATTTACTAGTTGAGAAAAGCTGAATTAAAATGAGATCTAATTTCTAGCGCACAGCACAATTTCAAAACTGCCTGCTAATTTCCACCACCTGTCAGTGTAAAGAGCCTTTACTTTCTTGTAATTAAATAAAACAGTATATTTTTTAGCAGCTCTGAAAAATGCTCATCATTCAAAAGTGTTAAGCTATCATTAATCATTAGGACACTAAAGAAGTCTTCTTGTGTATGCTCATTTATCCTCCATTTTGGCTAAAATCTTACAGTTCCAAAGGGAAGTAATCAAAAATGTGTGCCCATGCATTCAAGCAATAATACAAATTAATTGTCAACATAAACTGATATGGTAGGACAACATGTCATACACTGATATGGTTTGAATATACCTGGAGTTAAATGACATGGCATTAGAAGAAGAAAGCCTGATAAAACAAACAGTAAATATGTTTAGTCTATAATTCCCTTTGATATCAGTAAAGCTTCTCATAAGAATACAAGACAGTCACCTCAAGGGTCAGTTTAGGCTCTAAAATTAATCAACTTAAAATGAGGTCTCTCATAGATAAAAGGTATAATCACAAGGATCACATTCTATAATGGCCTACTATGAAATGTGGTAAAAAGGTCAAGTGACCAGGATCAATTGACTGACTGAAATTACTACCATCGTTAAAGTAACATTATAAGCATGTTGAAAAATACATCCACATATTCTATTTTAACAAAGAAGCCTAATCAGTAAAATTTTCTTCCTGGATATTGCACTGCCAAAGAATACTAAAAAAACTGGAAAAAAATACCTTAACAACATTGCTTCTTAAAAATATTTTTAAATGAATGGAAACACTAGTTACATGATAAAGGTTATTGGGATCATGGAATTTAGTCATCAAATACTAATTTGCCATGATACAGATAACATCCCATGGTTAGTGAGGTTGTTCTATAAAAAAATGCACAAGTTATGACATTTATAAATATTTATAGTACAGAACTTATTTATAGAAAATGTGAGTTACTATGGTACTATATCACACTGGAATCTAAAACCACCTTTAGGATTTGTTTACCCATACAAAGCTACAACTGAGTGCAGCCTTGGCAATCATCCATTCCAAACCATCTCATCTGACAGAGAACACTGAGGCCTACAGAAGTTATTTCAACTGTTTCCATTGTGTCTTGGTGACTCTTGGTGACCTTATTTGGGATTTTCTTGGCAAAGATACTACAGTGGTTTGCCATTTCCTTCTCCAGCTCATTTTACAGATGAGGACACTGAGACCAATAGGGTTAAGTGACTTGCCCAGGGTCACAACTAATAATTGTTTAATGCCAAATTTGAACTTGGGTCTTCCTGACTCCAGGCCTAGAATTCTATCCACTGCACTGCCTAGTTAACTTATGTGTTGAAGGTCACAAAGCTAGTAGCAGAATTAGGACTAGAAACTAGTCTATAAACTCCTGCCTAGTCCAGTATACTTCCTACTATACTATATTATCCTCTATGAAATGTGCATGTGTAGAAACTCCTTTCATTCATTCATTCATTCACTCAACAAACCTTTATTAAATATTTACTGTGTGCAAAATACTATTTGTAGTAGGTACTAGGAGAGATACATGGTTTTGTTAAGAGTTAGTCTTTGCTTAGAGAATAAAACATGCTTAAGTATAATATACAATATTATGTGATAAGTACATTAGAAAACTGCAAAACAAGGTGCTACATGAAGTTTAAGGAGGGAAGGACAGTACCATAAGCAGAATCAGGGAAGGTTTTATGGTATAGGTGGCATCTGAATGGGGCTTTTCTAAATCAACCAATTAGTATGAGTAGATAATCAATTTATAGGTCATACTGCAAAGATGTTCATTAGTACCTGATATGAGGAAAAAAGGAAGCACTCTATGTACTCTAAAGAAAAAGAATCCCCCCAAAATAATTAGTAAGAATCCTGACTTGTGCCATTCTATGTCATGCACAGACACTAAAACAATAACCAAAGAAAACAAACTATTTTTAACTATGTTAATATTTGGAATGTTTATAAATATTTTGGATGAATCTTGGCAGAGTTAGTTGAATACTCTTTCAAGTTTTGCACACCTTTATCACTATAATGTCAAAGCCAGGACAATGTTTATAATAGAATAAATGGTTCTTAATATCATTCATATGGACTTTCTTCTAATAGCACTAATGTTTTAGACATTATTTAACTTAACTTCAGCTTGTCTATTTTGGATAAGTTATTCTTACCTTCCTTTGGAAAATGGAAAAATGAGTCACTGAGCTGATAAAACAGATGGTAGAAACGTGCATACACTGAGAGCTAACCATTCCCAGAAGATGGGAAATTATTTTTCAAAAAAAATAAAAGAATCATGCAGAAAGTTAACAGTACCTTAAGGACTCTTTTTTTTATTCAAAAAGGAATAGAATGTCTTCCACATGACCTTGAGAAATCAAATAGCAAAGAATAGCAAGGTTGCTACTAGAAGAGCTTGGTAAATTTTTAACTTATCAAAAAATAAAAAAGACTAAGGTCTTAAAGTAGTTAAATAAAGAGATAAGAATTACAGTTAGATCATCAGTCTCATAAGATGCTTGAAAAACTATATGCTATAGGTAGCAAGTATAGCAAAAATTGTTGAGAGCTATAAATGTCATTAACAAGTTAAACTACTCTAATTTCATAGCCCACTCCCCTACTGCTGAAAGCTCTTCACAGTGATTACCTGATTTACATAAGATGTATACAAGCCTCAGAGCCTCTACTCATGATGTCTCCCCACCTGAAATGTTCTCCTCACTTTCTGTCTAGTGCTCTAACTTCCAACCATATTTAAAGCCTACTTAAATCTGATCTCCTTTTGTTAAGTATTCCTTGTTGGTACTAAACCATCATGATCGCTCATTCTTAAAATTCCTTTTGTACCTACTGACTATCATGAACAATTGGCACCAAATAATTGGCATTGTTTGGTAAACTTCTTATAATTTCCCTTCCAGCTCTGCTTTATGACTTATGACTTTATGACTTAAATCCTTTTAAAAAGCAACTACATAAAGAAAATTCAATGGAAATAGTATATTATAGTTGTATACAAAGGCATTTGTCATTTCAGGTATATCTTCTCCCTGTCTCACTCCCCTCTTTCCAACTACCCAGAACAAAATACCCCTTTCTATTCCTTGCATTGACTTCTTTCATTAGAATGCAAGCTTCTAGAGGGCAGGGATTCTTTCTCTCTTAAAAAAAAATGCATCCCCAGAGCTTAGCACAATGCCTAGGACATAGTAAAAGTTAAATAAATGGTCTTCATTCCCTCAAGACCATGTCTTAGACTTAATTTGTAGCTTAGAGTAGGTATCAAGGTTCCACTCAGTAAAGCACCTGTTTGATTAATGCTTTCCTGGTATAGTACAATTCATCTCATTACAGAGAGGAGAAGCAAGATCACCTGACTTTTATTCACTGATATAAACAGATTCCAAGAAAAAATAAAACCTTAACTAAAATCTAGTCATTATTTCAAATCTCATTGTTCTTACCAGACAATACTTTCTCAAAAGTCACATAAAAATCCGGTTTTTGAGAAAGAGGCAAAGTTGAAAGAAATACACTGGCACTCTTGATAGCTACCTATCTACCTATCTCAGTGCTACCCTGCATTGAGACCTAAGGCACTGGGACCTTTAACAAAGATCATGGCCAATCAGTGAACAACATCCCTGAAGCTCTTCCCTCACAAAAACTAAGAATAAATTATCTGAGATTAAAAAAAAAAGTAATATGGAATCTTCCAAGATTCCATGGATTCTTATAGTGTTCCATGATTCAGAGAAAGGGCCTTCAAAGCACTGAGTGATTTTAGGATCACTTAACACATTACGAAATATGATACAACCCAATATCCTCTAAGTCAATTTTCAGAGTAGCTCTTTGTCTATATGCAGCGGCCATCTGATAAATGTCTATTCATGGGTTAACAACAGCATGCTCATATAATTGCAGATCTTTGCCTTATACGTTTTCATTGTTTTTCTAAGGCTGACAGAAATATTATACATATCAAAATAAAACTGCAATAATTATAAAAAGGGGGAAAAGATTAATCAGAACTATAATAAACTAAGTAAATATTTTTTTTTCCATTTGCATTACCTTATTTAAAACTACCTTCCTAAAATGTAACAAAAGACAAAATACATTACAAAAATTTGTGCTTGTATAAAACTCTTATTTTGAAAATCTTTTAAAATTCTCTTTTGGCATTTCAAATTTCTTTAGTGATACAGAAACTCCAATGATTTAAACACCAGCATGAATAAAAAGAAGCAGAGACAGCAATGGTAGAGTGGATGGTGAGTTGGTCTTGGGACCAGGAAGATCTAGGTTCATCTCCCATCTCTAACACACACTGGCTGTGTCAACCTGGGGGAGTCAGTGACTCTCATTGCTCTAGGCAACATTCTAAAACTAAAATGTAAAGAGAAAATACTGATCTGCACTGGTCTTTAAATTAATGCAATGACAGGTCCACTCCATATCCTCATCCATATGAATAAGGTAAAAAATGAGGCAAAAATATTGGGATGTAGTTCCAGGGTAAAGAAAAAGATCTAAAGAAAAGACCACTGAGGTAAAGGAGAGCACCTCAATTTGATTTGATGCTCAAAGTAGGGAAGACCTAGAACTCAACTCCTGAGGCCTCAGCAACCAAAATGAAAAATAAGAAAAAAGACTTTATAATGCCAGGGTACAAACCTGGAAGAAGAAAATAACTAAATATATATATATATATAATCTAAAACTCAAAGAAAAAAACAACTTGTCCCCAGGAGTAATTAGAATTCTTCAAAGAAATGATGCAAGAGTTTAAAAAAAGATATAAAAGAAATGACAGCAATGTAGAAGAAAAGTGAAAAGATCTTTAACAACTTAAGAAAACGGTACTAAACTTTAACCTAGCAACAAACCCCTTAAAAATCAGAATGGATTAAAAAGAAATTAATGACTCAAGGAGACAAGGATTCTTAAGACACAATCAAAAGAATGAGAAAATAGTAGAAAATGTAAGATATATTAAAAATAATTGAACTGAAAATGGGTCAAGGAGAAAAAATAAGAATCAAAAGATTACATGAAATCTAAGACAAAAAATGCGTTTTGTATTTCAAGAAATCATTAAAATTACTAAGACATATTAAAATAAAAAGGCAATTCGAAAATAGAAGGAATCTTGGGGCGGTTAGGTGGCACAGTGAATAGAGCACCAGCCCTGGAGTCAGGAGGATCTGAGTTCAAATCCAGCCTCAGACACTCGACACAAAACTAGCTGTGTGACCTTGGGCAAGTCACAACCCCAACTGCCCTACCTTCGCCTCCCCCAAAAGCAAAATAAATAAATAAATAGATAGATAGATAGATAAAAAAGAAAGAAAGAAAGAATACACTGATCACTTACTGAAACTCCCAGAAACTCCCAGTCATTGCCAAAATCCAGAACTTTCAGAAAAAAAAAACAAAAACAAAATATTACAACCCCCTTAATCAAGGAATCATAATAGGGATTGTAAAACATATAACAGCCATTACTGTGATGGAGAAGAGAACATGGAATGACATATTCCAAATGGCAAAAGACCACGGTTTACAACCAAGACTAAAGTTACTCAGAAAAAATTAATATCATTCTACAAGGAAAAAGAAATGAATCTTTAAGAAATAGAAGATTTTCAAATATCCCCTATTAAAAAAAAAGCAGAGCTAAAAAGGAACACTGAAATACAAATATGCAAGTCAAGAGAAAAAAATAAGGTAACTGCAAGTGAACAGTTATAAGGTACTTTTTAAGGATTAACTACCTATATTCTAATGGAGAGGGTAGACTTTAAGAGTTGGTTTTTGGGGGGGCAGAGCCAAGATGGCGGAGTAGAAACAGCTCATCCAAGCCACTCTGCCCCCAGAATCCCCCCAAACTATGTAAAAGGGGACTCTGAACAACTTCTGGAGCCCCAGCACCCACAGAACGACACAGAGAAGCTAACCTCCTGCTGAGGACAGCAGCCCGGCAGGAAGGACCAGCGCAGAGGTCTGGGAGCCGGCAGCATGCAATGCGCAGAGCGCAGGAAGCGGAGCCCAGCAGCTGGCTGGAGGAACCCCAGAACACCAGCAGCTGTGGCGACTCCAAAATTATCAACATAGACTTGCCTAGGACAAAGTAAGAGGTTAGTGTCCTATGGACTTTGGGACCTGTATTTGGGGGAATGCGTTGGCTCCCTCCCCTGGGGGCTAGAAGCCGCTGACGAGACACGCCATTTTGTAGTTTTCAGAGGCAGCTCCAGCTCCTGGCCTGCAATTAATTGTAGGGAGATCCAGTGATCAGTCTTGGGGGGTAATTGCTCTTGCTTTAACCTTCCTGGATCTGGCTTGTGATCTAGGGTGGAAGTCGAGGGTGGGTTTACAGCTTGCCAGAAATGGAAGTTGCCCCCCACACGTTCGGGACGAAAATTCCTCTATCTGGCCTTAAAGCCATAGTGTGGCAACAAGCCCAAAAGTCAGGTAATCAAGTGGCAACATGCCAAGGCAAAGGAAACAGAAAAATGAAACCCTAGACTCCTACTTTGGGGGCATAGAGGGGGAAAAGGACTGTGAGGTCAGAAGTCCTGCTCCAAAAGCCCCAGGGGAAAACACGAGTGGGGTGCAGGCCATAGAGGACCTTAAGAAGGACTTTAAAAATCAAATAAGAGAAGTGGAGGAAAAATTGGAAAGAGAAATGAGAAGGATGCAGGAAAAGTATAAAATGAGGGTCAACAGCCTGACTGAGGAAAACAACACCTTAAAAAATAGACTAGCTCAAATGGCAAAGGAGGCCCAAAAGGGCAATGAGGAGAAGAATGCCTTAAAAAGTCGAATTTGCCAGATGGAAAAAGAATCTCAAAAGTTCACTGAGGAGATTCATTCCTTCAGAGTTAGACTGGAGCAAATGGAAGCTAGTGACTTTATGAGAAATCAAGATGCTGTTAAGCAGATCCAAACAAATGAAAGATTAGAAGGCAATGTGAAATATCTCATGGGAAAAACCACTGACCTGGAAATAGATCCAGGAGAGACAATTTAAAAATTATTGGACTACCTGAAAGCCATGATCAAAGAAAGAACCTAGAAATCACCCTTCAAGAAATTCTCAAGGAAAACTGCCCTGATGTTTTAGATCCAGAGGGCAAATAGAGGTTGAAAGAATCCACAGATCACCTCCTGAAAAAGATCCC
The DNA here is from genome assembly GCA_011680675.1 of Gymnobelideus leadbeateri. Classification (NCBI taxonomy): domain Eukaryota; kingdom Metazoa; phylum Chordata; class Mammalia; order Diprotodontia; family Petauridae; genus Gymnobelideus; species Gymnobelideus leadbeateri. The sequence continues at coordinate 464,517 of WOXC01006892.1, read as the reverse complement.
AAAAAGAAAACTCCCAGGAATATTATAGCCAGGTTCCAGAATCCCCAGATCAAGGAGAAAATACTACAAGCAGCCAGGAAGAAACAATTTCAATATTGTGGAAACACAATCAGAATAGCATAGGACCTGGCAGCTTCTACACTGAGGGATCAAAGGGCATGGAATATGATATTCCAGAGGGCAAAAGAGCTGGGACTGAACCCAAGGGTCACTTACCCAGCAAAACTGAGTATTTTGTTTCAGGGGAAAATATGGTCATTCAGTGGAATAGAGGACTTTCAAGCATTCTTGAGGAAAAAACCAGAATTGAATAGAAAATTTGACATCCAGACACAAGAAGCAAGAGATGCCTGAGAAGGTAATCAGGGAAAAGAAATCAAAAGGAACTTATCAAAGTTGAACTATTTACATTCCTATATGGAAAAAACAATAACTGTGAGTGATGATATCTTTCTCACTATGAAAATAATGGAAGAAGGGGGTGTGGTCATATGAATACATATGTGAATGTGTGTGTATATGGTTACAGTTATATATGGATAGAGGGCATAGGTTGAATTTGTTGGAAGGGAGAATACTCAAGGGATGAAATTATGAGGTGAGAGAGGAAAGTGGCAAGAGGAGATGGGGAGAGACAGGGTAGGGTAAACTATCCCATGTAGAAGAAGCAGGGGGAAGTGGCTGCAAAGGAGGGGGAGAATAAGGAAGGCTAAAAAGGCAAAACCACATTCACATTGAATTTGGTTCAGGGAGAAAATGACATACATACTAAATGGGATATCTCAACCTGCAGCAGGATAGGGGGAAGGGGGATGAGAGGAGGGATGATGGATGGGAGGGCATCCTTGGGGTGAGGGGAGGTTGGAAGTACCCACTATAGAAGAGGGACAGGATTATGTAGGGAATGGACTAGGTGGGGGGTGGGATGAGTGGGAGGGAATTATAAGCAGCCTTGTACAATATATCTACTATGATAATGTTTTGCATAGCTAGACATGTACAACATACACTGAATTACTTATCTCCCCAGAGGGAATGGGTGACAAGGGAGGAAGGAAATGGATCTGAAATTCGAGGTCTTAAGATTAAATGTTTCAACTATATATAAATACTATTATTAATACTCTTTTGCTTATAATTGGGAGATAAGATGTGCAGGCATTGAGACACAAAGATTCACCTTCCTCTAATGGAAAAGTCGAAGGGGGTATGGGAAAAGGTATGGGAGAGAACAGATTGGAGGAAGCGATATCTTGTGGGACTGCTACTCTGGGAGGTTGGGTAGGGGAATAACGGGGGGAAAATGATTGTAACTCAAAATCTGGCGGAAATGAATGATGTAAAACAGAAGTTAATAAAGCATTTGTTTAAAAAAAAGAGTTGGTTTTTTTTAAAGAATCTTAATATCAATAAAATAAAAAGTCAAGGCATTCCAAAAATTCTGTTAAAAATAAAAAGTCAATTCTGCTACATTGCATGTTTCAAAAATACAAATTTGTTCCATTGTGATGGATAGATTAGAGAATATTTTGAGCATAATTCAAATTTTGAGCTTGCTTCTGTATCATTTCTTCCCTGAAAAACAGTGAGAATTACAGAAAGAAAACTCTACCACTTCACAGTAACTCATGACCCTTCTGATGTCTACCTCCACAATCAAACTTCTAATCTTTGCTAAAGTAAAGTTCCATATTTACTGCCTATCTTCTGGTGCAACTGAAGCTGTAAGTGAAGAAGTGGTCCAACTCTTATTTCCCTCCCTTTCACCAAGGCAAGGAGCTGTGGCCTGCCCCACTTTCTTGTACAGTCTGGGGTACAGGCTGAGCAGCAACTACAGGTCAAGGGTATGACCAGTATTTATTGTGGTGTATATATATATACATATATATATATATATATATATATATATATATATATATATATATTTGGGGGGGGGCAATTGGGGTTAAGTGACTTGCCCAAGGTTACACAGCAATTTTTGTGTCAAGTGTCTGAGGCCGAATTTGAACGCAGGTCCTCCTGACTTCAGGGCTGGTGCTCTATTCACTGTGCCACCTAGCTGCCCCTATTCATATATTTCTTAACCATTTAACACGTATAAAACTGTGCACCATTTTTAATTAGGTTCTTATTTTTCTTAATGTGTCACTAATAAACTTTTTGAGTATTGTGCTCCAATGGCATTTTCCTGATGACCTCTGTGGTTTTACTGCACAATTTTGCATAGTGTGGTGCTTTTTTGGGAAAACATATGTTGTTATAGCAAAACTACTAGAATAGGCTTAGGAAGTACAGATGAGCCTCATTTTATATAATAAATGGGTTTAAATTACCATCTCTATGGACATGACCCTCAGATCTTTATATCAAGTCCTCTCTCCTGAGAGCCATCACCAGCTCCCTAATGGATATTTTGATTATCCCACAGACATCATATGCTCAATATGCCTAAAAGAGAACTTATCTTCTCCCCCAAACCCACTTCTCTTATGAAAGTTTATTGCTATCAAGAGTACTTCCATCCTTACAGTCATGGAAGTTCACAACTTCAGAGCTATCCTCCATATCTCATTTTCTCTTACCCTATAGGGTTTGTTGATTCAGTCTCCAAAAAATCTCTCACACTAATCACCTCTCCATTAACATGACCCATTGTTTAGTTTAGACCCTATCACCTCCAGGTGTAGTAGCTTCCTAAATGGTCTCTGCTTCAAATCTTCCTTTCTCCAATCAATCCTTTACATAACTCTTAAATTGATATTCCTAAAACACAAGTCTGACCCTGTCATTCTGCTGTTCAATAAACTCCAGTGCCTGGCACACAGCAGGAACATGATAAATGCTTTGACTTAATAATTCTTTTCTTTTTTTTTTGGCCTTTTGTAAGGCAATTGGGGTTAAGTAACTTGCCCAAGTAGTTTCTTTTTTGTGTGTGTTAAGTGTCTGAGACCGAATCTAAACTCAGGTCTTCTGACTCCGGGGCCAGCGCTTTTACTCACTGCACCACTTGGCCACCCCTTGACTTAAGAATTTTTTTTTTTGGAGGGCAATTGGGGTTAAGTAACTTGCCCAAGGTCACACGGCTAGGTTTTTGTTTGTGTGTGCGTTAAGTGTCTGAGGCCAGATCCGAACTCAGGTCCTTCTGACTCCAGGGCCGGCACTCTACTCACTGTGCCACCTAGCCACCCCAACTTAAGAATTCTTGATAAGTTTTAAGTCAAAATTTTCTATGTGATATATTTTCCCACAATATACATTATAATTTCAGCCTGGCTTATCTTAATTCTTAATTGATTACAAATTAGCAGTGATCACTTTAGTTTTAATTTCACTTGGGCATTCTGTTTGTAAAAATAGACAATTTTAATAAGCATAATAACCCTTAATCTGTCTGTTCACAAATTAAGATTTTCCCAAGCAAAACACTTCTATAGTTTTGGTTTGGTTTTTGTAAGGTTAAAAATACAATATGATAGGACCTGATATGATATTATATAAATAATATAACAACATAAGTTGAGACATTCCCTAACATTTTCCTGGTCACAAACTGATAAGTATAGATCATGCTGGTCTGAAAAATGATTTTCTACTCCCTAAATAAACATTCTAAAAACCAACTTGAACAACATAAACCAAAAGCCAGGTAGAAAAAAAAACTGATAGTTAAATGTTATTCTATCTTTTATAAAATATGTGTACAGTGAATGCCATGTGCTACCAGTCAATCACAAAAATGCCAAGTTAAAAGTTTCTTAAGGCTTTCCCAGCAGGGTCCAGAAATATAGAACTTGTAGAGCATTACATATCAAACACACAACAAAGATTAACTGAATTATCCAGTTCTTTTCCATACATAAGGTATTTTCTTTCTACTGAAAATTTTTAAATATTTAGGGAAAAAATTAACTCAAATTTGAAAGAGGAGATTTTTATATGCATTAAATAGCTATACTATCTTCCCTAATCAGGAATTCCCATGCCAAGATGCATTTCAAAAATATAAATGGAACATTTCCAAGTATTTGGAAACCAAGCAATAAATACATTCTTTCAGTCACAGTGGGAGATTGCATAATTGGAATGGCAGAGTGAAAGAAATATTTTATGGGAGAGACTGTTTTCTTTCAACATCTAGATCTTTTTCTCCTGAATTTACAGATTACTATTAGCAATATACCGTACCAAAAAGCTTTACAACTGTAGGGAGAGAATGCCATCTGCTGCTTTATATGTGTACTCAACAGTAAGGAAGAAGCTGGCGAATAGACAGGTACAGTAATTACTGTACCATGAAATGAAATTTGGATATTTAACAGGCAGCTACAGAAAGAAGGAATAAGACTGATGAATAAAATGAATACTGCTATTCAGGGTTAAATTGTGAAACTTGTGAAATTCCAAGATAGATTTTATTTGTACATTACTCTCACAGATTGCTCATAGGCACTGTTTACAAATAAAATCTTCATAAGAGCCAGACCTTTAACAAGGAGAGGCCTGCTTATTTGACCCTTTACATAGGTACCCACTGTCATTTCCCAATTACAAGCTAATACTGGCAGTCTCCCAAACTGCAAATCCAGTATAAGGTTTGGAACTGAGAGAAACTGTAGAGCAAGTGGAGAGTTTAGAGTAACTTGCCAAACTCAAGCATTCAAAAAGTTAATCAACCTAAGGAATGACTTTCTCTGCCAAGATATCTACCTTTATACTAAGTAAATTTATCACTTCACTGTTATATTGCATGAAATTCCATTGTCAATATTCATATTGGTTACTAAGTAGTCTTTTAAAAATGAAAATACCTATGGGAGTGTAAAAGAATGATCAGTCATTCATAGGTAAGCATTACTTAATTTAATTGCATTGGACTGCTTTCTTCCTAACATCTTTGGCCAGCTTACATTGGTACCCCTGTTCCTTGAGCTACTCCTTTCTCTAAAGATCTAGGTTATGGCCTGAACTAGCTGAATGGATACTTCACCAATTTTAGTCATTTGCACAAGCCTTTGAATTAAATTTCAAGTTGCAAAGCGATAAACCTGGTTTTGTGCTCCTCTCCTCAACTCTATTAAATATCTACGTCACCAAAATAAAGTCCTAACATTTATTTTTGGTCCAGACCAATTATTTCATTAATGTAGGGAATTCCTGGTAAGAAAATTTGTTTCATCAATAGTGAAAGTAACTGATGTGTAACTTAAAGTCTTAGCTTCCTGGGGAATTGAGAGATTAGTTCTCTTGCTCAGTCACACACATATGTGTCTATGTATGTATGTATGTATGTACACACATATATCAGAGGCAGAACTTGAAACCCAGTCTTCCTGATTCTAAGGTTGTTTATCCTCTCCATGAGACTGCCTATTATTTTAAAAAAGAATATATTTACCTCTAACTTTATTCGGTTAAGAGAACTAAAAGCAATGAAACCAGAGAATAATCAGAGTAGCTATTTGTTATTTATATACTCTGCTTATACCCCTTAAGTGATTATCCCCAGTTCTCAGAGTAGAAGGCTAAATCTTAAAGCTAGATCCTTTGCTTACCTCATCAAAATGCATATCAAACCCTTATTTAATCCATTGTTCCCTCTATTAAAACATATCATATGCTTCATATCAGAGTAGAGATGGATTCTTGAAAGTGATTTTGGCGCCCTAGACAGAAGATCAGACTAGAAAACTCTGAAAGGTCCATGACAAGAGTTTTGTTTTTTATCTTTTGTCAATGAAAATCATAAAGACTGTTTACTAAGGTAAAGTACAAGTATTAACAGTGATGAAAACAGAGGTTGTAAAAATTTTTAAGTTTTAAAATAATTTTATCTGTTTGTCAAGAGATCAGGCTTTGCTTATTAAAAGTCTCTAGTGACTTTCATCCAAATTCTACTGACCATGCTTGATCCCCTCCCATTTTCTCCAGCAGAAACCTGAATCATACCCCCTCTTACTCATTTTAAACCTCTCCCTATCCAGATTCTTTGCCTACTACCTTCAAACATGCCCAAGTCTTTGGTAGTCTTAAAAAATCATTAGGCTGTATTATCCCCTCAAGTCATCATTCTGTATCTCTCCTCTCTTTATCAGTTAAACTCCTTGAAAAAGGAAATCTATATTCAATGTCTTCACTTCCTCTCCTCTTACTCAATACTTTAATTTGGTTTCCAACTGCATTATTCAACAGAAACTGCCCTCTCCAAAGTAATCAACAGTCTTAGTTGCCAAGTCTTATCTTTCCTCAGTCCTCAATCTTCTTGAACTATTTGGCACTGCTAGCCATCTACTGCTCCTGGATATTCTCTCATCTCTAAGTTTTCATGACCCTACTTCCTCCTGTCTCACCACTCCTTCATCGTCTTTGTTGGCTCATCATCCATGGCACTCCCTAATTGTGGGTGTTCTCCAAGGTCCTGTCATAGGCCCTCATTTCTCTTGGTAACCTTATCAGTTCCCATGTGTTTAAAATCATCCCTATGAAGATGATTCATAAATCCCTGTATCCAGCCACAGTTTCTCCTCTGAGATATCTCACTCTACACATCCCACTAGTTGCCAAGTCCTGATGATTCTATTTTCTTTCTTTTTTTTTAAATTTTTAATTTTTTTTCCTTTTTGGAGGGAGTAAGGCAGGGAAACTGGGGTTAAGTGACTTGCCCAATGTCACATGGCTAGTAAGTGTTAAGTGTCTGAGGCCACATTTGAACTCAGGTCCTCCTGACTCCAGAGCTGGTGCTCTGTTCAGCGCGCCACCTAGCCAATGATGATTCTATTATCACAACATCTCTTTGACACTGCTTCCACCCAGGTACAGGCTGTCATGACCTCCCACCTGGACTATTATAAGAGCTATATGGTTGGTCTCCCTTCTTCACGTCTCTCCCCACTCCAGGCCATCCTCTAACTCACCCATCAAAGTGACCATGTGATTCTATAAATTCTATTCAATAAATTCTAGAGGTTCACCGTTGTTTTCAGAACCAAATATAAATTATCTGTTAGGCTTTTAAAGCTTTCCTGCCCATTTTTTACTGGCACTCCCTCATGCCTAGAATTCTCTCCTTCCTTATCTGTGCCTCCTAGTTTCCCTGGCTTCCTTCAGAAGTCAGCTAAAATCCTACCTTCTGCAAGACTTTCCCAATCCCTCTTAATGCTAATGCCTTCCTCCTAATATTATTTCCAATTTATCCTGCATATACTTGTTTGTACACAGTTGCTTACATGTTGTTTCACCCATCAGACTATAAGCTCATTGAGGGTAAAGTTTATCTTGTATTTCTTTGTATCTCTAGAATTTAGCCCTATGCCTGGTACATTGTAGGTAGCAGATAAAAGTTTGTTGAGTTTGACTGAATCCTAATTAAACTGCCCCCAGCCCCAATATTCTAACTTTAGGTAGAGGTCCCACTGCACGTACCTAGCCCACCCCCCACCCCCACCCCCTGATAATGTCCTAACTTTTTCATATATGCCTCACTGCTCACTGGAATAACAGGTGTGTCTATGAATTCTTAGTTCCCACAGAAACAGTAGGTATGTCCATATGATAAGATCCCAGCCCCCAGACCCATTCCCATAGAAACAGGTTATGTTCTTGTACTCAATCACAATCACATCATCCATCTAACCCAAGACAGGACCACAATACCTAACTATCTATCTTGACAAGACAGGACCACAATAGCTAGCCAACTGGAGGGCAGAATGACCAAAATGTTTAACCATTGAACCATAGATGGAATACCTCCTCCATTACCTAATCTGTTAACAAACTCCTCCTACCTTTTTAATATTAATCATATTCCTATATTCTATGTAAATTTCTTTTATGTAATTGCATCTTTAACCTATAATAATCCACTTTGCTTTCTCTGAAGTTGCTGGTTCCTCTTGGAATTTTTTTTTTCAAATCAAATGCTTTATTAACTTCTGGTTTATATCATTCATTTCTTCCAGATTTTGAGTCACAAATTTTCTCACCATTTTTCCCCCACCCACCGCCCCAAAACAGCAACCCCACTGGATATCCTCTCTTCCAATCCGCTCTCTCCCATATCTTCTCCCATATCTCCTCTGACTTTCCAATAGGGCATGGTGTATCTCCATGCCCCAGTGCCTCTATATCTAATTTCCCAGTTACATGTAAAATAATATTAATAATAGTATATATATATGTGTATATATATTTAAACATTTGTTTTTAAAACTTTGAATTCCAGATTCATTCCCTTCCTCCCTTGTCACCCACCCTTACTGGGAAGATAAGCAATTCAATATAGGTTGTACATGTGTAGCTATGCAAAACATTTCCATAGTGGATATATTGTAAAAGACTGACTGTATTTCCCTCCCTAATATCCCACCTTCCACTTGTTCTATTCTCTACTTTGATCCTGTCCCTTTTCAAAAGTGGGTGCTTCCAATTTCCCTCCCCACCAGCCTGCTTTCCCTTCCATCATCCCCTTCCCCCTACTCTCCTGTAGGGTGAGATACCCTATTTAGTGTGTATGTCATTCCATCCCTCCCTAAGCCAAATTCAATGAGAATAAGGTTGACCCATTCCCTTTCGCCTTCCTGTTCTTCCCCTCCATTGTAACCATTTTCCCTTGTTTCTTCTATGAGATAGTTTAGCCCATTCTGTCTCTCCCCATCTCCTCTCATTATATTCCTCTCTCATCTCTTAATTTCACCTTTTAAGTATCATACCTTCCTATTAAATTGGTCCTGTGCCCTTTATCTATGTATACCTGTAAACATATATACACACATTCACATACGTATTCATATGCCCATATACCCTCCTATACACACACACACACACACACACACACACACACACACACATATTTCTATTCCCTTCAACTATTTTCATACTGAAAAAAGTTTCATCAGTTACAATTATCCTTTTTTCCATGTAGGAATGTAAATAGTTCACCTTTGATAAGTTCCTTGTGATTTCTTTTCCCTGTTCACCTTCTCATGCTTCTCTTGCTTCTTGTATCTGAATGTCAAATTTTCTATTCCCCTCTGGTTTTTTCATAAAGAATGCTTGAAAGTCCTCTATTCCATTGAATGACCATATTTTCCCCTGAAACATGATACTCAATTCTGCTGGGTGGATGATTCTTGGTTTTAATCCCAGCTCCTTTGGCCTCTGGAATATCATATTTCAAGCCCTTCTATTCCTTAATGTAGAAGCTGCCAGATCCTGATTGTGTTTCCACAATATTAAAATTGTTTCTTCCTGGCTGCTTGTAATATTCTCTCCTTGATCTGGGAATTTTGGAACCTGGCTATAATATTCCTAGGAGTTTTCTTTTTGGGATCTTTTTCAGGAGGTTATCAGTGGATTCTTTCAACCTCTGTTTTGCCCTCTGGTTCTACAACATCAGGGTAGTTTTCCTTGAGAATTTCTTGAAGAATGATTTCTAGGTTCTTTTTTATATCATGGCTTTCAGGTAGTGCAATAATTTTTAAATTATCTCTCCTGGATCTAATTTCCAGGTCAGCGGTTTTCCCAAAGAGATATTTCACACTGCCTTCTATTTTTTCATTTGTTTGGATCTGTTTAATAGTATCTTGATTTCTCATAAAGTCACTAGCTTTCATTTGCTCCAATCTAATTCTGAAGGAATGATTCTCTTATGCGAGCTTTTGAGATTCTTTTTCCATCTGGCAAATTCAGTTTTATAAGGCATTCTTCTCCTCATTGGCTTTTTGAGCCTCTTTTGCCATTTGTGTTAGTCTATTTTTAAGGTGTTATTTTCTTCAGTCAAGTTGTTGACTCTCATTTCATAATTTTCTTGCATTGTTCTCATTTATCTTCCCAATTTTTCCTCTACTTCTCTCATCTACTTCTTAAGGTCCTCTATGGCCTGTAACCAGCTCGTATTTTCTTTTGAAGCTTTTGGTACAGGAGTTCCTCCTTTTCCATGCTTTGATCCTTTTTGTCCCCAAAATAGGAGTGTAAAGTTGGGTTGCTCTGTTTGTTTTGCTTCCTTTGCCTGCTTATGTTGCCACTCAATTACTTGACTTTGGGGCTTTTTGCCACAGTAGGACTCTGCCACCAGACAGGGGAGCTTCTGTCCCAAATGCTGGAGTTTTCTCAGCTGCTGATGGTATTATTTGGGTGACCTCTCTGAAGGCTCCACACACTCTGGTAAGCTGGTCGCACACCCCAGGACCTCCACTCTAGACCGCAATACAGATCCAAGCAGGTTAAAGCAAGAGTGATTACCCGTCAGACTGGTTGCTTGGTACCCCTACAATCTGCAGGCCAGGAGCTGAAGCAGCTATGTGTAGCTGCAGCTTCAGGGCCATGGCTTCTTGCCTCAGGGGGCAAAAGCCAATGCACTCCCAACTACTGGACCCTAAAGTCCATACTGCACTGACCTCTCACTTTGTCCTTGGCATCTATGTGTTGATAATTCTGGAAACCGCCACAGCTGTTGGTGATTTGAAGTCCCTCCAGCCAGTGGTTGGTCAGGACGCCCTGGGGCTAAAAACCTCTGGCCATCATGGGGCTGGTCAAGGGGATGGACTGGGCTCAGCTCCCAGAGTGCTATGCTGGATGCTTGCTGCTGGCCTGCCAGGCTGTCCTCAACATGAGGTTAGCTTCTCTTTGTCATTTTGTGGTTTCTGTAGCTCCAAAGTTTCTTCAGAGTTACCTTTTACATGAATTGGGAGAGGTGGAAGCCAGAGCCCTGTGGAAGTCCTGTTTCTACACTGCCATCTTGACTCTGCCCCCTCCTCTTGGAATTTAAAGCGCTTCATTAGAGGTGTCAATCTCAATAAATACCTATACTTAGATTAAAGGTGATCTGACTGAATCTTTGCAACGGTTCTAACACACCACATCATAAAATCCCAACAGTTTTTGGGTGGGCAAAGTCCCCACCACAACAGTTTTGGGCATTCCTGGGTTTAAACTGCAACAATTTGACTTGACTTACCCTTCAGTCCCACATCAGCAATTACCTACTGGACACTTGAAAGTGGATGTTCCACAGACAATCAAAACTGAAAATGTCTAAAACTGAATTCATAATATTTTCCCCCAAAACATCCTCTCTTCCAACCTTTCCTATTTTTGTTGAAAATACCATCATTCTTCCAATTTTCTAGGTTTGTAACCTTGGCATTCTTCCTGACTCCTCACTCTCCCTTCACTCTGTATATCTGATCAGTTGCCATTTCTACCTCCACATCTTCTCTCACATACAACTCCTCTTTCCTCACATGGCCACTTACTACCTGAGTTCAGATTTTCATTCACCTTTCACATAGATTATCATAATAGTCTCTTAATTGTTCTTTCATTTCTTACCACTCCAGTCCATCATACTTGTACACTGATGCAAAAGTGATTTTCTTAAGCACAAATCCGGTCATATGAGTTTTTTACTCCATCAACTCCAATGGTTCCTTATTATAAACTTCTGAGTTCACTTTTTTCTTTTTGCTTTTTGGAGGGCAATTGGGGTTAAGTAACTTGCCCAAGGTCACACGGCTAGGTTTTTGTTTGTGTGTGCGTTAAGTGTCTGAGGCCAGATCCGAACCTAGGTCCTTCTGACTCCAGGGCTGGCACTCTACTCACTGTGCCACCTAGCCGCCCCGCTGAGTTCACTTTTTAATCTCTTTTACAACCTGTCCCCAACCTATATATTTAGCCTCCTCCTCTGACATTGCAATCCAGCCAGGCTAGTCTTCTCTCTGTTTTTTACATACAATATTTCATCTCCTGCCTCTGTACCTTTGCTGTCCCACATGTCTGAAATGCATTCCTTCCTCTCTCCCTCAAGTAATCCTTCTCTTCCTTTAAGACACAGCTTAGGCATCCTTTTATGACTGAAGTCTTTCTTGTCTCCTAACTGCTAATGTGCTCCTTTGAGTTGAAATGCATTATATATATTTATTTATTTACTTTATATTTATGCTGTATATATTTTTATGCATACTTGGTGTCTTCCAGTAGAATGTAAGCTTCTTGTGAGTAGGAATTATTTCATTCTTTGTACTTATAATCCTAACACAGAGATCACTGTCTGGAATATAGCAACACTTAATAAATACTTGATTAATTAACTGAAGGCAGCTTGAAATCACATTATGTTTTTTGGTTGCCACACAACATTTGACTTAAATTGAACTTGTAGTCAAGCTCCCTATGACCATTCCTTGACATCCATATCCCCAGAATAACACGTAACCAGACTCCTTCATAATCCATGAATTTTAAATAAGTCTAAGTTTAAATTAGCTACTGAAGCAATTGTGAAGCCAGAAGTGGAGGATTTACCAGCAACTTGGTAATGAGAAGGGAAGCTTCTTGAAAGGAGGGATTGTTTCATTCACTTTATTTGTATTCCACATAATTACTATACTGTCTGGCACGTGGTACACTTTTAATAAATGACTATTGAGTGACTGATGCTTCTCTCCTTTGGTTCCTAGCTTTACTCATACAATTATATCTTCTTTTTTTAAAATTTTCTTTTTTTTCTTTTTTAATTAAATAAATGCTTTATTAACTTCTGGTTTACATCATTCATTTCCACCAGATTATGAGTTACATTTTTCCCCCATTTTTTCCCTACCCACCACCCCAGAACAGCAGTACCACTAGATATCAATTATATCTTCTTAATAGTCAATGCTACTCCTTTCTCTACACCCTCCACCTAGTCTGTTTCTTCTGAGTGAGGTATATCCTCTTTCAGAGGCATATTCCAGGCAGGGATCTTACACTATCTATGATGTCAAATATTCCTTCTTGTATTAGGATCTCTAGTTTACCTCATTTTAAAACTATTTTTATATGTTTATATACAGATATCTGAGGTCATTGATTTTATTAACTGTCAATTTTCAGGGCATATTTACTGCAATTTTTTATATCCCAGCTATTCTCTAGGTTGTCTTTCTTGGTGGCAAGACATAGGCAGCTATTCCCCTCTGTCTTCCTTTTTGGTTTAAAGCTCTTTTTGACTAGATTCATAAGACTTCAGGCAAATTTATGTTCTTCATGACACAAGCTAAGACAAATCAACATAAAGTCTGTCAGTACTCCACTAATTAAATTTCCTTAGACCCGGGTCTACTGGAATCTGAATTTACCCTATTACAAAAAATAATAGAGCAAATATCTAGTGAACTATGAGAAAAAGAATCAAAAGCAAAATTTAGTTACTTTATGATTCCCTTAACATACAAAACCATCATCAAAGAAAAATGATTTTTTTTTGCATTATTACTTTTTTCTCACAAAGGCAAACTAGTTGCCAGTAACAAGAAGTAAGTTTCTTCAGGGCAGCAATTATTTTTGTTTTTATCTTTGGTGGTATCCCTAACACTTAGCATAGTGCTTAGCACCAACACTTTTGGTGTTATAAATAAGAGTCTTCATTTTATAAAGAGGATTTCCCATATGATTCCTCTAAATTAGCTTTTCCAGGGCATTTACAAGATTCAACTTATCTGGCAGCATTGTTTAACAAAACAGTACCAGATTTGGAATCAGAAAATGGGTTTATGTCTTAGATGTACCACACACTAGTTCTATGCCCTAGGGTAAGCACCTCAGTTTTCTTACTTATAAAATGCTTGTCAACACCAACCTCATGAGGATCAAATGAGATAATATATGTGAAATTTCTTCATAACTTATGAAATGCTATACAAAAATCACTCTCCTCATAATTCGGTTTCAAGTTAATTTTTGAGGAACACAACTTTTGTATAAAGTGAAAGGCACATGTATATGTACATTTGTACTTTATCTTAATTTCTAATATAATCTAATTAGTCTTGATGACAAATAACAATACATGCTACTAGCTTGTCCTATTCCTTAGGGTATCTTTTAGTGACAATTAAATATTGAAAAATAATCCTAATGAATTAAAGGTAAAGATATTTCAAAATACAAGGGCAGAGGCCATCCCAAACTACAGATAAGTTAGGTTGAAGCAATTCAAAAAATAATGCTAGGAGAATTCAAGTGATACATTTTTCACTTCAGAATAAAATCATTCTTGTCTAAAAATCACAGATGAACTGAAGGTAACATTAAAATTCCTTGGGAAAAGGTCTAACAGCATAATGAAAAGCAATGTCTTGAATTTTCAAATAAGAAATTCTTTGACATTGCTAAAGCACAAACTAAATCTTAAAGAGATAAAAATATCCTTGGGACTGCTTATCATAGAGGGGTATTGAAAAGAGTTACTGCACCAGTAAGAAAAAAAGTCCCAGACACATCTTACTCAATGTCATAAGACCTACTAAATATTGGCTTAGGGCTCATATAAATGCCTCTGATACTCTTCAAGATCAATTAATCTGGTCTAGCTGATGCTATTCTTACAATATCTACACAATGAGTGTCCCTTACAGTTAAGGTGATTTAACTGCTACTTCTCAAAGATGCTGCTAACTCTTCTAGTCCCTGCTATTTATCATGCAGAAAAGCCAGTAATGTGAGAAATAAAGTACAAACCACATAAGTGAGTAACTGTCAAAGGAACAGAACTATTAAAAGAATAAATCTTGTGTTCTCACCCTTGAAATATAACACAATATAACAAAATCCATTAAAACATTCAAAATAATCTTAACTATTTAATGAATATAACTGTTAAAAATATTCATGGATTACCCACTAATCCTTGAAGAAAATGGCAAGCCCAAGCATAAATCAGGAAAATGAACTACAGATCATCGTCAATACCTCAAGGTCTTGAATTCTAATGCATAATGCATTCTCCCCAAGAAATCGGGCAAGTAACTTTTCCTTATTCTGCATATCAGTCACCTTTATACATTTACTGTACTTTTTTTCTTCATCTTAAGTGACAGTGGTTTAAATTAATTATAAAAACTTACCTTTGAGGTTCGCTGGAGTTGGTCACCCACATACGTTTTACGAAACTGATCCAAAAACCAAAGAATTGCAAGTTCTATTTTTTCATTATTACACCGAGGCAATTGGGCATCCAACAAAGATATAAGCTGAAAAACTCTTAAGATAAAATAAAAATATTTTAGGTAAAATATTGAAAAAGTAACACCATAACAGCTATTTCTTTGGCAATTATTTATAATCTTGCTATATTAAATTACTTATAGGAAGAGATTACTTAATTAGGCACAGACTCTTGGCATACTGAGAATTTGCTAAGTCATACTTGCTAAATACCAAATTCAAAAACTGGCTGACTGTAGTCAGGGTCTTTTTTTATTCAGAATTACTATATATAAATCATTTCCCCATTTTTATAGTAAATGCCCATCACACTACCTGATACACAGCTAGAGGTTAATAAGTGTTTGTTGATATAAAAATACAAAATAGAAAGTTCTAAATTTTCCACAGGTAGAATAACCAAGGCAAAACTTGCTTTCAATTTTTTTAGTATGTTAAAAAACATCCCAAACAATCCCTATAGCTTGTTGCTGTTGTTCCACCTAAGCCTGAAGAGATCTTTCAAATCAAAATACAATTTTTTTTCTTCAAGTTTTTCTTCAAGTGAAAATCACAAAGAATGAAAACTGAGAAAACTGAAAGAGGGGGTAGGGTAAAAAACTGACTTATGCTAATGCAATAGCCTGAGAGGCTATGCAATTTTTTCCCTGGCATCAACTTAGGGGCAGGAAACAGTTCAAAAAATGCCACTGGATCACTTTCTTAAGGTACTTTTATGATTCTGTTCACAATTCACAAACAATCAATTTAAAATAAAGTTTAAAAGTTCACTGAAAATCCAAATAAACATCTATGGACTATATCCAAATAATGCACACAGAAGTACAGAATTTCAAGAACTGGAAGGAACTTCAGTAGCCATTTAGTCCAAATCCCTCAAAAAGCCCCACTAACAACACACCTAGGTGTGTTGAATCCAATCTTTAACAAAGGGTTTTCAGTGAAGACCTCAACACCACTTTTCACTTTTGGATAGCTCTAATTATTAGGAAGTTTTTCTTTATACTGATCAAAATTAGCTCCTAGTTTTACCTTCTAAGCAAAGGAGAAGATATCTAACTTGTCCTTCACCAGATGGTCTTTAAATACTTTAGGAAATTAGCACTTCATTTTGGATTATCAAGGACATTTAAGAGTTAAAAATAACCAATTTCATTATCAAATTATCTTTACTCAGGGTTTTGTTTATCACGATGTGAATGCGATAAAGAAATGCTCATGCACTAGATTTGTTTGATAAATTGAAATATCAAGTGAGTGAGCAAAATGACTTACTTTTAACCACAAAATAATTATTATAACACTGGGTAGCTTAAATACTTCAATGCTAAAATAGCATAGAAATTTAGAAGCTAGTTGTGAAATCTTTTAAAATATTGGCTGAATTCCTCTGGCAAATAGATAAGTTCAATGTCAAAATGAATAGTAGATAACATCTCAACTGGATAAGTTCTGCTCAGTGACTTGGAACATCTTCACACATTATTTACATTTTTAAGTCAATAGAAAAATTATATTCCTCAATATAGAATCCAAATATTACAAAATATACATATATGGTTACTACAAAGCAAAAATGTGAAGAAGTAAACTGATTTTAAGACTAATGACCCTCTTGCTATTTAAGGAGGTAAATGAAAAATTATATTTATGATATAATTTGGCTTATCTGAAATACATTTTCTTCTTCTCCATATTCTCTGTAATTAAGCACTATTTAAAGAATCAAGCATTAAGCACTATTTCTTGTCCCCATTAAAGTCTAGTATTATTCATTCATTTATTCAACAAACATCTCTCAAGACTCTCTGATGAGAATATCACTGTGGAACTATGAGGTTTGGATAAGATAGAGCTTGCTCTCAAGGAACTTACAATCTAGTAGCTGGGAAGAGTATGAAACAATTACCAAAAGGACTATGATAGAGGACACAATTATTTGAAATTTCTTAAATTTCTAACATTATTCTAAAAGACCTGGCATAGTCAAACTACATTTTGCATTTTATATGCCAATATACTAATAATTTAAAAAGATAACCATGGGGGCGGCTAGGTGGCGCAGTGAGTAGAGCGCTGGCCCTGGAGTCAGAAGGACCTGAGTTTGGATCCAGCCTCAGACACTTAACCCACACAAACAAAAAAACCTAGCCATGTGACCTTGGGCAAGTTACTTAACCCCAACTGCCCTAAAAGGGGCAGCTAGGTGGCACAGTGAGTAAGAGAGCCAGCCTCAGAGTTGGGATGACCCGAGATCAAATCTGGCCTCAGAAAATGAGCACCCACACATAAATAATGACTAGCCATGTAACCTTGAGCAAGTTACTTAACCCCAATTGCTTAAAAAAAAAAAAAGATAACCATTTTGATTTTTCTCCAAGCATATTATACGTATATGTATGTACATATATATGTATATATACACACACACCTCAAAGGCACTATAAATATTGAATTCAAAAGAAAGTAATGAAGTTTATTGATAGCAAATGGTCAATTTATGTCATTCAGATATAAACTATATCAAAAAGAAAAATGAAAATGGGTGTGAAAACACCTCAAATTACTCATAGAGAAATTTCTACAGGGTTCAATTTAAGCATGACATTAACACAATGGAAGAACACTGAAATCTGACAAATATTCTGATGAAAACTGAAATATTCAACTATCCAAAATTTTCAAATATTTAGGTGGTTGGTATCCTTGACACAGCAGGGAGAAGGAGTGGGGACTGGCTGGATAATACTTCCTCCTTTCCATCCAGATGTACTGTATCTTCATAGATCTAATTTGCATGTATTGTATTAGTTCTATGGAGTAATAACATTGATCCAAGCTTTTAATAGTGCACCTATTATGTTCAGAGCACTGTGCTTGATGCTAAGTGAGACACAAAGTTTATTTCTTTAATGACTACTTCCCTTTAGGAGTTTTCAATCAAGTAAGGAAAATAAAATATGCATACAAGAAACTATCAAGTAGGAAAAAACACCCTTTGAATCAGTTATTTCTGATTGGGGTCTGAATATCCAAGACATATATGGAATTAACAGAAATATGTAATACTAAGAGCCAAGAACCCCAAAATAAGAGGTCAAAGGATATTAAAAAAACCAACTGCTCACGAAAGAACTTCAGGCTAGTGGAAAATGACTTCAAATTGCAATAAGAGACAGCAAAAAATTGAGGTTTCACTGTGAAATTGACAAATATGTAAAAAGTTGGAAACAGTCAATATTAGAGAGATGATGATGGAAAGACAAGTTTACTAACATATATATATACATATATATGTATATATATATATATATATATAGTTGCTAAAGCTATGGATTTATACAACCTCTTTGGAAAACAATTTGATAATATGCTAAAAAAATTAACTAGAGCCAGAAAAGGTAGTACACACTATGGCTGGTGGATCACTTGTGTTTGGAAATTTTGAGCTGCAACAGGGCTAAAGCTGATTTGGTGTCTGCACCAAGTCTATAGACAATGCGGTGAATGCTCAGGACTAGAGGGCAACTATGCTACTTAAGGTAGGATAAATTAGCCCAGGTCAAAAAAACTAAAACAAAAACAAAGCAAGTTAAAGCTTCTTTGCTGATTAAATATTGGGAGAAGGACTGTGAGTGGCCACTGTATTTCCAGTTTGGATGAGATAGGAAGAACAAACACATAAACACAAATACACAGACACATACATACATACACCATACCACACCAAAAATGTTCATTCTGTTTTACCTAAAGATCTCAATGCCAGGAATATTCACAAAAAGAGTTAAAGACAGACAGAAAGAAAAGTCCTATATATATTACACACACACACACACACACACACACACACACACACACACACACACATACATACATACATACATATAGATAGATAGATAGATAGATATAAAACTGTGCTTTTTGTATTAACAAAGAACTGGAAACACTGCTCACTTGAACTGGAGAACAACTAAATGAATTGTAGTACATGAATATAATGAGTAATACTGTGCTATATGAAATGAAGAATATGAAGAATTCAAGGAGGTACAGGAGAGTTATATGAACTGTTGCAAAATGAAATAACCAGAACTGTGAAAACAATATACACCATAATTACAACAATATAAATACAATGGACAATAGGCATGGAATTTAATGTGTAATTAGAATGACCAAGTTTGGCTCTGGAGAAAAATTGAAACAATATACCTGTCTGTCTTCATTTCAGGAGAAAGGAATGTGTGAGGTAATATATGAAATGCCAGTAAGAGCTCTGCTGAACTGCTTTTTTATTCCTCCCCCGCCCCAATCTCTGTTATACGACAGGGTTGATTAGATGGGGATTGAAAAGTGATAAATTTCGGGGCGGCTAGGTGGTGCAGTGAATAGAGCGCCGGCCCTGGAATCAGAAGGACCTGAGTTCGGAGCCGGCCTCAGACACTTAATCCGCACAAACAAAAACCTAGCCGTGTAACCTTGGGCAAGTTACTTAACCCCAATTGCCCTAAAGGGGCAGCTAGGTGGCGCAGTGAGTAAGAGCGTTGGCCTCGGAGTTTGGATGACCCGAGATCAGATCCGGCCTCAGAAAATGAGCACCCACGCATAAATCAAATGACTAGCCATGTAACCTTGAGCAAGTTACTTAACCCCAATTGCTTTAAAAAAAAAAAAAAAAAGAAAAGAAAAGTGATAAATTTGGAAGTGAATGTGTTGTTTAAAATAAAGTGCAATAACAAAAAGTACACAAATAACTCTAACACTATAACCCTGCAATACAGAACGTAAGTACATAAGTACAAAAATACTATGAAATTTCCCAGAAAAGAAAACTCTTTTCTTCCTAGGGCATATCAAGGAAAATTTACTGGGTCAAATAAGAAAAGTCTTGAAGGATGAGCAGGATTTTTGCCTTGAAGGTAAGGAGTGGTAGGAACAATATAGCCTGATGTGCTCCCCAACTTAGCTGCTTCAGGGGACTAAAGGCTCAGGCTGTTACCATCACTCCTTGGTCATTTAAGTACAAAGTGAGGAAGTGCTAATTATACAACAGTGAGGAAGAGCTCCAGGGACCCTTCTGATACTTGATGGATCACAATCAACAACTCAAGCAAGACAGCTTCACTAAGATGAATCAACTGAGTGTTCTTATTATGCCTATCCTACTTGCCTATCCCCTACTATTGATAAGTAAATCACCTTTTGCTATTGTTGATTTCTTTCTAAGTGTCTCATCTTATTTCAGTATTAACTATAAACTACCAGAGGACTGGTTTGAGTCAGGCCCAGCCCAATATACCAGTTTAAGGAGTTTAGACTTTATTAGACAGCAAGGAATCACTAATGATTTTTAAGCAATAAAATGATTAGATGCATTTAATTGGAAATAACAAAAGAAAGAAAAAGAGCAAAGGAAGACAATTAGGTCTCTATTATAACTATTATAATACTTCAAGCATAGATTGTTAAGGATAAGGGAAAAAACTAGATAAACATTATGGAGGTAGAATCTGTATAATGGGGCTACTGATTATTTAATTGTGAGGGAAAAAGAAAAAGAGTCAAGAGAGATGCAAGAATTTCATAAAGATTTTAAGAGAACAGTGGTGCCATTCACAGGATGAAAGAATTTAAGAGGAAAAGAAGGAGGTTTTGGTGAAAAAGTTACATTAATTTTACACATGATATTCTTTTAGTTAATTCAACACTTACCGGCAAGATAATTCTCCATCCATTGCATCATGTTCATCTGTACTAGTGTAAGTTAGTCTTCCTCCTACAACAGTACCAACTAAGTACACCAACCATGCAAGACGTCCTAACATTGAAGAAAAACATAAGAAAGTCAGAAAAAGCTAATTCAAAAGCAAAGCTAACTAGAATAAGTCAATCTTCCCAATAGATGAATTTAATAATCTATTTATAAGCTTAATTCTTGGAGGACAGAGACAAGTTGCTAGTTTTTATATATTTTCCAAAGTATTTGTTTCCTTGACATTTGAAGTGATTGTTGTTGTTCAGTAATTTCAGTCATAGTTGACTCTTTGCTGACCTCATTTGGGGTTTTCTTGACAAAGATACTGGAGTGGTTTGTCATTTACTTCTCCAGCCCATTTTACAGATGAGGAAACTGAGACAAACAGGGTTAAGTGATTTGCCTGGGGTCACACACTTAGCAAATGTCTGAGACCAGATCTGAACTCAGGTCTTCCTGACTTCAGGCCTGGTGCTCCATTCACTGTACCAACATACTAAACTGGCCAAATATTTTCAATGTGCTAATTCATGAAGTCTGAAAATTGTCTAAACTTTATTTTTCAAAAATAGCTAATGAAGGGGGTCTGGGCGGGGCAGTGAATAGAGCGCCGGCCCTGGAGTCAGAAGGACCTGAGTTTGGATCTGGCCTCAGACACTTAACACAAACAAACAAAAACACCTAGCAGTGTGACCTTGGGCAAGTTACTTAACCCCAATTGCCCTCCAAAAAGCAAAAAAAGAAAAAAAAATAGCTAATGATTTTGGCATCTTGGACTGGTAGCTGAAAGCAATACAATAAAATCAAAAATCTCTCAACTGAAATTCTTTCAATTTCAATTTCAAGAGGCAGTGAAGATACCGACATAACAATAAATTTAAAGACTGAAGAATTTCTTGTATTAAAAAAAATCTGGTTTTATATCTGGATACACAGACATAAATTCAGTCATTATTTCATCAAATTCTCCAATTTTAAGTAGCTTATGAATAATTCATTGCATATATACAATATCAAAAATGTGCTCTCATTGGTGTTGGCCTTTTCAAAGTAAATTTGGAAAAAATAAGAAAGCTATTTTGGCAAGGCAAAATCAATTGCTTTTGTGCTGATAAAAAATGTTAGTGAGTTAGTGCTTCAAAAAGGTGTCAAATTTTAATACCTTGGAAAAACTGTGTTTTAATAAACAAGACCTAGAAGAAGGAAAGGCAGAAACATACGATTTCTCTAATTTTCCTGTAAATAGTGATAGTCATCAGTATATAACCTTAATCATCGTGCCCACTGTGTACATTGGTGCAGTCTCTGAACAACTGAGGTAGAAATTTTCCTGGAGGGTTAGATAAGTATTTACATTCTGGGGATATCACATAGCAGAGCTGAATAAAACAAATTAAATTAAACCGAACCTTTTATGCGGCCCTGCTTCACACTATTAGTGAAGGGAAATTGATTGGACAAGACACAATCAACTCTAATTTGACCTCATAAAACAGAACCAAAATAATGAGCATGACAGAGAAATAATATATGAAAAAACTTAACTGAAGACAGTACAAAGTAGGAACTAAAGGCACTTCAAAAGTCACCTTGTATATTTGGAAATATTTTATGGGATGTCTGAATATAAAAGCTCATAAAAAACAGGCAAGAAATCATTAAGGAAAAAATATAGCAGGAAGAGTGTAATAGGAGCATAAAGAGGAAAAAGGAAGCTGACAGTTTTATTTCAGCTTAGCAGTTATTAAAACCTAAAATTATCATAAGAGATGAATATTATTGGTAGTTATTTTTCTAATATATGAAGTTACAAGATCATAGATTAAGAGTGGAAAAAGATGTTAGATCATGGTGGTCAGTTTTCTCAATTTACAAATGAGGAAACTGAGACCTAAAGATGTTAAGATATCTACTCTATTATTTACAAATAACAAGATAGAAATAATTTATTCTCAAAGTGACCACATTATAAAATAAAATGCTCCATGGAATTTTATGCAAACAATATTTCAAAAATAAACTCAGAACAAGACTAGATGACAAATGTGGCCCTGAATAGTTGTATGCACTTCATGTCCATAAATCTACCAGATCACTTTACCAGTACTCTAATGTGTACCCTTTTGTAAAGTGAATAATGCTTTTGTAATGCAAATAGGCACCTCAATCTGTTTTATTGGTTTAGATTTTTCCAACACTGATTTTTCACAAAACAGGCAGTACTATAGCAGATTGGTTACACAGGACCCTTAAATAATATAGTTAATCTTTATTTTAAATGGCAGGCAGACTCTAATTATACAATTATTTCTTGACCACTTATTGTGTCTACCACACATTTTGACATTTGACCTTCTATTATTTTCTAATTGCATGATACTTCTTGTCTATGCAAACAGACTAGCTACTCCCTAGAGGGTTGATACACTGTCTCTTATTCCTTGTCTATCACTCATATAACTTAAACTGAATGCATATTAGATGCCTAATGAATGTTTGTTGAATTGAAAATGAGTGGACCAACTTAACTCGTTTGGACATATCAGTGATAGAAATACAGTAGTGATACAAAAATCAGTAGAAACTGATTTTTATCTTTTCAAGAGTTAGTATCAGAACTAAAAAATAGGGATGGTTATTCAGAGTTCTATTCTAAAACAGAGGTCATGGCCTACAGGTCACAGTTTAAAAATCACTTTCTATACAGAAGCAGGCTGTGAGCTACATTTTGCCCACAGGCCATACTTTGCTGACCCTGATGCTAAAGGACGGCACCAAAATGGTCAGATAATAATGGTTCAGAACTTCTAAAATAGTACCCTTCTTAAAACTTCCTTTATAAGCAATTTGTAATTCTACCACAATCAATTTCTGAAGACTACTGCAAAAATGGCCCAAATGCAAAGCCGCTAAACCTATAAATACCTTTAGGTAAAAAGCAATGACTTTCCCAGTAATGGAAAAGATAAACATAGAAGATTATTTTTTCCATTCCTTCAAATCATTTTATTATACATAACACCAATAATCATATAAAGTTATTTATTTAAAAGAAAACCATGCAAATCCAGCTTGTAGTAGACTGTCATTAAAAAAATTTTTTCTATGAAATGTATTCACCTAAGAAAAAGGACAGTATATGTCAACTTTCTTCCTATCAATCACAACTCATTTTGATATAAACATAGAAGTAATTCCTAGAAATACTTTTCAAATACTAGTTTTCCAATGATGCAAACAAATTAGGTTAATATTTAAGGAGATATTAAATTTTCTATTTTCCAACTTTCCATTTTGAACCTTTTTTTCTGAAGTAGAGAAAGAAAATATCAAATCTAGAAAAGAAAAAAAAAGGAAAAAAAGCTTTTTATAAAAGTTTTGTAAGGTATAATAAAGGTTCTTTTAAAATTAAAATGCCTGGACAAATGCAAAGGATTACATTCAAAACCTTCTGAGAATCAAAGTATGATGATGTATTGAAGACTGTACCTCATCTTCAAACGATATTTAAAACACATTTGTGTACTAGTATGTAAGGAAAAAAGAGGGTACATGACATACTAGACATAGAGCTGTCCTTGAAGCCAGGGTTCAAATCTTGCCTTTGATATATGTTAGTTATGTGACCCTGTAGAGGCCATACAAATCTCTGAGTGCTCTAGGCACTCCAAGATTTTATAAGTTCCAGAAACGGTGCTGATTTGTATTGGTACAGGGAGTTTCCTTACCTGTGAGTTCCTTAATATCAATGAAATCACAGGTTCAGTCCCTATTGATAGTCTACCTTTTTAGTTTTTAGAAATGCTTCGTAAATTTGTAAAACATATGTTTAAGTTAACATTATTTCATTGGTTTTTCTTCTGCATTTTTTTTTCATTTTCACTTTTGCTGACTTAGAAAAAGTAATGAATTGAAAGGGTCGGTCACAAATTGGGGATTTCCAACAAGGCATTCAAAGATGATATTACTGTTAAGAATGTGCCTGAAAAAGGCCCAATGTGAACAGTTCTTTCCACTACATATAGGTGAAACTTTAATTTTTAGCTGGTTAGTTTCAGAATGTGTCACTGTTACAGTTATCTCTCTTAGACTCTGTCTACATTGAACCAGAAGAAATCACTGAAAAGTGAAAATTTGGCCAACTAATCATAGAACTTCAAAAACTAAGGTTATATAATAAGATCTTCCAGAAGAAGTAATGTGGTTGAGTAGAAAGAGAATTGATCTTTGACTTAGAAAATTTAGATTCAAACCCATACTCTGATACTAACTAGCTATATGATTATGGGCAAATCATTTTACCTTCTCTACTCCAAATAAAACAAGTAAAATATTTCTATTATTTACCTTATAGGATTGAGAGGAAAATCCTTTGGAAATCTTAAAAAAAACTATGGAAATATCCTTCTTATTGTTGTTAATAAGTATAGAGATATCTGTAGTTGATGTTCAAGACGGAGCACCAGACAAGCAAGGGCTAAATTAGAAACTTTTTCTGAAGGATGTCTAGAATATATGCACAATGCATACAATAACAATAGTATTTTAAAAATAATTCCTTAGAATTGAATTAGAATATATAGAAACCTTCTCTAAAGATTTGTGCATCTGGGTGAAAAAGAAGGAACTTTAGCCAGCCACTAATAACTATGCCTGTGATGTATTCCGTAACAAAATACTACTTGTGATTTCATACCCACAAAATGTGTACTGTAACTAAATTAATATTCCTTAATCCTAACTATCTTACTAAGCAGTAAGCCACTTAACTCCTCTCAATTTTAGTTTTTTCATATGTAAAATGAGATAATTGGGCTAGGTAATGTCTTTTGTTCTTCTTTTGTTCCAAGGACAACCTCTGAAATTTGATAATTCTATGAACAGATAACATTTGCAAAATACTCTCAAATCTTGACCAGCTGGTATTTTAAAAGACAAAGGATACAGCTCCATTTAGAAAGCAAGTAAAAATGTTTTCTATAGAACTATAGAAGGGAAAAGTCATAACAACCTTCTGTCCTTCAAATGCAAGATATTCGTTCTTCTAAAAATCTAAGTTCATTTTATGTGCAGCTTTTTTATTTAACGGAATGAATAGTGATATTTCTCATACTTAAAATATTCAGTGAAATGTAAAGTATTAAGAGAAATTTATGACCTTCAAAGGGATAAGCACTTATTACTAAAATGCTGCCACAAGGGGGAGGAGCCAAGATGGCAGAGTAGAAACAGCGCATCCAAGCCACTCTGCCCCCAGATTACCTCCAAACTATGTAAAAGGGGACTCTGAACAACTTCTGGAGCCCCAGCACCCACAGAACGACACAGAGAAGCTAACCTCCCGCTGAGGACAGCCCAGCAGCCCTGCAGGAAAGACCAGCACAGCGGTCTGGGAGCCGGCAGCACATAGTGTGGGGAGCTGAGCACAGCCAAACGCCTGAGTCTCAGTTTTAGCTCCAGGGCGGCAGGGCCAGCAGCCGGCTGGAGGGACCCCAGAACACCAGGAGCTGTGGCGATTCCAGAATTATCAACATAGACATGCCTAGGACAAAGTGAGAGGTTAGTGCCCTATGGACTTTGGGACCAATATTTGGAGAATGCGCTGGCTTCCTCCCCTGGGGGCTAGAAGCCACTGAGGAGACACGCCATTTCGTAGTTTTCAGAGGCAGCTCCAGCTCCTGGCCTGAAAACTGTAGGGAGATCCAGCGATCAGTCTTGGGGGGTAATCGCTCTTGCTTTAACCTCCCTGGATCTGGATTGTGATCTGGGGTGGAGGTTGTGGGTGGGTTTACAGCTTGCCAGAAACGGAAGTTGCCCCCCCCCACCCCCAACATGTTCGGGACGAAAATTCCCCTATCTGGCAACAAAGCCATAGCGTGGCAATAAGCCCAAAAGTCAAGTATTTAAGTGGCAACATGCCAAGGCAAAGGAAACAAATTAAACAGAAAAATGCAACCCTAGACTCCTACATTGGGGGCAAAGAGGGTCAAAGCATAGGGGAAGAGGACTGTGAGGTCAAAAGTCCTGCTCCAAAAGCCCCAGGGGAAAACATGAGCAGGTTGCAAGCCACAGAGGACCTTAAGAAGGAATTTAAAAATCAAATAAGAGAAGTGGAGGAAAAATTGGAAAGAGAAATGAGAAGGATGCAGGAAAAGTATGAAATGAGGGTCAACAGCCTGACTGAGGAAAACAACACCTTAAAAAATAGACTAACTCAAATGGCAAAGGAGGCCCAAAAGGGCAATGAGGAGAAGAATGCCTTAAAAAGTCGAATTTGCCAGATGGAAAAAGAATCTCAAAAGTTCACTGAGGAGATTCATTCCTTCAGAGTTAGACTGGAGCAAATGGAAGCTAATGACTTTATGAGAAATCAAGATGCTGTTAAGCAGATCCAAACAAATGAAAGATTAGAAGGCAATGTGAAATATCTCATGGGAAAAACCACTGACCTGGAAAATAGATCCAGGAGAGACAATTTAAAAATTATTGGACTACCTGAAAGCCATGATCAAAGAAAGAACCTAGAAATCACCCTTCAAGAAATTCTCAAGAAAATTGCCCTGATGTTTTAGATCCAGAGGGCAAAATAGAGGTTGAAAGAATCCACTGATCACCTCCTGAAAAAGATCCCAAAAAGAAAACTCCCAGGAATATTATAGCCAGGTTCCAGAATCCCCAGATCAAGGAGAAAATACTACAAGCAGCTAGGAAGAAACAATTCCAATATTGTGGAAACACAATCAGAATAGCACTGGACCTGGCAGATTCTACACTGAGGGATCGAAGGGCATGGAATATGATATTCCAGAGGGCAAAAGAGCTAGGAATGAACCCAAGGGTCACCTACCCAGCAAAACTGAGTATTCTGTTTCAGGGGAAAATATGGTCATTCAGTGGAATAGAGGACTTTCAAGCATTCTTGAGGAAAAAACCAGAATTGAATAGAAAATTTGACATCCAGACACAAGAAGCAAGAGATGCCTGAGAAGAGACTGAACCATGGAGAGATGAATATTGCTAGATGTGGTGGCTGCTTAATGAATTCAAGAAGTTCAGAGACTTTGAGAATTCAGTCTGGGTGGTACTTTCTGCAACACTATATACTTCTTGGAGAAGAGGACCTGGTACCATCCAAAAGGAGAGCCATGCTAGAGCCAGTGAGGCAGGCCTGGAGTGAGGAAGGTCTGAGTTTGAATCCTGCCTCAGACACTTCCTAGCTATATAACTTCAGGCAAGTTACTTAACCTCTGTTTGCTTCAGTTTTCTCAACTGTGAAATGAGTGTAATGACAGAACCTACTACCTCTCAGGATTGTTGTGAGGCTCAGATAAGATAAAGTACTTAGCATGGTGTCTGACACACGGTAGGTGCTGTGTGAGATGCTTATTCCTCCTTCATCTTCCTCCTTCATATATGCCCTACTGACTAGAAGATGTGGACCTGGAATGAGTTGCTAAGAGTATAAATCTGAGTTAAAAGTGGAATAACTGTCAAGCAGTCTTGGGAGTTTTTGCCTCTTGCTAGAATATAATAGGAGTTATTATTATGAGTTACTATATCATGTATTTGTTAATACATATGGGTTCTTTGTTTCATAAGCATTTCTTTTGTGGTACAGGAAATAAAGAGCTATTTCATACTTGAAAAAAAACATAAAATGCTGCCACAAAATTAAAAGATGTTTCTATGCAGCCATACATCTTAGACTATACTACCTTAAAAAAAAGTATTTATTGAAGAGCTGTCACTTGATCCCTATGTATCTACGTGTAAAGGTTTCTACTTATTTTATGAGCCAAAAATTTCCATCACAGTTTTCTTTATTCTCTGATGCTCCTGAAATGTTCAATGTACTTGTTTTTGCAGCCTCTCAAGCAGGGAACATTTTTTTCCTTAACAAAATAATTATTGCTGTAATAATCTGTAATTATGGTTTATAACTGCAATAATCCCAAAGAAATCAGTCATTACCATAGATCACAAGTAATCGTTAACTACTGTTAATGACCTATTTCTTGGGGATTATTGTTTTAGTAAACCATGACCGTATCACTGCAGATATGGAGGAGCAAGACAATATAATACAAATGAGATCATAATATAATAATAAACTTATTTTGTAACATTAAAAGCCATTAAGCATCTAAATTAAAGTACATATAAAGAGAGGATATAATTTTCATTGTTCAACACTAACTGAAGTGTTTAGCCTGCACAAAAGAAATTGAATACTACTACATGGTAATACAAATTAAAGCTACATTAAATATTTGCTAATACAAAATAATTTCAAAGGATTGATCAGACCACAGATTTCCTGAATAAAGTACAAAAGACCTCATGGGGTCCATCAATTGACTTTCTGACTTGAGAGAGAGTAAAATCCAATTCTAAAAAAAAAGTTCCTAGAATACATTTTCCTCCCTCTCCTCCCAACCCTCGTCCCAATGAAATATATATATATATATATGTGTGTGTGTGTAAAAGGAGTCATCGTTAAGAGCCTGAACTTTAAGGGTTTGTATCATTTTAGATAAGAAGTACATCTCTAAAAAGTTGTATACAAAATGAATCATATTTTAAACATTTGACAAAACTTAGAATTTGGGGCTTGGAAGGAATCTTAGAGATCATGTTATTTGTCCCAGAGGAATTAGGTAACCTGTCCATGTACATGGCTAGTTAGTTGCAAGGTTTAGTCTTCTAGACCAGTCTTTCTACCATTTTGTGAACTTCCAAAAAATTCTTTTGGAAAGTGAAGAATTTTTTCATAAAGCGAATAATTGTTCCCTAAGTTATCTTCACCTGAATTCATCCAACAAGCCTTTGTTAAATGACCGTTATGTACTAGGCACCACATTCAGTAGTGTGGATACAAATATAAAGTGAAAATGTTCTCTGTCCTCAAGGAACTCACATTCTACTACAGGAAACAACATGTAGACAGATCAACAGGGAATTTCCTTATTTAATAGGGTTACTAGATTGGCCTATAAAAGGGAAGGTATATACATATTGTACCTAGATTTTAGCAAGATATTTGTTCAAATTCCTCCTGTTATTCTTGTTAACAAGATGTAGAGTTTTAGGCAGGATGATAGTGCAGTTAGGTAGATTAAAAATTGGTTTAATGACTAAACCCCCAAAGTAGTGAGGCATTCATGGATCAACATAAACCTGGAGTGAGATGTGTAGTGGTTTGCCCGTGGCCCTATATTGTTCTGGATAAAGCATACATGATATGTATACAGATGATCGAAAGCTAAGTCTAATGACAGAAATGGGATCCAAGAAGATCACAACAAGTTAAAAGACTGGCCCAAATTTTAAAATGATGATGTTTAGAGACAAATATAAAGATTTGTTTGGGGTTGTGGTGGGAAGGAGACATGAAAGCTGTCTTTAAATATCTGAAAAGTTGTCACATGAAAGAAGGATAAGGCTTGATCTACTTGCTCCAAAGGGCAGAATTAAGAGTAATGTGCAGAAATCATAAAGAAGTAAATTTAGATTTATATAAGGAAAAATTTTCTAACAATTGGGGTTAAACAAAATTGAAATCTGTTGCTTTAGGACGTAGTGGATTCCAGTTCTTTGGAATTCTTCAAGAAAAGAACAGACAACTATTTTATGGCAGAGGAGATTTTTTTTTAATTTTGAAAAAAATTTATTTTTATGTTTATTTTTAGTTTACATCATTCATTTCCACAAGATTTTGAGTTACAAATTTTCTCCCCATCTTTCTCCTACCCACCATCCCAAAACAGTGATCCCACTGTATACCCCCTTCCCTAATCTGCTCTCTCCTATATCCTCTCCTATTCTCCCTCTGACTTTCCAGTAGGGCAAGATGGATCTCTATACCCCAGTGCCTGTATATCTTATTTCCCAGTTCCATGTAGATAATAATAATAATAGTTATTATTACATGTATTTTAAACATTTGATTTTAAGACTTTGAATTCCAGATTCTTTCCCTTTCTCCCTTGTTACCCACCCTTACCACGAAGATAAGCAATTCAATATAGATTGTACGTATGTAGCTATGCAAAACATTTCCATAATAGATATTATGAAAGACTGACTATATTTTCCCCCATCCTATCCTGCCCCCCCCACTTGTTCTATTCCCTACTTTGACCCTGTCCCTTTTCCTAAGTGTGTGCTTTCGAGGGCAGCTAGGTGGCACAGTAAATAGAGCACCAGCCCTGGAGTGAGGTGGACCTGAGTTCAAATCTGGCCTCAGACACTTAACACAAAAACTAGCCATGTGACCTTGGGCAAGTCACTTAACCCCAATTGCCCTCCAAAAAGGAAAAAAAAGTGTGTGCTTCCAACTTCCCTTTCCCTCAACCTGCTCTCCCCTCCATCCCCCCTGTCATGTCCTTCCCCCACTACTCTCCTGTAGAGTGAGAGATATCCTATTTAGTATGTATGTCATTCTCTCCCTGAACCAAATTCAATGAGAATAAGGTTTTGCTTTTTTGCCTTCCTGTTCTTCCCCTCCATTGCAACCATTTTACCTTGCCTCTTATACATGAGATAGTTTACCCCATTCTGTCTTTCCCCATCTCCTCTCATTATATTCCTCTCTCACCTCTCAATTTCACCTTTTAAGTATCATACCTTCCTATTCAATTAGTCTTGTGCTTTCTATGTATACCTGTACACATATATACACACTCACATATGTATTCATATGCCCATGTACCCTCCTATATAGACATATATATGTATGTACACACACATACACACACACACACATACACATTTATATTCCCTCCAACTATTCTCATACTGAGAAAAGTTTCATAAGTTACAATTATCATTTTTCCATATAAGAATGTGAATAGTTTGACTTTGATAAGTTCCTCATGATTTATTACTTTTCCCTGTTTATCTTCTCATGTTTCTCTTGCTTCATGTATCTGAATGTCAAATTTTCTATTCAACTCTGTTTTATTCATCAAGAATGCTTGAAAGTGGGGCAGCTAGGTGGTGCAGTGAGTAGAGCGCTGGCCCTGGAGTCAGAAGGACCTGAGTTCGGATCCGGCCTCACACACTTAACGAACACACAAACAAAAACCTAGCTGTGTGACCTTGGGCAAGTTACTTAACCCCAATTGCCCTCCAAAAAAAAGCAAAAAAAAAAAGAATGCTTGAAAGTCCTCTATTTCATTGAATGACCATATTTTCCCCTGAAAAATTATATCAGTTTTGCTGGGTAGGTGATTCTTGGTTTTAATCCTAGCTCCTTTGACCTCTGGAATATCATATTCCAAGCCCTTTGATCCCTTAATGCAGAATTCTGCTTCCAGAGAGTAGAGCTTTGTCCCAAGTTCATATGCCCATGAATTTTTGCAGCTGCCAGAGCTGTTAGGTGGGTGCCCTCTTTGAAGCCTCCACCAGCTCTGCCACCTGGTCATGCACCCCAGGACCTCCACCCTAGACAGCAATCCAGATCCAAGCAGATTAAAGCAAGAGTGATTACCCTTCAGAATGGTTGCTTGGTCCCCCTACAATCTGCAGGCCAGGAGCTCTGAAGCAGCCATGCTGTGCCTCAGTTGCTTCTCCCTCCAGGGCAGGGGCCTGACCACACTCCTGGACTCCCTGTTCCCAAAGTCTACACTGACCTCTCACTTTGTCTTTGGCATTTATGGGTTGATAATTCTGGAAACCGCCACAGCTACTGGTGATCCACTCTCCTGAAGTCCCTCCAGCTGGTGGCTGGTTGGGGGTGCCCTAAAGCTAAAACCACGGGCTCATGCAGAGCTGGGCTCTGCTCCCAATGCACTGCAATGGACCCTTCCTGTCTGACTGCCAGGCTGCCTTCAGCGGGAAGTATGTTTCTCTCTGTCACTTTGTGGGTTCTGTAGCCCTAAAGTTTGTTTAGAGTCATTTTTTATAGATATGAAGTGGTTATGGAGGGAGCATATGGAGTTTTCCTGCTTCTACACTGCCGTCTCAGCTCTGCCTCCAGTGGAGGAGATTCTTATTCAAGCATATGACAGACTAGATGGTATCTTAAGTCCCTTCCAATTCTGTGATCCCCATACTTGGATACAAATATTAACTGCAAAAGCATAGGATGTATGCCTCCAGTCAAGAAATTCCAGGTAGGGCCAAGATGGTAGAGAAGAGAAGCATTCAACTCTCCCAAATTTCCCTCTAAAAACTGTAAAATAATGCTTTAAATCAAATTCTGAAATGTTAGAACCAACAAAAGGTAGGGGAGACAATTTTTCATCCCAAGATAATTTAGGATGTCAGCAAAAAATGTGTATCTCAGCTGTGGTAGTAGGCCCTGGGAGCACAGCTCAAGTAGCTCAAGTCACACCATAGGAGTGGCTACATTGGTGGTGGCAACAGAAGATTCCAGAGCTCTCAGCCCTCCCTCAGGGTTTGTTGGGATCAGAGGCTGAAGGAGATTGCAGGGGACCCTTTACTGGTACTAGGTTCAGGACCCTATTGCATTGCCCATAAGCAGCTCTGTGTTGCAGCCCTAGGACCAAAAGAAACAATAGCAATTGTAGCCACAGGAGAGCAGGGTTCCAGGTCACAGTTTCAGCAGGAAAAGGAATGTTTATGGTAGTTCACACTGATGTAGGGACCCTGATATCAATTCTAAGACAGAGGGGAGCACTAGCAGTTAAGGCTACAGAAGAGTGGGGGTCCTGGTCACAGTAATAAGGTCAGGAGGAGTACTCATGCTAATGACTACAGGGGATGGCTACCATTCCTGAGTAAAAATTGGAGCACAGGCCAGGAAAGCAGTAACTACAACTCTTATTAGATCATACCACCTTGGAAGCATGGAAAATCTACAGACCCCCAGAGCTAGCTCAGAAAACAACAGCAAGAAAGGACTGAAGCAAAAAAAAAAAAAAAAAGGGCTGAAGCTTGGACAGTGTCTCTCCACCCCAGGAGCAAAGCCCAACTTTAATATAAAGTTACAAATTAAGAAATAGGTTAGAAAATGAGCAAACAACAAAAAAAGAACCTGATCATAACAAGTTATTATAGTGACAGGGAAGATGAAGACACAAACCCAGAAGGAAAAAAAATAAAACATCAAAGCAACTACAAGCAATACCTCAAGAAAAGAAAAACTGAATTAGATGCAGACCCACAAAAATTCCCAGAAGAGCTGAAAAATAATTTTAAATCAAGTAAAATGGGTGGAAGAAAAATTGGGAAAAGAAATGACAGTGATGTAAGAAAACTATTAAAAGATAGCCAAGTCTAGTAAAATGAGGCACAAAAATACTAATGAAAATAACACCTTAAAAAACAGAATTGGCCAAATGGTAAAAGAACCACAAAAATCCACTGAAGAGAATGCCTTAAAAACAGAATTAGTCAAATGAAATGAGAGATACAAAAATTCACTGAAGAAAAGAATTCCTTTTTGACCATTCCTGGTCAAATGGAAATGGAGGCACAAAAACTCATCGAAGAAAATAATTCCTTAAAAATTAGAGTTGAGCAACTATTAACTCTGTGAGACACCAGAAACAATAAAACAAAATGTAAAGAAGGAAAAAAATAGAAGACACTGTGAAATATCTCACTAGAAAACCAACGTGGAAGAAGAAATAATTTAAGAATTACTGGACCAGTCTTGAAAGTCATAATTAAAAAAAAAAGCCTAGACATCATCGTTTAAGAAATTATCAAGGAAAACTGTCCCAATATCTTAGAACCAGAGGGTAAAATAGGACCCATTAACTACCTCCTGAAAGAGATCCCAAAATGAGAAATCCCAGGGATATTGTAGCCAAATTCCAGAGCTCCTAGGTCAAGGAGAAGACAATGCAAACAGTCAGAAAGAAACAATTCAAATATCATGGAGTCAGAGTCAGGATCACACAAGATTTAATAGCTTCCACATTAAAAGATCAGAGGGCTTGAATATGATATTCTGGGAGGCAAAGGAACTAGGAGTACAACCAAGAACAACCTATCAAACAAAATTGGGTATAATCCTTCAGGGGAAAAAATTGACATTTAAAGAAATAGAGGACTTTTAAGCATTCACAATGAAAAGAAGAGAGCTAAATATAAAATGTGAGTTTCAAACATAAAACTCAAGATAAGCATAAAAAGGTAAAACATGAAAGAGAACTCATAAAGGATTCAATAAAGTTAAGCTATTTATATTCCTCTGTGGAAAGATGATAATTGTAACTCCTAAAAACTTTATAATTATTAGAGCAGTTAGAAGGAGTCTACATAGACAAAGGGCATAGGTATGAGATGACTATGATGGGATGATTTTAAAAGAAGTAAAATTAAGTGAGAAAAAGGGATGCAAAGGGATGGAGAAGGAAGAAGGGAAAGGAAGAATGGGGAAAATTATCTCACATCAAAGAGTTGCATAAGGAAGAACTTAATAATGGAGGAGTGACTTCTATGAGCCAAGATTGGCAGAGTAAGCAGTAAATCACAGTAACTCTCCCATATTCACCTCCAAACAACCATAAAACAGAGCCTCAAAACAAATCCTAGAACAGGAGAACCAGCAAACACGTGAAATGAAACATTCTTTCAGTCCAAGAAACTTGGGAATTAGCAATAAAGGTCTGTCTCATTTGGGTAAAAGGGGAACACAGTCCAGTACAGGAAGTAACGAAGGAAGCCAACAGCAAGCCCCAATCAGCAAACCAGTGGGAGATCCTGAGCCCCAGTACAATGGAAAAGGTAAATGCCAACACCAGGATCTCTCCCCACATACACAGATACCACAGCATAGCCAGAGAATGGGCAGACTCCAGCTCCAAGAATCTCTACATGCTTCAGCATAGCCCCAGGCAAATAGGGAGTCTCTAGCAGTCAGACCTCCATGTGCTTCAGTTAGTTCCCAGGGAAACACAGAAATACCCCACTGGCTTCAGCACACACCAGACACCAGCACTAGGACCCCAGTTTAGCACTAAGTGAGCTGACAGACCCCTACAGCCTCCAGCAGTATCAGCCACCCCCACCCTACTTCCTCAGCACCGCACCAGACATGAGGGTCTCCTGAGGGCCTCAGGGTAACCATCAGTGCAGCACCAGGTAAATAGCCAGGGCCTGTAGCCTCTGGCATGAGAAGCCTGAGACACTGTTCCTTTCAACCTATAAGCAGACCTCAAATTTAAAAGAAAGGGAAAAGGTTAAAAAAAAAAAAGATGAGAAAAAACCAAACAAACAAACAAACAAAAGAATCTGACCATAGAAACTCATTATGTTAATAAGGAAGATCAAGATACAAACTCAGAAGAGGACAACAATGTTAAAACATCTATGTGCAAAACTCCAAATAAAAATAGGAAGCGGTCTGAAGCCCATAAAGAACTCATGGAAGGGCTCAAAAAGGAATTTAAAAATCATATAAAAGATGTAGGAGAAAAATTGAGGAAAAAAATTAAAGTTACACAATAGAACTATAAAAAAAAGAGTCAACAGCTTGGAAAAAGAAAATGATTGCCCAAAAAGTAGAATTGGTCAAATGGAAAAGAAAATACAAACATTCACTGAAGAAAACTCCTTAAAAAGTACAGTTGGCCAAATAGAAAAAGTAGTGCAAAAGCTAAGGAAAAGAACCCCTTCAAAGTTAGTACTGGGCAAGATGAAGCTTATGGCTCTATGAGACACCAACAATCAATCAAACAAATACAAAAGAATGAAAAAAAATAGAAGAAAATGTAAAATACCTCACTGGAAAAACAACTGGCCTGAAAATAGACCCAGGAAAGACAACGTCAGAATCACTGGACACCCTGAAAGCCATAATCAAAAACATACTTTTGAGGACGAAAAGAGTATAAAAAGAGAAAAAGAGAAGGATAAACAGGGAAAAGAGGAGTAATAATCCTAATTGTGAATGTGAATGGGATGAACTCACCACAAAACAGAAGCAGATAGCAGAATGGATTAAACAGAAAAATCCAACAATAGGTTATTTACAAAAATCACACTTGAAACAGAGTAAAAACAAGGGGGTAGGGCAGAATCTATTATTATTATTATTTTATTATTATTAGCTGAGGTAAACAAAACAAAAAAAAACAAAACAAAAACAACAAAAAACAGGTATAGCAATAATGATCTCAGATGAATCAAAAACAAAACCAGAACTAATTAAAAGAGATAAACATCCAATGTTTTGCCAAAAGGTACCATAGACAATTAAGTAATGTCAATATTAATTGTCAAATGGCATAGCATCCCAACTCTTAAAGGAAAATTTAAATGAGTCACAGGAAGAAACAGACAGCAAAACTACACCAGTAGGAGACTTCAACATTCCCTTCAAAACCAGATAAATCTGGGGCATCAAGGTGGTACAGTGAATAAAGCACTGGTCCTGGAGTCAGGAGGACTTGACTTCAAATCTGGTCTCAGACACTTGACACTTGATAGGTGTGTGACCCTGGACAAGTCACTTAACCCCAACTGCTCTGCCTCCCCCCTCCAAAAAAAAACCCAACTAGATAAACTAAACATAAAATAAACAAGAAAGAAGTTATGGAGATGAACAGAATTTTAGAAAAGTTAGATATGACAGAACTCTGGAGAAAACCAAATGAGAATAAAAAGGAGTATATCTTTTTCTCAGCTGTACATGGCACCTTTACAAAAAGTGACCGCGTATCTGGGCATTAAACCTTAGTAACCAAATGCAGAAAAGCAGAAGTACTGAATGCATCCTTTTCAGACCACAATACAATAAAAATCATATTCAATAAAGGGTCATAGAAACAGATTAAAAATTAATTGGAAATTTAATAATCTAATCCTAAAAAATGAGTGGGTCAAACAACAAATCATAGAAAGTCAATAATTTCATCAAAAGGAATAACAACAAGGAGACAACATACCAAAATTTATGCGATGAAGTTAAAGCAGTACTTAGGGGAAAATCTGTATTTTGAAATGCTTACATGAATAAAATAGAGAAAGAGCAGGGTAATGAATTGAGCATGTAACTAACTAAACAAACTGGAAAAAAAAAAAACAAATAAAAACCCTCAATTAAACACCAAAATAGAAATCCTGAAAATCAAAGAAGAGATTAGTAAAACTGAAAGTAAGAAAACCATTGAACTAATTAATGAAAATAGGGGCTGGTTTTATGGGGAGAAAAAGCCAAAGAAATAGATAAACCATTAGTTAATTCGATTTTGTAAAAAGAAAACAACTAAATTTAAGAGTATCAAAAATGAAAAGGGTGAAATCACACATCAATGGATAGAAAATTAAAGCAATTATTACTAGCTATTTTGCCCAATTATATGCAAATAAAACTGACAATCTAAATGAAATGGATGAATATTTATAAAAATATAAATTGCCCCAATTTAACAGAAAAGGAAATAAAATATTTAAATAACCCTTTCTTACAAAAAGAAATTAAACAAGCCATAAATGATTTCCCTAAGAAAAAATTCCCAGGATCAGATAGTTTCACCAGTGAATTCTGCCAGACATTAAAAAAAATAATTCCAATACTGTATAAATTATTTGAAAAAAAAAAAGGTAAATAAAGAGTCCTGCCAAATTCCTTTTATGACATTTATTTAGCTGTTACCTAAACCAGGAAGAACAAAATCAGAGAAAGAAAACAATAAACCAATTTCCCTAATGAATATTGATGCAAAAATTTGAAAAAAAAGAATACTAGAAAGGAGATTAAAGGAATATGTCACAAAGATCATATACTATGACCAGATGAGATTTACACCAGGAATACATGGCTGGGTTAGTATTAGGAAATTTGTCAATATAAATGACCATATCAATAACAAAAATCATGATTATCTCAATAGATGCAGAAAAAGCTTTTCACAAAATATACCACTCATTCCTATTAAAAACACTAGGAAACATAGGAATAAATGGAACTTTCAAGATGACAAGTAGTATCTATCTAAAACCATCCACAAGCATTATCTGTAATGGATTTAAGCTAAAAGCCTTTCCAATAAGATCAGGGGCGAAGCAAGAATGCCCATTATCACCACTATTATTCAATTATTGTACTAGAAATGCTAGTCATAGCAATAAGACAATAAAAAGAAATTGAAGGAATTACAATAGACAATGAGGAAACAAAACTGTCACTCTTTGTAACTGATATGATGGTATACTTAGAGAATCAACTAAAAACTAGATGTAATAACTAACAACTTCAGCAAAGTTGCAGGATCTAACATAAACCTATGTAAACAGCACTTTTATGTATTACCAACGAAATTCAGCAGGAAGAGACATTTAAAATAACCAGAGTAAAATACCCGAGAATATATCTGGCAAGACAAACCTACGAATTATATGAACACAATTACAAAACACTTCTCACACACATTAAGTTAGATCTAAACAATTAGAGAAATATTAATTGCTTATGAGTAGGACAAGCCAATATAGTAAAAATGACAATTCAACCTAATATACTTATTCAGTGCTATACCAATCAAAATTACAAAAAAATTATTTTATAGGGCTAGAAAAAAATAGCAAAATTCACCTGGAAGAACAAAAGGTCAAGAATATCAAGGAAATGAGTGAAAACAAAAATGTGAAGGAAGGCAGCTTAGCAGTACCAGATCTCAAACTGTGTTATAAAGCAATAATTATCATAGAATTATATAGTATTGGCCAAGAAGTAGAGTGATGGATCAGTGGAACAGATTAAGTATATAACACACAGAAGTAAATGACCATAGTAATCTAGTGACAAGCCCAGAGATCTAAGATTTTGGGGCCAAAAAAAAAAAAAAAATTCACTATTTGGCAAAGACTGCTGAGAAAACTGGAAAGCAGTTTGGCAGAAACTAGGTATAGAACAACACCTCACACTGTATACGAAGATAAGATCAAAAGTGGTACATGATTTATATATAAAGTGTGATATCACAAGCAAATCAGGGGAACATGGAATATTTTATCTGCCAGATTTATGCTTAAAGGAAGAATTTATGATGAAATAAGAAATAAGAGAGTGTTAAAAGATGTAAGATGGACAATTCTGATTACATCAAATTTAAAAGGCTTTGCACAAACAAAACTAATACACCCAAGATTAGAAGGGAAGCAGGAAACTGGGGGGAATAATTACAGCAAATTTTTCTGAGGAAGGCTTTATTTTTTAATATACTATAGAGAACTGAGTCAAATTTATAAGAAACAAGTCAGAAGGTCAACAGAAATGAAAAGGCAGTTTTCAGAAGAAGAAATTCAAAGATAACCTCTAGTCATCTGAAAAAATGCTCTAAATCACTGATTAGAAAAATGCAAATTAAAACCAATCTTAGGTACCAGTTCACACCCATCAGGTTGGCCAATATAACAGACTGGGACAGAAATGCACGTTGGTGAAGTTGTGAAGTCATCTAACCATGCTGGAGAGCAATTTGGAACTATGCCCAAAGGGCTATAAAGTTGTGCTACCCTCTGACTCAGCAATAGCACTACCAGGTCTGTATCCCAAAGAGAGTAAAGAAAAAAGGAAAAGGACCTATATGCACAAAAATATTTATAGCAATTCTTTTTGTGGTGGTAAAGAATTAGAAATTAAGGGGATATCCATCAGTTGGTGAATGGCTGAACAAGATATGGTATATGATTGTGGTGGAATACAACTGTGTTTAAGAAATGATGAGCAGGATTCTTTCAGAAAAACCTGGGAAGACTTATATGAACTGATGCAAAGTGAAATGAGCAGAACAATGAGAAAAGTGTACACAGTAACAGTAATACTGTACTGTACTGATCAACTTGTGAGTGACAACTATTCTTTGAAATACAATGATTCAAAGCAATTTTGAACAATTTATGATGAAAAATGCTATCCACCTCCAAAGAAAGAACTGATGGGGCCTGAATACAGATTGAAGCATACCTTTTTTGCTTTCTTTATTATTCTTGTCATTTTTTGCATTTTCTTTTGTAACATTGCTAATATGGAAATGTTTTGTATGACTACGGAAGCATAATCTATATAAAAC
The DNA here is from genome assembly GCA_011680675.1 of Gymnobelideus leadbeateri. NCBI lineage: Eukaryota > Metazoa > Chordata > Mammalia > Diprotodontia > Petauridae > Gymnobelideus > Gymnobelideus leadbeateri. Next base: position 423,783 of record WOXC01006892.1, on the reverse strand, counting down.
TGCCTGCCTTCTCAAGGAGGGGAAGGAGAATTTGGAACTTAAAATTTTTAAAAAACAAATGTTTAAAATGCTTGTTTACATGTAAATGAGAAAAGAAAGCACAAGATGGATGATTATGACTGAACAACAGTTCATATGAAAAAAATATACAGGCTTTGACTGCAGGTGAGATATGGTGGTTAAAAAATAAATTCTATCTTGAGCTTAAGTTAATACAGGCAAAGGATTCAGAATGAAGAAGATAAACAATTTTGCTGTAGCTCCCTTGTCAAAGTACATCTGGAGTACTATATTCAGTTTCAGCTACCACATATAAAAAGACAATGATAATATGAGAAGATCCAGAGGAAGATGACCAGGATGTTGAATATGTGTGTGTGTGTGTGTGTTTTTAAGGGAAGTTATAATTATCTCAAAACTATTCTATACAGGGGTCATTTGAAAGAACTGGCATTGTTTAGCTTTATAGCTACCCTTCAGGTATCTGAAGAGCTGTCATCATTAAAAAGAGATTAGGTTTGTTTTGCTTGACCCCAGGGAACAGAACTATGAGCAATGGGGAGAAGTAGCAGAGACAGATTTTGGCTTGATATAAGGAAAAATGCTCCTAATAATTTGTTCTAGGTTTCCTCCTTTTTTATTTGCTGGTGCCTTATGTGATTTTTTAAAGTTCATTTTATGATTAGATGTGCCACTGATAAGTGAAGGACCAAGTCCCTGTGTAGAAATGAATCCATTTATTGTTTATTGTATACTGAAACCAAAAGTATGAATCCCATATTAAAAAATTTCCTTTCTCAGTGGAAGAATCAATTGCATTAGACAGTTTATTTAAAATCAGTTTTTCATAGTGGATAAGAACCCTGAAGCTAGGAAGACCTGGGTTCAGGTCCTGTCTCTGCCATATATTGACTATGTGATACTGGGCAAGTGAATTAACCTCTGAGTGCCCTATGTATTTGTAGAGAAAGTGCCAAAGTGTACTAGCAGAGGGAGTTTCCTTAATGGGGAGGTTCCAATATGATTAACTACTAAAGAAGAGCCTTCTTTGAAGATTGTAACTTTATAATCTCTTAGCTTTCTTATGAAAAGATCAGCTTTTTTTCCCTTTCTTAACTTTTGCAAGAAGCCTTACTGTGCAGTTTTATTTCTTCCCCACTCCCCATTCAAAGCTCTATTCCTATCTTTCTAAAATATGGTACTTTTTCCAAAGCGATTCTCAGGATAATTACTAACATACTGGGCAGGCCATCTATACTCTCAATGCCTCTCAAGTTTACTGAATATGTCATCTTTAGGCTAATTATAAAAACTATTTACAATAGGGATTCCATCCAGCTGCCTCAGGCTGCTAAGAGGGAAGATTGTTTGGCAAAGCATGAATGTTGCTAGGACAAAGATCTAAGAGCAGAGAATAATGTAGATATCTATTTGCTCACTCTTCTTAACTTTTCCTCCCCACTCTTACATCCCAGTGTATTCCTTTCCCCTTCTCCTTTTTCCATTCTTCTCTTAAAATCCTGGGCTAAAAGGAAAAATTCAGAAGCAAGGAACAGCATTGTGACTTTGACTCTAGGACAAAGCCAAGAATAACTCGCCCAGCAAAACTGAGTAGCAAAGCTTCAGAGTGAAAAATGAATCTTTAAATGAAATTGAGGACTTCCAAGTATTCCTGATGAAAAGATCAAAGCTGTATATAAGCTATGAAGTCAAATACAGGAGTTAAGAGAAACATAAAAAGATAAACAGGAATGAACAATGACAAAGGACTACATAAAGATAAATCACTTACATTCTAATACAGGGAGATGATACATGTGTCCCCTCTGAATAATCTCCAGAAGTCATAGGGAGAATCAAATCAGATAAGACCTGGTTCTGTTACATTTTGATGATCTTCAGAGTGGAGCAGAAGCTAAAAGAGAGACCTTGTTCTATTCCTGGGATCAGAGTCCCACCACTGCCCTTAGCTTCTGAATTTACTTCTTTCAGTCTAGGAGCTGAAACAGCACCTTATGTAGGAGTGTCACTCCTGGGCATAGGTCTCCTACTGGATTTGTAACCTAGAACTGGGTAGCTGACAAAACATCTGTCAGTTGGTACCTGCTGTAACACAGAACCCCGGTTTGGGTCTTAACGCATCCTGGGGTGGGTCTAGGTAGGACATCTTCTAGTCTGGTATACAACTTACTTGTTCTTTGATACTGGGATGCGTCAGCTGCAGTGCATTTTTGGCCAAGTTCCATCCCCAGCACCTGCAGACCTTCCTGTTTCCCTATGCCAACATGGAAAAATAACTTGTGACTTTTTTTTTAATTTACCTACTAGGATTAGATCTGGCATGTTTTCTAGATCCATTTGGAGGATTTAAGGGTGGGGGGGAGCCTTCACCATACTGCTTCCTGCTACTCTGCAATCTTGGCTCTACCTCCCTTTTCAGTCTTTTTATATATTACTCTTCTCTCTATATTCTATAGCCCAGCAATACTGCCCTACTTACTGTTCCTAAGACAATTCTCATATCCGTGCCTTTATACTGGTTGGCCCCCATGTCTAGAATGCATGCCCTCCTCCTCTCCCTTTTTGGAATTAATGGCTTCTTTCAAGACTCTTTATTTTCTATTATCAATATGAAGCCTTTCCCAAATCCCCATAGCTACAAGTGAACTCACTCCTCAAATTACCTTGTATATTGTTTGTATATTCATGTGAATGTATACTGTCTGCCATTAGAATGTGAGCTCCTTGAGGGCAGGGAACATTTCATTTTTCTCTTTGTATCTCCAGTGCTTGGCACAGCACCTGGCAAATAGTGTGTACTTAATGCCAGCTGACTGACTAACACTTTAAATCCTTTAGGAAAGAAGGAAAGCTGTGCCAGAGTAAAATGGGGCACTGCAAGTTTTTATCACTCAAGGATGTTTTAAAAGGAATTTACACAGAGGTACAGGCTGCCTTGGATGGCCTCAAAGATGTACCTTCCAATTCTTGAGAGTGTATGAATTTAGAATTCAGATTAGAGTTTTTATTATCCTTTTAAGGCAAGATATACTTTTTGTGGGTTTAAAGATCTCTTTATTCTCTAGAAACTATAGTTTTGGACTTCTGTCCTAATTGAAGGCTATCACAATGCATCAGGCTTCCATTTATTACTAGAACACCTAGGCTGGGGGAGGGGGAGAAGAGATGGGGGTCTAAATGAACACTAAGGATACTAACCCAGCACCTAATATCTTTTTTTATTACTTGTTTTGGAAGAGTGGGACTATCAGTTGCTGTTCTCAGACTGAAATCCAGAAATATTTTGAGATTACATCAATTCTGCCTTGTTTTGACACAACAATGCTAAAGTCTTTCCATATCAATAAGTGCTCAGAGACTGGATTTGTAAGCTTGGACATACTGCCATGTGGAGAAACACTACCTACAATGCTTGGCTTCACTAAGCTAAATGAGAAAAATACCTCAGCCCTCCATAACCATCAAATGGCACCTTAGACACCAGCTTCTTGCTACCAACACATCAACAAGGAATAGGCCCTCAGACACTATGCCAAACTAGGAGCCAAGCAAACAAAATGAGGCTGATGATGATGATGATGATGATGGTTAGCATTTATATTTAAGGTTTGCAAAGTGCTTTAAAAATATTATTTCATTGTACCCTCACAACAACCCTGGGAAGTAGATGCTATATTATCTCTACTTTTCAGATGAGGAAAATCAGAGAGTAAAGGTTAAGTGACTTACCCAAGATTACACAGCTAGTGAGTGTCTGAGGCTGAATTTGAGCTCAGGTCTTTCTGACTAGAAGTCCAGTGCTCTACTTATCGTGTTGTATTTCTGACTGTATATCATCTTCTGCCATCTTGGGAAGAGGTAAACTTACTGCTGCTGAATGAGTTCTACAAGACTATCATCATAAGATCCCCAAGTATGAGAACCCCAGTCTATTGGAAATTTCCAACTTATGGCTAGCAAATTGCCACTTCTTTTCCATCTAATCCTTGTGATTTCAAGCTGCTGGCTGCTTAAATGAAAGTCCTCTTAGGGCAGCTTAGGTGGCACAGTGAATAGAGCACTGGCCCTGGAGTCAGGAGGACCTGAGTTCAAATCCAAACTCAGACACTTAACACTTACTAGCTGTGTGAGCTTGGGCAAGTCACTTAACTCAAATTGCCTAGCCTTCCCCCCTCCAAAAAGAAAAAAAAGTCCTCTTTCTCTGTTATCATCCCACACTTTTTAATCTCCATTTACCTTGGCCCAAATCCTTCTCAAGTCTCTATTCTGCCCTGCCCTCCCTTTGCACTCTGTTCTTTCCTTAACGCATTTTTTCTTGAAATTTCATACTCCCTCCCCTTATACTTCCTCAATCTTCTTGTAGCCACAGGAAAACCCCCCCCACAAAAAACACATGCCTCCTTCCCAGAAGATTTTGCAGCTCTGATCATCTGCAGTACTAGGTATGCATCCTCTCATACCTCAAGACACACTGGGCCAGGAGTAGACAAATTTTGTGCTTGTCACTGCCACATATAGACCCTCCCTATCCTATTTTAAGAGAGCAAACTTTTCTCTTTTTGAGGGTCATTCAGTCTATATCATTCTATCTAAATCTTTGTTAAAGTCATATACTGCCTTTAAGTCATTTCCCCTCCTTTCCAAGAAGTTCAGTATCTGACTTATGGTCTTTCTCTACATTGCAACCCTTCTCCATATACTTAGAGCCCTCAGACAACCTAACCTCATGATTCATCAACCTTCTTCATTTTTATGAAGTGATCTTCTCTCTATCTCAGCCATACACATGCATAGCATAGCTTGTTTGTACATACTGTTTACACATGGTCCCTCTCATTAGGCTGTGAAATCCTTGAGAACAGGAATTGTCTTTCTTTGAATCTCCAGGGCTCAGTACAATGCCTGGCATAGAGTAGAAGCTTAATAAATGTTTGTTGACTGTCCTGACTTCACCATTACTCAGCCCTCTTAGACGACTATGTTCCAGAATGCTGTCTCTGCCTCACCATTCTGCAACATCATCATGACCTTCAGTTACTAGCTCCTCCTTGCTCTCCCAATCCAACATTTCTACTCTGTTCAAAAAATCCCAGCCTTGGGTTTTCCTTACCATCTGCCTCTTATACTCAGCTAAGTGGTCTAGTGGATAAAGTACTGGACTGGGAGTCTAGAATGCCCGAGTCAAATCCTGCTTCAGAAACTGGCTATGTGACCCTGGGTAAGTCACCTAGCATCTTTCTGCTTCCATTTCCTTATTTGCAAAATGCTGATAATAACAGTAACTAACTCACAGGAAACTTGGAGGATCCAATGAAATAACATATGGGAAGCACCTTTCAAATCTTAAAATGTTACATAAATATCAGCTATTATTACTGCCTTCCATTCACATGCTGCTCACACAGCCATGCTGGCCTGCTCCACTGCAAGATCCTTCAGACCGCATTCCCATTCCTCTTTCCTGTTAACATGATACTTTACTAAGGAAGTCATCATCAGCCCTAAGTTCTGTCCTCTCCTTCTCCTCACACCTCACAACTTCCCATTCTTTCTTCTTCTGCCCATAAAGATAGGGTTCTTTACTGCATCTCTAATTCCATTTCTCTTGTGTCTCACAGAAGCTTGCTCTATAATCATTGCTCTCACCCCCTCTAAACTTTCCATTTCTTTATTTCCTCCTTCCCTCTCTTTCCTTCATTCCTTCTTTCTTTCTTCCTTTTTTTCCTTTCCTCCCCATTATCTATCATTTCTCTTTTTTCTCTCTCTGTGTATATATGTATACACACATTCATACACACACACAGACACAGACATACACACACTTTCTCTCATCCATCTTTTTAGCTCCCATGGGTTCAATGAACAATTCCATGTAGAACAAATTCAAATCTCTATAACCAACTGTAATTTCTCCCCTGAGCTCCAAAAATATATCATTAATTGCCTCCTGGGTACCTGGATATTCTGAGAAAACATCAAACTTAACATGTTTAAAAAGAAACTTGGTGATTTCCAACCAATGGCTCTCTGAATGAAGGTAGACTACCTAGCCCACAAAAACCAAAAAACTGAATTACACCAAATGAGTAATGATCAAGAACTCCAAAGAAAAGCTACATGAAGTAACTTTTTTCATTCCAGAACTGCACAGAAAGTCAGTTAGATGTCCACAGGAAAGAGAGAAGTCAGAGAAGCTAGTACCAGTGTAAGCAAATAAGCCAGTAGCCTCCAATTCTTGCCAGAGGTTGCCCAGGGATATGTATAGCCTGAACAAGGCTTTTTGCACAAATACAGAAAAACAAAGGGCTCCCATGAGAAAGCCCCAGGGCAATAGGAAATAGGACATGGAAATCTTGGGAGAATGGTAGCAACAAGCACAATACAGCAGAACCCAGATGGGAACAGCCTGGGTTTCCAGGGGCTTCAAGGTTCTGAGCACTCTAAAGTATATAAAGATAAAGCACTCCAAATCTCAGAGTTCCAAAGTGGGCTTAACACTGAGGGGTGGAAGTCAACATAGAAACCCAGATTACCCAGCAGAAGACTATGCAGGAGTGACAAGATGACATCTCTATCCCCCTACCCCACACAGACACCGCCCCCCGCAAGTGGCAAAGCCAGGCTCTGGAACAATCACCTAGGTTAAGAACTAAAGCTAGTATAAAAAAATCATTTTAGATCTAGAAATCCCCGCAAAAGTCTAGAAGAAATGAGTGAGTCCATAACGACCCCAAGCAGACTCAAAGAAAAAAGTAATTTTCCACAATGACTACATGAAAACCTAAAAGAAATGAGGAAGTATTTTTAAATGAAACAAAAGCTCAGGAAGAAAGAAATGGAAGGAAAATAAATATTTTAAAATAAAACATAATAAAACTTCCCCAAGTTACAGACTTCCTAAAAAGTAGAACAGACCAAAGAGAAATCAATATTTCTATGAAAGAACAAGAAATGTTGAAAAGAGAATATAAATATTTTACATATAAAACAAATAACCTTGGAAAATGCTGAGAGAGAATTTAAGAGTCATTACACTCATTGAAAATTATGGTTTTTTAAAGAGACTAAACATTACATTTCAAAAAATCATAAATTAACATGGACCAGATATATTAAAGCCAGAAGGCAAAGTAAAAATGAAATGAAACCACTGAACATCTTCTGAAAGAAAATCCCAAAGGAAAAGTCTCAGGAATGACATAGTCAAAATCTACAGCTCCTTGTCAAAGAAAAAAAAATTGCAAGTATCCAGAAAGGAGTTCAAATACCAAGGAACATGTAAGAATCAAGGATCACAAAAGACCTGGAAGCTTCTATTAGAAAAAAGAGAAGCTATTGAAACAAAATATTTCAAAAACCAAAATACATAGGCTTAAAACCAAGTATTACTTATGCTGCAAAGCTGAGAATAATTCTGAAGGAAAGAAAATGAATTTTTAATGGAATAGAAGACTTTAAAGCATTTCTGATGAAAAGACCAGAGCTAAATAGATACTCAGAAATACAAACACAAAAGTCTAAAAAAAACCCAGAAGGTTAAATTTATTTGACCAACTGGAAGGAACTGGATAATGGTGAAATACTTATAAGCCAATGGGGAAAAGAACTAAGTGACCCTTCAGAACCTTAATGTCTTCAAAGGGTATTGAAGAAGTTAAAAAAGAAACAGGACCTTCAGGGAGTGGGGAATGGGGTGACTGTTTCTGGTTTGGGAAAAGAAAAGAAATAATGTGGAGGAAGAGGAAGAGGATGGAACTTCTTGTTTCTCACAACTGGACCATGCAAAAAGAACACAAACCTATACATACATAACCAGTTTGGTATAGAAATCAAATTTAATAGGGAAACACATAGAGATTAGGTGGTTTAAGCAGCAGGCTAATACCAGGGAAGAAATATTCACAAGTAAATCAATCTTCCTGAACCTGTAGCAATTAAAGAGAAAAGAAACAAAGAAAAAAAAACTAAACGGGGAGGGAGAGGTGCCCATTAATTGGATATCATGGCTGAACAAATCGTGGCATATGAATATAAAGGTATGACTACATTATAAAATCATTTCAAAGAATCCTGCTCCATATGAACTGATGCAGAGTAAAAGGAGCAGAACAATCTATAGGACAACACTGTAAAGAAAACCAGCTTTGAAAGACTGCCGGACTCTGACAAAGTAATGACCAACATTTCCAGAAGACCTATGATAAAATGTGCTACCCACCTCCAGAGAAAAAAGGTGAAAGATTCAAGGTGTGGGAGGAGACATACATTTTTGGACATGGCCACTGTGTGACTTCATTTTGTTTGACTGTTTATTTGTTACAAGGGTTTTTTTTCCACACTTCTCTCTTATTTTTAATTGAGAAAGCTGAGGGAGGAGAGATATCAATGGTGATGTCAAAAAAAAAGGTCCATTGAAACATTTTTTTAATGTTTAATATAGAAGGAAGTTCAGAAAGAAGCACAGGCAAAAAGACAGTTTTGAAAGTAACATGTGCAATATATTATATACTATTTTTTAAAAAGTAAGCAGGACCCAGCAATGCCACTGCTAGGGCTGTATCCCAAAGAGATCATACAAGTGGAGGAGGACCCATATATATGAAAATATTTATAGCAGCTCTTTTTGTGGTGGCAAAGAACTGGAAATCAAGGGGACGCCCATCAATTGGGGAATGGCTAAACAAGTTGCAGTATATGAATGTAATGGAATACTATTGTGCTATAAGATATGCGGAGCAGACGGACTTCATAATAACCTAGAGAGACTCATATGAACTGATGCTGAGTGAGGGGAGCAGAACCAGGAGAACACTGTACACAATTACAGACACATCGTATCTGTGATGACAGACTTTGATGGACTAGGCTCCTCTCAGCAATGTAAGGTTATAAGACAACTCCAAAAGATTCATGATTGAAAGGGATATCCAAATCTAGAGAAAGAACTACAGAGTCTGAATGCAGATTGAAGCAAACTATTTGCTCTCTTACTTTTGTGTTTTGTTTTGTTTTGTTCTTTCTTTCTCATTGTTCATTCCATTGGTTATAATTCTTCTTTACAACTTGACTAATGTTTAATGCAAAGGTATTTGTAGAACCTTTATCAGATTGGATGGGGTGATGGGTAGGGAGGAGAGAGGAGAGGGAGGGGTAGAAAATTTGGAACTTGGGGCGGCTAGGTGTCACAGTAAGTCAGAAGGACCTGAGTTCCGATCAGGCCTCAGACACTTAACACACAAACAAAAACCTAGCCCTGTGACCTTGGGCAAGTTACTTAACCCCAATTGCCCTCCAAAAAGAAAAAAAAAATTAGAACTCAAGGGATTATGGAATTGACTTATGTAAACTAAAAGTAAATAAATAATTTTTAAAAATTTATTAAAAAATAAAAAGCAAGCAAGCAAGAAGAAATGGAGAGTCAGTTTCATATTCAAGTTTCTTTTTGTGTTCTGCATATGAAATACTTTTCTGTTTAATCTGAGAATAAGATTTTTAAAAAAGGGAACTCATCCTCTCTTTTAAACCCACTCCTCCAAACTACCCTATTTTTGTTGTTGACACTATCATCCTAAATTATTTAGGTTCAACACTCTGAAGTCATCTTCAACTTCTCCCACTCTCTCACCCTATATCCAATCAATTGCCCTTTCTTGCCAATTCTACTAGAGGTAGACAATAACTCTTGTATCCATCCCCTTTTCTATACTTACTTAACCACCATCCTATTTCAGGTCATCATCTCTCACCTAGATTATTGCAACAGCCTCTTAATTTTTCTTCTTGACTCAAGCATCTACCCTTTACAATCCATTCTCCACATAGCTGCCAAAATAATTCTCTTAAAGCAAAGGTCTAACCCTTTTGGAGGGGCAGTGGGGCATAATGAACAGAGTGTTGGACTTGGAATCAGTTAAGTCTGACTTCAATACTTAGCAGCTAAGTGACCATGAGTAAGTCACTAAACCTCTCTACGCTCAGTTTTCTCACATGTAAAACAGATAATGATACCTGTATCTACTGCCTCTAGGATAAAATACAAACTCCTCAGTCTAGAATATAAAGCCTTTCAAATCTTGCTCCAGCCTACCTTAACAGACTTTAAATCATAATTCCTTTCATGGTCTATCTGCTATCCTACAAAATCTGCATTCAATTTTCTATCTCCAAGCTTTTGCTTAGACTGTGCCTGGAATACATGCCTACCTCTCAAAATACTAAGCTTCCTTAAGGGCTTAGCTCAAATGACACATCTTATGGGAGACCTCTCTCGATTTCCATAATCATAAGTGCTTTGTCCTGCCTCTATTTATCTACTTATCTTCATATGTGCTGCACCCCCCCCAAAAGAATGGAAGTTCCTTGAAAGGACTGTTTTTATTTTGTCTTAACATCTCCAGTTACAACTGTCTTATACATCGTAAGTACTTGACATTTGCTGAATTCAATTACTGGCAAAGAAACAAAAAAGGCAAAGTGAATATAGAGTGAATTAGAAAAATAAAGTAAACTTTAACAATATTTACTATATTATTATACTATGTAATCATTTCACCCTTTTAGGTTCAATATTCCAACATACTATCAGTCTCTCTTTCCTCCTCAAATATCCTAGAGAACTCTGCCTGTATTTCTCCTTTTTTACTTTCTGTATTTCTCTCTTTACTTGTTAAAGCCTCCTAGTACAATATAAGCTCCTTTTGTTTGTTTGTTTTTGTTTTTTTGCTTTTTGGAGGGTAGAGGGTAGGGCAATTGGGGTTAAGTGACTTGCCCAAGGTCACATGGCTAGTTTCTGTGTTAAGTGTCTGAGGCTGTATATGCTCCTTTTGAAGCAACTGTTATTTCTATCTTTGTATTTCCTGCCCTAAGCATGATGCCTGACATACATTAGATAATGACAAATGCTTATTGTTTGACTGCATATAACAGACACTTAACAAACGTTTATTAAATGTGAATTTACTATCTTATGTTATTTCATTTATCATATTTCTATATCTTAGATTATTTTTCCTTTTCATTCAATATTCTTCTGAAGGAAGATAGGTCTTTATTTAATATTTATTATTTAATGAGCCTATATTTTTATAAAATCTAAATATCAACTCCCTATGCAGTTAGAAGAGGTGATTCTTTAATTAACCTAGGAACGAAGACAGTGGAAGAAAATTATACATCATTTAAAGACTGCATATGTATACTGTAAGGGGTGATAATATGGGGTCTTGTTTTGCTCCCATAGAGGTAGACAACTCTGACCCTACTGGAAAATACTCAATAGCTGTAGAGAAACTCACTTGTAGTTTTACTAGGGTCATGACCTCCCTGGGACTATGACAATGACCAGAGGGAACTGGGGAGGATATGGTAATCAGCTCGGACCTTAGAGGTCATACAAAGTCATAGGCATTTCCACTACCATGCCTATGTTTTGCATATAATCTACATATACAGAGGGAATGTTGGGAAATAAAGTGAGGAATTTGAGGAATTTTATTAACCCTAAGTCTACCCAGAGGGACAGAACTGTATAACCTTACTCCTGCTCCTGTATCTTCCCTGGTGTATGTGTGTGTTTCTGGTGAGCACCACACCTGCTCCCTCTCCTGAGAAGTGTAATAAATGCCTTCCTCTGCCTACTCTGTTTCAGAGTTCTTTCAGTAAGAAGAAGTTTACCATAATAAGGGGTATATCATGTGGGTCTTCCTAAGGGCCCCCAAGGAAGTTCATCCCAGGCTCACTCCCTAACCCTATTGGGAAGTCCTATGATCCCCATAGCCATGTTGAGGGGCATCCCATGTGGATTTCCCTCAGGGCCCCCAGGGAAGCAGTGGGCAGCAGAAGCTCAGGCTTCATTCTCTGACCCCACCTGCGAGGTCCTGTGATCCCCAAAAGCTTGTTTCTCACATATACTATACCTAATATATTTCCACTGTTAAATTAATATTTTATCACAGGTACACAAGAACTAGTAAAGATATAGTATAAGATTGCCATGAGATCAGTAGACTAAACACTGGAGTATCAACAGAAAATAATAGTAAAATGAGTTGTATAAATTACAGTACTGTCGTTTAAAATATGTGAGTGACCCCAGTTTTGGGGATAAGAACTCACTATTTGACAAAAACTGCTGGGAAAACTGGAATACAGTATGGCAGAAACTGGGCATAGATCATTATCTAACACCATAAACCAAAATCAAGTCTAAATGGGTGCATGATCTAGGTATAAAGGCTGATACTGTAAGCAATCTGGGAAAGCAAGGAATAGTTTATCTGTCAGATTTATGGAAAAAAGGAAGACTTTATGAACAAACAAGAGTTAGAGAACATTATAAAAGGCAAAATGGATAATCTTGATTACATTAAATTGAAAAGTTTCTGTACAAACAAAGCCAATGTAACCAAGATTAAGAGGGAAGTGGGAAAACTGGGAAGGAATTTTTACAACCAGTATCTCTGATAAAAGCCTCATTTCTAATATATACAGAGAACTGAGTCAAATCTCTAAGAATACAAGTCATTCAGGGCAGCTAGGTGGCGCAGTGAATAGAGCATTGGCCCTGGAGTCAGGAGAACCTGAGTTCAAATCCGGCCTCAGACACTTAACACAAAAACTAGTTGTGTGACCTTGGGCAAGTCACTTAACCTCAACTGCCCTCCAAAAACCAAAAACAAACAAAAAAAAAGAATACAAGTCATTCCCCAATTGATAAATGGTCAAAGGATATGAACAGGAAATTTTCAGAGGTAGATATTAAAGATATCAATAAGTATATGAAAAAATGCTCTAAATCACTATTGATTAGAGAAATGCAAATGAAAACAACTCTGAGGTACCACATCTCACCTGTCAGATTGGCTAAGATGACAAAACAGGAAAATGACAAATGCTGGAGAGGATGTGGAAAAACTGGAACACTAATGGAGTGGTGAACTGATTCAACCATTCTGGAGAGCAATCTGGAACTATGCCCGAAGGGCTATAAATAATTTCATACCCATTGACCCAGCCATACCACTTCTAGGGTTGTATCCCAAAGAGATCATAGAAGTGGGAAAAGGATCCATACATATAGAAATATTTATACCAGCTCTTTTTTTGGTGGAAAAGAACTGGAAATCAAGGGGATGCTCATCAATTGGGTAATGGCTAAACAAGTTGTGGTATATGAATGTAATGGAATACTATTGTGCTATAAGAAATAAAGAGCAGGTGAACTTCATAATAACCTAGAGAGACTTATACAAACTGATGTTGAGTGAGAAGAGCAGAACCAGGAGAAATTGATATACAATTATAGACATAATATATGTGTGACAACCAACTTTGATAGACTGGACTCTTCTCAGCAATGCAAAGTTACAAGACAACTCCAAAAGACTCATGATGGAATGAGATGTCTATATTCAGAGAAAGAACTAGAAAGAACAGGGTTTGAATGCAGACAGAAGCAAATTACCTACTCTCTTCCTTTTTCTTGTTTTGTTTTGTTTCCTCTTTCCCATTGTTCATTCCACTGGTTACAACCCTTCTTTACAACCTGACTAATGTCTAATGTGAAAGTATTTGCAGACACTAAACTTGATTGCATGCCGCCATGGGGGGGGGGGGGAAGGAGGTAAGAGAGGGAGAGGGAGAAAAATTTGAAACTCAAGCAACTGTGGAACTGAATCTTGTAAACTAAAAGCAAACAAACAAATTAATAAAGACATAAAAAATATGGGAGCGAGAAAAACCAACAACAAATTACATATTTTAATGACAAAATTTTGAACTACAACCACATAGATGAAGCAAATGAATCTTGTGGAGAGAGCTCAAGTTTCTAGGTTTAGTTCCAGTCCTATTACTAACTACTTTAAGCAAATCACTTAAAACCCTTGAGCATTAGTTTCCTCATTAACAAAATGAATACAATAGACTTACCTCCACAATATATTCTAGCCCACTCCCCTCAAAGGTTATTCCAAACTTTTTTTACTTCTGCCTTGCACATCTTCAAATACACTTCAGCAAATAACCTCTCTACTTTACTGATATCTTCTGTCAACTCCTTCTTTTCCCCCATTTCATGCCTCAAAACCCTTCTCTGTAATCATCTTCTCCTTCACACTGGTACCTGAGGAAAAGGTTGCCTTTCTTTTCAACAAGAGATTCTACCTATTCTTAATTCCTACCTGTACCTGAAAATTAATTCCTTCTCCATCATAACCAACATCATCAAACCTTTCCTTAAAGAACTCTGAGATGAGGGAACTTGATACCCTCTGAGGAAGCCTATTGTACTTTGGGATAGTTTTAATTGTTAAGAAAATCTTCTTTATATCAAACCTAAATTTTCTTTGAAGCTTCAACCTACTGCTGCTAAGGAGTCAAGTTCTCCTTGACTTCTGTAATGAGACAGACCTTCAAAAACACGAAGATAGTTATCATGACTCCTCTAAGTTATTTACAGGTTAAACATCCCTATTTCTTTCAATGAATCACCATATGCCACGAACCTGAAGTGCTTCATGATCTTGGCTGCACTCTTCTAGACACTGTCTTATCAAGACCCTTCTTAAAATGTGCTCTCAGTCAGTCCCCAATGAAACAATTTTGCTAAATCTTCACTGAATGAAATCAAATTGAATAATGGATATCAAAATGTTCTGAAAAAATATGTAACATTGAGATGGGAAGTAAAGGGACACACACAAATTAACATCATCCATCTCTCTCAGAATTCACCCCCAAACAAATGACACAGGATTTAACAAATAGGAGAAGCATTCCTAAACTAGAACCAAGGGTCCTTTGTTGTAAATGTATAGGGATGGTCCTACTATACTAGTTGTTCCACATAGAATCATTGAAAATTAATTGTTTCAAGTGATGGCTCATCAAAATAGTAGGAAGCTTAATACCATTTAAGTGACTAAGGATAACTAATTTGCTGGGAAGCTTCATAAACAATTAAGTAGCTCACAGTAGCCCAAAAGCCAAATAAAGTGACGCTGACCTTCTTGGATGGCCATGTCCATGGGCCTTCTGGAAGAGAGCTGTATCAGCTTCTCATAACTCTGTGCACTCTGGTCAAACAACTGTGCAAGAAGAGCGCATGTCTTTTCATATTCACATCTGCTGACAGTGCACAGCTGTTCTAGCTGCTGAAACACAGTAGCTGTATCATCCAGTGGATCTTCCAGGCCATCTCTGAAAATGTACCAGCCCAAGTTAACCAAATACATTAAAGCACTTTTTACATTTATAAACAATGCAAAGCCTCTAGAGGATTCTGAAACAATGATAATAGTTAAAGTCTATATAGTGCTTATCACATGCCAGGCACAATGTTTAAATGCTTTACAATTATAAACCCATTTTATCCTCACAGCAACTCTAGGAAGTAGATGTTATTATTATTCCCATTTTATAGGTTTTTTTGTTTTGTTTTGTTTGCTTTTTGGAGGTCAATTGGGGTTAAGTGACTTGCCCAGGGTCACACAGCTAGTTTTTGTGTTAAGTGTCTGAGGCTGGATTTGAACTCAGGTCCTCCTAACTCCAGGGCTGGTGCTCTATTCACTACACCACCTAGCTGCCCCTATTCCCATTTTATAGATGAGGAAACTGAAGCAAACAGAGTTTAAGGGATTTGCCTTGGGTCACATTGCTAGTTAGTGTCAGAAGCCGAATTTGAACTCAGATCTTTCTGACTGCAGGCCCAGCACTCTATCTACTGCATATCAAAGGTAGGCATGAACTAAAAACATTTAATTTTTCAATACCTGATGACTATGGAGACAGATTCCAATCGAGAAGTAATATATGCCTTTGTGATTTCAGGTGCATATGTATCTAAGAGATGAGGCTCAGTTGATTTCACAAAAGGTACAGATGCTACCATTCTCTGCCATAGAGTTAACAAATAATGAACACTGTTGGGTGCAAATTCCCAATGCTATGAAAACAAACAAACAAACCAAATCTCATTTTAATTAGGTTTATGTTATCCCATGATAAAAATGAAAATATTCACAATTATGCTAACTAGATGGGTACATTTTTGTGGGGGAAAAATCAATATTTTCACAAATATATAGCATAAACTAAGCCCTCAGAGTACTTTTTAAAATTTTCAGTCAAATAACATTGGTATATTAAATTATCCCTTACCTGGAGGCTAGTAATGGTAAAATTCGCAATTAATCTGATAACTTCTGGATACTCCTTTACCATTATTAATTCTCCCAACTGGTAGTTAGTCTTTAAACGAGCCAAAAATCGACAGAATTCATGGTAATTTCCTGGTTCTGCCAAACCCTAAATCAAGAAACACAAAAGAAATACATTTCACGACTGTAGAGTTAATAAACAATGTGGTATAGAAGCAGAGGGGGAACCTGGAGTGGGAAAGACCTGACTGCCAGGTCACTGGCTAGGCGGCCTGAGGCCTGAGGTAAGTCCCTTTATCTCTCAGTGCTTCAGATAATTCTAATGCTCTGGGTTGTAGAACAATTCCCTCACTTGGAATTCTAAAAAATATGAGAATCCATGAAAACCTATATAGCTAGTGTGTGTCTAAGGCTGTATTTGAAATCAGGTCTTCCTGATTCCAGGTGCCATGCTCTGAACAACCTAGCTGCCGCTCTTTAAGAATGATACAAAGTATCAAATACAGTATTTGGCACAAAGTAACTACTAAATAAATGCTCTCTGCCTTCTGATGGTGACTTGTGTAACTAGAAATTGCTAAAATATTTCATGGTAAAATCCCATGATTTGGGCAAACTTTTTAAGTTTTACCTTGAAAAGACAAAAAACAAGCACATATTTCTCTGATACCACATGAAAAAATATGAATCCATGAGTAGAAATAGAAGCTCAGATAAACACTACCATTTTACAGTATTATCTTTCTGTCCAAAGATCTATTCTGTTCTATCTGTTCTATCCCCAAAACATTGGCGACACATTCACTGTGAGAATCAATGAATATCTACTATAACTCCAAAATACAATGTAACCTTTAAGAGTATTTTAATAATAAATAATTTTTTAAACAAAAACATCACAAGTGAAAATGAAACTTGTAAGCACACCACACTATTCATCTACAATACTTTCTTTTATTTGGACACTAAAAATTACAATGGAAACTGCAATGAATTCAGGGAGCAACAGCCTGAAAACTACAAAATTGTATCTGTCCACAAGAGGGCAAAGGGGATCTCTTCACAAATGGAAAATGCCACTTTACAAATACTAAAATTACAAATGATGCTAAGTGGTTTCTCTCTCAACATAAAGAGCTAGATAAAATGAATATTAAGTTACATGAATAACTTTAATAACATTAATATGGAAAGTCAATATGATGTAAAAGGAAGATGTAAAAATAGATTGTCACTCATTACTTATTATGCAGTTAATAAAACTCAGATGATTGAAAAATGAAGGAAATAGGAAGATCTGTGTCAGGAAAATACTTGATTTTTTAATAACTGCTTTAAAAGAACATTAAGAAAATAGATACATATTAACTAATATACAGTTGGTGACCCATTTTCAGATGCAAACACCCTAATCATGACTGACTCTATTCAGTTTGCCTAACTTCATTTTCCCTACCTTATGTATCTAAGATATATAGAGAAGAAATTTATGGGAAAATTGGCTATCTTAGTTTAAAAAGCTCAAATGTGTAACAATACCTTTCTTCTAGTCTTTAACTAAAAGGAATGAAAAGGTAGTCAAATTAGAATTTAATTGTATTTGGATTACAGAGTTTGAATTTAAGGACTCTATTTTCATATAAAAAATAACGTGAGCATATATGGAAGGGGGAGGAGGGAGGGAACGCATTACTGCCCTATGCATTGCACCTAGCATCCTCCAAGTATTCTCTTAGATCCTAACTGACCTAAAGGTTACCAATAAGCTGATTTACAACTGACCAGTGAATCATAAAGCTAAGCCTAAAGTTGATCATGGACCAGCAGCTGGCACTATATTTTCCCTTCCCAGAAAAGAGGAATGTGCTTTAATTTCATTCAGTAGCCCCTTTCCCTTCCCTACTCATCTACATTGCTCAGAACCTTCCCCAACAATAAACCCAGACCCAAATCCCTTATCATTTCTAATTCTAAATTTTCTTATTCGTTTCTAATTCTAAATCCTCAAGATTTAGGGGTATGATAAGTAGTTCTTTCCCATAAAAGGTTAGAGACTCGTGCATTTTAATCCATTCTCTACATTTGGTCAGTCAACAAACATTTATTAAGCCCTTATTATAGTAAGTGAGGCATGGTGCAATGAAAATACAAAGAAAGACATAAATAAGTCTCTATGCTCAAGAAGATTATATTATAATGGAGGATATTTTATATTTATATATATGTATATATATATGTATATATATACATAAGCATATATATATGTATATATATATATATACATAAGCATATACAAAGTGTATTTAGAATCAGAAGATAATTTGAGGAGGGAGGAATTAGCAGCTCGGAGGTAGGGTGGAGGGTAAAGACTAAGAAAGGACTTCTGCATAAGATGAAATTTAGGCTGAGTCCTGAAAAAAGGGGAATTAATGAAAAGATAAGAGGGCATTCATTTCAGGCATGGAGAACAATTAGTGCAAAGGCATGAAGATGTAGCATTACGTACAAGGAACTGGTACAAGACCGGGAAAGGGTCAGGTTTTAAAGAGCTTTAAATGTTCAACAAAAGACTTTATATTTGATCCTGGAAGTAACAGGGAGCCACTGCAATTCACTGACCAGAGGTATGTCACATGGTCAAATCCATGCTTTAGAAAAATCATCTAGGGTATAACTGAAGGATGGATTGGAGTAGAGAGAGACCTGAGACAGAGAGACCACAAAGTGATTGTAGTAGAACAGGTGACAGGTGATGAGGGCCTGAATAGACCTGTGGATTGTATGAGTGGAGAGAAAGACATACATTCGAGACATTGTAGAAGTAGAAATGATTAGATCTGACAATAGATTTGGAATGTGGGTATGTGGGGTGAAGGACAGTTTCGAGTCAAAGATTACACCAGGGTTGTGGGCTTGGGTGACCGGGAGGATGGTGATGCCCTCCATAGTAATAGGGAAATTTGGAAGGGCAGAAAGTTTGGGATTAAAGCCAAAGAGTTCTGTTCTGGACATGCTGAGTTTGAGATGCCTATGTATCCAGTTTAAGATAACCAAGAAGCAGTGAGAGACATGTGGCTGTAGCTCAGCAGAGAGATATATAGATCTTGGATTCATCTGCATAAGATGATAAATGAATACAGGAGAATTGATGAGTGAGTGAATGAAAAGAGAAGAGAGAGCCTTGGAGGACACCCACAGTGACATGGCATGGCATGGTAAGAAAATGTATATACACATAATCCTCTCCTCCTAAGTCATTACTTATGCCATACTTACTGACTGGAGAACCCTCTCTATTCCTCTATTCCATCCTGTGTCTCTCTGCCTGATTTAACATCTTGCCAAGATGAATTTTCACCATGAAAACTTTTCAGACCATCCTCATTACCAGAGGCAGCCTACTGTATAAGAGTTGTTCAAAAAGAGTGAATTGTAAGGCACTGAAGATATTCAAACTGGGGTACTTTTCAGAGATGATTCAAATTTGGGTAAAAGTAAAATCAGATGATATCTGAGGTCCTTTCCAATTCTAAGTTTCTATGATTTTACCTCAAAGGACTGTTATAAGGATCGAAAAAAGATAATGTCCTTAAAGATATACTTTGCAAACTACTAAGCATTACAGAAATTTAGAGTGATATTAATAATATATTGAGCACTATAGGGCAAAACAAAGGAAGAATGCCTATCCCTCTCTTCATGCATCTTATTCTACAGTCATAGAGAGAAAAAGAATAGGTCAGCACACGCACACCGCATATAAATACTCACAAATATGCACAAAGGTAAACCTATTTACCCTTAGCTGGTAGGGGGGGTGTCATATTTTCATTTTGCAGATAATAACAAAGGCTAAGGGAAGCTAAAAAACTTGACAAAGATTATGCAGTTAGGATAGGCAGGAGTCAAGAGGAGAATACAGCTTTCTTTACTTCAAATCTAGTGGTCGTAACAGAGAGAGGTTGTTCTTCCTGAAGCAATCTTTATTACCAAGTGAATGTAAACTTATAATACTGATTGATGTTACCTACCACATTAAAATCTGTAAAGCTCTTTACATATATAATCTTATTTGAGTCTCCTAACAACTATACTATAGGTATTAACTCATTTTACAAATGAAAAAACTAAGGCTCAATAATTAAGTGACCTTCTCATGATCACAAAGTTACTATATATCAGAGGCAGGATCAAATCCCAGGTTTTCCTAACTCTAAGTCCAGTTTGCTTTATGCTAGGGCCTAAAAAAACAATTTGCCCTTATTTCTGTTAAAACTTATTTTAAAAAAAAAATAGCAATATGCTAATACAGCTCTAGGTTTCTGTTCTCTCTCCTTCAGATTTCCTTGACTGAAGGACAAAGCATAATAACTGTGATTTCTTAGGGTCTCTTTAGATGCTAAGGGGATAGAGGGGCTTGGTAGGGATTTCTTCCTTTTGAGTTCCTCCTTGAAATTAGCAAAACCCTAGCCAAATTACAACTCTCAGTTCCTCAGGTAATTCTAATTTGTATTTAAATCTCTAAGACTAAGGAGCAAAACAATTTTCTGGGTGTTCCTCACATCATCATAGGTACATAGGTAGAGATGGGAAATTTTTTAAAAAGCCTATGCAACAAGTTATCAACAAAACAATCCATTGTATAAATACCTGAGGATTTTCAAGTATTCTTTTTACTCCTTTAATTAAGTTACCAAGGTACTTGGCACGCTCTGGACTGCTAAATAAGGATCTCCTTGCAGAAGCAAACTGAACTAAACAAGAAAGTGCCTACAAAAGAAACAGAGTATCTTGAATCATTAAAACAACAACTATAATCACATATCATGTGTTTAAGTCCCCATTACATTATACATAACATTATTTCACTATTATTATTGGTAACTATTGAAACCAAACAATCATGAAATATAATTTGCAAGTCCTAATCAGAAACAAAAATTGTAATGTCATACTTAAGAGGAAACGGGAAATCTCGGTCAGAAAGAAAAAGACCAAGACAACTATATGAAATGTACAGAACACACCTACCAAAAACTGACTTTTTTAGGCTAAAGGCCTGAAACATCGTTGAACTTATTATTCTCAGTATAGGCTTCTATGGTACAATTAGATTTTCTGCTGAAATTTCAAATCTCCTAAAGCCATTTTTGAAGCAATAGGTGAAAGAGTAAATTCAGGGTATCAAATCACAGAAAAAGTAAAAAAAGAACATAATCAACACAAACAAAAATTAACATTGCAAAGAATACTCTCTGCAAATACCAGAAGTAAGTAGGGTTGAAAGGGTTTGGTCAAGGACTAGTTGTCATGAATTACTAAATCTGTTCACTCAATGGCCTGCTCTGACTCTTCTTGGATTCTTTCTACTTTAGCCTCAGAGTCAAAACACTCAAGGAAAGAATACCTACCAAGTTCAGAGACATTCAAAGTCAGCACTAAGATTTTACGAGACAGGTAGTAGTGGTATTGTTTTAAACTTTCTATGCACATGAAGCATATTATGTTCACTTGTTGGTTTTCAGTGCCTTGTATTTGATCTCTTATAAGCAGCAATATATTCTAACTATTTCACCTTTTTGGAGTACTCATATAAGTACTCATTTAAAGGAAATAAATAATAATGCTTTATTTATTTCCAAGAAAAAATAATATTACATCTATTCCTAGAATACCAAAGAGCTAAACTAAGGATAAAAAGAAGGCAAAAAGTAAAACATGGCATCTATTCTGGAGGAAGGACCATTTTCCACATTCCAAAGGATTGTACAACCACCTGTCAATTTGCAGATCTGTCCATTTCTTTTAATTGGTATTTCTAAGTATTACAATACAAGAAAATCAAAGTCCCAAAGTCTCATTTACTCATTTTAATGATTTAGGAAAGTGATAACTATATATTTTTAAAATTTCCATGTTGAGCTTCTGCTGTGAAAAAAATGTTTCCATTAACTGTTGTATTTGTTAAATACCTACAAATTAATAACAGGTGGTTGTACAAAAATTTTAAATGTGGAGGATAGCTTCCCTGTCAGCAACTGGTCTCTTCCATCATCCCCAACTGAGTCAATTATCTTTATGTATAAGGGATAAAATAAATATGTTTGAATTTTTACAAATACATTTTAATTTTATATGTTTTACATTTCACAATAGGAAACTTTGGTCCTAATATTATCAATAATAACTGAGGTATAAGATGTCACTTCAGTCAATGATCAGCCTGGACAACAAATGAATAAACACAAAGAACATATGAACAATAAACACACAGAACTGTCCACTGCTGCAGTTTTCATCTCTAAGGTTCTTTAAGGTTCAGACATTCTGTTATTTTATTCTCAGAATGATAATTAAACGGTGATAGCATGCACAATTTCAATCTTGAAACATTTTTCTCAATATACAAGGGACAAACTATAATTCTCTAACTGAATATAGATATATATGCACACAAGTCATATGCACATTTATAAGATATAAATATGTCTTAATATTCAGTTCTTTATATACATGACACCTCTTGTATGTTACTATTTGTCTAGCCCCTGCCTTAAGCTCAAATCAACAAATGTCTGTTTTTCAGAGACTAATACTCCCTATGAGACATTACCTGGTATAGGAACACCTTGATTACTCATTATACATAATCAAAAAACAACAATGAGAGAGAGTGGATGGGCAGAACAAATTTTTAAAAGCAGCATTTTAACTGGAAATCAGTTAAATGATCAATTTAAACATGTCTCAGGAGATTAAGAGCTACTTGTCAGTAGGATACCTTAATAAAGGTGGAAAAAACAATCAAATATTATTATTATTATTTTTCCTTTTTTGGAGGGCTATTGGGATTAAGTAACTTGCCCAAGGTCACACGGCTAGGTTTTTGTTTGTGTGTGCAAGTGTCTGAGGTCAAATCCGAACTCAGGTCCTTCTGACTCCAGAGCTGACGCTCTACTCACTGCGCCACCTAGCCGCCCCCAATCAAATAAATATATATAATAGAAGACTACATTTTTCAACAAATACACATCATACTTTAATTTTAGATAAAATTAATAACTAAATTTTACTTACTAATTGAGATAGTAGAGGCGGAAGGGCATGATATAAATCGAAGAAAAGGTCCAAAGTTTCTGACTCCAGGAAAACTGGAAAAAAAAAAAATTCTTCTAACCCCACTACTTTGAATTCATGGAGTGCTTGTCTTCCAAGGAGCTTAAATTACTGAATAAATAACACCATAAAAATAATTGTGGCACAGTGCTTGGCAAAAACTAACTGCTTAATAATTACTTTTTCATTCATTCAATTGAAAACCTAGCAAGGAGAAACATTTTTACAGGTAAAGACAATTTCTAGTTCATGGTCTGGGTGTTTGGGGGGAAATATTTTTAAATACAGAGATAAGAAACAAATTAGACAAAGTAACTTTGCGTTAACATAACAGGCTTTCTAGCGAATTTTACTGAGAAACTCCTCAATATTTCTACAATATCAATTGCTAGGAGCTGAAGGACTGTTTATTTTCCAAAACAGCTTTCCCCCCCTTTTTTTTGTTTTAAAATAAAATACCTAGATCACACTGTGGTCAGGATTTCAAAAAATAATTTTAAAGTTCAGATAAGGCAGTGGAGTAGGCAGGCTCCACTTAAGTTTTATTAGATATTTATGTAGTGATATCTTAGCTATATTGGGGAAAAGGTCCACTCAATCCCTCTATGATGTGTCAAGATAGAAATACAATTAAAAATTAGTTATCACTGTTTTCAACTTAAGGTCTTAATGTTCACCATCCCCACTGCTAGAACTTATTCTTACTTGTTCTCCAAGTTGTTGGAATCTGTACTGTGCAAAGATCATCTGCAGATTCATCTGCTGAACTGCCAATGAAGTCAAAATTAAGACAGTTGAGGACAAGTTTCAAGACCTGCATGACCAGATTTTGTTGAACTTCATCCTGAAGATTTAAAGGTTTTGCCAACACCTAAAAAAATTCCAAAATTATTGAATATCTTAAAATAAATGAGTATTTTCTATAAGTTGACAATGTTTTAAATCTTCGATCTAAAACTATTCTTTAATTTCATATTAAATGAATGAATATGATTTCTAAAGATAGAAAAACACTAGCGCATTTGCTCTAAAAAGATAGCTTTCTAAGTACAACAGGTATAAAGGAGAAAAAAACCACAACATTAAAATCACTATTCTACTTCTACTATAATATCCTGGATTTTTACTCTTTTATTTTGACTCTTTGGGAGTGACATCTTTCATGCTTGATCTCAAACTGAATTAACTTCACTTCTGGAATAACAAAACTAGTACCCCTTGAAGCTTATTAAAAAAGGTAGCTTTGGGACAAATAAAGGAAAGTACTACTTTTCACAGCAGGTTGCAAATTTATGGAACTCATTACCTTTAAGAGTGGAGGCTAAAAATATAAGTTCAAAAAGAGTTCAGTTAATTTCATGTATGACAGAATCATAAAAAGGAAAAATAAAGAAGCCCATTCTTTGTGAGGTTCTTAGACACAGAATAGGCTGGGGGTCCTAATAGCTCATTGAGATAGTCAGATTGTCATTCCTGCCACTCCTGCCAATGAAGGTGGAGAATGGGTAGCAGAGTCTCTCTAGCTCATTTGTCTAATCTTCTAAGTAGGATTTGGTTTAAGGCTAAGCAACTCTGGCACCTGGGAACTCATGCAAACTCCACCTTGCACTTTCAGAGGGATGTACTTTCGTTCCCCACTACATCCCTTGGCTAGGAGAGGACAGAATGGGATAACCATTTTCCCTCTTTCTTCTTTGGGCTCTGTTTGTACTTCAGAACTAGGTTGAAATTAAGTGGCCCTGACACTTTATTGTTCCCCCTTTCTTTTCCCCTCTGTTAGGATTATAAGTTCCTTGAAGGATGACTCTGAATTTGGTCTTTGTGCCCCCAATATATGATAAAGTGCCTTACACATGAACATTAATGTAATTCAATTGATCCTTTAATGGAATTCAGGATAACTTGAAGAGGAAAAGGGGAGGAGAAATGCTTAACCTTTAAAGGTAACTGGATAAAAAACTATGCTCTGTCACAAAATGTCCTCTGGTGCCACTGTCAGAGATAAGAGTATTACGCTGGAGTATTAGTCTAGCTCTTTGTGACAGTTCTTATGCCATCACAGTACTGATACAAATTTTAAAAATCTGAAAAAAAATCCCAACTTTTGAGCATGCCAACAACCAACAAAGATGTCTTAAAACATCTGAATATCACGGGGCAATGTAATTATGAATCATATTAGCAAATTTTACACAATGTTGCTGTTTGTCTTTTGTTTCTGAAGAAGACCAATAACATCATGAGGTGATGTCTTGACATCCCTGGGAACTGGACTGAAGTGAGGCAGAGTTGTACAAAGTCATCATCCTTACTCTCTCTTTCAGAGCCATCAAAGATAAATGGCAAGATAAAAGTCAGGATGACTGGCAATGGCTTGGGGTACAGCAAATGACCTTGGTGTCTTTGATGTCTAACCAAGCTCTAAGCACTCCACAGCACATGCTTTAGCAGCCCCCAGGGTTACTGGAACATCTAACAGGGTTAGATGTTCTCATCTGCTTATTCCACTGGGCTAAGTCTTCTAATGCTCAGAGTAGATATTCCTCTAACTCACCAACAGGTTTGAGGACTGTCAGTTACCCTCAACCTCGTTTAGCTTGTCTGCAGAGACACTTTAACCAGGGTGTGGCTGCTGTGCCTGTTACAGCTTCTTGAAGCCACAGGTAAGAGTCAATAAGACAATGTGCCTAAGAGATTTTTTCCATTTTATATCACAAAACTTGAAAGGATTCCACCTATTCTAGAAGCCAGGTGATATAGTAGATAGAGTGTTGGGTTGGAGTCAGGAAGACCTTGTTAAGCCCAACCTCTCACACTTACTAGCTGTGTGACCCTCAGCAAGTCACTTAGCCCCAGTCTTCCTCATTTTCTTCATCTGCAAAATGGGGATAATAAGAACACCTATTTCCCAGGATTGTTTTGAGGACAAAATGAGATAATATTTGTAAAGTGCTTTGCAAATCTTAAAGTGCTATATAAATGCTAGTTATTAGTGTTATTATTACTATTACTACTATATTAGTGTTATTATTATTATTATTAGAGTTATAATTATTATTAAATGAATCTTGGTTTGCTGAATAATTATTATGAGAACCCGTGACACCATTTCACTACTTTTTAGCACTAATCCAAAAGATGACTAGGGAAATCTGAAAGCAAGTGAAATCTAATTCAAGTACTTAGCAATTGTTACAGCAAATAAAGTTTCATTCAAGAGGCAATTGGAAGTTAAATAAATTATCTATGGATTTGATTTTATCTCTGTTCCTAGTGCCAAAGTCTATAGATAAGGTGCAAATTATTAATCTAGAAATCTTAGGAGAAAAGAAAACGCCACCATGAGAACACAGAGGTGTTCTGTCAGTTGCAAAGGTTAGAAATGTAAATTTAGACTTTAAAGAAGTGTAAATATCCAAAATACACCAACTATAAAGTTTCTGCAGAAAATTGTGAAATGTCTTACTTCTTTTAGGAGTGAGCACGCCAGTACTAAAATGTCCTTGAGAGATGTGTCCCTGAATGAGGTAGCTATTTTTCGGTGTTTTGCTGAAGGTCTAGAATAATCAACCTAAAGGGACCAATACAAACAAAATTATTTAAAGAAACAAAAAAATAAAAATGTGAACCCCCAGTTATAAAAATGACAATCTCAAAACTAAATACAGAGGCTAGCAAATTCAAATTATTTAGCAACAATTTCATGTTTATGAAAAAAGTATGCTACAGAATACAAGAAAAATAAACTTTTGAGTCATGATCTCTATTGTACAACTTCTGAAATGGGTGACATCTTACTGTGTCTAAGTCTGCTCATTTGCAAAATCCTCCTCTAACAACTTGATAGGAATCAATTCACCCATTCATCATTCATTCCTTCTCTTATTTACAAAAAAGGAAGCCACAAACTTCTGATGTTGTCTGAAGTAAAGTACAGGGGAATTCTTTGTAGTAAGAAATACTTCTCAACTAATAAATTTGAGTTATTAATGGCATATTAACATTGTGGCTAAGATTACATAATTTCAACAAGGCATCATTTTCATTGCTTATAAGTGTTTTTAAATATTCTTCAAGATGAATAATATATCCACATCCTAACAAAAACAGGCAAAAGTTCATTATAGTGGAAGAATACCATGAAAACAATTCACTGAAAACATTAAGCAAAAAGGCTAGAATGAAAAGTTCATCAAAGAGAAATTTCTAGTACATGCTTATGTCACCGTTGCATTAACTATGCTCTAAAGGAAATATTATTCCTGTCTTTGCAGTGGAAAAAAAAAAGTATGTGTTTGTAGAAAATCTATGGTGGGTTTGTCCTAAGAGCTGAAAGATAAGCTTTTTTAATTATAAAAAATATACAATAAAAAATTCTTTGCATTTAGCTTAGAAAAAAAGAATGTCTAAATGAATAAACCAAAGTGGTGTGACAGATTAAAAACAACCAACATACTTTTATTGTCTTAAGGACAAAATAAGCATAGTGGGTGTGATTATTTTTAAAAATCCATACAAAGTGGAGAAGAAAAATGAAATCTGAGCAATTTCTTAGGTATATTTGTAGTCTTGTAAGGACTTGTGAGGAAGAAATGATGATTCTGAATTTAGAAATTTGAAACTGGGGCATAAGTAAAGTTAAATGATAAAGCACTGGACTGGGAGTTAAAAGACCCAAATAGTAGTACTGGTTCTATTGAGAAAGCTTCATACCATTTCTTGGACTAATTCATCTTTTCATGTGTAAAATGAGGAAGTTGGACATAATAATAATAATAATAATAGCCTATATACTGTAACACATTGTACAGAGCACTTAAAAAGTATTATCTCATTTGATCCTCACAATAACCCTTTAAAGTAGGTGCTATTATTATCTCCCTTTTTCAGGGGAGGAAACTGAGGCAAACAAATAATAGAACTTGCCTATGATCACATAGCTAGTAAGTGTCTAAAGACAAATTTGAGCCCAGGTCTTCCTGCCTCTGAAGCTCTATCCACTGAGCCACCTAGCTGCTCAGTAATTACAAGAGGACTTCTAAGTTCTCCTCAAGTATAGAGTGACAGAACTAGTGGATGCTCAATGAATGCTAGTCTATAACAATGAAGTTCTATATTTTGCATAAGCAAAAAATGCCTTGAAGAGGCCATATTATTGAACTTGCAAAGCTGATTCACATCCTTTACTTGATGGATCGCTTTTTGAAAGATGATGGCATAGTCATGGAAACCATTTTTATTAACACCCCATTTCCTATAAACTGCTTTAGTTGGAGAATAAAATACATAGTATAATATGATAAAAGCCTACTTGCTTAGGGATAGCTCCACAGAACCCTGAATGCTCAGTGTGAGATTTCTACCACTATGAGAAGAAACACTATACAGCCAGAAAGCCTATGTCAGGCCTCTTCTCTGCTACTTACTCTCTGACTCCAGGTGAGTTATTTACCTTCACTGTTTCCTATTCACACTGTTTCCTTCACTATTTCCTCATCTGTAAAATGGGAGAAAATATTTTTGCCATATCCCTCATAAGTTGGTTGTGTGCTGAATGCTTTGAAATGAACTGAATTATTGAAGTATCATCATCAACAACCACAACAACAATTGTCACTAAACTCTGTTAACCTGCCTTATGTTGTAAGGAACTATCTGATCTTGCTGTGCTAGATAAAGGAAAAGGAAACAGAGACAAGAAAGCAAGTCTTTTAAAATACTCAGAAAAACTGTGGCAGCTGTGTGGCCCTGGGCAAGAAGGCTAGCCAAGCATCAGCTTTCTGGGGGGTCAATTTCCCCACCAAGAAAACAAGGTCATCTTCAGGATAGAATCCATTATTTGTTTTAAAACCAGAATGACCACTACCAATTTTAGCAAATCTTTTTACTAATGTGGGATCGTTTTCTAATATCTAGGTCAGTCTAAGAAAAAATATAGCAAAGTAATTTGGTTGTGGTTCCAGGGACACAGGCTTCATACTTCACTACAAAGAGACTTCTGGACCACAGAAATGGCCCTAGGCAACATTCTCTTTAGGAGCCCAATCATTCCTATGTCACATTGCTACATTCCCTTTTGTTACAAGACTATTTTCTATGAAACCCGACTCTTGCTTTTGTTCATGGTATAACCAATATAACAGCAGAAGCGAGTAGGAGCAGGTGACTGTAGCTCAGCTGCTGTGCGAAGCACTGCATCTGAAAATCCCCACTGCAGGGTGGACAACCCTGCCTGTACGTGGCACTATTCCAAGTGGCCTGTGCTTTGATCAACCCTGCTGGGTGAGCATTGTTGAGAATCAATTCACCAAAACCGTTTTCGCTTTTATTTGTAAAAGAATAAGCAACATGGTGGTTTGCTTCTCTTGAGCATTTAATTTTCTTCTTATGGTTACTGTATTATTATATACAAAGAAGATAAAAGGATGCCCATGGGGCACTGACCATGTCTAATTCTATGTTCTGGATAGTACCACATACTGTTGTTGATGTTTTCAATAATATTGAAACAGTTCCAATCTCTAATTGCATCACTCATTAAATAAACAAAAAATGTGATGTGAATACTCTGTAGTTTTCTGTTCACTAAAAATATCCTGACAAAGAGGGATGGAAAACATTAGCCACAAATAAAGTCAACAAAGGAATATAACTATGAGAATAAGCTTATTTTATTTTATTTATTTTATTTATTTATTTAAGGGAACTCACTTAAAAGGAAAAAAGCTTACCAGATTCATTTCTTGAGTCAATTCTGAAAGGATTATCACCCCTATTACATAATGGTCCACGGTACCCTTGGAAGAAAATAAATTACAGATCTTAGTACAGGTAGAGATGAAAAGCTGATTCACCAATGTGTAAAACCAGGTAATGTTAACAAATGAAAGTTACACTTGGCACTGTACAACCCATCTAGAAATACTGGTTTATGATCACAATATAGGAAATTTACTCTTACGGATTTTGCCAGAGCCAGCACCAGAAAATTGAGATCCATTCTCCCCTGAGTTCTAGTTCTGTCTCCACCAGAATTTAGCTGAAGAGGACTTTGCTTCCCTGAACCTAGGGTAATATTCACTCTTTGCAGCTCTCATAGTTTATGATTCTATTTTGAAAGCATATGGATTTGTAAGGGAAAAGCTGTCATAAACAAAGGCATAGTGATAATCTACATATATTTAGAGTACTCTGGACCCATATCAAACTGAACTTTAGAATAGTTCAGAACTAAGTTTAGTGTTTTAAACAGCCTTGTGACTGTGAATAAGAAAAATAAAATCACTTGAGCAACGTAAATGTGTTTGGAGGCTACTAAGATAGCTGTGTCCAATAAATAATTAATAAATAGTTTGGAAAATTAATTTTAGTTCCTGGATCTAATTCTGAATATTATTACTCAACCCTCTTCAGTATTATTAGCTCATGTACATTTATTTATAATATGCCTATAATTAAGGCATCTAAATTTCCATATATACTAGGGTAACTACATAGCTATCAAAAAGTAGAGAGTTTAACTGCTTCCATAACATTTTTAATTTAATCAATTTTCAATTTAACCACAACTTCCTCCAAATCAAAATTTTGATTTTAAAAATGCATATCAGTAACACAAGCTACACACTGCAAATTCACAGTAAAAGCATGTATATAATAAATATAAAATTCAATTATAGCAAAAGCTAACTGCTAACACTGATGACATACTTTTCAGCAAATTGATAGGCTTTACTAGTCATTCTGCATTGACAATATAAATTACCTTTGGACAAAAGAAACAATACACAGTCCTGGGACTTTTGCAGTTTAAATTAAACCTCAAAAAATTCTTGACATATAAAAACATATATTACCTACTACAAGCAACCAAAGAGTAAAGCACAACCTTAACTGAATCTAATCCTCTAATTGATACTTCCCAGGACAGTGCTATGTCATTCACTGAGAAGGTGGGAGCTTAATGACCATTCTGTGATAATGTTGACAGGATGGGGCTACTGGCTGAAGAGAAGGTGCATGAGAGAGTACTCCTCTCTGTCCTAATTACTGAACGCTATCAGGGTGCATGTACCCTCCTCAAACCGAAAAGGTGACTATTCAGAAAAATTGTGATTGGCAATTCAGTCAACTTCTCAGCTGCTGAAAAGTGAACTGGAAAAATGGGCTTTAATTTTTACATTCTCTTTGAAACGAGGAACTACTTTTGTCTTTTAAAGGAGAATAACTCCACTGGTTGCTTTTATACATCTGGGAACAGCATTCTAGAGCTTTTTGTAATTTTGGATAAACAATGTCAATGAGGACCTAATTCGTTACTCAAGTTATAAGTGTCAAAGTTCATCCTTCTCTAACAAAACTGTAATTCTGTCTTTGGTATCATAACACTCACTTTACTGAATGATAACCAAAATAAGGGCTAGAATTCCTAGGATCCTAGGGTTGGGGAGCTGGAAGGAAACTCAAAGATCATGTGATCTAATTATATTTTTAAAATGAAGAAACCTTGGCTTTGAAAGGTATCTGATTCATTGCTCAGGGTCAGACAAGCTTGACAGAAAAAAGAATTTTTTAAAAATGATTTTGAACTTAAATACAAGAAGACCAAAAAAAGAACATTTCCATGTACACAGCACAATGTAAAAAAGATTATTCAATATAAGACCATGAATTTCCATTTCACAGTTAACTTTTTTTGAAAAACTATGTAATAAATACTACACATAACTTTCAAAGCTACCCTGCTTTTCTGTGATTCCTTCTAAGTTTTCTTTTGCTCTCTGTTGTGTGCTTTTAAGTTTTTTCTCCCTTCCCACCTTCATAGGTCCTTCATAGCTGATTTGAATATTTATAATACTCAAAATTACTTAGTTGTTTAAAGTTATTCTTAGAACATTACAGCTATTAATATGGACAACATTCTTGATTCTGTTCATTTCACTCTTCATTATTTCATGTAAGTATTTTTATAATTTTCTAAAATCAACCAGCTAATTATTTCTTACAGTATAGTGATATTCCATCACAATCATATACCACAACTTGTTTAGCCATTCACCAACTGACAGGGATCCCCTTAATTTTCAGTTCTTTGCCACCACCAAAGAGAGCTGCTATAAATATGTTAGAGCATATAAATTCTTTTCCTTTTTCCCTAATCACCTTGGAAACAAATCTAATAGTAGCATTTCTGGGTCAAAGGGCAGACACAGTTTTATAACTTTTGGGGTATAATTGCAGATTGCTCTCCAAAATTCTTGGATCAGTGCACAGTTCCCCCAACAGTGAATTAGTGTACCAATTTTACCACATCCCTTCCAATATTTGTTGCTTTCCCCTTTTATTGTTTTAGCCAATCTGATAGGTGTAAGATACTGTCTCAAAGTTGATTTAATTTGCATTTCTTTAATCAATAATGATTTAGAGCATTTTTTCATATGACTACATATAGTCATGATTTCTTCTTTAAAAAACTGCCTGTTCACATCTTTTGACCATTTATCAACTGGGGAATGCTTTGTATTCTTATAAATTTGATGGAGTTCTTTAT
The DNA here is from genome assembly GCA_011680675.1 of Gymnobelideus leadbeateri. NCBI lineage: Eukaryota > Metazoa > Chordata > Mammalia > Diprotodontia > Petauridae > Gymnobelideus > Gymnobelideus leadbeateri. Next base: position 390,939 of record WOXC01006892.1, on the reverse strand, counting down.
ATATTTGAGATGAGGCCTGTCTCTGAGAAACTATCAATAAATATTTTCCCCCAATTTCCTGTTTTCAATCTAATATTGGTTCCATTGTTTTTATCTGAACAAACCCTTTTTAATTTAATGTAATCAAAATTATCCATTTTACATATCACAATGCTCTTTCTCTTATTTATTCATAAAATGTTCCCTATTTATAATTTTTATAGGTAACATGATTCATATTCTTCTAATTTTCTAATGTGATCCTGCTTTATATCTAGGTTGTATATCCATTTTGTCCTCATCTTGCTAAATAGTAGAAGATATTGGTCTATGCCCAATTTTTAACAGACTGTTTTCTAGATCTCCCAACAATTTTTTAGACCAAATAGTGAATTCTTATCCCAAAAGCTTAAATCTTTACATTTATTGAACACAATTATTACATAATTGAACACAATCATATAACTTGCTACTTTGTATTATATGTCTACTCTGTTCCACTGATTTACCATTCTACCTGTACCTGATACTTTGCTAATTATTTTCTTATTGTATCATTGAAGATCTTGCATTGTTAGCCCTCCTTCCTTTACATTTTTTTCATTAACTGCTTTGATATTCTTGACCTTTTGTTCTTCCAAATGAATTTATTCTTTACCTATTATTCCAAATAATTTATTTAATACTGGAATTTTCTAGCTCAGTAAAATAATTTTTTATTTAGGTAAAATTGTCGTTTTTATTTCATTGGCTCTGTCTACCCACAAACAATTAATATTTCTCCAATTATTTAGATCTGACTTTATTTGTATAAAAAGTGGTTTGTAATTATGTTCACATAATTCCTGGATTTGTTTTGGTAGGTATACTACCAGGTATTTTATACTCCATAGTTATTTTAAATGAGTTATCTGTTACTTGCAAGGTTTTGTTGGTGATATATAGAAATGCGGATGACTTATGTGGATGTATTTTATATCCTGCTACTTCACTAAAATTATTGTTTCCACTAATTTTTTAGTTGAATCTTGAAGATTTTCCAAGTATATCATCATATCATATGCAAGAGGGATAGTTTTATTACCTCATTGACCCATTCTAATTTCTTTTTCCTATTTTATTGTTATTGCTAGCATTTCTAATACAATACTCAATGAACTGGTGACAATGGGCATCCTTGTTTCACTTGTGATCTTACTGGGAAGGTTTCTAGCTTGTCTCCATAACAAATAACACTTATTAATGGTTTTAGGTAGATGCTTCTTTTCTTTTTAAAGAAAAACCCATTTATACCTATGCTTCCAAGGGTTTTTAATAGGAATGAGTGTTGCATTTTATCAAAAGCTTTTTCTATATCTGTTGATATAATCATATGATTTTTTTTTACTTTTGTTATTGATATAAACAATTATGTTAATAGTTTTCCTTATGTTAAACCATTCCTGCATTCCTGGTATAAATCCCACTTGGACACAATGTATAATCTTGGTAATATATTGTTGTAGTCTCCTAGGTAGTATTTTATTTAGGATTTCTGCATCCATATTAATTTATAAAATTTGTCTAGAATTTTCTTTCTCTTTTTTGCTCTTCCTCATTTAGGTATCAGTATATATTTGTTTCAAAAACTGAGTTTGTTAGGAATCCTTCTTTACCTATTATTCCAAATAATTTATTTAATATTGTAATCAGTTGACCTTTAAACATTTGGTAGAATTCACTTGTAAATCAATCTGATCCTGATTGTTTTTTTTTCCTTAGGAAGCTCATTTATGGCCTGTTCAATTTGTTTGTCTAAAATAGGTTTATTTAGATATTCTATTTCCTGTTCTGTTAATCTAGGCAGTTTATATTTTTGTAAACATTCTTTCATTTCACTTAAATTGTTAAATTTATTGGCATATAACTGAGAAAAATAAATCCTTATAATTACTTTGATTTCATTTTCATTGGTGGTATATTCATCTTTTCATTTTTAATACTAGTGATTTAGTTTCCTTCTCTTTCTCTTTAAAATCTTATTGACCAATGATTTATCTATTTTATTGTTTTTCTTTAAAACCAACTCCAAAACCAAACCAACGGTTTTCTTACATGCAATTTTACTGATCTCACCCTTAATTTTTAAGATTTCCAATTTGGTGTTTAACTGGAGAATTTTAATTTGTTCTTTTTCTAGTTTTCTTAATTGCATACTCAATTCATTAGTCTGCTCTTTCTCTATCTTATTAATATAATTAGCATTTAGAGATATAAATTTTCCTCTGATTACTGCTTTTGCTGCATCCCACAAGTCTGATTTACTTTAAACTACAACCTCCCTAATCCATTTTAAAGAACCCCTCCTCCCATATCTTCTCCCCTTACCCTTCCATTCCTTAAATTATCTACCCCTGTAAGAATCCCTCTCATATCCTCTCACCCCACCTTACTTCTTAATTTACACACCCTTTCTAAAAGTCCCTCCCTTATTCTATCCGTTCACTCTCCTATGTCTTTATAAATTTAGAAGACTTTGATACCCTTCTAGAGGTATGTCTGTCCTTTTTTAACCCAGTTTAGACAAGAAGCCTTCTATCTCCATATGCACTTTCAAACTACCCAAGAAGTGATGACATTCTTAAGAGTTCAGATAACATTTTCTCACATAAGAAGTAAACAATTTCACCTTATTGAGTCCTTTATAATTTTTCTTAATGTTTACCTTGTGTTTTTCCTAGATGGCAAATTTTCCACTGAAGCACAAATATCTGAAAGTCTTTCAATTCATGAAATATCCTTTTTTTCATTTGGGATTATATTCAGCTTTGCTGGGTAAGTTATTCTTGGTTGCAAACCAAGCTCCTTTGCTCTTCAAAATGCAATGTTCTGGGCCCTTTGGTCTTTTAATGTAGAAGCTGCTAGATCTTATATTATCCTGACTATAGTGTCATAGTATTTAAATTGTTTTTTTTCTCTTGCTTGTAGTATTTTCTCCTTAACCTGGGAGCTTCACAACTTGGCTATGATGTTCCTGTGAGTTTTCATTTTAGGATCTCTTTCAAGATGGTAATTAATGAATTTTTTTCTATTTCTATTTTACCCTCTTACTCTAGAACTTTGGGGTAATTTTCCTTAATAATTTCTTATAATATTGTATCTAGATTCTTTTTTTATCATAACTTTCAAGTAGTCCAACAGTTCTTGTATTGTCTCTCTCCAATCTGTTCTCTAGATTACTTGTTTTACTAAAATGGGTTTTTCATACTGTTGTTTACTGAGCTCTGTTTGGGGGTCCAACCTCAGACATTCCTCTCCACCCTAGCCATTGCCTCAGACATGCTGTCATTGCAAAAGCCCTTGCTCCCTGTGGTCCCTCTTATGGCTGCAAACTTCAGCTCATCCCTTTGTCCTAGAACAGGAAACAGGGCCTCTGCTCTCTTGGTAGCTCACAGGTAGCAAAGTCATCACCCTTCTGCTACAATGCTCACATGGCATGTGCTTGCTCCTCCTTGCCCACAATGGTCCCTTGGACCAGGTGTGGTCAGTACAACTGGGCCTGGCATCCTGACACAGTGAAGGATCCTTCAATCTTCTCCTACTCAGCTGCCTGACCTCTCCCACCCTCTACACACTGCTTTGAGGTGAAAGTTCTGGGAGCCAAGAAAGCAGCCTGACTTAGCTGAAGCCAGGGCTTGTTGTTTTTTCAGTGGAGTCTACCTGAAGGTGTTTGCCCTATGATCAGCCAAACCTCCACCCCTGAAGGTCAGGTCTTTCTTAGGGTCCTCAAGCTGGTTTTAGGAGGATAACTGCTTTACCCTGACTTTTAATTATTTCTGCTGCTCAAAGGTCATTTTGAGGCAATATTTTATCTTTTTTGTGGGAGAATTTTAGAAAGTCCAGTATTTCCTGTCCTATTATGTTATGTTCCCAGAATTCTCTCAGAAAAAGAATTTGAAGTTATGTTTCCTGACTCAAATAAAAAATTCTTTACACAGTACATGTATTACTAAGGTGTACCAGATGACCAACAATTGGGATTAAGGCTTAAAAATGGGAAGTAATTTGGCCTACTGTAATGAGAACAAGAATTTGAAGATTTTCCCTACCTCTTTTTTTTTTTTCTTTTTGGAGGGCAATTGGGGTTAAGTAATTTGCCCAAGGTCACACAGCTAGGTTTTTGTTTGTGTGGTTAAGTGTATGAGGCCGGATCCGAACTCAGGTCCTTCTGACTCCAGGGCTGGTGCTCTACTCACTGCACCACCTAGCCACCCTTCCCCTACCTCTTAATAGTCCTAGGGGGGAGTCTGAAGACCTCCTCTGCTTTGAAAGTAAACTCTGTCCCCAATAGGCTGAATGTAATCACAAGGAGCCTGTGATGGAGAGAATATGCTAAAGGGTGCAGCAGAACCCACAGGAAGCTTCCCTACTATGAAGATAAACTCTGCCTCCCCCCTCCCCCCCACTCTAGCTGAATGTAGTCACATGGAGCCTGTGGTGGGAGGAGTTTTGCAGCAGGGAAGCACAACCCATAGGGAAGCTGGTTCAGAGCTAACCAGACTCTGGGGGACAGAGGAGATCAGGCAAGGAGACAGCAAGGTTTGTGAGTAAATATTGATTTTTGTATTGGTTTGTGGGAAGGCTGAAGGATGCTGTGATTCTCAGCATTATTATGGCTTTTGAATATCTTTGGTACTATGATGGAATCAGCTTACTGGTTTTGGGATTCAGTTTTCTGGTGTCTAAATAAATGCTTCAGTTCTATTCCCTATCTGGAGAATCTGGTATATTTTGAGCTCAAACATCATGCGATACTTGTAGTCATGGTCTTTATTGTGATCGTGGGCACTGTAAATATTGCATTGGTGTTACACCTACTTAAAAAAACTTTTCAAGGTTTTTTGTCTTTTTAAAGGTATCAATGTATATAACAGAAAGAACACTGGCTATGGAATTACAGGAGCTGTATTCAAAATCTGCCTCTGATACCCCCTGTATAACCTTTGGCAAGTCACTTAACTTCTCTGGGCCTTAGTTTCCTCATCTGTAAAGTAAAGGTATCAGACTAGCTGGCCTCTGAGATTCTTTTCAGCTCTAAACCTATGATCATATAACTTTATCTTCAGTCATCCTCAGAACATATCTCCCCATTAGATATTATCATCTATATTTTACATTTATGTTTAAAATATTATCACCTACATTTTAAATGTATATCTAAAATAAATATTTTAAATTATACTGAATATTAAAACTGTTCATTTTTATATATTCTTCTCTGGTTTGTAAAGTTAAAAACCCACATTTACTAACTATAGAAAAAAAAGAACACTAACCCAGTAGTATCAGCAGCACATAATACCATGTTGGCTTAGTTGACAAAATTCAATAAAAAGAAAAGCTATTTATTTCCCAAGTATATACAAAGAATGAGTTCTTACCTGTAAAAACTTTTTTACATCAGCAATAATGTCTCTGAAAACAAATTCATCTTTCTGAACCTCAAACCATCCTAACTTGGTAATTTTAGCAATGACTTGAACAAGAGCTTGAATGACAAAGGGAGCCAGTTTGGGTTGGGATGCTATGTAGTTCAGAATATAATTCCCTGTAAAGAAAATATTCTTCATCATTATTAGGATTTTTCAGTACCATACATTTCAGCAATCACGCTACTACCAAAACCAAGTATCTCATGACAAGTTTTTCCAGTGAAAAATTACAGCATTTTTTCCCTTCAGACACTGCATTTCCAACCATCTTTTATTTCAATGGATTGACATAATGAAAGACAACCTAATTTTCCTAAATACAAAGCAAATCTACTTTGTTTACTATTTATATTTTGATTTGACCTCCTAAAATAATTTACTTAGTTCGGGGAATTCTCTCTCAATGGTAACTTTGGAGAGAGCAGTTTCAATTGAATTATGAAGTTTGAGCCATATAGCAGAGGATTTAGAAGACAGTGAGAGAAGAGGAAGGAAAAGTAGTTAGTGTAGTATATATCTCAAGGGATTTAGTCAAGAAAGGGAGGAGAGATCTAGGACAATTAGCTATAGGGATCAAGTGAAAGTTTGTTAAGGATGAGGAGATACAGGCGTGCTGGTAAGCAGCAGAGAAAGAACTAGTAGACAGGAAGAAACTGAAACATGAAAGAGGGAGGATTATAGGAAGTATCTGCTGGAGAATCAGGAGGGGATGAGGTCAAGAATTAGTAAATAAACACTTATTAAGCACCTACTATGTGTCAAGCACTGTGCTAAATGCTAGGATACAGAGGCAAAAGACAGCCCCTTCTCTCAAGGACCTCTCAGTCTAATGGGGAGACAACATACAAATAGCTACAAACAAGCAGTACACAATAAAAATAAGAAATAATTAAAAGGAAGGCACTAGAATTAAAAGGGATTGGAAAAACTTCCTGTAGAAGAAGGGATTTAAGTTGGGCCTTGAAAAAAGTCAGGGAGATCAGTCAGCAGAGATAAGAAAAGAGAGCATTCTAGGCATGGAGGACAGTCAGAGAAAATGCCTGGAGCCAAGCAATGGTAGAATGGCTTGTTCCTGGAACAGCAAAGGAGAGCAGTGACACTGATTACATGGCAGGGAGTAAGGTGTCAGATTGGAAAAGCAGAGGGGTTGGGGCAGGAGTGGAGGGTGGGGAAGGGATTGGGTAATAAAGAGCACTGAACACTAAACAGAGGACTTTGTATTTGATCCTCGAGGCAGTAGGGAGATATATTTTGAGTAGAAGGGTGACATAGTCTTAACTAAGCCTTAGAAAAATCACTCTTGTGGCTGAATGGAGGCTAGACTGGAGTGGGGAGAGAGCTGAGATAGACATACCCACAAGTAGGCTACTGCAGTAGTCCAGGAATGAGATAATGAGAGCTTGCACCAGTGGTAGCATTGTCAGAAGAGAGAAGTGAGATATTTGAGAGATACTGCAAAGGTGAAATGACAAATGTTAACAAAAGATTGGAAATAGGGGTGAGAGAATGAAGAGTCAAGGATGACATTTAGGTTAGAAGCCTGAGGAACGGGGAGGATGATGTTGCTTTTGATGGTAATTGTAAGAGTTTAGGGGGAAAGATAACAAGTTCTGCTTTGGACATACTGAGTTTAAGGTATCTACTAGACATTAAATTCCAGATGTTCGAAAGGCAGTTGGAGATGTGAGATTGGAGGACAGCAGAGAGGTTAGGGCAAGACAGACAGATATGAGAATCATGACCATATGTTAATTAAATCCATGAGAACTGATAAGATCACCAAGTGAAATACTATAGAGGAGGATGTATATTGGGTATGATCTAGATGAGGATTTGGCAAACAAGAATGAGGACTGGCCTGAAAGGTAGGAAAGCTAAGAGAGTGGTGGCCCAAAAAACTAGGGAGAAGACAGTATCAAGGAGAAGAGAATGTCAACAGTGTTAAAGTCTACAAAGAGATCAGGGGGAATGAAGACTGGGGGGAAAACACACTGGATTTGGCAAATAAGAGATCATTGGTAATTTTGGAGAGGGCAGATTCAGTGAAATGATGATGGAAGCAGACTATAAGAAGAAAGTGAGCGAAGAGAAAGTAGAAACACTTATTATAGAAGACCTTTTCAAGTTTAGCCACAAAGGGCAGAAGAGATATAGGGCAATAACTAGTGGGGCTTGGAAGGATCAAACAGGGTTGGTTTTGGGGTTTTTTTTGAGGATGGGCAAGAAATGGGCATATTTGTGGGCAGTAAGGAAGAAGCCAGTAGACAGAGAATGAAGATAAGTGACAGAAGAGGGATGACAGAGGAGGCAATCTACTGGTGATGGGATGAAATAAGATCATGAATGCAGGTAGAGGAGTGAGCCTTGGTAAGGAGTAAGGTCACATCTTCGTGTGAGATGAAGGTGAAGGAAGAGATTGTGACAGAATGAACCTGATCTATATGAGATGAGGAAAATCTTGTGGAAATGAATGTTGAAAACTAAAAATAAATAAATAAATTGGAAAAAAGTATATTTTGTAGGTAGGGTTTGCTTGAGTATCTGTTAGCAAGTTTCTATAGGGTCAAAACAAATTATTAATATATTTTTAAAAATAAAAATAAAGTGATCAATTAATTTCAATTAAATAAGTATTCAATATAGGCTACTATGTGCCAGACACTCAGAATACAAAGACAAAAATGAAACCAGTTCAGCCCTCAAGGAGAGACATTTTATTGGTAGGGAACAACATGTACACAAGACATGCAAACACAAAATATAAACAAAGCAAATATGAAGTAACGGGGAGGGGATACTCACAATTGGGCTAGATCAGAAAAGGTCTCTTAAGAAGTGGTTCTGAAACTTGAAGAAAGTTAGGAATTTCAGGAAATAAGGAAAGAATACTTCTTTTATCAGAATGGGAAATAGCCTGGCCAAAAACAGATGGAGTATTTTATATACAGGGAGCAGCAAGGAGGCCAATTTGCCTGTAATGTAGACATGCGCTAGGGGAAGTAATAGGGAACCAGCTCGGAAAGCTCGTCTGGGGCCAGACTGTGAAGTGTATTAAATGCAAACAGGGTTTATATTTTCTTCTGGGGACAATAGAGACCCACTGCATCTTCCTAAGCCAGAGAGGGTCGTGATTTAGAAATAACAATTCAGCAGCTCTATAGAGGATGAAAGGTGGAGGGCCTGGAGACAGGAAGACCAATTAGAAAACTATTACAGATGTACAGAAGAGAGGTGGTAAAGGTCTGAAGTAATGTGGTGGCTACATCAACAGAGAGAAAGGAACCAAAGTTAACTATTTTAAGGAGGAACAACAAGGAATCAACAAGACTGGCTATGGGGAGTGATAGAGAATAAAGAACACATGATAACTCTGAGGCTGTGAACTTGGTGGCCGGTAAATGGTCAAATCCCAGACGTTAAGGAAATCAAAGGTGTAAGTTTTGGGGCAAAGATAAAGAATTTTGTTACAGAGAAAGAGAATTTGAGACACCTATTGTAAGTCAAGGTGGATTTACTTTTTAAAAAAGCAGAAAATTTGGGGAAGGTCAATCTTCTATGCAATACTTTATCTACTCTATTCCAAAGCAAAAGAAAATAACTTTTCAATCATTTTAGGATTTTGCACCACTGTTCACCTCCATCAGGGAAGATAATCCACCCTAGACTCCTCTTTAAAAGTCAAGAACCAGGGGCAGCTAGGTGGCGCAGTGAATAGAGCGCCGGCCCTGGAGTCAGAAGGACCTGAGTTCAGAGCCGGCCTCCGACACTTAATCCACACAAACAAAAAAAACCTAACCGTGTAACCTTGGGCAAGTTACTTAACCCCAATTGCCCTAAAGGGGCGGCTAGGTGGCGCAGTGAGTAAGAGCACCGGCCTCGGAGTTGGGATGACCCGAGATCAGATCCGGCCTCAGAAAATGAGCACCCACACACAAATAATGACTAGCCGTGTAACCTTGAGCAAGTTACTTAACCCCAATTGCTTTAAAAAAAAAATCAAGAACCAAAAGATTTTTAAAAATATCAGGAACACATAACACACATCTGACTTCAGCAAAACATTTAGACAAAAACTGCCTTTTCAAATATTATTTTGTAAAGAGCACAATAAAGTACTTACGGATATCTATCCTTTGTTCAATATGTAGAGGAGTCACTCTGCTGACAAGTTTCGAAAGGCATGTTGCTGCAAGTAGCTGAGAATAGGATGTCTGCAAAAAATTTTTTTTGCATTTTTAATTAATTTTCACTAGACCAAATGAAAGAAGAAAGAACAGGTCAAATTATTTGTGTTCCAAATTTTAATGCTTTGGAATGCCATTTTTTTTCTTTTCCTTTTAACTTTATTCAAAAAAATTTTAACCATGGTAAAAGGCATCAAATTTCTAAGAGAAAAAAGTGGTAAGATATGCCACCTCAAATAAGTTCAAGGAATCACAGAAATGAACTACTGAATCAAAGAATAGTAGACCTAGAAAATATGAGGACACAAACAAAAAGAGGGGCAGCAACTCATCCAAGGTCATAAAGCTGATCAACAAAGAAGCAAGAACATCTGAAGTCTCATGATTCAAAAATTAGCCTGAGTCTGAATAGAAGAAAGATTTTCAGTCAGTTTATAATCACTGAATAAGAACCTATTAAATACCTACTTTGGGATTTTAAACTTATCATCTGAAGTCCCTTAATCTCTCTGAGTCTGTTTCCTCATCTGGTTTATTGTGAGGAACAGATTAAAAGGCTTCTTTTTCTTTTTTTACTAACTAATAAACTAATAAAGATTTTTTGAACACTTTAAATAGTACATAAATGTCAATTATTATTATTAAATCATTTCCTATTAAACAAAAAATGTATTTTAATTTTATGGATCTCTTCAGAAGTCTCCATTTTAACCTGTGATTATAGGTATATTTTCAAATGATTTACAATTTAGATAAAACTCAACAAATTTTTAACATAAAAAAATTTATACTTTGTCTTTATAGACCTAGCTCTCATGAATTTCAAATAGATGCTTGATTTTAGTTAGTCAGTTTTGGGTAAAATTTTAAAACTTTAGGAAGTAAAATGAATAAATGTTTATCCAAGCCAACCATTTCCCTAGTCTCTATCTGGTTGCAAGGTGACCATCCTTTCCTCCTGGATACTCTCTTTTCTCTGGGTTTTCATGCCACAATTCTCTTCTGGTTGTTCTCCTACTTATAGAACTGCTCCTGCTTCGTTTCCTTTGTTAATTTTCGTCTATATCACATCTCCTAATTGTGAATGCTCCCCTAGGCTAGATATTCTGCTCTTTATATATATTACTTCTTGGTGACACTTTCATGTCACATGGATTACATTATAATCTCTATGATGATGATTTTTAGACCTATATATCACTGCCTCCTGAGCTTCAGTCCCATATCACCAACTCCCTATTGGACATTTCAAACTAGATGTACCACAGACATCTAAATTCATTTTTCCAAAATTGAACATGCTATCTTTTCCCCCAAAACCAATCCTCTTCCACACTTTCCTTTTCTCTGTAGAAAACAACACCATCCAGACTCTAAACTTTGGAATTACCCACAATTCCTTATTTTCCCTCACCCTAAATGTCCTGTCTATTGACAAATCTTTGTATTTCTACCTTCACAGCTACTTCTCTCCACTCATACAGCTACCACTTTAGTTCAGGCCCTCATCTCTCATTTAGATTACTGCATCAGATTGCCATTTGGTCTCCCTTTCTCAAATCTCTCAACACTCTAGGTTCATCCCACTTAAAGTTGCCATGGTGATTTTCCTTAAGTGCACATTTAGTCAAGTTTATCTCCATGGTCTAAGGATAACATTCTTACTCTGCTGACCAGCTGGATACATATTTGTAATCTCTGAGTGCATCTTCTCTTTCTTTTTATGTCTCATTACATTTCTTGGCCTTTAATGACATTAGATTAATATAGTAGTTGCCCAACTGTGGCTATGAAAGACTGGGATGAGGTCAGGTAAAAAAGACTGTTTATACTCTAGAGCAACAGCATCCCTAGGTATGGGGTCCCAGCAGATCTACTAATTATCATCATTCAAAAAAAATAATCTTGGACTATGTCTGACATACTCAGAACTCTTCCCTTAAATCTGAGTTTTATTTATTAGTGTTTTTGCTTTATTTTCTTAAGTATTCTTTAACATTTTAAAGAAGTTAATAGTAAACTGGATTCCTCTTCTAGAAAAAAAAATTCAGGTTGTCATTCAACCCTTTTTGTTTTTTGGCTTTTTGGAGGGCAATTGGGGTTAAGCGACTTGCCCAAGGTCACACGGCCAGTAAGTGTGTCAAGTGTCCAAATTTGAACTTGGGTCCTCCTGACTCCAGGGTCAGTGCTCTATTCACTGTGCCACCAAGCTGCCCCATTATTCAACCTTTCTAATAAAGGGTAGGTATGATTACCCTTTTAGTTCTAGATCTATGATCTTATGACCCTAAGTGTCTAAATTTCCCCTCATTCTCACTCAGACTTTTCCTCTAGATTTTCCTACCTCCTTCCTTTCTCACTCTAGAATTCTATAGCTACAAATTAAGCACTGTATAGATTATCTATCATTTTATATTATCTATACTTTGTATCTACTACCACTGATAATGATATTTTAAAATTAGTTCAATCACATATATCAAATATACTTACTGTTCCTTGTTCTAATAAAAGCTGACACTTGCTGAGACAATCTGGACTGTCAATAAGTTCTAGCAACACTTTCTCAGCTTGTATTCGTTGTGAAAGATCAGTCCCTACATAGAGGTGATTACATAATACTTCCAGCTCATTCAAACTCTGAAAAAAAAATAAAATGTTCAATTAGACTGCATACTTATAATATCCATTAAATTGCTAATAAAATCATATGAATGTGGAGATAACAAACAGGCAGTGGGAAAATAAAAATACTTCTAATTCACATTATCTTTAAAATTTCAGCACTTTGATTTGTCCTGCTATAAAAGAATAATCATCACCACTATCACAGTGGTACTGGGAGGTTAGTTAGATTAATAGATTTGGATCTGGAAGACACTTCAGAGGTCATCTAGACTAACCTATCACTTCACAGATGAAGAAACTCACATATTTATTTTGTTTATAAAATAAATTCTTATCTGAATCAAGAGGGCACAGGGAGAGTTTAAAATAATAATAAAAGGAAGGCTGTTAATTCAATCATATCTAACCCTATCATTTTTCCAGAGCTCAGAGAGGGGCAGTGATTTGTCTAAGATCATGTAGTTGTAGCCATATCTAGAAATAGAACCTCTGTCTTCTTAGTAACTCCGTGCTCTTTCCACTAGACTACAGAATGTTCTTGATCAAAAACAAGTTCTTGATAACATGGAAAAATTCTATACCATCACTACGATGTTACCTTTAGAAAAACAACCTCTCAGGGAATACATTTTCAGAAATTACATTAAATGCACTATTGTTTTATTCTGGAGATCGCAGGAGAAGACAGGCCAAACAGTTGCCACACATAATAGGTAAGGCTCATTCCTGCCAGGTAACCAAAACCTGGGACCTCAAAAGCTCCATGATTAGTGACTGGTAAGACCCGGTGAATATTTAATTCATTTATTCATTCAGCAAACATTTATGAAGCCCCTGTGTTCAGTACTCAGTATAAAGGCTATGAAAGGTCAGAATTACAAAATGTCAGAGCTGTAGGGAAACTTGATATCCTTCCATCTTGGTCATAGTAAAGAGTTGTAGTATGGATGATGATTTTGCAAAGGAGTAATCAAAATTAGGTTGGAGAATTATAGCTATCTTTAAGAATTTGAAGGGTTTATTGTGCTTGACTATAAAAGAAGAGGATTTAGGTCCTACGGAAAGAAAAACTGCCTTACAACAATCCGAGCTATCCAAATGTGAGTAGGATGAACTGCCATGGGAACCAGCAGGTTCCTTTCTAGAAATCTTCAATCAAAGGTTAAATAGTCACTTGTAGGGATTCTTTTTTTGTTGTTGTTGTTAAACCCAATTTATTTTTCAGTTTCAAATTCTCTCCCTCCCCTTACCCTTTCTCCACCCACTGAGAAGGTAACAAATATAATATTCCTCATACAAATGAAGCCAAGAAAAACATACTTCTGCATTATCCATGTTCCAAAAAGTAAAGAAGGGAAGGAAGGGGAAGATGATTCTGGGGCAGTGCAGAGGCCCGGAAGACAACCTGGGGCAGTGTAGAAGCCCACACACTGCAGCACACCGAGGCCTGGACAAGGCCTGATTAATCTGGCAGCAAGCTGACCCACCAACCACAAGGGCCACTGCCAGGCCTATCACTGCAGGGCTGGGACTAGACAGAGCAGGGTAAAAGTCAAATGAAGCCCCCTGCCAGGGGAAGCAGGTACTCCTGGGACTACCAATCCATAGCCTAGAAATTTAAAAAGCCCCTATCTGGACTTCCAGGGACCAGGATGGCGAGTGAACCCTGGCTGCTCCAATACCCCACTCTGACCCTGAAAACATAATAATTATTGCCCCGGGGCAAAACTTTAAACAGTAAAGGCTTGGGAACTCTAGAGGAAGGGTATGGCTAGGACCCTGCCTCAAAATGGGCAAAAAGCAGACTGCAAAGACAAAGACTCTGGAGTCCTACTATAGTGAGAGAGAGGAACCAAATTCAGAGGGAAACAGTGATGACCAACATCCACAACTAAAGCCTCAACAAGGAACTGGTCTTAGGCACAGAAAGCTTTCTTAGATGAGCTCAAAAGGAACTTTGAAAACCAAATGAGAGAGATAGAAGATAAAATGAATAATTCTTTTAAAATCAAAATTGCAAAATTAGAAAAACATTACAATGAAGAAAACAGCTCCTTAAAAAGAAAAATGTGTGATATGGAAAAGGAGCTCCAAAAACTAACTGAAGAAAATAATTCACTAAAAACTAGAATCAACCAAATTGAAGCGAATAACTCTATGAGGAACCAAGAATTAGTCAAACAAAACATCAAGAATTAAAAATTAGAAAAAGAGGTAAAATATCTCAAAGGAAAAATAACTGACCTGGAAAACAGATCCAGGAGAGATAATCTGAGAATCATAGGCCTAGCAGAAAATCATGATGAAAAAATGAGCCTGGACAACATCTTCCAAGAGCTCATCAAGGAAAACTGCCCTGAGATACTAGAAGCAGAGGGTAAAATAGAAATTGAGAGAATCCTCCAGACACCTCCTGAAAGAGATCCCAAATTGAAAAGTCCATGAAATGTTGTGGCCAAACTCGAGAACTACCAGGTAAAGGAGTAAATACTAAAGTGGCCAGAAAGAAACAATTCAAATATCATAGAACCACAGTGAGGATTGCACAGATCTGGCAGCTTCTACACTGAAACATCAGAGGAAGTGGAATACAATTTTTCCCAAGGCAAAAGAGCTCAGGTTACAACCAAGAATCACCTACCCAGCAAAACTGAAGATATTTTTCCAGGCAAGGAGATGGTCATTCAATGATATAACATATTTCCAGACCTTTCTGATGAAAAAGCCAGAGCTCAATGGAAAATTCAATCTCCAATAATGAGATGCAAGAGAGACATAGAAAGGTAAACAAGGAAAACACACACACACACACACACACACACACACACACACAGTTATTTAATAAGAGCAAACTGTTTATAGACAAGTAGAGGGTATGGGTATAAATTACACAAAATGACGATTATTAAGGGCTACAAACGGACTGCAATGGAAGAAGAGGAAAGAATGAAGTGGAAAAGGGTAAATTATGCCACACAAAGAGGTATAAAAACAATATAATAGAGGGAAAGAAGGGAGGGTGATGAGCATTATATGTGCTTTCCCCTCATTGGTTCTGGTGCAAGGAGGGAATAACACAACCAGTTAAGCATAGGACTCTATCAAGAAGAGACACAAAATATATCATAACAGAGGGAAAGAGGGGAGGGAGAGGAGCTTTACAAGAGGTCTGTTCTTGTCAATCTTGGTTCGAAGAAGAAATAACATACTACATTAAGTATAAAAATCTATCATATCCCACAGGTAGTAGGAGGGGGGAAGAGCTAAACAAGGTGGGGTGGTTAGAAGGGAGGGAAAAAGTAAGGGGGAAGGGGAGAGAAGGGGAAAGGGGCTGATAAGAAGGGAGTACTGAGGGAGGCGGAGGTCAAAAGGAAAACTCTTAAGGAAGGCAAGGGAGAAGGGAAGAAAAACAAAAGCATAAAAAGGGGAGGGAATAGGATGGAGGGAAAGAGACAGATTGTAATCATAACTATGAACATGAATGGGATGAACTCTCCCAAAAAACAGAGGTAGATAGCAGAATGGATTAAACACCATAATCCTACAATATGCTGTTTACAAGAAACACATCTGAAATAGAAGGATACACACAGGGTAAAGGTAAAAGGCAGGAGTAAAATATATCATGCCTCAGCTAAAGTAAAAAAAGCAGGGGTAGCAATCCTTATCTCAGATAAAACAAAAGCAAAAATTGATCTAATTCAAAGAGGTAAGGAAGGAAACTATATCTTGCTAAAAGGCACCATCGAGAATGAAGCAATATCATTACTTAACATATATGCACCAAGTGGTATAGCATCCAAATTCCTAGAGGAGAAGGTAAGGGAATTAGAGGAAGAAACAGATAGCAAAACTATACTAGTGGGGGACCTTAATCTCTCTAAAATTGATAAATCCAACCTCAAAATAAACAAGAAAGAAGTTAAGGAGGTGAATAGAATTTTAGAGAGGGTAGGTATGATAGATCTCTGGAGAAAACTGAAGGGAGATAAAAAGGAAAATACTTTCTTCTCAGCAGTACATGGCATATACACAAAAATCGACCATGTACTAGGACATAAAAACCTCACAATTCAGTGCAGAAAGGCAGAAATATTAAATCCATCATTCTCAGATCATGATGCAATAAAATCATATGTAACAAAGGGCCATGGAAAGGTAGACTAAAAACTAATTGGAAACTAAACAATTTAATCCTAAAGAATGAGTGGGTCAAACAAGAAATTATAGGGGCAGCTAGGTGGCGCAGTGAATAGAGCACTGGCCCTGGAGTCAGGAGGACCTGAGTTCAAATCCGGCCTCAGACACTTAACACAAAAACTAGCCTGTGACCTTGGGCAAGTCACTTAACCCCAATTGCCCTCCAAAAAGCAAAACAAAACAAAACAACTGAATTAATAAAACTAAGAGCTGGTTTTATGAAAAAAAAAACAATAAAATTGATAGACCCTTAGCAAATATGATAAAAGAAGAAGGAAGAAAACCAAATTATGGTATCAAAAATGAAAAGGGTGAATCTATCTCCAATGAAGAGGAAATTAAAACAATAATTAGGAATTATTCTGCCAAATTATATGCACATAAATTTGACAATCTTAGCAAAACGGATGAATATTTACAAAAATATATGTTGCCCAGATTAAATGAAGAGGAAATAAATTACTTAAATAACCCCATCTCAGAAAAAGAAATTGAACAAGCCATCAGTGAACTCCCTAGGAAAAAATCTCCAGGGCCAGACAGATTTACTAGCCAATTCTATCAAACATTTAAAGAATAATTGATTCTAATACTCTACAAACTATCTGGGAAAATTAGCAAAGGAGTCCTACCAAATTCTTTTTATGACACAAACATGGTACTGCTACCTAACTCAGGAAGAGATAAAATGGAAAAAGAAAATTATAGACCAATTTCCCTCAGGAATATAGGTGCAAAAATTTTAAATAAAATATTAGCAAAAAGACTACAGTAACTGATCACAAGAATAATACACTTTGATCAGGTAGGATCAAATAATACACTTTTATCATTCCAGGAATGCAAGGATGGTTTAATATTAAGAAAACCATCAGTATAATTGATCATATCAACAATAAAACTAGCAGGAACCACACAATTATCTCAATAGATGCAGAAAAGGCTTGTAACAAAGTACAACATCCATTCCTATTGAAAACACTAGAAAGTATAGGAATAAGTGGAGCCTTCCTTAAAATAATAAGTAGCATCTATTTAAAGCCATGAGCAAGTATTATATGTAATGGGGATAAGCTAGAAGCATTTCCAATAAGATCAGGGGTGAAACAAGGGTGTCCACTACCACCCCTCTTATTCAATCTGGTACTAGAAATGTTAGCAGTAGCAATTAGAGAAGAAAAAGAAATCAAAGGAATCAAATTAGGCAAAGAAGAGACCAAGTTGTCACTCTTTGAGGATGATATGATGATACACTTAGAGAATCCTAAAGAATTAAGTAAAAAAACTACTTGAGGAGACAAGAAATAAATTTGGCAAAGTTGCAGGATATAAAATAAACCCACATAAATCCTTGGCATTCCTGTATATTTCTTTTTTTTTTTTTTGCACTTTTTGGAGGGCAATTGGGGTTAAGTAACTTGCCCAAGGTCACATGGCTAGGTTTTTGTTTGTGTGTGTTAAGTGTCTGAGGCTGGATCCGAACTCAGGTCCTTCTGACTCCAGGGCCGGCACTTTACTCACTGCACCACCTAGCCGCCCCCATTCCTGTATATGCAATTGGGGTTAAGTAACTTGCTCAAGGTTACACGGCTAGTCATTATTTATGTGTGGGTGCTCATTTTCTGAGGCCAGATCTGATCTCGGTCATCCAAACTCCGAGGCCGACGCTCTTACTCACTGCGCCACCTAGCCGCCCCTTTAGGGCAATTGGGGTTAAGTAACTTGCCCAAGGTTACACGGCTAGGTTTTTGTTTGTGCGGATTAAGTGTCGGAGGCCGGCTCCGAACTCAGGTCCTTCTGATTCCAGGGCCGGCGCTCTATTCACTGCGCCACCTAGCCGCCCCCCTGTATATTTCTAATGAAATCCAACAGCAAGAGATAGAAAGAGAAATCCCATTTAAAGTTACTGTAGACATTATAAAATATTTGGGAATCTACCTGCCAAAACAAACCCAGGACCTATATGAACACAACTTCAAAACACTTTTCACACAAATAAAGTCAGATGTAACTAATTGGAAAAACATCAATTGCTCATAGCTGGGTCGGGCTAATATAATAAAAATGACAATTTTACCTAAATTAAATTACATATTTAGTGCCATACCAATAAAATTACCAAAAAATTACTTTATAAAACTATAAAAAATAGTAACAAAACTCATTTGGAAGAACAAAAGGCCCAGAATATCAAGGGAATTAATGAAAAGAAATGCTAGGGAAGGTAGCCTACCTATACCAAAGCTTAATTGGTATTAGAAAGCAGCAGTCATTAAAACTATTTGCTACTGGCTGAGGAATAGAGCAGTGGATCAATGGAATAGATTGGGTACAGGAGACTCAGCAGTCAATGACTATAATAATCTACTCTTTGATAAACCCAAAGAACCCAGTTTTGGGGAGAAGAACTCACTATTTGACAAAAATTCCTGGGAAAACTGAAATAACTATATGGCAGAAACTGGGCATAGACCATTATCTAACACCATATGCCAAAATCAAGTCTAAATGGGTGTATGATCTATATAAAGGCTGATACTGTGAGCAATCTGGGAAAGCAAGGAATAGTTTACCTGTCAGATTTATGGAGAGGGGAAGACTTTATAACCAAACAAGAATTAGAGAGCATTATAAAATGCAAAATGGATAGCTTTGATTACATGAAATTAAAAAGCTTCTGTACAAACATTAGCCAATGTAACCAAGATTAAGAGGGAAGTGGGAAATTGGGAAAGAATTTTTACAACCAGTGTCTCTGATAAAGGCTTCATTTCTAAAATATACAGAGAATTGAGTCAAATCTATAAGAATACAAGTCACTCCCCAATTGATAAATGGTCAAAGGATATGAACAGGCAGTTCTCAGAGGAAGAAATTAAAGATATCTATAAGCATGCGAAAAAATGTTCCAAATCACTATTGATTAGAGAAATACAAATCAAAACAATTCTGAGGTACACATCTCACCTGTCAGATTGGCTAAGATGACAAAACAGGAAAATGATAAATGCTGGAGAGGATGTGGAAAAATTGGAACACTAATACATTGCTGGTGGAACTGTGAACTGATCCAACCATTCTGAAGAGCAATCTGGAACTATGCCCAAAGGACTATATGTAACTTCATATCCTTTGACCCAGCAATACCACTTCTAGGGTTGTATCCCAAAGAGATCATAGAAGCGGGAGGAAGACCCATATGTACAAAAATATTTATAGCAACTCTTTTTGTGGTGGCAAAGAATTGGAAATTAAGTGGATGCCCATCAATTGGGGAATGGCAACAAGTTATGGTATATGATTGATTTCATATTTATCTGAGGAGGCTTATACGAACTGATGCTGAGTGAGAAGAACAGAACCAGGAGAAATCTGTACACAATTACAAACATAATATATGTGTGATGACCAACTTTGATAGACTGAACTCTTCTCAGAAATGGAGGGCTATAAGTATACCCCAAAAGACTCACAATGGAGAGAGATGTCTACATACAGAGAAAGAACTAGAAAGAACAGAGTTTGAATGCAGATTGAAGCAAATGGCCCACTCTCTTTCTTTTTCTTGTTTGGTTTTGTTTCCTTTTTCCCATTGTTCATTCCATTCAATACAATCCTTTTTCATAACCTGACCAATGTCTAATGTGAAAGTATCTGCAGATCCTATACCTGAATGTATGCCACCATGGGAGGGGGAGGGCAGAGAGGGGAGGAAAATTTGAAATTCAAAGAAATGTGGAACTGAATCTTGTAAACTAAAGTAAACAAACAAAATAATAAAGACAAAAATAAATTTAAAAAAGAAGGGAAGGAAGGAAGGAAGTGAGGAAGGAAGGAAGGAAAGAAGGGAGGAAGGAAGGAAGGAAGGAAGGAAGGGAGGGAGGGAGGGAGGGAGAAAAATATGCTTCAATCTATACTCTGAGTCCATCATCTCTATCTGGAGGTGGATAGCATTTTTCAGCATGTAACTGCAATAGATAATTGCACTGAACAGAGATGCTAAGTCTTTCACAGTTGATTATCTTTACAATTTTGCTGTCACTGAATAAATCATTCTGATTTTCCTCACTTAGTTTTGTATCCGTTCAGATAAATCTTTCCAGGTTTTCTGGAAACCATCCCTTTCATTACTTTTTTTTTTTTTTTTTTAAAGCAATTGGGGTTAAGTAACTTGCTCAAGGTTACACGGCTAGTCATTATTTATGTGTGGGTGCTCATTTTCTGAGGCCGGATTTGATCTCGGGTCATCCCAACTCCGAGGCCGGCGCTCTTACTCACTGAGCCACCTAGCCACCCCTTTTAGGGCAATTGGGGTTAAGTAACTTGCCCAAGGTCACACGGCTAGATTTTTGTTTGTGTGGGTTAAGTGTCTGAGACCAGATCCGAACTCAGGTCCTTCTGACTCCAGGGCCGGCGCTCTACTCACTGTGCCACCTAGCCTTTCATTACTTCTTATACAGTGGGAGAAGAGAGTTTCTGATGTCAGGGTCCTCTTCCAGAACAAAAGAAAAACCACAACAATACAATAGTGTTTAATTAACACTTCTGGGGATTATTGTTCAGGAACCAGTTGCAATAAATGGTCTCTGAAGTTCCTTCCAACTGAGCTTTTGTGATTTTTCTCATCTCTTCTGTCCACACTCTTCTAGATCAGAACTCTCTCCTCTAATTCAGTTTTAAATTATAAAACGGTTAATTTACTAAAAGGAGCTTTCCGTTTCTTTCTAATCCTTAATCCTACCAATTCCTGAGTTAGAAACAACCATCATGTTTTCTTGATCCTCTTATCCACTCATGTAACTATTTTTCAGCTGGAGATTTTCCCTCTCCTATAGCACTCTGATCTTCAGAATCAACATAACAGATATTATATACCCAAAAAAGGCAAGGAATTGGAGCTCTTTTTCCCCTTTCCTCAGTACCATCTCAGAAACTCAGAAATGAAAGGGACCTCAGACAGCATCTCATCTAGCCCATATTTGTGCAGAAATCTCAGCAACAGGGGGGCGGAGGCAAGATGGCAGAGTAGAAACAGCACTTCCAAGGTACTCTCTCCCACACCACTTCAAAATCATGTAAAAGGGGACTCTGAACAACTTCTGGAGCTCCAGCACCCACAGAATGACACAGAGAAGCTGACCTCCTGCTGAGGACAGCCCAGCAGCCCTGCAGGAAGGACCAGCGCAGCGCTCTGGGAAGCAATAGTGCAGCACTCTGGGAGACAACAGCACAGTGCTCTGGGAGCTGAGCCCAGGCCTGCTTGTGAGTCCCAGTTTTAGCCCCAGGGCAGCCAGGCCAGCAGCCGGCTGGAGGGACCCCAGAACACACGCAGCTGTGGCAATTCCAGAATTATCAACACAATTATGCCTAGGACAAAGTGAGAGGTTAGTGCCCTATGGACTTTGGGACCAGTATTTGAGGAACATGTCGGCTTCTTCCCCTGGGGGCAAGAAGCAGCTGAGGAGACTAGGCACAGACACCATTTTGCAGCTTCAGCTCCTGGCCTGCGAACTATGAGGGGATCTAGTGATCAGTCTTGGGGGGGTAATTGTTCTTGCTTTAACCTTCCTGGATCTGGATTGCAGTCTGGGGTAGAGGTCTTGGGGTGGGTATCCAGCTTGCCAGAGCATGTGGAGGCTTCACAGAGGCCACCCAACTAATACCTCTGGCAGTTGAGAAGACCCTAACGTTTGGGAAGGAAGCTCCCCTGTCTGGTGGCAGAGTCCTACTGTGGCAACAAGCCCAAAAGTCAAGTAATTGAGTGGCAACATGCCTAGGAAAAGGAAATAAAATAAACAGAAAAATTCAACATTAGACTCCTATTTTGGGGGCAAAGAGGATCAAAGCATGGAACAGGAGGAGGACTGTAAGGCCAGAAATCCTGCACCAAAAGCCCCAAATGAAAATATGAGCAGGTTACAGGCCACAGAGGACCTTAAGGAGTATTTTTAAAACCAAATAAGAGAAGTGGAGGAAAAATTGGGAAGAGAAATGAGAAGGATGCAGGAAAAGTATGAAATGAGAGTCAACAGCCTGACTGAGGAAAATAACACCTTAAAAAATAGACTAACTCAAATGACAAAGGAGGCCCAAAAGGGTAATGAGGAGAAGAATGCCTTAAAAAGCCAAATTTGCCAGAAGGAAATAGAATCTCAAAAGCTCACTGAGGAGATTCATT
Organism: Gymnobelideus leadbeateri; assembly: GCA_011680675.1. Classification (NCBI taxonomy): domain Eukaryota; kingdom Metazoa; phylum Chordata; class Mammalia; order Diprotodontia; family Petauridae; genus Gymnobelideus; species Gymnobelideus leadbeateri. The sequence continues at coordinate 368,299 of WOXC01006892.1, read as the reverse complement.
CCTTCAGAGTTAGACTGGAGCAAATGGAAGCTAGTGACTTTATGAGAAATCAAGATGCTGTTAAGCAGATCCAAACAAATGAAAGAATAGAAGGCAATGTGAAATATCTCATGGGAAAAACCACTGACCTGGAAAAGAGATGCAGGAGAGATAATTTTAAAATTATTGGACTCCCTGAAAGCCATGATCAAAGAAAGAACCTAGAAATCATCCTTCAAGAAATTCTCAAGGAAAATTTCCCTTATGTTTTAGCCCCAGAGGGGGAAATAGAGGTTGAAAGAATCCACCATTCACGTCCTGAAAAAGATCCCCAAAAGAAAACTCCTAGGAATATTATAACCAGGTTCCAGAATCCCCAGATCAAGGAGAAAATAGTGTAAGCAGCCAGGAAGAAACAATTTCAATACTGTGGAAACACAATCAGAATAGCACAGGACCTGGCAGCTTCTACACTGAGGGATCGAAGGGCATGGAATATGATATTACAGAGTGCAAAAGAGCTGGGATTGAACCCAAGGGTCACCTACCCAGCAAAACTATTTTGTTTCAGGGGAAAATATGGTCATTCAGTGGAATAGAGGACTTTCAAGCATTCTTGAAGAAAAAACCAGAGTTGAATAGAAAATTTGACATCCAGACACAAGAAGCAAGAGATGCCTGAGAAGGTAATCAGGGAAAAGAAATCAAAAGGAACTTATCAAAGTTGAACTATTTACATTCCTATATGGAAAAACAATAACTGTGACTGATGAAATCTTTCTCAGTATGAAAATAATGGAAGAAGGGTGTATGGTCATATGAATACATATGTGAATGTGTGTGTATATGTTTACAGTTATATATGGATAGAGGGCATAGGTTGAATTTGTTGGGAAGGGAGAATACTCAAGGGGTGAAATTATGAGGTGAGAGAGGAAAGTGGCAAGAGGAGATGGGGAGAGACAGGGCAGGGTAAACTATCTCATGTAGAAGAAGCAAGGGGAAGTAGCTGCAGGGGAGGGGAAGAACAGGAAGGCAAAAAGGCAAAACCATATTCTCACTGAATTTGGCTCAGGGAGAGAATGACATACATACTAAATGGGATATCTCACCCTGCAGCAGAGTAGGGGGAAGGGGGACAAGAGGGGGATGATGGAGGGGAGGGCATTCTGGGGGGAGGGGAGGTTGGAAGTACCCACTTTCGAAGAGGGACAGGATCAAAGTAGGGAATGGACCAGGTGGGGGGTGGGATGGGTGGGAGGGAATTATAAGCAGCCTTTTACAATATATCTACTATGGTAATGTTTTGCATAGCTATACATGTACAACACATACTGAATTGTTTATCTTCCCAGAGGGAATGGGTGACAAGGGAGGAAGGGAATGGATCTGAAATTTGAAGTTTTAAAATTAAATGTTTCAAATATATATAAATACTATTATTAATACTGTTTTGCATGCAATTGGGAGATAAGACATGCAGGCATTGGGGCACAAAGATTCACCTTGCCCTAATGATAAAGTCGAAGGGAGAATGGGAGAAGATATAGGAGAAAGCAGATTGGATGAGGGGATATTTTGTGGGACTGCTATTCTGGGGTGGTGGGTAGGGGGAAAATAGGGAAAAAAATTGTAACTCAAAATCTGGTGGAAATGAATGATGTAGACCAGAAGTTAATAAAGCATTTGTTTAAATAGCAAAAAAAAAAAAAAGAAATCTCATCAATAATATCTCTAGTACATGGTCAGCATGCCTTCATATGACGTTCTTAGTAAGGTAGTAACTACTATTTCCCAGGCCAACACACACTTTGAAATAGCTCCAACTATCAGAAAATAATGTTTTTCTTACATTGAACTGATCTGCTTCTCTAGAAATACCTATTGCTCTTAGTCCTTCCCTGTAGGCCTAAGCAAAACAAAAGTAATTTCTCTTCCACAGGATAGCCCTTCAAATAGATGAAAGACAGTTATCATGTGTCCTTAAAAGATTCTGTTCTTCCAATTCCCCATATTATACCAAAATGTTTATAGAAGCACTTTTTGTGGAAGCAAAGAAATAGAAACAAAGTAGACACCCATAAACAGGAGGACTAAACACATTATGCTACATGAATATAATATTGTATTATGTACTGTAAGAAATGATGAATGTGAGAAAAACAGAGAAACATGGAAAAATTTACATGCTCTGATACAGCATATAGTAAGCAGAGCCAAGAAAGCAATATGCATAATGAATGAAATAATGTAAATGGAAAGGACAATCACAAAACAAGAAAAAGTGAATAATGAAAAATTACAAAGAATAAGCATGGCACCAAATTAGAAAGATGAGAAAAAATCCTCCCCCCCAACACACACACACACACACACACACACACACACACACACTCTCCTTTGCAGAGGTGAAAGGTCCACAGGTATGGAATATTGTCTATATTTTCAGATTTTTTTCAGAGGTACTAATTAATTTTGCATATTATTTATTTCTTCCTCTTCTGAGAGAAATTCTGGTGATGTAAAAAAAAGCAAACAAACCTGAAAGATAGAAGTTAAAAGGTGTTTAAATTTTTTAAATAAACATTCTCTTGTCAGATTAAACAATATCTGGAAAATGTTGATAATAGTTACCTTGCCCTTCTTCAGGGGATCCTTTCCCCTAGCTTGCCTTGTCCCCTACCACATCCAAACTCTCAGAGCTGGAAAGAACCTTAAGGACTACTTAATTTAACCTCCACCTGAACAGAAATTCTGACTACCTCCTCAATAGGTGATTATGCAGCCTCTGTCTGCTATGATGACCATTCAGACCTCTAGTGGTAAAGAACCTATTACCTTAGATAGCTTTTATTTTACCAGCTCCACCTCTTAAAGCAGTGCTTTACATTTCTGAACACTCAAATTGCTAAATTTTTTCCCTACATTAAGCCCAATCCCTCCAGGTACTTCTCCTAGTTCAGTCCTTTGGAGCCAAGTGGAACAAGTTCCATTCAATTCGACAAACACATATTAAAAACTTAGCATATATAAGGTGCTATGCTAGATACCAGAAATCCAAAGACCAAAAAGAAAAATAGCTCATTTCCTCAAGAATACATTCTATTATAAATTTAATCTCTCTTCAATATGACAGCCTTTTAAAACCTTGAAAGCCACCATCATGTTTTCCTACTCTTCCCATCCCATTTTTTTCTCAGGGTTAAATGTCAGCATTTTTTTCCCCAACCAATTTTCATAAGCCATGGTCTCTAGTAAATAGTCACTGTATTCAAGGGACTGTACTTGGTTCCACAGGGGATACAAAGATAAATAATACAAGGTCTTTATTCTCAAAAAATTTACACTTTAAGAGATGAAACAATACACACAAACACAAAACTATGCTACAAAATAGAATGTAATAAATGCTAAAATACCAATACAAAATTTATAATATTAGAGTTTGGGAAGCAATACAGTACCTGGAATATAGTAAATGCTTGATAAATGCTTGCTGATTGATTGGTATATAACTGAAGGGAACCTGGGAAGGCTTTAAGCATGTATGGACAAATGTACAATATAATAATAAATATAACTTATAATAATGTAAACATAAATAAATAAAATAAACAAATAAATAAAAATAACAGGCAGAGAACCTAGAAAAATCAGATGAAAGAAAATGTCAGTAAAGATATGGCATCTGGAAAGCTCCAGTGATATCAACCAATCAATCGATAAGAATTTATTAAACCCCTAGTATGTGCCAGGCACTGTGTTAAGCAAGTTCTGGGGTTGTAAGTATAGAGAATGAAAAAATCCTTACTCACAAAGAGCTTATATTGTAAGAGATATAAAATTTACATCATATATATATACATATATATATATATATAAAACTTAAAGCATAAATATAAAGTGAACAGATGCAAAATATAACAATACAAGATAGTTTGAGGAGGTCACTAGCACTTGGTGTGTGTGTGTGGTGGGAGGGGGGGGGGTCCATGCAAAAGATAGTGCTTGACCTAGATCATAAAAGAGATTCTATGATGTGGGGTGAGGGTTGGAACAGACCAAGTCTAATCTCTCTTCCACATGATATCCCTTCAAGTAGTTGTGTTTGTCTTTCATTTTTGAAGAGGACCATGGCATGAGGGAACTGATGACATGATTTGCAGTTGACTTTGATTTGAAGACAACCATCAAATCTGTCCTCTGCCTTCTTTTCTCCAGATTAAACATCTCCAGCCCCTTCCTTTCCTCATGGTAGAATCTCAAGGCTCTTCATCATCCTTACCATCCTCTTCTAGTCAACCTCTAGCTTGCCAATGTTCTCCCTAAAACATGGCACTCAAAATTATTCAATACTCAATGCCTCAAGGTAGAGTAGAGCAGGAATACCACCTTCCTAGTTCTAAAATTATCTTTTCATTTTTTGTTTTAGTTGGGACTTTTTCTTACAGAGGGAAAATTCTCCCATCAGCAAACATATCTGAAATTTTCAGCCTTAACAGAATTCCCTGAGAGATTTAGTTACTTGCCCTAAGTCAAAGAGCTAGTGTCAGAGACAGGATTTAAAGCCAAATCTTCTGATTTCATAGTTTACACTTGAATTACTATATCACTTTAACTCTCAAGACACTAGCTGTAACATTCTTAATATAGACTAAAATCACATTATCTTTTTTTGGCAGTCACATCACACTATTGGCTCATATAGAGTGTATAGCTGATTAAAACTCCCAGAATTTTTTTTCAGATGTCTAAATACTTCTATCCCATCTTGTCCTTACAAAGCTTATTTTTTTTCTTTTTTTTTTTTTGGAGGGCAATTGGGGTTAAGTAACTTGTCCAAGGTCACACAGCTAGGTTTTTGTTTGTTTGTGCATTAAGTGTCTGAGGCCGGATCCGAACTCAGGTCCTTCTGACTCCAGGGCTGACGCTCTACTCACTGCGCCACCTAGCCGCCCCATGAAGCTTATTTTTTAAACTCAAGGATGACTTTATATTTGTCTCTATTAAATTTCATCTTAGATTTAGCCCAATCTCTAGTTTGCTGAGATATTTTGTGCCCAAGTTCAAATTCTGGGTCAAACACTTGGTATGTGCTTTTGACAAGTTGCAAGATCTCTAAGAATAATTTTCTTTATCAGTGAAATGGGAATAATGTTGTTCTTACTACATACTTCAGGTGGTTATTTTTGTGCAAAGTACTTTTTAAAGTGCTATACAATGTAAGCTGCCATCATAACCTGACAAGCATACGTTCTCATATTTCCCTTATTTTGATCCTCTTATTCCACACTCAAGCCAGCCCTCACCCAAAAACAAATTCAAAGTCTGTCATACTTGTGATCTTGTCAAGATTACAAGGATTAATTTCACCTTTAAGAACTCCAATTTGTGAAAAGTTTCTGTACAAATAAAACCAATGTAAGATGAAGAGGGAAGTGGAAAATTAGGAAAGAATTTTTACAACCAGTGTCTCTGATAAAAGCCTCATTCCTAAAATATACAGAGAATTGACTCAAATCTATAAGAATATAAAGCATTCCCCAATTGATAAATGGTCAAAGGATATGAACAGGCAGTTTTCAGAGGAAGAAATTAAAGATATCTATAAGCATATGAAAAAATGCTCTAAATCACTACTGACTAGAGAAATGCGAATCAAAACAACTCTGAGATACCACATTTCATTGGTCACATTAGCTAAGATGACAAAACAGGAAAATGATAAATGCTGGAGAGGATGTGGAAAAATTGGAACACTAATACATTGTTGGTGGAGTTGTGAACTCATTCAACCATTCTGGAGACCAAGCTAGAACTATGCCCAAAGGCCTATAAATAATTTCATACCCTTTGACCCAGTACCACTTCTAGGGTTGTATCCCAAAGAGATCACAGAAGTGGGAAAAGGATCCGTATGTACAAAAATATTTATAGCAGCTCTTTTTGTGGTAGAAAAGAGCTGGAAATCAAGGGGATGCTCATCAATTGGGGAATGGCTAAACAAGTTGTGGTATATGAATGTAATGGAATACTATTGTGCTATAATAAATGAGGAGCTGACGGACTTCATAATAACCTGGAGAGACTTATATAAACTGATGTTGAGTGAGAAGAGCAGAACCAGGAGAAATTTTACACAATTATAGACACAACATATGTGTGATGACTAACCTTGATAGACTGGACTCCTCTCAGCAATGTAAGGTTATAAGACAACTCCAAAAAACTCATGATGGAAAGAGATATCCACATCCAGAGAAAGAACTACAGTATCTGAATGCAGAATGGAACAAACTACTTGCTCTTTTTTTTGTTTTGTTTTGCTTTGTCTCCTCTTTCCCATTGTTCACTCCATTGGTTATAATCCTTCTTTACAACCTGACTAATGTTTAATGTGAAGGTACTGTAGATTCTATATTTGATTGTATGCTGCCATGGGTGGGAAGGGGAAAAGGGGGAGGAGAGAAAGGGGGAGAAAATTTGAAACCCAAGGAACTGTGTAACTGAATGTTGTAAACTAAAAGTAAATATATTTTTTTAAAAGACCTCCAATTTGATAATACTCCTTCATTTCACTGCCAGTTTCATTCATACCCATGAAATTACTTTGACCTCAATTTCATTCTTCTGAATTTACCCAGACCATTATTACCCTCTTTGCTACACAGGACTCTTTATTTTGCCACCTCCATGCGAAGTACTCTAAGTACTGTTACCACCTTTGACTCCCCAACCTTCTATTGATCAATTCTGGATTATTTCTCTGTTCCATTGGTGGCTGGAAAAAGACAGTGAAACATGAAGACCTATTCTGCTTCAGATGTATCCAATATGAATGTGATACTAATGTTTTTGGACTTTATTCTTTTAAGCATTGAAGATCTAGTGTAGGCAGGTGACATGACCTGAAGGATGACTGGAGGGAAGAGAGACACAAGTTAAGGAAATCGGTTAGGAAGCTGTTGCTTAACTAAGATGGTAATAGTGATAATGACCAGGATGGGACATGTTAGAGATATCCCTATAGCAGAATCTCCAGAAGTTGGAAAGTGGATAAGTGGAACCATGGGAGAGGGAGGAACTGAAGATGACTCCCTAAGTTTGAGCTTGTGTGACTGAGGATGATGTCACTGACAGTGATAGGGAAGTCTGAAGGTAGAAAAGCTGCTGAGTTTGGTTTTGGACATAACGGAGTTTGGAAGTGCTGATAAGAAAGGCCTTTGTACATACATGGGTCTGGAGTTTAAAAGTGAACTCAGGATTGGAGATATAAATTTGAGAGCTAGCTTCATACATGCTGAGACCGTGGGAGCCCATGTAATTGTTAAAACCAAGTTTTCCTCTGAAACCTCTTCTGACTTAATACCTCTCTGATATGGGGTTTGCATTGCATTTTCCTCAAAAATGCTGGTGAGTGCTCTTTATCCCCACGGGGCACAGAGAGCAGGAAGGGATGCTGGAGATCTAGTCCAGTTCTTCCACGTTAAAGATAAGGAAACTGAAACCAACCCCTATGGCCTGCATCTCAGGCCCTGCACAGGGCTGGGATCACAGAGTGGAAGCCAGAGGAGACGGCAGGGGACAACTCTGGTGCAAGCTCCCCTTCCTTTACAGAGGAGAGTGAGGCACAGAGGGGTTACACACACACACCCCTACTTAAGTGACGGCGCTGACATTCGAACTCAGGCCCCGAGGTCCGGGGACAAATCCTGGGCTTTGCCCAACACACAGAATGGACCCTTCTGCACCCACCTCCTCCCCCCTTCCCTTAAGGGCAAACTCACCAAACACAAGAAAGCCTCCCTTCCCCAGAGGAGCCAGATGGACATGCAGGTGGCGCCGAAGGGGCCGGACCCCTCCCCCGCCCCGGGTCATGGCGCCCCCTGCTGTCACCCCGAGCCAGGCCACATACACCCTCTACCCCCCATTTCTCCATCAAGGTTTGAGCCCAGCCCCGCCTCCCGGGGGCGGGGAGCGGGGCGGCGGCGGGCTAGGGGCAGGGATGGCGGAGGACCTGAGGACGGGGCTGGGGACCGGGATGGCGGAGAAATAACGACGCTGCGGAGCCCCCGGCGGCGCCGGGAGCCAGGACGGCCCCCTCCCCTCTCCTCTGGAGGGCTGGCGTGGTAGGGGAAGGTGTACAGCCCACGGGAGGGGTCGGGGTGAGGGGCTTGGGACAGAGGGGGACACCCGGCCCGGGCCGCAGCTGCACCCGCGGGAGCTGCTCCCTGCCGGGTCCCAGCCGTTGCCAGCAACCTCCCCTCCCCCGGGGGGCCGGAGCCCCGCGGCCGCGGCGGAGCGCGCACTGACCTGAAAGTGCAGCGCCATCTTCCCGAGAGGCGGCGCCCGCCCGGCCGGGAGAGCAGACGGAGGCGGGGCATGAAGGAGGGGGCGGGGCGCGGAGGAGGGGGCGGGGCGCGGGCCCAGAGACACAGACTGTGAGAGAGAGCAGGGTGGAGGCGGGGCGCGGGCAGGGGGCGGGGACGACTCCGGCCCCACCCTGAGTCAGGGTGGTGGGGGCGGGAGAGGGCGGGGAAAGGGGCGGGGTAGATCTGGGCCGGAGCGCGGAGGGGGCGGGGCCTCCGCCGGGGCGCTCCGGCTTGGCCTGTCGGGCTTCGGCCGCAGGGCGGCGCTCTCTCTCAGAGCTCTGGGGCTGGGCTGGGTTCGGGGCTGTTCAGGCTGCCTGAGGCCGTCGTGGGTCCCGCAGCCCGACCCCAACCTTCCGCCACCCAGACTCCGGCCGCCCTTCCATGTCTGGCCAGCATCTTCTGGTTTCCTTCAGGGTCCCTCCGCATTGTTGGTGTGAACCCTTCCTCCTGCAGGCTGAAGAAGCCCATTGACCCTCTCCCAGAATCGGGTTTTTAAATGCATGAAATAAGACCCAGAGAATTACAAAGGGAGCCAACTAGAGAGAATTACAGTTAGCAAAATAAACGTTTAAAAAAAAGTCCCAGCCCCTACCCCAGTGAAGACCTCCTTGTTTTCTGTCCCTGTTCTGCTTAACCCCCGCAGAGAGCAGAACCAGCAGCAATGAAGGCAAACAGGCTTGATAAGAAAAATTGCCCGAAGATTAAAACCGTTTTGCTTTTCAAAAGTGGAATGGCCTTCCTTGGGAAGTCGTGAGCTCCCCCCACTGGAGGTCTGTCCGCGTGCCCATCTGGACGGCCACGGGTCCTGTCCGGGGTATGGGAGCAGGCGCTTCTCATGCAGGCAAAGGTTGGACCAGAAACCTGAGGTCCCTTCCAGCTCTGGGATGGGGAAATTCTGACCATCACTTCAAAACCGGCTGAATGCCCCTTCCAGAACCCAGCTCCCTCCCCACCAAGACCCCTCAGCCCCACCCGCCCCCAAGGACAGACATGATCTAGAATTCTGCCCAGATCTGTCCTGTCCTCTGGTAAAGCAAGGGTCAACTCGAGTGTCTATGCCACTTTGTCACCTAAGAGTGTACTTTCCAGGGCATTCAGAAGGGAAGATTCAGTTTTATTTTGTTTCTTCCTTTAGAAAATTTGAGTACCTTCTTTAGGTTTCAGTGTTCAATAAAACTTCTCTAGCCTTCCCTTTTGTCCCACAAAAAGTGAACTTGATTCAACATCTTTTTAGTCAATTAATAGTATTTCCGATGGAATTATGTCATTACAGTGGTTTAAATTAATACAAAGATTAGAAAAGATGCTTCAGGACTTTGAATAATTCATTCTTGTTATAAAACTCAATTAAAGGTTGGATTTTCTGAGCCCTTAGGAATGACAAAATTATTTTCATTCCTGGCAACTATCCATTTTAAAAAGGCATATGTCTCATTGGGCTCAGAAATCTTGGGGGAATGCGGATTCAGAGGTTTGTATTTGCTCATTTAAGTCCTGTGTGACCTTAGTCAAGTCACCTAACCTCTCTGGATACTTATAAATGGGGAGAATGGAGGATATATTAACAAAATCATTCAAAGAATTTTGCAAACAATATAAAATGGGTACAAATTGTTTTGCTGTCATATGTACTATATTAAATATTGTTTTGAAATTAATTGAATGATAATTTTAATCAGGTAAATTGTCAGTTATTCAGAGCTTGATCCAGTTCATGGATTTGTCATCTAACTAGACTCTTCCCATTTCTGAATCTTCTCAAGCTTTGAGAATTTTAGAGGTGCTAATGAATTAGGTGTTTTGGCATGGTTCTTTTCATATACTGTGAAAACCAAAATTCTCTATTCTATGCAAAATGCTCATTCCACCAGTATCTGACACATATATCTGGAGTGCAGAAAATCCTGTATTAGCATATTTGGCAAAATTTAATAAAATATAAATATAAAATCTTGAATTCTTATACATATATTGCAATTGTCACAAGACTATACAATTATATTCAGTTTTAAGAGTCCAGCAGAGGGCAGGCAAAGGAGAACAATGAGTGAAGAAACTCATGTAACTTCAGGAACATATCTATAGTTGAACTTATTCTTTCAATCACTTAAATACCTTAATATGTTTTGAAATTTGAAGTATGGAAAGTACATGGATGGATGTTAATAATGTCTGTACTCCATCACAATAAAAATTAAATCATTTGGTTTGCTGATTTAAATGACATACATTATTTACATATGACTTTTCTTCAAATCTTAATGAACCGTTTATTGATTGTTTAGGGAAAAGTAGCAATTCTTTGGTAAAATGTCTTGAATGATAAAAAAAAAAGTCAGTATTAATAACATTAGAAGGGAAGTCCTTCCCTAATGTCTCAACATGGGGTGGAGGTGGCCCTTAGATCTAAAAGCCTATGACAGGGGAAAGTAGGCTATGGCAGGACTAACAAGCTAAGAAAACCTTCAAGTATGGAATCCTGGTCTGCTCAGTCACTATGTCGATCATCCAATAATTAATTCAGTTCAGAGAGGCTAATGACCAGAAGGTTGGTTGTAAGGCAATGAACTTTTTTAACAGTAGCAAAATCATAAAGAATATCTGCTAAGGCATAAAGGGTTGCAAACTGTGGGTGAACACATATGACTATATACATTCATGTTAAGTGTACACCTATGTATGCACAGATGTATGTATATGAGATGGAGTCCTATTTAAAAAACAAAACAAAACAAAAAAACCTGAAATTTACTAAGTGACCTGAAATGGAACTGAAAGCATGAACATATGCAAAGGACAGAGAAGCAGGCTAGAGAAAGAGAATAAAACATAGGCATATTTTATGACCATGGTTGCTTCTTCTAAATGATATCCATAAAAAACACTTGGGAATTGACAAAAGGGAACAATAATAGTTATTTTAAAAACAAAATTAATTTAGATTAAAATTTAAATAAGGTCATTTGTATAATATTGCCTTTAACAGTAAAAGCCCTCTGATTTTTTTCTTCATTTCTGCTCCATCTTATACCTCTGAATTTTCCCTTTTGGTGAGGGAAAAAATGCTTGAAATAGACTATAAAAGTCTCAATTAACCAGGCAACCTTTTTATAATAAATACCTCAAGGAATGAATAGCCAAAACTTCAACTTTCTTTTCTCTTCTTTCCAGGTTAGGGTTGTGAAAGTCTGGAGAAGATCTCAATATCATTGCCTGTGTTATTCATTTTCGATAGAAAAAAGTATAATTTATTTGATAGAGAAAAGTGGATTTAACTCATTTACAAACAGACTACCAGGACACCAACATATATATATATATATATATATACATATATATTATATTATTATATAATATATATTAATATATATTATTATGTTATATGTGTATATTAATATATACATATATCATATTATTATATAATATATACATATATTAATATATACACATATATATTAAGATTAGCATGTTGAACATCTAGGGTATGAATTATAGGATACTAGATTTAGTCCCCGGAAGTGATCTTCCCCTCATTTTATAGATAAGAAAAACTGAAAAGTAACTTGCCCAAGATCATGCAGTTAGTAAGAGAGAGATGTAGCACTTAAATTGAAGGCCTATGTGAAACTGCATGCAAAACATGCAAACATTGCCTTCAGCTTCTTTATTTTGCCCATAATACCTAAAAATGCCAGATTTTTGAGGTACTTAGTAAACATGTTCATTTTTACTTTTCTCACTTCCCAGTTCAATTAAAGAGATGCTCAGCTGTCATCTGAATTCACAGACTGCAAAAGTGAGAAAAACGTGTATAGACATTATAATGAAAGACTAAAAAATTTAGCTGGTTTAGAAAGTGATTGTATTTTATATTTTTACAGGAAATCTTACTTTACTAATTACAAAGATAAATTTAATGATACAGAGGAAAATACAGTGGAATAGAAGGCAGAAGACTTGAGTTCTATCCTAGGTGTTCGATAAAGAATGTGACCTTGAGCAAACCCCTTCCCCTCCCTGTATTCTCATTTTTAAAATGAGAAAATTTTACTCAGTGTCCACAGTACCTATAACTAGAAGACATTTTTAAAGGTCATCTAGTCCAATCCCCTAATTTCCAAGGTCTCTTTCAAGTCTAACATTCTGGATCAACTGTTTATAATTGAGATTCGAAATTAAATGGGGGGGAGGGGGAAGGAAGCCAAGATGTTGGAGTAGAAACAGCACTTCTGTGGTGCTCTGGCCCACACCACTTCCAATCCATATAAAAGGGGAACTCTGAACAACCTCTGGAGCTCCAGGGCCCATAAAATGACAGAGAAGCTCACCTCCCAATGAGGACAGCCCAGCATGGAGCGGCCAGCCCAGTACTCTGGGAGCCAAGCCCAGGCCCTCATGAGTCAGAGGTTTTAGCCCCAGGGCTGCCAGACTAGCAGCCAGCCTGAGGAACTCCAGAACACCAGCAGCTGTGGCATTTCCAGAATTACCAACACATAGATACCAATGACAAAGTGAGAGGTCAGTGTAGTATGGACTTTGGGACTGGATGGGAGAGCATGTGGGCCTCTTTCCCTGGGAGCAAGAAGCCACTGAGTAGACACAGCACAGGCAATGTTGCAGCTTCAATCCCTGGCCTGCAAACTGTATGGGGACTGGCAATCAGTCTGGGGAGGAGGGTAATCACTCTTACTTTAACCTTCCTGGATCTGGATTGCAGTCTGGGGTGAAGGTCTTGGGGTGTGTGACCAGCTTGCCAGAGCATGGGGAGGCTTCAGAGAGGGCACCCAACTAATACCTCCAGCAGCTGGGAAAACCCCAGTGTTTGGAATGGAAGCTCCCCTGTCTGGTGGCAGAGTCCTACTGTGGCAACAAGCCCAAAAGTCAAGTAATTGAGTGGCAACATGCCTAGGAAAAGGAAACAAAATAAACAGAAAAATTCAACATTAGACTCCTATTTTGGGGGCAAAGAGGTCTGAAGGATGGAACAGAAGGAGGACTGGGAGGTCAGAACACCTGCACCAAAAGCCCCAAATGAAAATACAAGCTGGTTACAGGCCATAGAAGACTTTAAGAAGCAGATAAGAGAAGTGGAGGAAAAATTGGGAAGAGAAATGAGAATGATGCAAGAAAAGTATGAAATGAGAGTCGACAACGTGACTGAGGAAAATAACACCTTAAAAATAGACTAACTTAAATGGCAAAAGAGACTCAAAAAGACAATGAGGAGAAGAATGCCTTAAAAAGCCAAATTTGCCAAATGGAAAAAGAATCTCAAAAGCTCACTGAGGGGAATCATTCCTTCAAAATTAGACTGGAGCAAATGGAAGCTAGTGACTTTATGAGAAATCAAGATGCTATTAAGCAGATCCAAACAAATGAAAGAATAAAAGGCAATGTGAAATATCTCATGGGAAAAAGCACTGACCTGGAAAATAGATCCAGGAGAGACAATTTAAAAATTATTGAACTGAAAGCCATGATCAAAGAAAGAACCTAAAAATCATCCTTCAAGAAATTCTCAAGGAAAATTGCCCTGATGTTTTAGATCCAGAGGGCAAAATGGAGGTTGAAAGAATCCACCATTCACCTCCTGAAAAAGATCCCAAAAAGAAAACTCCTAGGAATATTATAGCCAGGTTCCAGAATTCCCAGATCAAAGAGAAAATATTACAAGTAGCCAGGAAGAAACAAGTTCAATATTGTGGAAACACAGTCAGGATAGCACAGGATCTGGCAGCTTCTACACTGAGGAATTGAAGGGCATGGAATATGATATTCTGGAGGGCAAAGGAGCTGGGATTAAAACCAAGAATCACCTACCCAGCAAAACTGAGTATCATGTTTCAGGGGAAAATATGGTCATTCAGTGGAAAAGAGGACTTTCAAGCATTCTTGATGAAAAAACAAGAGTTGAATAGAAAATTTGACATTCAGACACAAGAAGCAAGAGATGCTTGAGAAGGTAAACAGGGAAAAGAAATCATAAGCAACTTACCAAAGTTGAACTATTTATATTCCTACATGGAAAAATGATAACTGTAACTGATGAAACCTTTCTCAGTATGAAAATAGTTGAAGAAGGTTATATGGGCATATGAATACATATATGAATGTGTGTGTATATAAGTTTACAGGTGTACATAGATAGAGGGCACAGGTCAAATTTAATAGGAAGGGACGATACTTAAAAGGTGAAATCAAGAGGTGAGAGAAGGATATAACAAGAAGAGATGAGGAGAGACAGTATGGGGTGGACAATCTCATATAGAAGAGGCAAGGGAAAGTGGTTACAAGGGAGGGGAGGAGCAGGAAGGCAAAAAGGCAAAACCTTGTTCTCATTGAATTTGGCTCAGGGAGAGAATGACAAACATACTAAATAGGATATATCACCCTACAGGAGAGTAGGGGGTAAGGGGATGAGAGGAGGAATAATGGAAGGGAGGGTAGGCTTGGGGGGAGGGAAGTTGGAAGCACCCACTTTTGAAAAGGGACAGGATCAAAGCAGAGAATAGACCAAGTGGTAGGTGGGAAAGGAGGGAGGAAAATATAGTCAGTCTTTTACAATATATCTACTATGGTAATGTTTTGCATAGCTATACATGTACAACACATACTGAATTGCTTATCTTCCCAGCAAGAGTGGGTGACAAGGGAGGAAGGGAATGAATCTGGAAATCGAAGTTTTAAAATCAAATGTTTTAAAAATATATAAATGCTATTATTAATACTATTTGACATATAATTGGGAAATGAGATATACAGGCATGGGAGTGTAGAGATTCACCTTGCCCTACTGGAAAAGTTGAAGGGGGTATGGGAGAAGATATGGGAGAGAGCAGATTGGATGAGGGGATATCCTGTGGGACTGCTATCCTGGGGTGGTGGGTAGGAGGAAAATGGGGAAAAATTGTAACTCAAAATCTGGCAGAAATGAATGCTGTAATCCAGAAGTTAATAAAACATTTGGGAAAAAAAGAAATGGAATTTCTATTTTCAAATCAATTTGTTTCCTTCTTCATAATCTCCAGATTCATATTCTTCCTCTTCTTCCACAGGATCATAATAGTTTCCATAGTCTGCATTGGAACTTCTAATTCTGTTCCTTGTAATAATTTGATATCTAGATGATGAACCTATACAGGCAACAGACGAGAAATTTCATAAGTGAAATAACAAAATTGGTAACAGAAATTGTTTAAAATAATCATCCTAATGAATAGAGCTCTGAATGACATATAGGTTGTATTTCCCTACTGTTTAAAATAAGTAGAAGTAGACTGTATGTACTTATAATTCAGATTTATGTTTTCAAATAATGACCAGCTATCTTGATTCAGTTTTAGTAGTCAAATAATAAATACAATCTACAGATATGTGCTAATAATCTATACAGACTATGAATGTATATAATGAAAATGGGTTCATTATCATTATAAGAAATGGTAGCATATGTGTATTCCAAAATGACTTTCATACAATAGATAATTTATTTCCATTTAAAATAGAAGTTAAGACATATAGAAAGGATGTCTGTACTCTTCACTATCACATTAATGTTATATTTGTTCTGTTTTACAGTCCCTTACGGAATTTCAAATGGTTCTCAAACTGTCCCTGTTAATTAACAAATGATATTGGGCCCATCTGACCAGAAAGGTCTATGAATCAAAACAACAAACACTTGGTGAGTGCCTACTTTGTTGATGACAAGGTGTTGTGGGGGATAATATATATATATATATATATATATATATATATATATATATATATATATAGCCACGATCTCTTATGTCAATAAATTTAGCATCTAGTTAAGGAAAGGTAATTATGAGATAAAAATTCTGTGCAATAAGGAGTCTTCACAAGGAAATATGTCATTAATTACTAAACAAAGGTCAGAAAAAGTAAGTACCATGAGAATTTGGGGATAAAGAGATGATTTTTGGATCTGAGTGGTCTGGGAAGATTTTGTGGAAGAAGGAATTGAATTATCTTGAATTTCCAGGATTTAAAGAAGCCAACACATGGATAGGTTATGGGAGAGATTTCAATCTGGGGAAAGTTATGAACAAAAGAGTGAAAACAGCAAAGTACACATTTTCTGGGACAGTGAAAAGAGTAGTTTAGCCAGAACACAGAGAAGATGAAAGGCTTGGTTAGAAAGGTTGTATAGTTCTAGATTGTAGAAGATGTTGAATGTAATTTAAGGACACAAGACTCAAGTCTATTGATTTTTGTTGGCAATAGGGAGCAAAAGATAGTTTTTGAGCAGTAAAGTAATCCTTTTAGAAGGATGAACCTAGCAGTGGTGTGTGGCATGGATGGAAGCACTTTCTAGGTATGGAAACCAGTTAGGATACTGTCACAGCAATACAGCTGCAATATAAGGGCCTAAATTACAATGGAGTCAATAATAAAGGAAGAGAAAGGTATAAGAAACATTTCAAATGAAAGTCCAGGGTTGATTCTATTAGTTTAAAATAGGTTATTAAAAATCATAAAGACAAAATACATAAGACTTCTTTTTAAGTTTATCTATTTTTTAAAAGGTCATTTACCAGGATTGATAACTTTTAGTCTGGCAGATGCATAGGCTGTGCCATATTTGTTTCTGGTATGGCAGATATAAACACCTTCATCTGATTTCCTGATCCCTTGAATTTGTAGCCATCCTGTCACACCATACTTCTGAGGTCCACCTCTCACCTGTTAGGAGATACTTTTTAATGATTCAGGGAATTAAATAGACAGATGCATAAATGATCCACCAGAAAAGTCAATAAATTCAGAAGATATGTATAGTAGCTACTATGTGTAAGTCACTGTTTCAAGCACTGCAATGCAAAGATAAAAAATAAAAACATTTGTAGCCTCAAAGAGTTGCTATTTTACTGGGAGGATATAACATGCAGAGAGAGGCATTTTATGTAAGGCAGAAGGGAACAACAGAGAGTTTCAAAGTGATCTAGGAATGATTAAAGGAAGAATGAAAATAGCTGAGTGACGGGGAAGTCTTCACTGGATAGGGAGCACCTACCCTTAAAGGAAGATAAGAAATCTGCAACATAGAGATGTAGAGGACGTGCATTCCAGGAAGATGATGGTCTGTGCAAATGCCTGGAGGTGGGAGGTGACATGTTGAGTTCAGGGAGCCACTAGTAGTTTAGTGTGGCTGAAATGCAGAATTTCTGAATGGAAGTAATACAAAATAAGGATGGAAGGATATCTTGAAGACATTTTATAGGGTCTTTAAAACCAGGTTAAAGAGTTTGTATTTTTTGCTATAGGCAATAGTGTGGCATTGGAGATTTTTGTTTTTATGGTTTTTGCTCTTTGATCACAGTCAGAACTGTGTCTTAAGAAGATTGTGTTGGCAGCTATGTATAGAATGGTTTGGAGATAGGTGAGGCTAGAGGCAGGAAAAATCAGTAAGATACTATTGCCATAGTCCAGAGGGTGGTAGAAGTATGAATGAAGAGGATATGTTTGACTCAGATCTTTTGATCCAAGACTTAAAATGTGACTTGACATTCAGTGAAAAACCTAAAAAATAAATTGACTCAAGTTTTTACAAATTTCAAGCTTATCATATTTCATTTTTTTAATTTCATAATTGTTGAGAAGGCTTCTAATGAGACATTTGCTGGACAGTGGTAGTTTTAGAAAGTTGTTACAAGTTTTGTTCTGAAGATCTTGTTATTCTTGGGTTCATTTGGGCAAGATTTAGATAGAGTTCATGACTTCCAATTTCCTCTACCACTAACGTAGCAGAAGTGCTTATTTAATTCTCTACCTTTACTATGCTAGAAAGGAAAGAAACCAGGTTTCCCTGATATGATATAACATTGTGGTATGTTCTGAGACTTCTACAGGAAGCTTTGAGGGACTACATGTTGTGGGACTGACTTTAAATATAGTGTGAGAATAGGTCTAGGATCCTTTACATGTTATCAGGATCTTCCTACTGTCTCCTCTTCTAAATCAAGTTCAGTAAGGCAGTGGATTTGGAGTTCAAGATGCAAATCCCAGCTCTGTCTATTTAGTAGCTATGGGATCTTGGACAGGTTTCCTGATGGGACCTCACTTTCCTGAGGAAATTAGCATACTTCCAACTTTAAACTCATGATCCTGTGGTTATATTACCCAAGTCTTCCCTTGTCTCTAGGAAATGTCTATGATGATAATGACTTGGAGGTACAGTGACAATGGTTATAATGGCTTGTAATATACCCTTTCCTATCCCACAGTCAATCTGTCGTACAATTATTGCCTTCTAGAATGGTCTGTGTTGCAAATGAAAACATTTTTAAAGAGCTAGTGTTGTATAGTGAAAAGAATGTTGATTTTAGAGGCAGAAGAATTGGACTCTAAACCTGGGCATTTAACTTTTGAGTCTCAATTTCCTTATCTGTAAAATGGGGATAATACTTATATTAAATTTTAAAGTAGTAACAGAAATGTGAGTTATTATTAATGTGCCAAACAAATTTTATAATAATATTATTAATGTAATTCAAATATTTATTGAGCATCTACAATGAATTAAGCTTTAGTGATTACTGTACCTGGATTGAAATGTGTGCATCATCACCAGGAAGGAAAATTTTATCCCCTTTTTTCTTCCATTCCAGGTATGGTATTGGATAAGCTGAAACTTCACATCTAAAAATTATGTCATTTCCCATAAAGTTCTCAGTATTTTGAGGTGCCAAAGAAATAATTGGAGCTAAAGAAAAAAATTAAGGTTAGAAACCTGCCAAAATTTTCACTGGCATCTAAAAAACATTTTAAAAGTTGTTTTCCATATAAGAATACATTTGTCAAAGATTATAATTTATAATAAAATTGTAATACCTTATAATAAAAATTGGTAAACATAGACGTTTTTAAAGCTACATAATAAATAAATCTTCAAGTATATGTTCTACAAAAATGCAAGTGTAGAATTTAAGTAACATGAGCTTCTGTTCTTAAAATGAAAGGAAATTTCAGTGTAAATATTTATCCAAAGGGGAATAACATTTGTTTCTTTATATCTTACTTAGGATTGTAAAGGACTTTGTAAAATATTCCAAAAACTTTGGTGAAAATGAAAGTTATAAATTATAATGTAGAGATAATAATAATACTTTTATTTGTACAGCACTTTAAGGCAAAAAAAATTTTCATTTGCATTATTTATTTGATCCTCACAACTTTGGTATGGTAAATAGTTAAGGCAAATACTTTTGCCATTTTTCAAATGAGGAAACTGAAGTTAAGTGATTTGTCAAAAGTTATAAGTGGTTGAGAAAGGATTTGAACCCTGCCATATTACAGGTGAGAGGTGAGGAAAATGAAGAAAATGGTTCTAAGGCTATAGAAAGGGTGAGGTGATTAGACTTACTTAACCCTTCTCCACTTAAAGTTAGTGATATGATGTCCAACTGATTCATTTCATAGGCCTCAGACTAAGTATGGAAAAGTCTTTTGAACAGTAATGATGAGAGATTTGTGTTCCAATAAGCTGAGGAAATTCACCTCCTCTCTCCCCCAAGTTCCTCTACAAATTAACAAACTAGTTAGAACCAGATTGGAGTGAAGATGGTATTCTAGCTGAACTGCTAGAGAAAGAACCTCCTACTAGGGAAGGAAAGGTCTTAGCTTAGGCCCAGGGTGTGTTTGTCCTTTATCTTCGAAGAGGACCATGGCATCAGGGAAATTACAACATGACTTGTAGTTGACTTGGATTTGAGTGAGGGAGGGCTGTGCAAGGTCATGAGCCTCACTTTCTCCTCCAGAGCTATCTGGGTCCAGGGACCATATATTAATCAGGATGATTGGAGATGACCCAGGATGAAATGGGATACCCTGGTCCTTTTAGGCTAAGGCCTTTTTTATATACTCCCTTAGAGTGAGGTAACTCACATTCAGTGAACAGGCCTCTTTAAGAAATGAGTCAAAGGAAGGCACCCTTAATTAGAAAAAAGAAAAAATCAATCTGGGAAGAGAAGACCCTTAGGAACGCTGTTCCAAAGAGAAACAGTTATCAGTTCCTTACTGCAGCCCCTGACCAGGACTTTGTGGGATTCTAAGATTTTGGACTTCCCGTTTTCCCATCAGTGTCCTAGAAATAGCCCTGGATCAACTGACAACACTATCTGCATTATGAGTCAAAGACAGATGGACCAAGATTCACCATACTTAGTGTTAACTTCTTGAGCATCCTACAAAGGGAACAAAAGTGGTCTCACTTAAAATATTTAAATTTTCTAAAAGTATTCAAGTATTTGCTACAATTATACAAGAAGGCTAATTTTAGCCTACCCTCTCCTAGATTCTATATGTACTTGTAGGAGATTGTATAGTAGACTTCAGGGGATGTTTGTACTAACTGTTTCCCATTTAAAAATACCTATTTTGGGATGGCTAGGTGGTGCAGCGAATAGAGCACTGGCCCTGGAGTCAGGAGAACCTGAGTTCAAATCCTGCCTCAGATACTTACCACAAAACTAGAGGTGTGACCTTGGGCAAGTCACTTAACCCCAATTGTCCTACCCCCCCCCCTCCACAATGCAAAAAAACCCCTCAAAACTATAAATAAATACCTGTTTCTAAAAGTTACTTAAGGCAGGCTAACTAAATTGATTCTCAAATTGATTCTTGGCCTTGAGGATAAGTACACAAGTGGGACTAGAGTTGATGACATTAAGGGAATAACTTCTCTGGGGAAACCATAGAACCCTGAGGAGAGGATATAGCCAAGTTCTAAGGACTTGTCGATGGGAATGAGGTCAGACAACGACACCTGAAAACGTACATGGTCTTTAGCCATGATAGGTGCCATTTATATCATAAAAAGAAAAAGCTAATTTTCTAAGCTGTAGTTTCACAACTTCTTTAATCATATAACACTTTAAAAACTTTGAATGCAGACCTAATACACATCGTAACAGCAACTACACTGGAATACCCAGGGTGGCTGCTAGTACAGTTTCTTAGACCTGCTTTACTAGGAAAGATAGCTGTTCAAGGGGTCAGCAATCTTTTTAATTACCTTCATTAGTTCAGGGGAAAAGCTAGCACCCTGAACTTCAGAGAAATCCAAACAAAGAAAACAGAGAAAAAAAAAATACAAGCAGAGAAATAAGGACTAACAGACAGGGCTTCTACCTGTTTGAGAAATTAGCACAAATCAACAGACAGATCCAACTGTCCCAACCAAGGCAATACATACATAGTTACTAGAGAGAGAAGCACCAAGATATGGGTTTTTCAAACCTGGGGGACTCCTTAATGGGTACCCAGAATCTCATCTAGTCAAGTCATAAGAACACTCTTCTAATTAGTGAGCCCGGAAGCAAAATGCTATATATGTACAGAGGGCATCACAACCCTCCTGACTCAGTGCCAAATTAGAAATTAACAAAAGGTATGAAAGTCTTCCTACAAGCAAGCCTCCCCTAAGCAAGTTTCCCTTAATTGGCTCCACCTGAGGCTTATTAGTGGGTGGGAAAGATCTTATATCCCATTAATATTGCATACATATATTTACTTACAAATAAGTTATATAACATGATATTTGGTACCAATAATATATAGAGATATATGACACACATGATAAAGAAAATGTTAAAAGAATGACATCAAATAATATTTTGAAAATAACACTTAATGATAGAAAAACTTTTTTGGTCTCACTTAAAATATTAAATGAGAGCATCATGATTATGTTTCATATTTTTAATGTCTTGATTTAATACTTTGTGACTTAGTGATTTAAGGATATGACATTAAATTCTGTTTATTTTGGTATTTGGTTTTAATGGTGACCATAGCTGAAAAAGATACCTCACAAAGATATGTAGTTTCAAATGGAAGAAATACACCTTTGGTTAATTCTTGATACTCATTTTCCAATATCATCCACTAGTTATAAAGTTTTGTTGAACTTCAGCTAGTACATTTCTATCTTCCCTAATAATAATAAGTTGTTTTTGCAGGAAGATTTTCTATATTTTTAATAAATGGGTTCAGAATCCACCAAAACTCTTCATTCGAAATTTTTAACAGATTAGAAAAATCTGTTTCCATATTTTTAAGTGTATAGATATGAGAAGGAGTTTTTTGTATATAGTATATTATTTTCAGCAAAAGAAGGAGAAAAGAGTAAATATCCTGGAGGGAGAGGGCAGTTAACAGTGTCAAATACTTCAGAAAGGTCTAGAAGTATGAAGACTAAGAAAAGGCCATCAGATTTGGCATCTGGAAACATCAGAGATGGCGGTTTCAGTTTAGGAAACTGCAAGGATATTAATGCTTTTGAGAGAAATAGGGAAGTTGGGAAGAAAGTTATATTTTAGAGGAAAGTTAACATAAAGAGATCTGCAATGTTAAGTCATCCGTGTCCTTTCATATTGTACATCTCACTGCATTCCACTGAAAACAATAGGGTACCCAGAATGGGTGGGGAAAGGTTCTTACCATCTATTGCCAGGGTGGCAATGCAGTCTGCCTTTGAGGCTGTCATCTAGCACAGAAAGAGAGAGGATTAAAGCTTGTGCAACTATAGTGAGCCAGCTGTGCAAGGTAGAGTCGAGGAGTATAATAATGGGTAAAAAAGGTTATATTGTTTTGGAGACAAGATGTGTTATTGGAAATACATCTTTCCATGCTCCATTTGATTACCATTTAGTAGGATAAGACTAGCCCACTGGAGCCACAAGGCCCCCACTTTAGAGACCATTACTTTAGAGAATTCTATTACCACCATGTAAACTAGCTTCATATTTCGGTATTCTCACAATAGGACCAAATCTTAAACAGAGTTCTGAAGCATAATTAGGGAATAGTAAGACAAGATATAGTAAGTGCCATTTACTCTTTCTAGAACTTTTAGGAAAGTGAGATATAAGATGATAGATTGAGGAGGTAACAAACTCAAGGTGTAGAGTATGGGAAACTTTCTAGACAAAAGAGAAAGTGAGGAGGGAGGAAGGTGGAGAGAAAGATACACACACAGAGACAGAGAGAAAGATAGGAAGACAGAGAGAGAAAGAGGGATTGAAATTGAGGGGGAAATATAGTTAATAGAGCAAGGTCTTCAAGGAGATAAGAAAGGATGGAATCAAGAAAACAAATGGAAAGGTTGGCTGTGGCAAGGAAGAAATCCACTTAATGTTCTGCTATTAGAGAAAACAGGACAGGATAGGTTAATGCAGGTTTGGAGGAGGAGAGATAAATGAACTCGTGCTAGATGACTTCAGATTTTTCATTTCATTTTCAGGTTATCTGCAAAGAGAGAACGAGGTAAGGAAATGGAGGAAAAGGTTTGGAACAGCAACTGTGAAGAATATGGTAAGGAGCCAATCAGGGTTGAATTAAAAGAATCTGTGCATTGGTGATGGTCCCATTGAAGTGAAAATAGCATGATTTGTAGGCAACCCAGTCGGCATATTTTTGTGATTTCCTCAGGCAGGGATCAATGACTTGGGAGAAGAATCGAAGAATGAAGATGGTAGAAGCAGCCCAGTGTTGTGGATTATTAGCAGGAAGAACAAGGTAGAAGTGAATTTAAGAGTTCCTTGAAATGGCTTATTATGGCATCAAGACTATGAAAGAGGGGAAGTGAAATCAGGACAGGGATAATGGATTGGCAAAATAGGGTGGGGATCAAGGAATCAGAGGTGCCTCATTCCTGGAACCCACTACTTCTTCATGTCTTCTGAGATGTTTCTCTTCTATCAAGGACCAGCGCAGTTACTATCTCCTTGAACTCTCCCTAATTCTGCCCAGCTGAAAGCATTCTCTAATTTCTGAAATATTTTTTTGCCTAGAATGGATCTATCCTTTGCCTCTATCACAGTCTATCTTGTGTTATATTTATTTGAGAATAGATTGGGTTTCTTCTCTGCCACACACACCTGTTTTCCTTCCTTACCTAGATTGTAAGCTCTGGGGGCTGCAACCCATAGAGATTTTCATTTTTGTATTTCCACTAGCTTACATATGGTAAAATTCTTGATGAATATTTGCTAAATTTAATTACTAGAATAAATGAAGACAAAGAGCAAGCTTAGGTAGATTAAAGTGATGTGAGAGATAGAAGAGCTAGTG
The DNA here is from genome assembly GCA_011680675.1 of Gymnobelideus leadbeateri. NCBI lineage: Eukaryota > Metazoa > Chordata > Mammalia > Diprotodontia > Petauridae > Gymnobelideus > Gymnobelideus leadbeateri. The sequence goes on along the minus strand of WOXC01006892.1, from coordinate 343,853 downwards.
ATTATGCTTCAGGAAGGAAATTTCAAAATTCAGATCACTGGAAGTGAAACAATTTCAGATGACATTAAGATACAAGGTACGATCACCCCTATAAGTGCCTGAGGTAGAATGGAGATGGAGAACGTGGGAGCTGAGCAGAAGGATAAACTAATGATGACAGCAGGGTTATCAGCATGAATATTAAAAGCATCATGGCAGATGGTTGGGTGGGAAGAAAGGACTTTAAGCCAGATATTGAAAATGTTGCACAGAGTAGGTATTTAATAAATTGTTATCGTATAACTGAATCATTGTAACTAATGGCTGTTAAATACTAACAGTGGTCTGCGCTTGATAAGACTTTATATTCTGAAGCTGCAGTTTTCCAGTGCTAAGTGTTTTTCATTAGTGCTTATCTCAGGCAATCTTAAGTGCCCATCAGTCAATTTAGCATTAAAGTAATTTTTCTTTTATCCACAAGAAGACAGAAATGCCAATGCCAAAGAATACCAAGTAAAATCTCAGATATCACATCAATTCCTTTTTTAAGAGAAGAAAAAATGATATTGCCCTTCAAAGTGCCAAGTTTTTTTTTACATCTAATCAAAAATAAATGAGATAAGACATAAAGTAACAGAATGGACTATTGTTAAATGTATGTTTCTTCACATTAGGGAGCACATTTTATGCCAGGAAACTCATAAAGAGCAAATGATTCAACTTGTTTCAAGGATTGCCACAGACCACTGTATTACCAGTATTCTTACTTTCCCATTGGTGATCTCTGAAGTATAAGAATTACAGGTGACCCGAAAGGGCAATGGAAAGATATATGGAGTGTTTAAGCAGGAAGCAGCATATTACTAAAGAGACTTTTATGTAAGAAATAGCACAAAAGATATAATGAAGGACATATATGACCAGAAAATGTGGTAGGACATATAAAGAGAAGAAGGCACAACAGCTAGTTCTGATTCTCTATCTCATTCCCCTAGGTGCACAAACTGGGGGTTATCCTTTACTCCTCACTCATTCAATATATTTAACATTCCTAAATCTTGCCTTTCCTTCCTAATACATTCCTTAATACATTCCCACATCACCACTTACACGGCCACCACCCTAAGAACAAGGAATGAACCATCTCTTGACTAAAGCCTTCTAACTGGTCTCCTTGCCTCCACTTTCCTTGCTCCATCCTCTGCTACCGGCATAATTTTCCTAAAGTGTAGGCCTTTTCTATATCACCTCTTTCCAACTCAGTGAGCTCCAGTGGCTCCTTATTAAATCTAGGATCAAATATAAAATCCTCTTTTTGGCATTTTAAAGCCCCTCACAATGTGACCCCTTTCATATCTTTCCAGTACATCTTACACCTCTTCTCACTCTCTGATCCAGCTTCTCTGGCTTTCTTGCTATGGCTACATGATACTCTGTTTCCCATCTCTGTACCTTTTAACTGCCTTTTCCCCTTGTTTGAAAAACTCTCCTTCTTCCCCTCTAGCTCTGAGCTTCCTTCAAGACTAATTTCAAACTCCACCTTCTGCAGGAAGCCTTTCTGAGGCTCCTCAGCTACTAATACCTACCTCTCTGAAATTACCTTCCAACTGCTTTATATGAACCTGTGCTCCTCCTTTAGAATATGGACTCTAATGTAGTTTTGACTTTCCTTGGTACTTCTAGCACTTATACCAGTGTCTACCACATAGTGAGAGCTTAATAAATGCTTTTTTTTTATTAAGCAATTGGGGTTAAGTAACTTGCTCAAGGTTACATGGCTAGTCATTATTTATGTGTGGGTGCTCATTTTCTGAGGCCGGATTTGATCTCGGGTCATCCCAACTCCGAGGCCGGCGCACTTACTCACTGCGCCACCTAGCCGCCCCTAATAAATGCTTTTTTAAAAAAGATTTTTCTTTTGCTCTTTCGAGGGGGGAGGAGGTAGGGCAATTGAATTTAAGTGACTTGCCCAAGGTCACATGGCTAGTTTTGTGTTAAGGGTCTGAGGCTGGATTTGAACTCAGGTCCTCCTGACTCCAGGGCCAGTGCTCTATTCACTGCACCACCTAGCCATCCCTTAAGAAATGCTTATTTACTGAGAAACTAACTCAAGTGTTGCACTGATATTTATGAAGTTTTAAAAGACATAAAGAAAACCATGTAGAACATTACATAGATCCTTTATGAAATATTTATGGTAGAACACAGACATGAATCAACGGGTTGAAAAGCTGTGAATGGATTAAAATTATCATTGGTGGAGAAAATATTCAACATGATAAGATCATATATGTCCTAATGACAACTGAATTTTTTTTATTAGACTTTATCTTTAAGCTTAAGAAAGATGGTATTTGTTATTGCTTATAATACCTGCTCTCTTTGGAATTTCCCAAATGCTAGATTTAAACTTAGAAGAATCCTGCCATTTTGACCTATTTTCTCAATTCTTCATCAATCCTTTGCTTAGGAAAAACTCTGATAATAGTTTCACTGTTCAGACTAATATCACATATTAATCAGAGAGGCTAGTCCTTTAACTGTCTTGGGTATTTCAAGAATACAGTTTGATGACTAGAGATCATGGCAGAGCTTCTCAGTGGTAGACGTTGAGTGATCATGATAATGGCTGACATTTATTTAGCACTTGTAAGGTTTACAAAGTAATGCATAGATTATCCGATGTGGTTTTCGCAACAATCTTATGAGATAGGTGATTGTTATTATTTTTATCTCCATCTTACCTAAAAGGAAACTAAACTTCAGAAGTCAGATGATTTGTTTATGATTACAGAAGTTGTGTCAGAGGGAAGGAAGAATCACCCCAAGTCTCTCCTGACTCCATGTCCTGGAGTTGTTCTACTACATACCATACTGTTTTTCACATGGACTTTACATTTTGACTCCATCAGCTCTTGAGATGGATAGCATTTATTGTCATGAGTCCTTAGGAATTGTCTTGGATCATTGTCATACTGAAAATAGCTGTCATTCAGAGATGATCATCATACAATATTACAGCTATTGTGTACAATGTTTTCCTGTTTCTGCTCACTTCATTTTGCATCAATTCATGTAAGTCTTTACAGGTTTTTCTGGATTCATCATTTCTTATAGCACAATAGTATCCTATCACAATCATATTCTACAACTTGTTCAACCATTCCCCAGTTTATGGATATCTCCTCAATTTACTAGGACCTTGCTGGAACAAATAGAAAACCTACAATTGGGTTATTTACTACCAAAAGAGTAGATAAGCCAATATAATTGATAATTAAACTAAGCATTACAGACAAAATTTATACTACCTAACTTAAGAAAGCTTAATTAAATTCTCTCAGTAGCTTCAATTCAAGTCAAATAAAACTTAAGGCTCTCTGTATTAACTAGGTACTTTGTTAAGTATATAGCACAAAATATAATCAAATGTAGTGATATGTTGCCCTGGCTTTATAATTAAAGCATTTATTTCAAGAATTATATTTCTCAAAAGTCCTCATGACAAAATTAATTCAATAACTTTAAAAATAGGTTACTATATGTAACTATTATTCATAATGGAACTCACAGTGGAATACAGTTCGAGAAAGCTTTTCATTTTGAGACTTGAAGCGACCCTGGAGATTGATTGGTATAGCATTAAATTGCAAATTAACTTTGGTGGTATTATATTGGCATGGTCCAGTCATGATCACTGACACCTATGCTTTGTTTGCTTTGGTAGGTCGTTCTCCATATGCTTTGTGCATTTTAAAGTTTTTTAGAATCGGGTTTCCCTTTCTATTATTGTTTCTTAGATTGTTATTATTTTATAGAAATGCAATTGTTTTTGAGGCCCAATTTTGGTGCCTTTAAGTTTGCTAAAACTGGTAATTGTGTTGATTAATATCTTTGCCGATTCTCTAGAATTTTCCAAGTATACCATCATCTTATCAGCAACTAGGGATAGTTTTGTCTCCTCTTTACTTTCTTTATGTCTCTATTTTCTTTCTCTTGTTTTATTGCTGTTGCTAGCATTTCCAGAACTATATCAAATAATAATGGGGAGAGTAGGCATCTTTGTTTTATTTCCATATTTATTGGAAAAGATTCTAGTGTATCCTTATTACATATGATGCTTGCTCTTGCTTTTAGATAGATGCCTTTTGTGGCATTAATAAAAAGGTCCCTCTATGCCTATACACTGTAGGTATGGATTTTATTTTTGAAAGTATAAACGAGTTTTGTACTTTGTCAAAAGGGTTTTTTTTTGCATCTATTGATATAACCTACAACTTATTTTTAATTAAATGTGAAAAACTTAGTATTTTTCAAGGGTGATACATCTTCCTTCATTTCTTTCACAGATGAAGAGATGGCCCTTCTTCTCACCAAGACCAACTTCTCTACATACATTATATTACTGCAGTGAAGGTTCAGTTCAAAATGGATAACATAAATTTATTCTTTTTTCCATTCTTGAAATTCTGGATTTAATGAATGCCAAAAGAAAAATAAAAAGAATATTTTCATACACAGTGGAATAGAAGAGCACTATATGTGAAACCATGAATCTCTATTATGTACAGCTTGCTTTTAAATAAATATATATATATATGTGTAGAAATGTGTGTATGTGTATCTGTATGCATACATATGTACATACATATTTTTAAGTTTCCTTTTGGGGGGTACAAAGTGGGAATTTATTATCATGCTAAATTTAATATGCATTTTAAAAACTGTTGGTAACAAAAATTAATTAAAATTAAAAATTAATTTAAATTCATATACAATCCTTTTTTTATTCTTTGCATCTGGTTGTATTTGTTGATTGTTAAATTCAAAACAAAAATGAAAAAAAATTAAGAGCATTGGATTTGAAGATTACCTGAGTCCAAATTCCAGTTCTGCTATTTGTTTGCTTTGTTTTATTTTCATTTTTATTTTTTTTGGATTTGAATAATTTTTCCCAATTACATGTAAAAACAATTTTTATCATTCATTTTTTTTAAGTTGAGTTCTAACTTATTTCCTTCCTTCTTTCCTCTTCTCTCTCCCTGAAGCACTAAGCAAATTGATATAGGTTATATACATACAATCATGCAAAACATTTTTCCATATTAGTCATATGAAAGAAAAAGCAGACCAATAGGGGGAAAAACATGAAAAAAGTAGAGACAGTGAGAAATAGTATGCTTTGAACTGCATTCTGGATCTATGAGTTCTTTCTTTGGAGGTAGATAGCATTTTTTATCATAAGTCCTTTGGAATTGTCTTTGGATCATTGTCATACTGAAAATAGCTGTTGTTCAGAGCTGATCATCATACAGTTATTGTGTACAGTGTTTTCCTGGTTCTGCTTACTTCATTTTGCATCAGTTCCTGTAAATCTTTCCAGGTTTTTCTAACTTAATCTGCTCATCATTTTTATAGGACACTAGTATTCCATCAAAATCATAATCTTATAGCTTGTCCAACCATTCTCTAATAGATAAATATCTCAATTTCTAATTCTTTGTCACCACAAAAAGAACTGCTATAAATATTTTTGTTCAAATAGGTCTTTCTCTCTCTCTCCTTTTTATATCTTTGGAATAAAGACCAAGTAGTATTATTGCTGGATCAAAGGGATCACAATTTTAGAACCTTTTGGGCGTAGTTCCAAATCGCTCTCCAGAATGGTTGGATTAGTTCCCAACTCCACCAACAGTACATTAGTGTTCCAATTTTCTCACATCCTCTCCAACATTTATCATTTCCCTTTTCTGCCATATTAGTCAATCTGATAGGTGTGAGGTGGTACCTCAGAGTTGTCTTATTTTTTATTTCTTTAATAAATAGTGATTTGAGCATCTTTATGTGATTATAGTTAACTTTGATTTCTTCATCTGAGAACTGCCTGTTCTTGTCCTTTGGCCATTTATCATTTGGAGAATGACTTGTAATCTTACAAATTTGACTCTGTTTTCTATATTATTTGAGAAATGAGGCCTTTGTTGGAGACGTTTGCTGCAAATTTTTCCCCTAGCTTTCTGCTTTCCTTTTAATCTTGGCTGTATTGGTTTTGTTTATCAACCGTTATTTTCAAATTTGTTCTTCTTGTTCATGTATCTCTATGAGCTTCTTTTATTTCCATTGTGTGCATTTTAAAGGATGCTGTAGTGACCATTTAAAATTTCTTTTCCCTTTCATATTTTTCATGACACTATTACTTGCTCCCTACTCTCCTCTACCAAGTAAAAAAAGGAAAAATGCAATTCTTGTAAAAGAAAAAATAAACATGATTAAGCAAGACAAATAAACACTTTCTATCTTCAAAAATATATGAATCATTCTGTACTTTGGGGTCATCACTCCTCTGTCAGGAAATAGATAGCATATCTTATAATTGGTCCTCTAGAGTTGTGGCAAGGCATTGCATTGAGGAGATTCTTAAGTCTGTGCAGGTTGTTTTCCTTTACAATATTGTTGTTTCTGTATAAATTGTTCTCCTGGCTCTGCTCACTTCATTGCATCAATCCATGCAATTCTTCCCAGGTTTCTCTAAAATCTTCCCTTTTATAATTTCTAAATAGCACAATAGTATTCCATTACATTTACATGCCATATTTTGTTCAGACAACTTCCCAGTTGATATTCAACCCTTTGGTTCCCAGTTCCTTACTGCAACAAAAAGAGCCACTATGGCTATTTTTATATAGATACCTATATTCATATCTATTGTAGACATAGAATATATTTATATAGATATGTACAATAAACACATTGTGGAATTGAACACTTTAACCATAGCTAAGATTTGAAAGAAAGGAAACTAAAACAGTAGGGACAGAGACTGAGAAAATACTAAAGGCTGGAGGGATTAGAGATCACAATGAGGATAAAAAATAGGTTTTAGAGGGGTGAGGTATATGAGGGGATATAATTATAGAAAGTTATGATCAAGGAAAACAATGTCAGCCTTTATTTTTTATTTATTTTTATTTTTTGGAGGGGGGAAGGTAGGGCAATTGGGGTTAAGTGACTTGCCCAAGGTCACATGGCTAGTTTTTTTTGTATTAAGTGTCCGAGGCCGGATTTGAAGTTAGGTCCTCCTGACTCCAAGGCCAGTGCTCTATTCATTGTGCCACCTAGCCATCCCCAATGTCAGCTTTTTTGATCATTCACATTAGTTAATCTAGGTTTTGACCTTCACTATATGTGATTGAGATAGAGTATAGAACATGGCATATGAGGAGTTTATGAAATTAGGAGTTTAGGGTATTTGAGGAAGCATCAACAGGTATGTTGAAGGTACCTGGTAGAAAACAGCTAGGGCAGAGATGGAGACAGTGATCTAGGTCCTGAAATTCAAGGAAAAAAAATCCTCCTTATTCAGATTTTGTGATAAATTTGAATAGAATGAATCTCAAAAGAAGGAAAGATAAAAACATTTCTCAGTGATGGTGGCAAAAAAGAGAGTTCCTAAGTGGCAGTGTGGAGCAAAGGGTATTTAGACTACAGTCTCCCACCCTACCCTGGCCCAGTGTAATGTGAGGAGGACATTACAGAAGGTGTAGCAGGGGATTCAATGTCATTTGAGGGAAGTCAGAAGATGGAAGAACCTTGAAGAAGAGGTCCAAAGTGAAGGGAAATCTGGAAGTTCATTAGGAAATAAGAATTCCAGAGAGCATGATGGAAGGAGTAGGTAGAGTTGAAGTGGGACTTGGGGAAGAAGAAGTGAAAATAGGAGATGATGAGGATGAGAGAACAGTAGGTGAAGATTGGAAATGAGGTAGTTTACTATTATGCAGTCTATGATTATGTATCACAGAGATTGGAAGAGTAACATGCAATGGGAGTTTACTAATTTAAGGGGCAGCTGGGAGTGGGAACTGCTCAGCTGAAGATGGCAGATAATTAGAAGATAGAAGGCTTAGAATCCTCATTTCTCTATCTCCTGATCTTGGAAAAGGGAAAGTCAACTCAGGCCTGGATGATGAGGGAAAGGGCCATCAGTAGCCTGACTGATGTAGGGCTAATGGTCAGGACAGGTGAGTTTGTTGAATTTATCCATTTTAACGATAGGGATAGAGACTGCCATTTCACTGGGGTAGGGAGTTCCCAGTGAGGAATTTCCTATACAAATGCTTGCTTTTTTGTGTACCTTCTCTGCAACTTATGCCCTTGAGTTGTCTAATTTTGTAAAACATTTTGGAATTATGCCATGAAAGTGACTAAAGTGTTCATAGCCTTTGACCCAGAGACTGCACTGCTAGCCACCTGCCTAAAGGAGATCATTGTTGTTTATTTTTTGTGTGTCATCCTTCATTTTTAAGAGGACCAATGACATCAGTAAGGTGATGTCTTGACTTGCATGCAAATTGGATTTAAGTGAGGCAGAGCTGCACAGTCATCAGACTCACTCCTTCCTCCAGAGTCACCATAGTCCAATGACAAGACAAAAGTCAAGATGACTGTCAATGACCCAGAATGCATTGAGTGACCTTGGCTTTTTTTTTTAAATGCTTTATTAACTTCTGGTTTACTTCATTCATTTCTGCCAGATTTTAGGTTACAAATTTTCTCCCCGTTTATCCCCCTCCCCAAAATAGCAGTCCCCCAGGACATCCCCTCCTCTTAATTCCCAATTACATGTAAAATAGTATTATATATATAAACATTTGGTTTTAAAACTTTTGATTCCAGATTCATTCCCTTCCTCCCTTGTCACCCACCCTTACTGGGAAGATAAGCAACTCAATATAGGTTGTACATGTGTAGCTAATGCAAAACATTACCATAGTAGATATATTGTAGAAGACTGATTATATTTCCCTCCCTCCTATCCCACCTCCTACTTGTTCTATTCTCTACTTTGGTCCTATCCCTTTTCAAAAGTTTGTGCTTCCAACTTCCCTCCCCCCCAGCCTGCCCTCCCTTCCATCATCTCCCTTCTTATCCCCTTCCCCCCTACTATCCTGTAGGGTGAGATACCCTATTTAGTGTGTATGTCATTCCCTCCCTGAGCCAAATTCAATGAATATAAGGTTCACCCATTCCATTATGCCTTCCTATTCTTCCCCTCCATTGTACTTATTTTCCCTTGCCTCTTCTATATGAGATAGTTTGCCCCATTCTGTCTCTCCTCATCTCTTCTCATTACATTCCTCTCTCACCTCTTAATTTCACCTTTTAAGTATCATACCTTCCTATTAAATTGGTCCTGTACCCTCTATGTATACTTGTAAATATATATATACATATTCACATATGTATTCATACTCCTATACACCCTCCAATAAAGACTATATATATATTTCTATTCCCTTCAACTATTTTCATACTGAAAAAGGTTCATCAGATACAATTATCATTTTTCCATGTAGGAATGTAAATAGTTCAACTTTGATAAGTTCCTTATGATTTCTTTTCCCTGTTTACCTTCTCATGCTTCTCTTGCTTCTTGTATAAGAATGTCAAATTTTCTATTCAACTTTGTTTTTTTCTTCAAGAATGCTTGAAAGTCCCTTATTCCACTGAATGACCATATTTTCCCCTGAAACATGATACTCAGTTTTGCTGGGTAGGTGATTCTTGGTTCTAATACCAGCTCCTTTGCTCTCCAGAATATCATATTCCAGGCCCTCCAATCCCTCAGTGTAGAAGCTGCCAGATCCTGTGCTATCCTGACTGTGTTTTCACAATATTCAAATTGCTTCTTCCTGGCTGCTTATAATATTCTCTCCTTGATCTGGGAATTTTGGAACCTGGCTATAATATTCCTAGGAGTTTTCTTTTTGGGATCTTTTTCAGGAGGTTATTGGTGGATTCTTTCAACCTCTGTTTTGCCCTCTGGTTCTAAAACATCAAGGCAGTTTTTTTTTTAATAAATAACATTATTTATTTTATTTTTTTGGTAGGATTCAGATTCTACTTAATGTTCTACAGACTATTTCACAGGTGTATAAAATAATTGCTTCCTTTAGTTGTCTAAGAGCATTAGGATGGAAGATTTTCTGTTGTAGGCTCACTGGAGGAATCCTTGCTACAGTTTCAATAGCAGAGAGGATGACAATGGATGCTTTGTAATTCATTCTCTTCCCACATAATTTTGATGTAGGAATGTAAATAGGTCAACTTTGATAAGTTCCTTTTGATTTCTTTTCCCTGATTACCTTCTCAGGCATCTCTTGCTTCTTGTGTCTGGATGTCAAATTTTCTATTCAACTCTGGTTTTTCCTCAAGAATGCTTGAAAGTCCTCTATTCCACTGAATGACCATATTTTCCCCTGAAACAAAATACTCAGTTTTGCTGGGTAGGTGACCCTTGGGTTCATTCCCAGTTCTTTTGCCCTCTGGAATATCATATTCCATGCCCTTCGATCCCTCAGTGTAGAAGCTGCCAGGTCCTGGGCTATTCTGATCGTGTTTCCACAATATTGAAATTGTTTCTTCCTGGCTGCTTGGAGTATTTTCTCCTTGATCTGGGGATTATGGAACCTGGCCATAATATTCCTGGGAGTTTTCTTTTTGGGATCTTTTTCAGCAGGTGAATGGTGGCTTCTTTCAACCTCTATTTCCCGCTCTGGGTCTAAAAAATCAGGGCAGTTTTCCTTGAGAATTTCTTGGAGGATGATTTCTAGGTTCTTTCTTTGATCATGGCTTTCAAGTAGTCCAATAATTTTTCAATTCTCTCTCCTAGATCTATTTTCCAGGTCAGTGAGATATTTCACATTGCCTTCTATTCTTTCATTTGTTTGGATCTGTTTAACAGCATCTTGATTTCTTATAAAGTCACTAGCTTCCATTTGCTCCAGTCTAATTCTGAAGGAATGATTCTCCTCAGTGAGCTTTTGAGATTCTTTTTCCATCTGTCAAATTCAGGTTTTTAAAGCATTCTTTTCCTCATTGCCTTTTTGAGCCTCTTTTGCCATTTGAGTTACTCTATTTTTAAAGTGTTATTTTCCTCAGTCAGGCTATTGACTCTCATTTCATAATTTTCTTGCATCATTTTCATTTCTCTTCACAATTTTTCTTCCACTTCTCTCATCTGCTTCTTAAGGTCCTCTATGGCCTGTAACCAGCTGGTATTTTCATTTGAAGCTTTTGGTGCAGGAGTTCTGACTCCACTGTCTTCCTCCTGTTCCATGCTTTGATCCTTTTTGTCCCCAAAATAGGATTCTAATGTTAGATTCTTCTGTTTGTTTTGCTTCCTTTGCCTGGTCATGTTGCCACTCAATTACTTGATTTTTGGCCTTTTTGCCACAATAGGACTCTGCCACCAGACAGGGGAGCTTCTGTCCCAAACACTGGGGTTTTCTCACCTGCTGGAGGTATTAGTTGGGTGCCCTCTCTGAAGCCTCCACATACTCTGGCAAGCAGGTCACACACCCCAGGACCTCTACCCTAGACTGCAATCCAGATCCAAGAAGGTTAAAGCAAGAGTGATTACCCCTCAGACTGGTTTCTTGGTTCCCCTACAGTACACAGTCCAGGAGCTGAAGCTGCAACTTGGCACCAGCTGCACAAAGGCATGTCAGTGGCTTCTCAGCCTGGGGGAAAAAGCCGAACTCTCCCAACTACTGGTCTCAAAGTCCACACTGCACTGACCTCTCACTTTGTCCTTAGTGTCTATATGTTGATAATTCTGGAAATGGCCACAACTGCTGGTGTTCTGGAGTCCCTCCAGCCAGTGTTCAGTCAGGCCCAGCCTGGGGCTAAAACCTCTGGCTCTCACAGGCCTGGGTTCATCTCCCAGAGAGCTGTGCTGGCCGCTCCCTGCCAGGCTGCTGGACTGTCTTCAGTGGGAGGTTAGCTTCTTTGTGTCATTTTGTGGGTTCTGTAGTTTCTTCAGAGTCACCTTTTACATGAATTGGAGAAGGTGGAGGCTGGAGCCAACTGAAAGTCCTGTTTTTACTCCTCCATCTTGACTCTGACCTTGACTTTTTTAAACTAAGGTCTTTCCCTGATCTTAGTTCGTCTGAGGCAATGCTCATTCAGTGATTAAGGGCTGGGTCAGAATTGAGACAGAGACAGGGAGAGACAAAGAGACAGACACAGACCCTCATAGTGTCTGACCAGTATAGAAAACAAGTGCTATTTACACTCCCTCAGAGCTATCAAAACCCAAACAATAAATGAGAGAGGCTTGAATTGGTACTTTTATTGGCCATTCAATGAAAGCCAGAGTGATTTCAGTTTAAAGGGGTAGTCAAGTAACCCCATTTGAATCTCAATGGGCTTTTCCAAAGCCTGTTTTTTTTCCTCTGAGTTATATTTCAAGAAATAATAAATGAAAACCATGCAATAAAAAGAGTTAATTGGCCTAGCTCTTAAATATATATATATATATATATATATAAATATATATATATATGATGAAAAAATTGGAAATTTTCAAAAATCTAGTCCCCAAACCCCCAAGATATCTCATAAAATGTAAATGACTAAGGAGGAGGAAGAGGAAGAGGAGGTGGAAGAAGGAGGAGAAGAAGGAGGAGAAGGAGGAGGAGGAAGAAGGAGGAGGAGGAGAAGCAGAAGGAGGAGAAAGAAGAAGAAGGAAGAAGAAGAAGGGTAAAGAAGAAGAAGAAGGAGGAGGAGGAGGAGAAGAAAGAGAAGAAGAAGGAGGAGGAGAAGGAGGAAGAAGAGGAGGAGGAGGAGGAGGAGAATCGTCCGATTTGAATTGGTAGGTCCCTAGAGGGCAGCTATTACGATTCACAGATTTGACATCATGAGGACGATGTCTTGGTTTGTTCATGCACTGGATTTAAGTGAGGTATAACTGCACAAATCATCAGCCTCACTCTATCCATCAGAGCCAATGGAGCGCAGCAGCAAGACGAAAGCCTAGACAAATGATCCAAAAGGAGATCAAAGACAAAAAGAAAGATCCTGTATACACTAAAATATTCACAGCATCACTTGGTGGTAGTAAAGAACTGAAAACAAGGTACATCGGGTCCATCTTTTGGGGGAATATCTATATGATTGCGACACAATAATGTGATGGAATTTACTGTGTCTTAAGAAGTGATGAATATGAAAGACTGAGAGAAGCATGGGAAGATAATGAATTGATACAAAGTGAAGTAAGCAGAACCAGCAAAGCAATATATGCAATGACTCTACCAATGTAAATGGGGAACAAAAAGAATATGATTCACTGTAATCATAACGACTAACCGCAACTGTGAAGAAGAGATGAGTCAATGTACTACCCCCAATTCTTTGTATAAGTGGAAGACTATGAATGTGAAACAATTGTATAGATGGTTAGATTTGATTGATGTATTTTTTAGTTTTGCTGAACAACTTGTTAGGTTTTATTCTTCTCTTTTTAAATTCTTTATTATAAGCTTGGCTCACTCGGAAGGAGTAGAATATATTCAGAAGTGAAGGTGATCAATTAATTAAAATAATAATAATAATAATAATATCTACTCCTGATTGCCTTTTGGGTCAACTTTTGAAAAGATTTCTCAGGCTTCTGGGTGGAGACTTGAGTCACACATAAAATGGAAAATACCTCAAAAACGTAATTGAGGTTGTTTAGGCTATAGACATCTTAATACAAGAGTTACATGTACTTTTGGGAAAGATAAAGAGGACAATGCAAAATTAAGCAAACAATAATATGGCTCTCCATAACATTTAGAATTATTGCCATAATGTTCAGTCTTTTTAGCCTCAGAAATTGATTCATTCTCGTTAAGCATTACATGCACTGGCTAGACAGAAGAGCCATTAAAAAGGATGCTGAGGGGATTTGCTGTAGTGGCCTAAGTATTATAATTAAAGTAGTACCTGACTTTACACTAGAAAATAATAGGCAAACTATTGGGCAAGTCACTTTACCCCAATTGCCTTACCTTCCCCCTCCAAACAGCAAAAAATAAAGGAAGGAAGGAAGGAAGGAAGGAAGGAAGGAAGGAAGGAAGGAAGGAAGGAAGGAAGGAAGGAAGGAAGGAAGAAAAGAAAAAAGAGAGAAAGAAAGGAAAGAAAGAAAGAAAAAGAAAATAACAGACCTATGGAAAAATAGGTCTTCAAAAACTAATGATAATGCATTTTTATCATAATAATGACTGCAAGGTCACTACATTTAGTTAAGTCGTATTTAGGCAAGTGGCCTTTTGATTTCAACTACATCTTCCAGTGATCATATTGTGCCAGAGTATACAGTGACATTTTGTTTTCAGGAGACCACATAGAGAATGTTAATAATAGCCAGCATTTGCTTTAAACTTTGCCAAGTGCTTTATATCCATTATCTCATTTGATTTTCATGATAATTCTGGAAAGTAGGTGCTATTATAATCTTTCTATCAAATGAGGAAACTGAGCCTGAAAAAGGTTTGGTGATTTGCCTGAGACCAAACAGCCTGCAAGTTTCTGAAAGATTCAAGTGCTTGTATATACTGTCTCACCTACCTGCCTCATTAGGAGATTTAAATTTTTTTATTGAGAAAATGTAGAACATATTAAAAATATTTCTCTTAGCCAAAATGCCAAGTTTAGGCACTTCTGGCAGTGTGTCGTCCCCACTTGTCTTATCTCAGTCTTTTGAACACCTGAACATCCCACAAGAATCAGTTTAAACATTACCTCCTCCACAATATCTTCCCTGATCCTTCCAAGTCAGAAGAGACATTGCCATTACATTAACCATCATAGCATTTCTTTTGGTACCTCTCTTTAGACACTTAGCCATATCTTCCTTGTATTAGAATTCTTAGAGTATAGTCTTCCTCTACCAGATTTTAAACTCCCTGAGGTCAGAGCCTGGGTTTTATTTTAGTTCTTATCTTCCCCTGAACCTAGCATCATATCTAGTACATAGTAGATTTTTCAGAAATAAATTTTAATAAGTTAGTTAAACATGCACCTATCTCAGTATTGTAAGATTAAATGAGCATTTTTAGTTTCATAATAGAAAATTCTATAAAACTATTAAATATTATTATTATTGACATCTGGCATCTATACTACTGTTTTAGATAAAACAATAATGTTTTATAAAATGCTAGCCAAAAAAATATTATTTAAGGCAGATAGCTAAGTCAAGTCCCATTTTATCCTAGGAATCTACTATTAAAAATTAACAAATTTTCAACTGCTTGAGGAAAATGTGGTAGGAAAATTTTTACTCCAATACAAAGAAAGGGGAAATATCATATGTCATCATTTGTACATAGTATATGTGAACTAATAATACTGGTAGATTTCTAATACTGATGTAATGGCCAAGATTTTTTCCCTACTCCTTTTACTTCATGTCTTACTAAAAACTCTTATTTAAGCATTTCTGTGTGACTTGCAGTTCTGTAGAATATGCTTTGGGACATTTGAAAATCTGGTCTCTAAAAATAGTACTGCTAATTTTTGAAGGATGAATCATATTGCTATCAGGCTATAAAACTGCTTTGTGAAAGTGACAGACTTAATTGCCTGATTTTTCTTTCATTTTGCTGATAGACTATACTGTGTTCATCAATTGGTTTCTTAATTTGCACAAAGAAAATGGAATCTCAGAAGTAATTGGAACTATTTCAGTCTGTTGCTGTAAAAATAAATGCAAATGATTTCCAATTATTTCTACTCATATGATATATGATTTATTATATAGCTTTTTCAGTCTATACATATGGCTTTTTAAGTTAAGTGAGTTTTTAACCTATGTACTGAGAAGCAAACTTTCATCAAACAGTCATTCATTCTAGATATTGTGCTCATATTTTAGGAAAATGTTATTAATTTGGAAGGATTCCTGAGAGATTCCATCACACAATATTTCTATTTATTATGATGATTTTACTTGCCATTCTCCCTTAATTTTTCTTTCTATTGGTCTTTTTAACAGTACTTTATTTTGGTATAGTAAGTATCAATAGGGTGTAGGAACTAATTGTTATTATTTTTATGAAACACAAATATAAATGTAATAGTTTAGTGCATTCACTGAGTTTAAATTTTTGTATACTGTAGCTAACTTTTGACCTCTATCTGTTGGCCATTTAGTGAGCTAGATAGATTGATTGACTCCTATATACCATATAATTACTCTTTCTTCTTAAATTCTGTTAACCCATTTCTACAGGTCTTAGCAAGGCACACAATTCATCAATAAGTTAGAAATTCAGTCAAACTGTGATAAACTGTTCCTCCAAGCCTTTTATCATTCATCTAAATGTAATATTATGATACTGATAACACAAAAAGAAAAACATCTTCAAAGATCAATATTCTTTCTCTTCAAATATACTGTTGAAAAATGTAGTTTATTTTTTTACCTGTTTCACATGGTCCTTTGTGTTTTATGCTAACATTGGTTTTCTTCTGAGAATAAATCTCATTGAACTGGCAAATATTCTCATAGGTCTTCCCTTCAGGTCCACAGACACTTTCCTGGGATCCACAAACACACTGTGGTTCAGGAACTTCCCCATACTCCATCACCTCAGTATCTAAAATGCACTCCAGGTTTTGCCCACACAGTCCATAGAAATGATTACTGCCATCCAAGTCACAGATCTGCCCTTCTCTATTTCCACATTCAAAGCAGCAGCCACAACGATCTAACACAGTCCCAGCCAGGCAGTTTTCAGGTTGAGAACAAAGTTCTAAATCACATTTTCCACAGTTATCTCCTTCTCTTAATAATCTCAGCCAGCTTCCGTGATACAAGGTGGGAAGACTCTGGAAACCTTGTATCAGGACCATCAGCATTGCTGTGCTTACCAGAGGCTTCATTTCTAAAATGAAATGAACACAAGCCTAAGATCTTTGGTTTTAAGCCAAAGGAAAAAAAAAATCACATTCCTCCTTTTCCTCCTTCATAAAACAAATCTGCAGCAACATAGATTTTAAAACAAAATTAACATCAGATTTCAGGTCTGGAATAGATAAGTAAAATATTCAAATCTGCAAGAATTCTTCTATGTTACAATTTTGGGGAAGACTTTGTTCTATATTTAAGACAAAACTCTCCTCTTGACAGTAGAACTGTAGCTCTCTAAAATGCCTTTGGCTTTTATAAACTCTGTAAGGTTAATTTGGAAGCACTTGCTGTAATAGAACAGAACTGTGTACTGTGACTACTTAATATAAGCTTTGGTTTCCTTATCTGGGGTATGGTAGAAAGAACTCTGGGTTTTGAGTTGGAGACCAAGGTTTGCATCCTAGTTCCACTTTGCACATCCCTTAACTTCCTTAAATGAAGGTGTTGAACTAAATGAAATGGACTTTAAGCTCTTTTTCCAGCTGAAATCTGTGATCCCATGACTGTATGATTAGCTGATCTCTCAAGTCCCTTATGAATCTATAATTCTAAGTATTAGTGCTGTGAGAATATATATCATGGAGCTTAGCTAAAAGGGTTATTGCTAGAATACCAAAAGACTATAAACCAACCTAATTGACATCAAAGCGTTAGGGGTCAAGTGGGATTTTCTACCATTGTTAATATATCATGAGGCCATAATAAACATTAAATAATAATAACTCATAATCATTACAACAATAACAGCACATCTGTGAAATAAATTATTCTAAGAACAATTAATATATTTCAGCACTGTAACCTTTTGTCCATATATTGCTCTATTGGCCTGTCTGTGACTCTTGTTGAATCATGTAACTGCTGTCTGCAGAACAGTGATTTAAATTAGACATATAGATTTCCATCTAAGTAAGACAGATGAAGTGAGATAAGAGAGAGGGAAGAGCACAGCTCAGGGAGCATAGGGAATTGATTTTGGTTTTCTTTATACAACTGGGGTCATTTTTCTTAGATTCATCATCTGGTATTGATTGGTCTATTGAAATCAAGGAGCAAGGGATAGGAGTAAGATACAAAAGAGGCAGATTTTGAGGAGGATTTGTATGAGATATAGCTGAGCTGGACAATGAGAAATGAAAGGGATGAATGCCAGACATGGGTTGCTATGTTGAATAAGAATTACAAAAAGGATAATTAATAATAATATTAATACTAATGGAGAGCATTTACACAGCACTTAAAGGTTTGCAAAGCACTTTACATACATTATCTCATCTAATTTTCACAACAACCATGAGAGGCAGGTGCCATTATTCTCATTTTACAGAACAGGAAACTGAGGCACTGATAGGTTAAGTGAAAAAGGATGAATCACTGAAAGTAAAATAATAATCATAATCTAGCACTTGTATAGCACTTAAAGGTTTACAAAGCAATTTATATATTATCTCATTGAACGTCACAACTAGGTGCTCTAATTCCCATTTTACAGAATAAGAAACTGAGGCACGGAGCATATACATGACTTTTACAGAGTCAGATGGCTTGTAAGTGTCTGAGGCTAGTTTAAACTTTCTGATTTCAAGTCCATTCATTACGGTACCTGGTTCTCAGGAAAAGGAATGATCTAGATAGAATGAAGAGGGTAGAATAGTAAATCAGGAGAAGACTTAAGCACTCTCTTTCCTCTCCCACCAACCCCAACCCATTATAATTCCAAAGAAAAAGCTATTATATAAATCTTCCCATTTTGTACCAACAAATCTTGGGGAAACTCTCCTTGTCCCCCAGGCTATTCGGTTGGGAATCAGGATAAGATTATATTCATTTAGGAAGAATGGGTGCTGAGATCAATCAAGCATTTATTAAATACCTAACATGTGTCCCTCCCTGTGCTAGGCTCTAGGGGTAGAAATACAAAAGTGAGAAAGCCCCAGCCCTCACTGAGTTAATATTCTACTGATGGGAAGCAACAGGTTCATAGATAACTAATTACAGGAAATACACAAACTAAATACACAATGATTTGGGATGGGAGAGGCACTAAAAACAGAAATTGAGAAAGATGTTTTTGAATAATGTGAGCTGAGCCAAGAAGTAATTTTCAATTGTTTTGTTCTGCAAATCTGTTTCAGATGAACTTTTACAATTCGTGTCCTTTTCTCATCTCTTAGTATAATGCAATGAGAATATAGTTGATCTTAGAAGTTTCCAAGGGTGGGTGGATACAAATGAGCCAGATGACATAAATTATCATCTAAAACAGCTCCATATTTAATCCTCATTTGTGTAGATCTGAATATGAGTGACAAATGTACTTCAAAGGAGAACATAAACACACAAGGAAAGTCGAGGTAACTAAAAATCCCAGACATCTTCTTCCTGACATTGTACTTATCTACCTTGGTTGTTCTCCCATTTCCACTGGGAAGTGGTGTGGTGTATAGTCTAGTGGCAACATGGAATTGTTGGACATGGGTGGGTTTAGAATCAGGAAAATCTGTTTAAATCTAACCTCAGATACTTACTAGCTGTGTGATTCTGAGCAACATATAACTTCTGTTGGCCTCAGTTTCCTTTAAGTAAAATGAGAGAATTGGACTAGATGACCTCTGAGGTCCTCCCCATCTCTAAATCTATCCTGTTATCAATATCTATGGGTATGGATGGCAAAAAGGATCAGTTGGGGAACATCAGCCAGGAGGCTTTGGTTCTTTTCCTTTTATCTGCTGCATTCAAACAACCTCAATGGTGGTAAGAGACCTGTGCCTTCACTAGGACTATTAGTGGAAATCTCTTCCTCTTTCTTTCCCTCCTCCTTCCCACAACTCATGGAAGTGGATGGAGCACTGGCTGGGCATAACAGGGCAGTTACAAAACTCATAGATATTGTCTCTGTCCTAAAGGAGATTGGAATATAATTAATTAAATACTGCCAATAAGTGAATTATAGTTCATGTTAATACTTATTAAGAACACAGAGTTGACATCCATGCTGGAGGTGACAAAATTTTTAAGTCATTTAGAGATAAATTTTCAATATATTTTAATAATGGCCCCTCCAAAATGAAAAATAAGGCAACTGAGATGACATCACATAGTCTCAGGAGAGGTAAGGAAGAAAGTGGCTCATAGGCCCTCCTTCCTTATTACACAGTATGAATGAAGAAGTCTTTTAACCTCAAATGCAAATGCCACAAAATGTCCCCAGTTGCTGAGCCAGGCAAATTTTAAAGATGCTCTGGCTTTGCAACCAATGGAAAAAGGCTGTTCTCAACTATCTGGTAAGCCAGAGCAGAATGTCCATTCATACTCCAGTCTCCCAGAAGTAGATCTTCAACATCTTCCATGTCTATGACACCATCTTAGGTAGTCTAGGCATGTGCCAACCCCCCATTACATATATAAAATCTCCAACAGGTTTCACACACTAGTGGGGAAGGAAACATTCCATGGCCAATTCATTTTCTGAGATGAGGAAGATTGTATCATGGTTAGAGTAGCTCACTCTCACAGATCCATCTCTCAATAATTACTTGCCTCAAATTCTTCTCTGTTTTGACTCTTGTGGCTTTCTTGGCATGGTATTGTAGCTCCCATTGTTCTGCCAGCCAGCATTGTCTCTCTAGCCACTGCTTCAACCTCCATAGCTGCTGATAAACAATTTTCCCTGAAGAAGTTTTGGAGATTCCATTTCTTTTTGTAAAACTACATCAGGCCAACAACCTCAACTGCTAGTTCAGATGTGTCAAACTATTTTGTCAGTCAGGCTTCACTATACCTAGCTGATAAAATAAGGTCAAGACCTTGCCTCTTTACACACATTCTTTCTTTCCTAGAAATGGAGAAGAAATAGGAGAACAATATTTACAATAATAGCAACATTGTAAAGACAAGCAATTTTTAAGGACTTTAAAACTCTTATCAATGTAATAACCAATCCTGATTTTGAAGAATCATCGACAAATCAAGCTACCCATTCTCTGACAGAGAGGCGATGGATTCAAGATGCCGAATGAGATGTACATTGTTGGACAGGACCAGTGCAAGAATTAGTTTTGCTTGACAATGCCTATTTTTGTGAGGGTTTTGTTTTTCTTCATTTTTCAATTTGGGATGGGTAGGAGGGAGAGAAAATAAATGTTTGTTAATAAAAAAAAATAAAAAGACACTAAAAAAACCAAAGTGACTTGTTCTTACCCATAATTGAGTTAAGGCAGATTGATTCCTTATACCACTTCCCTGTGTGCCCTGCCTTCTTCTCCATCTTCCCCCCACCCCTCACGCAAACCATGATTTATAAATGCTAGTGAGCTTTTCTGAGCTTCAATATAAACCATGCACTATTTTTCATTTGCTCTTTCACCTCCCATAATAGTCCTAGCAGCTAACACCCAGACTGTACACATTGCTTTGAAATTTTGTCTTGATAAGCTTCAAAGCAATCGAGGCACTTAGTCATACTGGAGGATAAGGACAGAGCTGAGGACCTTTGCCCTGAATTCCTACTCTCATAACAAAAATTCCTGCCTCTCTTACTTAAGTATATCTTGAAGACCTACTATGTTACCCATTACTGTGTTAAGTACTGCAGAGAACTCAAAGGGAGTGTTAAGACACAATCCCTACTCTCTTTTAACTTAGAGTTGCACTGGTTTCTAAGCAAAATGCAATTTAGGCAAGGTGGATGAAAAATAGACTTGCTACATCTCTCTCAATGCACAATAAACCAACTACATTGAGGGATAATCATTAATACAAAGAAATAGATGAAAAAAGAAATAGAGAGGTGACTCTAAAGGTATTACCTTTCCACAGAAAAGGAAATTCCTCAGAGTCCTCATACTCCTTTTAGTGGCTCATGTTGCAGGGATAACTGGAGAGTTTCATTGAATTCAATCCCAGGACAGAAAGAACGAGTTACTCACAACCCTTTTCTGGGAAAAATGGGGCGTTTCAGAGCTCCTCACTATAGGATATGAGTGGGGAACATTCTTTGTAACCAAGTTGGAGTTAAAAAAAAAGCTTTGCTAAATGTATCTAGCAAGCATTTCGTCTTCCCTTAAATAAAATAAATTCCCTTAATAAAGCCAATGGAGTCAGAGTTTGGGGTGGTGGGGGTGGTGGTGAGGGTGAGGGTGTTTATGATTAATTACAGAAGAAGAAAGAAAGACTTTATGCTGCTGAACTATCTTCTTGGAACTGCTGGCTCTAAAACCAAGTTGTACATTGGATTCCCTTTTTTGTGCCAATCTTACATTTTTAAAAAACATAACTTTTATGAATATCATCATTAGTGCTATAAGCACAGGGAAGTATAAGTTAATTCTACAGTAAAGTGATTATTAAATCCATTAGTCATATACAGGGGATCCATAATTAACTTATTCTCCAGCATCAAGTAAATGATTCTACTGTGTGCTTTAAGAAAGCAATTGTTCACTAATATGCAAAATACAGCAAGGCTATTAGATCATAAAACCATGCAATCTTATAATTAAATTATAAATTTTACATATTTTAATAATGTGCTTTATATATTTTAATTGTTTTCTACATAAGATTAAAAGGAGATGCCACAATTTTTCTCAGACATATTATATCTAGCCCTGAACAGTACAATGCTTAATAATAAGTGATGAGTATCTACAGGGGATGACAGCAGTCTTTCAGGAATGTAGAATTTTTCTTTGGAATATTGCCGAGGACTAAAATGAGAATATGTATTAGTTCTAAGTGGTATTAAGGCTATGCTCCTGGGCTTTCCTTTATTTTCTCCTCTGCTCCTTCATTAGTAACAACCATAGGCATTCAGAGTCACTATTCATATCAACCAGTTTGAGCTAGGCTCATGTCATAGGATTCAGAGCTAGATGGGACCATAGAAGTCACTTAGTCCAAATCTTTCATTTTACGAAAGAATATTTACAAAGAGGAAATGACATGCTCGAGGTTGTGCAGGTAATAAGAGAGTTCCAAGATTCAAACCCAGGTCTTATTGTCAACTTCTATTATTTTAGCTTGAAATTTGAATGAATTCAATGAACAAATTATTGATAATTATACTGGGTACTGAAAGCATGAAGATGAATCACAACTCATATTTATATGGCACTTTAAAGTTTACAAAGCACTTTCCCCACAATAATCCTTTGAAGCAGGTAGTACAAATATTATTATCTTCCTTTTTACAGATAAAAAAAATGAGCTTCAGGGCGGCTAAATGGTGCAATGAATAGAGCACCGACCCTGGAGTCAGGAGGACCTGAGTTCAAATCCAGCCTCAGACACTTAACACAAAAACTAGCTCTGTGACCTGGGCAAGTCACTTAAACCTAACTGCCCTCCAAAAAGCGAAAAAAAAAAAGAGCTTCAGAATAATTAAGTGATTTGCCCATGACTACAGAGTGAGGGGGTGTGGGAATGAGGATACAAACCAAGGTCTTTGGACTCAAGTTCAATGCTTTTTCCTCTATGATAACAATAATAATTAATATTTATACAGCATCTAATATATGTCAGGTACTGTGCTAAACACTCTAGAAATATTGTTTCAGTTGATTCTCACAACAATCCTGGGATGTAGGTTACCCCATTTTACAGCTAACATAACTGAGGCAAAGAAGTTAAATGATTTGCCCAGGGTTATGTAGTTTGTAAGTATCAGAGGCTGGATTTGAACTCAGGTCTTCCTCTAAACTTGGTTCTCAGTCCACTGCATGACCTAGCTGCCCCACACTGTAATGTAGTCCTTTACCAGAGGTTTATTGTCTAATGAGAAATCAACTTCTAACAAGAACAAAATAATATCTTATTATTATATAATTATAATTATATTATTATATCAAAATTATATCTTAATACTTTAATTTCAAAACAAAGTTATTTTATACACCTATACAATAATAGAAGATGCTAAATATAAGAGTAATTGCAGAAATAGTTCTTGGTCCAGGACTACTTTTTTCTCTAAACTTCATTGAACTAGATAAGAATAATTGCACATTAATAACAACAACTTAACAAAAGCATGTATAATATTAGTAAAGCATAAGACCCATCAGCCTAAGACAATTATAGAAAGATTAAGACCTCATTGACAGCAAGGAGAAAGAATATTGATAGGCATTCTTAGAGTACATGATGAACTGGTCCAAAACCTATAGAAATACTCAATGTGCAGTGATGATTACATATCATCTCTGTTGTCTTGTCTGCTATACCAAGGATACTTTCAGTGGGCCTGCAGAGAAATTTTATGTTAATTGTTTTATTCAACTACAAAAGCTGACATTTTCCCTCTTCTCAGGTATCCAAATAGCTGGGGTGTGGCTACCAGAAGAATTGAAGAAGTTGACTGGCTTTTGGTTCTCCTGCTGACAGAGGC
Organism: Gymnobelideus leadbeateri; assembly: GCA_011680675.1. Classification (NCBI taxonomy): domain Eukaryota; kingdom Metazoa; phylum Chordata; class Mammalia; order Diprotodontia; family Petauridae; genus Gymnobelideus; species Gymnobelideus leadbeateri. Next base: position 319,746 of record WOXC01006892.1, on the reverse strand, counting down.
ACAAATAGTCCATGTAAACATTTGGAGTGGAGATGTCTCTAAATTCGTGTATCTGTGTTTAAGCAACAACAGTAACAAAAGAGGATGTCTTCCTTTTCCATGTACGCAATTAAATGTGTCTGAAAGACCTGAGAGTAACCAACTGGGCACCTCTGTAGCCTTTTGCTTTTCACATACTGACTGCTGGGGTGCAGAAAAACATTAAATGAGCTATTTTACAACTGCCTGGTTTGTGCCGTGCTTCCTGTTTCTATTTCCCAGTATTTTATGATACGGAATATTAAAGGAATAGAGGATAACCTACCTAGTGTGATTTGAGAAGCCCACTGAAAATTCACACCTGTATGAAACATTGAGCCAGGAATTCTTAACTTTTGGGTGTGTTATGGACGTTTTTGCCAGTCTGATAGTGCCTATAGACCTCTTCTCAGAAGAATGTTTTTAAATAATTGAAGGAAATGATAAATTTCAATTAGAGACTAGTGAAAATAAAGATGGATTTTTTTCCCCACCTAAGGTCATGAATCCCTTGAAATCTATGCAGAGACCCCATAGGGGTCTGTGGACTTCAGGCTAAGAATTACTGCTCTAGGCTATGCCCTTGCCTCACATTTCCACAATTAGAGATTCAGTCCTTTGGGTTGTCTTCCCTTGAGATACAGTTACTGGCAAGGTCAGGTTAGGAGGTGGTGGGTATATTAGGTTAAGATAAACATAGGCAACAGGTTCCTGTGGTAGCTACCATTTGAGGAATAGATTTGCCCCAAACTGAAGAGTTATACTTCATTATTCAATAGCTCATGGCTTTCTTCATCGTACTATCAGGATAACTTGAAAATAGTCATGGCCAATTCCACTCTGCAAATACAAGTGTGGACCCTTGGGGAAATTCCTCATACTTCTCACTCTCCAGTTCCAGCTGAAGCTTCACTGCTTACTCACACTGGAGGGAAGAAGAGAAAAGAGGAATGAATTGGAAGAGGGAGGGAGGGAACACTGATGTTTGCATATATATAGCTCCCTCTTTGGAAGATCCTTTAACATTCCTTGATCTCGAATGAGGTCAAGTGCCAACATGCTTCCTTTCTTCCCCTACACTTTTCCTTTCCTTTAAAGCTAAAATCTTCCTCTGGGTCCTAAATGTTAGAGCCAGCCTTATAGTACAAAATAAATTGGTCCATTCTTACATTGAGACTTATCGACCATTAGCATCATAGTGTGAATGAGTTTATCTAAGAGAACCAAGTCCCCAACACGGAATGTTGAAGAGCATTTTTCATAGTGTCAAAGGGGAAGGTAATACTTTGCAGGAGCGGGGAACCTGGGGCCTCCAGGTCATATTTGGCTTCCTAGGTCCTTAAGTGCAGCCCTTTGACTGAATCCAAACTTCACAGAACAAATCCTAAATCCCCTTAATAAAAGTATTATTTTTTGTAAAATTTGGCCGTAGTCAAAAGGCTGCACCCAAGAATCTAGAAGACCACATGTGGCCTTGAGGCCACAGGTTCCCCACCCCTGCTAGAGCATCAGAAAGACCTGGAGCGGTCAAACTAGAGAAGGGCGCTGCAGTGGCCAGGCCAGGATAGACAAGGGGAGGGCATTGAATACCTGAGGGAGGAACACCAAGCATAAACTGCTATTTACTTCACCTAGGGTCTAGGACTGACCATGGCGAAATTTTTTTTCCAAATGTCAAATTTTTTTGTTAAATGTATCTTTTGCTTTATTTGAGTATCATTTTCTTCCTCTGGCCATTAATATAGCAGGTCTTTTCCCCCTTTGTTTCTTTTGTTGGAGGCAAAATCTGGACGTTAGTTATTAAGAGTGTATTAGATGATTCAGGGGCTGCCCTGACTCTTCTCAGATTGTCTTAAGATGGAAAGACTCTCCTTCTCTATTCTCCTCTACAATGTGGGTGGGAAGAGGCTGCATCTGTTTTTAAAACTTAAAGACACAGGAACAGTCTGTCTCTGTTTCTTTATCTCTTTTTGTCTCTGTCACAGTTCATCTGCAGTGCCATAAACTGACCTAGGAGACAGGATACCTTCCCCTCCCCTTTAAACTCTATGCTGGGGTGTTTTTTTTTGTTGGGTTTTCTTTGTTCTTCTCAGCTTCTGGGTGCAGGCTATAAACCCTAGTGGACCAAGGATTTAAGCCATGGTGATCTTGGAGCCAGCATTCCAGGAGTGATACTGTAGCCAGCCAGCCCAGCCAAGAAAAGCCTGGAGCTCAAGCCTGGGGGGGATTTTGGATTTGGAATGTGGGACGGGGTTCTTCTATAAGAACTAAACTGGACTAAGCTATGGATTTGTTTCCTACCCAGAGACTAGGGTTCGGGTGGTGTGGGGTGGTCTGAATGATTAAGTCACACAAAGTTGGAAGAGTACACTGTTTGTATATATTTGTTCATATATCTTCGAAGTAAATACTTCTTTGTGAAAGCTATTCCAACTGTAACTGGTTAAATGGAACTGGGCACATAGGGGATCATCCCCTTATAGGGTAACACCATTGGTGGAAGTAATTTGCAGAGAGCCTAGATACCCTCCCCCTTAAAGGTACCTGAAAACCTTGGAGGAGTGCTGGAGGAGGACTCTCACTTCAGGCAGTGGAGACAGGGCAGTCAGTGTTACACTTATATATGTAACACTGCATAGGGGATTCCAGGGCTATGGCTGGGGGGAGATGATACAGGGACCCAGTGCTTGAAAAATATAGTCTGGGGGGCAGCTAGGTGGCACAGTGGATAGAGCACTGGCCCTGGACTCAGGAGGACCTGAGTTCAAATTCGTCCTCAGACACTTAACACTTACTAGCTGTGTGACCTTGGGCAAGTCACTTAATCTTAATTGCCCTGCTTTCCCCCCTCCAAAAAGGCATAAAAAGAAAGAAAAGTAAAAGAAAAATATAGTCTGGTTGGGAGAAGAAAAATGTGCAGATGAAGTGTTTTAGGGACAATAACAAATAACATGTAATTAGTACACACTATATTTATTCATATATTTCCTACCGGGAGATTTCTGTATTTTTTTTTTTTTTTTTTGCTTTTTGGAGGGCAATTGGGGTTAAGTAATTTGCCCAAAGTCACATGGCTAGGTTTTTGTTTGTGTGTGTTAAGTGTCTGAGGCCGGATCTGAACTCAGGTCCTTCTGACTCCAGGGCCTACGCTCTACTCACTTCGCCACCTAGCCGCTCTGTTTCCATATATTTTCTGAACAGGATATAGGTGTTTTTCCCCTCCACACGATTTAGCTCCTCACAGGCTGCTTTGGTTGTTAATATCAGAAATCATTATGAAGGCTTAGTTAGAGTAGTTGTTAATCACTTTGTTTCTGGAAAATAAAAGGAAGTTTTTAAAGGGGTGTTAATAATGACTAACTGCTTTGATCAAGCCTTCTGAAAGCGGGGAAATATACAAAGAAGATGAGCTTGCTTCTTGAGGCTTCTTCACTTGTCCACCACTACCTCATGGCTGCCCACATCAACATTTTGCTTCCCCAGAATGGGCGGACAGAGCAGTAGCCTGTTTAATTTGTGAGTTCTGGACACAAAGTCATTCTTTCTGGCAGCTTTGATATTGGCAGATGGGAGATTTAGCTCTGTCCTGTTTATATAACAGCAGTTGATATATAGTGACTTCATAGTTGGATATTTATGAGAGGTTTCATTTCAAATAATATAGTTTTGGCCTGTGGCAATGCTGAGGCTTTTACCCATTATTACTGGGAAGCTAAATCTTTAGGATATTGTAACTATAACTGCAGGGTCCATTTGATCTGCCCAGAAGAAATGGAAAAGTTAATATTTTTCAAAGGAATGAAAGCTTTATTATAAAAAGTCTCATTAGCAAGTTACCTGTCCCTAAAACACATAGGCATCCAGAAGGTCAGGTATAAAAAGGCAACTCCTCATACTTTCCTTTTGCCTCATGGCTTCTATAGCATAACAAGGTAATTTAAAAACTCCCAGCTTCCAGTTACAGGAATGAAACTTAGCACTTGCCCTCGAATAATCTCTCAGACCCATGGGCTCACTTTTGAGGTCCATTTTCCCACTTTTTCTGAACTATGGTAGACAACAGAAATCTCCATCGATTGGGGGCTATTGGTTGGGTCCTAGTCACATATAAATCCTCTAGAGCAGTAGTTTCCAACCTTTTTAAGTTTGAGGACCTCTGTAAAATAGGGAGAAATATTCTCCTGTGCCTCCATGTGACAGTAGTTGTACTATTATTGAGAAAATACATAATGAGAAAAGGACGATGCCAGTATTACACTATAGAACCAATGTTGGGTGTTAGGATTCTGGGCCACTTGGCTTTTCCCTCTAAGGACCTGTACATCTAGATTGTGTTGTGTCCTGGGGAAACCAGGTATAAAAGAGAGGAGTCAGGCTCCTGTGCTCTTTGACTCTTGGCTCTTTATGTCCCCACCCAAGATCCTTGGGGAAAATCCCTTAAAGCTTAGGTTTTGCTTCTTATCTGAAGTTTCCTCAAAAGGTAGGGTTAGGGGTGTAGTAGAAAGGTGCCCAGTATACAACAGAGATCAGGCATAGGACAGGTATTTCCCCACCTCCAACCCCAACAAAACTCATAAGATTATATTAACAAAGACTTAAGCAGGAAGCAATAACTTATAATGGTGATTATACTCTCCTTGGAGGCTGATACTTAAAATATCAAAATATGTAGCATTTTTGTGACACTGATATGTTGTCATTTCACCTCTGACTGGTCTCTCTCCTGCTTCCCTTAAGGTTCATATTTCTAACAAGCCAGACCAGTGTTTGGCCTCTCCCTCCTGTAGATGGTCATTTTCTCCTGCAAGAGACAGCTAATTCTAAAGGGAACCTTCCATGTTGTAGCTGGTACATGCTGAGGTACCTAGGAACTTTTGGCCTCTCAAATCCATAAAGTTACTTGTAAGTCCTTATCAGAATCACTCTTCACATGTAGCAGCTAAAGCTGAGCTCTATTAGGCAAGTTTGAGTCCAATCCAGCTTCTGGCCACTCTGGGAAGGAAACAGAGATATAGAAGAGTCTCTAGCCCAGATTCAAGGCTCCATAACTGAATACAGTTCTGGAGACTACAGGCAAACAGTGGCCATTTCTGCTGGGTTTAGGGAGGGGCAGTCCCAGAGACAGAGAGAAAAATAGAGTGAGAGACAGAGAGAAGCATACATTGAGAAGCAACATGTTCCATAGGCAGGAAGGAAAAGAGCCCCTAAGTCAGTCACTCCTTTTAAAGCCTATGTGAGCAAGCAGCTCTTCCTGGCTCAGTGGCCAATCTTCTCTGACGCAAGAGTCTAATGCTGCTCATCATGGGGGCTGAAGGTAGGGGAAGAACCAAGGGACTATCATGGATTTCTTGTGTCATCCTCAAGCACCAAGTCTTCCCCGCTCCCAATAGTATTTTATTTTTTCCAATTAAGTGTAAAGACAATTTTTTTTTTTATTTTGACAAATGCTTTATTAACTTCTGGTTTACATCATTCATTTCCACCAGATTTTGAGCTACAATTTTTCCCCATTTTCCTCTACCCAGCACCCCAGAATAGTAGTCCCACAAGATATCCCCTCATCCAATCTGCTCTCTCCCATATCTTCTCCCATACCCCCCTCGACTTTGCCATTAGGGCAAGGTGAGTCTCTGTGCCCCAATGCCTGCACATCTTATCTCCCAATTACATGCAAAATAGTATTAATAATGGTATTTATATATATTTGAAACATTTAATTTTAAAACTTCGAATTTCAGATCTATTCCCTTCCTCCCTTGTCACCCACTCCCTCTGGGAAGATAAGCAATTCAGTATGTGTTGTACATGTATAGCTATGCAAAACATTACCATAGTAGATATATTGTAAAAGACTGCTTATATTTCCCTCCCACCCATCCCACCCCCCACCTAGTCCATTCCCTACTTTGATCCTGTCCCTCTTCTATAGTGGGTACTTCCAACTTCCCCTCCCCCAGAATGCCCTCCCCTCCATCATCCCTCTCTCATCCCCCTTCCCCCTACTCTGCTGCAGGATGAGATATCCCATTTAGTATGTATGTCATTCTCTCCCTGAGCCAAATTCAATGAGAATATGGTTTTGCCTTTTTGCATTCCTGTTCTTCCCCTCCCCTGCAACCACTTCCCCTTGCCTCTTCTACATGAGATAGTTTACCCTACTCTGTCTCTCCCCATCTCCTCTTGCCACCTTCCTCTCTCATCTCTTAACTTCACCACTTAAGTATCATCCCTTCCCACCAAACTCAACCTGTGCCCTCTATCCATGTATACCTGTAAACATATATACACACATTCACATATGTATTCATATGCCCATATGCCCTTCTTCAATTATTTTCATGATGAGGAAGGTTTCATCAGTCATAGTCATTGTTTTTCCATGTAGGAATGTAAATAGTTCAACTCTGATAAGTTCCTTTTGATTTGTTTTCCCTGATTACCTTCTCAAGCATCTCTTGCTTCTTGTGTCTGAATGTCAAATTTTCTATTCAACTCTGGTTTTTTCCTCAAGAATGCTTGAAAGTCCTCTATCCCACTGAATGACCATATTTTCCCCTGAAACAATATGCTCAGTTTTGCTGAGTAGGTGACCCTTGGCTTCAATACCAACTCTTTTGCCCTCTGGAATATCATATTCCATGCCCTTCAATTCCTCAGTGTAGAAGCTGCCAGGTCCTGTGCTATTCTGATTGTGTTTCCACAATATTGGAATTGTTTCTTCCTGGCTACTTGTAGTATTTTTCTCCTTGATCTGGGAATTCTGGAATCTGGCTATAATATTCCTAGGAGTTTTCTTTTTGGGATCTCCTTTCAGGAGGTGATTGGTGGATTCTTTCAACCTCTATTTTGCCCTCTGGGTCTAAAACATCAGGGCAATTTTCTTTGAGAATTTCTTGAAGGGTGATTTCTAGGTTCTTTCTTTGATCATGGCTTTCAGGAATGCAATAATTTTTAAATTGTCTCCCCTGGATCTATTTTCCAGGTCAGTGGTTTTTCCCATGAGATATTTCACATTGCCTTCTATTCTTTCTTTTGTTTGGATCTGTTGAACAGCATCTTGATTTCTCATAAAGTCACTAGCTTCCATTTGCTCCAGTCTAACTCTGAAGGAATGAATCTCCTCAGTGAGCTTTTGAGATTCTTTTTCCATCTGGCAAATTCGGGTTTTTAAGGCATTCTTCTCCTCATTGACCTTTTGAGCCTCCTTTGTCATTTGAGTTAGTCTATTTTTAAGGTGTTATTTTCCTCAGTCAGGCTGTTGACTCTCATTTCATACTTTTCCTGCATCCTTCTCATTTTTCTTCCCAATTTTTCTTCCACTTCTCTTATTTGGTTCTTAAAATCCTTCTTAAGGTCCTCTATAGCCTGTAACCCACTCATATTTTCATTTGGGGCTTTTGGTGCAGGAGTTCTGACCTCATAGACCTCCTCCTGTTCCATGCTTCGATCCTCTTTGCCCCCAAAATAGGAGTCTAATGTTGCATTTTTCTGTTTATTTTGTTTCCTTTGCCTAGGCATATTGCCACTTAATTACTTGATTTTGGGGGTTGTTGCCACAGTAGGAATCTGCCACCAGACAGGGGAGCTTCTGTCCCAAAGTTGGGATCTTCACAGCTTCCAGAGGTATTAGATGGGTGGCCTCTGTAAAGCCTCCACATGCTCTGGCAAGTTGGATACCCACCCCAGATCTCCCCCCCAGATCACAATCCAGATCCAAGCAGATTAAAGCAAGAGCAATTGACCCCCAGACTGATTGCTGGATCTCCCTACAGTTCACAGACCAGGAGCTGAAGCTGCAAAATGGCATCTGTGCTGAGGCTCCTTAGCTGCTTCTTTCCCCCAGGGGAAGAAGCTGCCACGTTCCCCAAATACTGGCCCCAAAGTCCATAGGGCACTAACCTCTCACTTTGTCCTAGCCATATCTGTGTTGATAATTCTGGAATAACCACAGCTGGGGTCCCTCCAGCCGACTGCTGGCCCAGCCACCCTGAGGCTAAAACCTCGGCTCACTTGGGCCTGGGCTTGGCTCCCAGAGCGCTGCACTGTCAGTTCCCAATGCGCTGAGCTGGCTACTCCCTGCAGGGCTACTGGGCTGTCCTCAGCGGGAGGTTAGCTTCTCTGTGTCGTTCTGTGTGTGCTGGAGCTCCAGAAGTTGTTCAGAGTCCACCTTTTACATTGTTTGGAAGTGGTGTGTGGCAGAGCACCTTGGAAGTGCTATTTCTACTCCACCATCTTGGCTCCACCCTCCTAAAGACAATTTTCAACATTCATTTTTTGAGAGATTTTGAGTTCCAAATTTTTCTTCCTCTCTACTCCCCTCCCCAAGATGGCAAGCAATATGATATAGGCTATACTAATCAAGCACCAAGTCTTTCAGCCCTGTCACATGTGTGCCCAGAAGTTGCCAGGGAGCTTAGCATATGATCCATGGGATATATTCTGTAAGGGACTGGAGGGAGGGAGTTCTACTGATTACTGTCATTATAGTTGATGCATATATGGATTTAACCTCTTTTCATAAATCTCTCCCAGTGACTGGAACCAACATGTTGGGAACTATTGCTTTAGAGTTTAATTGGGTGCCATAGTGACCAGAAAGCAGGATGTGATTCAGCAAGACCTGAGTTAGAATTAGAATCTTGCATTAAACACTTAGCTATGTGGCCCCAGCAAGTCACTTATCCTCAGTCAACCTCAGTTTCCTTATCTATAGATTGGGGATAATAGCACTTCTCCCCTCAGGGTTATCATGAGGATAAAATGGGATGATATTTGTAAAGTGCTTTGCAAACCTTAAAATGCTATATAAATATTAGCTATTATATCATTATTATTTCTTCCCCAATCCATATGTAACATGAATAACAACTCTGGAACACCTTGATACTTAAGATTTAGAATGGGAGTGTCTTGCATAATCATAATTATGCAAATGTAACTTACCTTATTCAATAAATTCAATTCCTAGAGGCCAGGCAAGAATCATAAGTCAAATAGCAAAGCATCTAATTAGGACAAAATAGTAAAATAAATAAGGGAAAATCAAATAGTAGATTTATTCTCATTTCCTTTATACATGGAGTACCTAAAAAAAAAACTTTCTTAAAGCATACACTATCCCACATACTCCCACATCAATTTCTTTGTAAAGACCATGGAAAGATTGATCTTCATTGATGGAAAGAATACTGGTTTGGATGCATGGGTCTTGGGATCAAATTCTGGCTCTGTCATTTAACTTTATTACCTTGGGCAAAAGTCATAGCCTCTTTGGGTCTTATTTTCCTTGTCTATAAAATGAAGAGGTTAGATTAAATATTGTCTTGGGTTTCTTCCAGGTCTAAATCTTTGACCCTATGATTCCATGCCAATAATGAAGAGAACTCCCCCTCCACCATAGAGAAGGGCCCCATCCTTTCCTGGCAGTTGACTATTACTTGGGGTCTCTCAGCTCCACCTCACTTAGCTCTTTCAAGGTTCTGGATCTCCTCTTGCTCCTGCAGTTCTATTTTACTTAAGTAGATGCTATTTCCCTTTGCTTCTTTACCATGGGGTTCTTGCCATCCGCTGGATGGCTGCCATGGCTTCTTTCTTGTGGCAGATGGGGGAGAGAGGGGAAAGGAAATGTGGCAGGCAGGAAGGAGAGAAATGGTTTCTTTCTTTTGTGATGATGCTCATACCTTGGGGACTGATAAATGCAAATTTTAAATTCTTTTGTTAGGCCTCACCAAACTTGCCCACATACAAAGGGCAGATCTCACTGAGTCTGCTTCTGAAAGGTTCCTAGTCTTCGTCCTTAATAGGTGTTGAGGACCAGTAGCACAAGGTGCAGAACTATAAATGGTACTAAGATTTTGAACTTTCACCTTAATGAACTGGGCTAAATACTACCTTCGAAGCCTTGGTTTCCAGGGCCAACCTAAGAGCTATCCTTTGCTGCTATAGTTTCTCCTTTCTTGTTGTGGGGTGGGAAGGGAAGAAAGAGAGTGTAATTTAATGGAGGTTTTGCCCTAGAAAAGGCTGAAAGATGAAGGAGGCAACATGATATAACATGAAAAAAACACTGGACTTTCAGTCAAAAGACTTGGGATCAAATCCCACAGTAAGTCTCTCACATGACCTATAACACCCCTCAAAACTTTCAGAAGCTATGACTAAGCCTCTGGACTATTAATATTTGTCTTTTCAACTCCCATGATGCCACTGACAGCTGATATCCAGGTCAGCTTGGTGCTCCAGGAGGTCTCAAGAAGCAGTTAGTAACACTGGAAGAGAAGGGACAAAGGTGGCTTTGCCTGACATTCTTGTCCTCCATAAGCAAAAAAAAAAAGTCCTTGTATCCAGTATGTGTGTGTGTGTGTGTGTGTGTGTGTGTGTGTGTGTGTGTGTGTGTATGAAAGGGTAGCTAGTCCTATTTAAAAACTATCCTGTGGGCAGTTTCTGCTTTCTAAGGATAATGCATCCTTTTAAGATGTTGGGAGGTCCTATCCAGATTTAAAAGTCAACTGCATCTGAAAAAGATGGAGAGGTGAGAGTTAACACAAAGACTCACTGGTGACAAGTTCTGGGAATTAGTGGAAGAGAACAATGTGGCCTGCAACTCAAATGAAATGGGAGCCAAAAGGCAAAAAGAGCAGGAGTCAAGAAGGCCTCTCTTGGGGGAAATGAACTTATAGCTACATTATAATGGGAGGAGAGAAAATTGGACAAGAAAGAAGGATGACTAGATATTTGGCAGTGAGGACTAATTTTTGTTTTGTTTTGTTTTGTGATAATCCAGAAAGTCAAACACTTCTATCGTCTTAAAAACTCCCTGAAGAATATGCTGACATGTAAACGTGGCAGTGCTCTTTTTTTTGTAGAAAGTCAATAAGAGGACAAGTTAATTTTTTTTAAAAGAAAGGTAGAAATGCACAAGGGCATAATTGAATTAATTACTTTGTGTGTCTATATGTATATAATACATTTAATGTTTAATTGATGCTTTTCACTTTTTTTTACATTGATTTCATTTCTTAATAATGCCTTCTTCCTCCAAACTCTCTCCTGTAATAAAGAAGTGCAATTAAGTGAACTAAATGACACATTGTTCACATCTGGTGACATATGTCTTGTTCTGTACCTGTTGTGCACCTTCTCTCTAGCAAGAGAAGGGAGGGAAGTTTTAGTACGTGTGCTCTAGAGCAGAGGGGCATAACCTGAGATCTGTGAACTTGTCTGATATTTTGATAACTGTTTTTCAATATAAACAATCATTAAATGCATTTATTAATTACCTTCTGTGTACCAGGTACTGTGCCAAGTGTTGGGAGGGCAAAGAAAGGCAACTGATAGTCCAAACTGGAGAGACAATGTGAAAACAGCTATGTACAAACAAGATATAAGAAGGTGAATTGGATATAATCTCTGAGGTGGGGGGATATTAAGGGGGATCAGGAAAGGCTTCTTGTAGAAGATGAAATTTTAGTTAGATCTTGATGGAAGCTAAGAGGTGGAAATGAGGAGGGTGATCATTCCAGGTAAGGGGGATAGCTAGTGAAATACTTGAAATCTGGAAATGGAGTGTACTGTTCCTTTTTAATATCATGCATTTTATTTTATGCATCTAAAAATATTGCTCTGAGTAGGGCTCCATAGATTTTCATCAGATTGCCAAAACCATCCATGACATACAAAAAAAGTTAAGAAACCCTGTTCATTAGTCAAGATTGGTCACTACACTGATAGGAATTCTGTTATTATTTAATGTTATTTTCCTTTCCTTTATTCCGGTCGAGTCCATTAAACACTCTCTTGATCTCAGTTTCCTTGTCTCTATAAAATGAAGGGCTTTATTAGATGATTTCTAAGAACCCTTCCAGCTGAAGATCTCCAATCCTCTGCTCTTTTGGTTCCAGCTTGCCTTAATCAGTTCAAAGAAGTTTTTCAAAATTTCTTATATTTGCCCTTTTTTAGAATGCAATGATACTCTATTACATTCACATACTACAATGTGCTCAGCCTGTCCCTCAACTGATGGGCACTCATTGCTTCAATGGTTTTTTTTGCACACTTCTATTAGATAACACTCTCCATCCCTGCACCCCCTATTCACTGGCCCCATTGCTTCTACCCCCCCAAAAAAGGAGAGAAGCCAAACAGTAGAAGAAAACTCCCAACTTGGCCCTGGCAACTGTGGCTCAAACTGTTTAGCGCAGTCCATTAAGCTGAAAAGCTCAAGACAAAATCTGGGTACCATTTATATTTCAGCATCATGTACTGTACTGTACTGCATATGCACACACACACATTATATTTCTTGCTTCTTAGTTCCAAGCCATTCTCATTGAACATACAGTTTTCAAGAGCAGAACTAGATTAAATATTTCATAGAATCTAAGGAAGAGGAGCTGGAAGGAACTGTAGAGATCAACTAATCTAACTCCCCAATCTTCCAGATGTATTGAGGCCCAGAAATGTCAAGTGACTTGTTTAGAGCCACATAATTAATAAGCAGAAAGACAGAATTTGACATTGGGTGCCCTAACTCCAAATCTAGGACACATAATTCTAAAATCTTAATATTAGAATATAGCCATTTTATGGCCCAGTTCTTTGGGTAGTGTACAGGGGAAAATGCTCATCAAGAATAATTAGAGTTTCATTTAGATTGAATCTGTTAGATTGAGCTTAGCATATGAAATTCTATGGAAGGCTGTGGGCCTAGGTGAAATTGTAAAGTTGGCACAGTTGAAACTGGTAGAATTTATGGAATCATAATCATTAGTGTTGGGAAGGGTTGTTTTGGGAACAATAAGCTTTTGAATTTGTTTGAAAATGTAGCCCATGTGTATAAAACCCATATGTATAAGACTAACCCTAAATTTATGTCATAGTATCCATTTCTTTTAGGTCAATTTCTATAATAAAACAAACATTTATTAAACTCCTACTTGTAGTGGCAATGAAAATCTGAAGATCTTCCCTGCCCCTTGGCCCCTTGATAGGCTTAAGTGAATCTAAGAACCTTCCCTGATAGTAGAGGCTGAATGTGGTCACATGGAGCCTATGGTGGGAGGCTTGTTTTTAAGGAATGCCCAAGCCTTGTTACTTTGTGATTGCGCAGTGGGTCAAGATGACTGTGACATTCTCTGATCCAGGAGAAGGCTATATATACACCTCTGAGGCAAGGTTTTGCTTTGGGGCTCACTTTGGGAAGAGTTGTGTGATTTGACCAGATGAGACTCTGGGCAATTGTTGAGTCCCCAGGCTTTGAAAACCCAGATGTTGGTGCTTCCCACTCTGGTGACTGACTAGGTATGGATGTAATGGTCAGACAGCTGGAAGCCCTGTCTGCTGATCTGTTTCTTTGCATATTTTTTGTCTGCTTGTAACTTCTGTTTGTATTCTCTGAAGTTCAGGGTGCTGACTTTTCCCCCTGAACTAGGTAAATGATAGATGTTTGATTAAAGTAAGATTGTTAACCATTTTTGAGTTGTTTTCCTTTAGAAAAGCAGATCTAAGAACCTGTGCTAGCAGCCATCCTGGGTATGCTAGGGCACTTGCTGCTGCACTGCTAGTTGCCAGGGGAGATACAAAGCTAGGATAAGACAGAATACCTGACTACATGTAGTTTACAGTTTTGGTGGGTGAGGAGAGAATAGTAATATAAGAAATTTTTGATGAAATACAGACAAGAAAAAGTGTAGACATATATAACAATTAGAATAGTTAGACAATCAAGTCTTTATCTTTAAGTGAAATAAAATCTGAACATTGATTTCTTATTTACATCATAACAGGGAAATTTACAAGATTCATGTCAGGTAATCAGACTTCACTTTCACCCAAGACTGTTGATAATATATTTGCTTTCAAACAAAAACCTGACAATTTCCACTACAGAAAAACAAAACAGGAGTGGCTAGGTGGTACAGTAAATAGAGCACCAGCCCTGGAGTCAGAAGGACCTGAGTTCAAATCCGGCCTCAGACACTTAACACAAAAAACTAGCTCTGTGACCTTGGGCAAGTCACTTAACTCCAATTGCCCTATCTTCTCCCCTCCAAAAATTAATTAATTAAAAAAATTAATGAAAGAAAAACAAAAAAACCTTCCTATGATCAAGAATTTTACCAGAGCCATTTGTTAGGTGCCATTGAAAACCATTGAAACACTGTGGGTTTCTATAAAAAAACAAACATCTACTTTGGTTTCCTATGGCCACTTTACAAAAAGAGCTTTCAGAGAAGAGAATCTTTATTCTCCATGATACCTTTTCACTTTTCTTCCTGATACAGGTAACTATGCCTGAAGATGAAAACCTTTTTGAGGGGAATATAAATGTCTATAGTGTGGCAAGAATGCAAATAAGGTTCTTTGGCTTATATTACATGCAATCTTATCCATTGACATTAACAAGGTCTTCCTGACATTATCCTATGGGCTTGTATATCAGAGGGACCTAATAAATGTTTGTTGAATGAATGAATCCACAATAATCTATGAAATGATAAAATGAGAATACAGACAACAGATCATATGGTAATAATTGTTGTTAAGGTTTCTGGGGAAACAGGAAGTTGTCAATGTTCAATTTGGAGAAAATTGTAACATTTTGGCCAGAGAAAAGTACTATGATGCTCTAGCACTTACAAGAGCACTATGTTACTTTAATCAAGATCTAACTTTATTGCTCTTTCTGTACTGTCTTGGTTAATACAGTAAGCAAATGAGAGGGAATGTGAAATACCTTTACTGCAGTTGAGGTTGTCGGAACATACAGCTTGCCTTTAAAAATGCAAAAGATTCATTACAATCCATGGCAACACTTACACATACAAATGTATTTTTAAAGCAGTTATGTAATCTGCATGTGCAGTACAGAGGGGATTCATGGCCTGAGATCTTTCATTTCTGTGCAGATGAAATATGATTCTCTAGCTATGGTCTGGCAGCTGTTCCCAGAGTAGAGATATGCTACATGGGCAAAATGACAATGTTTCCTTCATCCCCCAGGGAAAGAAAAGGATGACTAAGAGGCAAAAAGGTAGCTGATCCAGGCCAAATGAAATGATCATTAAGGAAAAAAAGACCTGATTTCTGGAGATAGCGGTCTGATTTTGGAGATGTATTCAGAGAATTTCTTTGTTCTTTGGGTAGTAGAGTAATGGAAGTTTGGGTAAACTTGATTTTCACAGAATCCCAGCGTCTGAAGGAACCTTACAGGCTGACCAGGCTAACATCTACATGCACAGCCATTCTATCTGTGGTGTGCCAAAGAGTGTATCCAGCTGAAAGACCTCAGTTGAGGAGGAAACCACCACCTCCCGAGGCTGTTAATTCCACTTTTGGATAGCTCTAATTATTAGGAAATATTTCTCTTCCATCAAGTTTAAATTTCAATTTTTGAAAGCTCTAATAGTTAGGGAATATATCCTTTCCATTAAGTTTAAATGTACCTTTTTACAATTCAGTTCTCCTTTTGAGTTCTGTCCTATGGACCAAGCATAGCAATTCAATTAAACAACAAGCATTTATTAAATACATACTCCATGATAGATATGTGCTAGGGGCTAAGGACACAAAGGCAAAAATGAGATAGTCCCTGCCCTCAAGGACCTTCTCTTCTACTAGAACAGTACCCCACATACTCAGATAAGCAAATACAATGTGAGTACAAAGTTATTCTGGGGTGGGCACCAACAAATAAGGAAATCAGGAAAGGCTTCTAGTAAGTGGCACTTGAGCTGTCTTGAAAGGGATTAAGGTTCCAAGAGGCAGTGATGAGGTAAAAGAACATTCTAGGCATGGGAGGTGAGCGATGAAATATGGAGAACAGCAAGTAGGCCAGTTGGATGGAATGCAGGGTATAGAAAGGGGAGTAACACATAGTAAGCCAAAAATTTTTTGGCAGGAGCCAGGATTGAATTTGCTTTTAATGTTTTTTTAGAGGTATTTCAACTTAAATGACCCTGCTTTACTCCACTGGAGATTGGAAAAGCATGGGAGCATCATCCATTGTCCAGAACTTGAGCAGGCATGCCCTTATAGAACTGGTGTACAATACTGATGAACTTCTCTCAGCAATCAAATTTTGCCATAATTTTCCACAAGTCTTTGTGACTAACAGTATCAAAAGCTTTGGTCAGGTCAACAAATGTGTGCAGACTTCTGTTCTGTTCCTGGTATTTCTTTGTAGTTATTGGGCAGCACACACCATGTTGACCATTCTGAAGCCACACTGACTCTGACATAGATGGCCATCTTCCACATGAAGGATCAACTGATTAAAGAAGACTCTGCTTTTTAAAGGGGTAATTGGAGTTAAGTGACTTGCCCAAGGTCACACAGCTAGTAAGTGTTAAGTGTCTGAGGCTGGATTTGAACTCAGGTTCTCCTGACTCCAGGGCCAGTACTCTATTCACCATGCCAGCTAGCCGCCCCTTAAATAAGACTCTGGCAAGAATCTTGCCAATAATGACTAAGAGGGAAACGCTTTCCCACCCCATATTTATCACAGGACAACCTGTTTCCTTCTCCTTTATAGATATAGACAATGGAGGCATCCTTGAACTACTGAGGAATAACTTCCTCTTGCCATATAACCCAGAAGATTTTGGTCAGCTTCTATATGGCAGTGGACCCCTTGACTTGTAAATCTCTGTTGGAATGGAATCAGCACCAGGCACTTTGCCACATGATAGAAGCCTAATGGCATTCAATACCTCTTCTTTAGTTGGAAATTCAGCTAGAGAGAAATTGACTTCCACCTGAGGTATATAGTCAATGGCTTCAGTATTGGTTGATAATAGTCTATTGAGAACACTATGGAAATGTTCACTCCATCTCTCCAGGACCATATCTTTATTGCTGATCAGTGGGGTTTCATCGGCATTGATTAGTTGAGATGTACCAAAGATCTTTGTCCCATTTATTGTCCTCAGGGCATTGTAGAAGCACTTTGGATCACTGCTATTGGTATAAGACTCAATTTCATCTGCCTCCTCACTGAGCCAAGAATCTTGCATCTTTCTAGACTTTACTTTTGATGGAATTAAATGCTGCCTTTATAGAGCATAAGAATTGTCCTGCTGGTAAACCCTATGGATTTCTCATTTTTTGTTTAGTAGCTTTTGAATTTCCCCATCACTTTTGTCAAATGAATGTTTGCAAATGTCCTACCCAGATGAGTCAATGTAGGTGTTCTATGCCAACCTCTGAAAACCGCTTACTCCTTTTCTGCTCTACTATTGTTAACTGTATGCTGACACAGCTTTCCCTCCAGCTAAGCAATAAACTGTTCACCCAGTGATTTGAGTCTCCTCACAGTCATCTTGCCTTAGGACCACCACTTTTGTTGAATTCAAATGTTTAGCTTGGAGAAGATAAGTCTAAGATTGGTCAAGCACTCTGCACCTCTTGCAGTCTTACATCTTTTCCATCTCTTCTTCTTATAATGATTTGTCCATTAAATGCCAAGGCTTGTTGCAAGAATACATCCATGATAGTTTGTTGCATTTAGGTAAATGGAAGACAGTGTTGGTGATGGGAGGGTCAGGAGACACACAGGTCTTCATATTAAGTGACTGTTGCTGTTGCTATTTTCTACTCTGTTCATCCCAAGAGCTCCCTGTCATGGCTGATAGTCTGTTCCTACTCTGACATTAAAATCATCCAGAATTACAAGCTTTTTTCATCTTCTGGCATATTGATTATAAGGGTCTCCAGGTCTTCATAAATGTCTTCTTTGACCTCATCAGGTCATGACGGAAGTACATGCACTGATGATGGTGGTGTGGTAATTTCTTCCAAATGGCAGTTGCATTGTCACGAGCCTGTTGTTATTCCTTTTGGGGAAGCATACAAGTTTGCTGACTAGGTTAGATATGATTGCAAAACCTATGCCAGCTTCATGGCATTTCTCATCACAGTGGCCACTACAGAAAACCATGTATCCAGCTCCAACTTCAATAGACTGGCCTTCATTTGCTGGCCTTGTTTCACCCAGGGCTGCTATTTGCACGCAGTAACTGCTGAGTTCTCTCTTACAAAAAGAGCTGTTCATCTTTCAGGTCTCCTGGATTTCATGTTGTCCACTCGTGCATGCACACTCCATGTCCCAATAGTGAGTGGAATCATCTTTGAAAAAAAATTTTTTTTTTCAACTGCAGGGTGGGATCCCTGCCGGCCACGGTAAGTAGGTGAGGGTTAAGTGAAGCAGAAAATTTTCAGGGCATCTTTCCTAGCCCCTTCTTCACTTCGGAAGGTGAGCAGGGCAGTCCTTAAAAAAACTGCTCAGACATCTACCTAGAGGGCTGCCAAGTCCCATTGCTACTTCAGTCCAATGGGAAGATGACCCTATGGCCTGGGCTGCCTGTGTGCAGGGTTGTGACTACAGCTCCCACTGCTTTCATATCTGCTGCTTCATCATTTGCCTATAAGCCACAGGACTTCAAGGTAGGTAAAATAGGAAAATAATAAAATAGTTATATAGTAGATGCTGGGTGATGTCTTGACTTGGACGTGAATTGAATTTAAATGGGGCAGAGTTGTGCAGTCATCAACCTGACTCTCTCTTCCAGAGTCATCAAAATCCAGCTGCAAGACAAAAGACAAGATAACTGGAGGTGGCCTGGGATACAGTGTATTACCTTGGCATCCTTGATGTCTAACCAAGCTCTAAGCACTCCACAGCTCCCGCTTCCACCTTCATGGCCTGTTGGAACAAGTTGTTCTCATTTGCCCATTCTGCCAGAGGAAGTCTTCACATGCTTGGGGTAGACACCCCCTAATTCAACAGTAGGCTTGAGGTCCATTTAATTACCCTCAACCTGGTTCAGCCTATCTACTGAGAGAGTTTTATTGTAGTGTGGTTGCTCTGCATGCTACAGTGTCTTGGAGCCACAGGAGAGTTGGGTGACATGTAGACACCAAAGATAGATGAGCAAACTGAAAAAGGCCCAATAAGTCCTCACACCCAACTGCAAGGCCTACAGAAAGGGAGACAGACTAATACAGTGTTGGTGGAGCTGTGAATTCTTTCCAAAGATTTTGCAAAGTACTTTGGAATTATGCCAGAAGACTGACTGTCCTACTTCACTTGGTAATCTCTTCAGCTCCCATGGATTTAATTACAGTTTCTATGATGATGATTCTCAAATCTATCTTTTCTGCCTGAAAATCTTGGGTGAGCTTCAATCTCACATCTCCAACTACCTTTCAAACATCTCAAACCAGGTGTCCTGTGGACATCTTAAACTCAATATGTCCAAAAAGAACTCATTACCTTTCCACCTAAACCCTCCCCACCTACCTTCCCCATTACTGTAGAGGACAACACCATCTTCTAACTCTCCTCAGGATTGCAACTTAGAAGCCACCCTGGGCTTTTCACTAACTCACTCCACTCCCCACCATATCCAAGGATTTTCTTTGGCTCCTCCCCATCCTGAAACATTCTCTCTCTTCTGCTCCACCTGCTGACTTCTCCAGATTCCTTTAAGTCCCAACTAAATTTCCATCTTTTCTTGGAATTTTTCCCAATTCCTCTTAATTCTAGTGCCTTCCTTCTCTTAATTATTTCTCATTTATCCTGTATATAGTTTTCTTTGTATATAGTCACTTGCATGTTGTCTTCCTGTTAGATTATAAGCTCCTTGAGGGCAGGAAATTTGCCTCTTTTTGTATTCCCAGAACTTAGCATAGTGCCTGGCACACAATAGGAACTTAATAAATGTTTATTTATATTTTTTTGCTTTTTGGAGGGCAATTAGGGTTAAGTGACTTGCCCAAGGTCACATGGCTAGTTTTTGTGTTAAGTGTCTGAGGCCGGATTTGAACTCAGGTCCTCCTGACTCCAGGGCTGGTGCTCTATTCACTGTGCCACCTAGATGCCCCTGAATAAACATTTATTGATTGATTTATTGATTAAAATGTCCACATTCTAGGATCTAGAGATAACACTGCCAACATCATGCCCCAAGGAGGTCAAAGATAGAAAAAAAATGATATATACCAAAATGTTCATGGTAATACTTTTTTTGTAATAGCAAAGAACTGGAAATAATTCTCATTTATTGAGAAATGGTTCAACAAATTGTGGTGCATGAATGTAGTGGAATATTAATACACCATATGAAATGATAAATATAAAGAAAACAGAAAAGTATGGGAAGACGGTACGAACTGATACAGAATGAAATCAGCACAACTGGGAAAGCAAAACAATGTAAGTGGGAAGAACAACAAAAACAAATGAAATGAAACATTGCATAATTATAATAACCAAGCTTTGTATTTATTGGAGATGAAATAAGCAAATGCACATCCTTCTTGTCTTTGCAGAGGCTAGGGAACTAGGGTGTGAAGCACTGCATATACCATCAGACCTGACTGACATGTCAGTTAGTCCAAAAGCTTTCTTTCTTTCTTTTTTATTCATTGATATTTATTTTTAAATATCAATATCAATATAAATTATTTTAAATAAATTTATCAAGGGATGTCTCACTAGGTAGGGGGTGGGGAAGGATATATTTGGAAATGAAGATGACATAAAAACAATAAAAATTAAAAACTAAAACAAAGCAAAAAAAAATGCGGATTGCTCATTCATTAATTATCCAAGCATCTATTTCCTGAAGAAACATATACTAGCTTAAGGGATATTTTCTAATTTCTTTATTTCAGTTTGCTTGTAAAACTATTTAGGTCTAAAAAGCCTCACTTAAGCCTTCTTTTAGAATCAGGAAATTAAACTAGTATCTGAGCTCACAGGAAAAGGAAGTCAAATGTAATTCAGCCTCTGGATAAAATGTGCAAAACACATTATATGGTATACAGATGCAAAGCAAGGAGGTAAACTTTGATGAGAGGTGAATTACAGTGTTAGGAAAGATGTTCCTTAAGGAAGGTTTATTTAGCTTTGAGAAGAGAAGACTAAAGAACAACAATGACTGTTTTCTAAGATTTTTATGAGAGAGCTGTTGATGAGGTTTCTAGTTCCATGTATAATCGAACATGAATACAATGAATAGTCTTAAATAACCAGTTGGAAGAATTAGCAAGGAGTTTTAGTTTGGCAAAATACATTTCTTGATATAATTTCACTTTTCCTAAAAATGTCTTTTTCTGAGTCACTAAGACTATGCACCTGTCCCCCTTCAATATTTCCTCCATGAAATACTGCAAAATCACTTTTGCTTTTGCCTGTTCCAGACAAAAAAAGTCTTCTAGTAATTTGGGGCTGTACTTAGATGGTATGCTTGGTATCCTACTTCTTAAATTCCCAAGTAGTGACTTAATTCTGTGATGGCTGTATTGACTATATTATTGTGGCTAAACTTTGTTGTTTCAGGGATTATGTTAGAATGAAGTATTGCAATATTCTTACATCTTTTTCTGATCACAAAACCATACATTTATCTTTTCTCTCTTTCCATCCCAAGCTTGGCCATGGTGTCATACAACAGAGCTACTTGCTCAATAGTAGACATCACATCTATCAATGTAATAGGTTAATCAGTCAAGGCAAGATATTGGAAGAGCCTTGTGTGGGAGGTTGAACCATGCAGTCACAACACAGAAACTGAGATAGTTACAAGGATGTGGAACAATGTATATATCATGAGACCTGACTGACGTTTGGTCCATAAACTCAACGACCACCTCTGACTAGCTGCCACTGATGGAGAGGTATGGCCAAGAGCACTGGGAATAGCTATACTCCTCCTAGACCATGGACACTTTCTATCCCATCTTCCAAAGCTATCATCCAGGGGGTAAACTCCCACCATCACTAGCACCAACTGTCAACCAATTGCCACTAATGTTTCATAGAACCAGCCTGGTTGGAGTAGCTAGATATCATAAAAGAGAGGAGGTGGATTTCACCCTGGGAAAAATAGAGCCCCCATACACTCCAGTCTACATCTAGTCTTACATCATGGCCATCATCCAGTTGAGGATGTCTTATGGAGAAGAGGCCAGCCATATCAGCTACCACCACCATCAACTGCCACCTACAGGCAGATAAAATAAAGAGCTCCCCAACAGCAACACCCCTAAAATCACAGGCCCATCCAGGGAAACAGCTCTCATAAAGACGGAACCTAGCAATCATCTCTGCAGATGTTTCAGCCCTCAGTTTCACCAACAGTCATAGCTACTTGGGAACGAAAAATGAAGTTTTTAACCCCAAAATCCTTGGCACTGTCAAATGACTGAGTGGATATATTTTATCAGTCCAAGAGATTCTAAAGCTGTATTATCATCTATTTTACACCTGTACCTTTAATTTTTCCAGCTGATTTTTACTAAAACCTCCCATGTATGTCGTATTCTCCTATTAGAATGTGAGCTCCGAGAAAGCAGAGACTATCTTAATTTTCTATTTTCGTACATAAGCTCTAGGGCTTAATGGACACTTTTTAAAGTTGTTTAGTAATTTCAGTCATGTCCTTATCATTTCCTCTCTTCTCCTCTTGCCTCCTCTCCTTTCTTTTCCTTTCTCATTCTCTCGGATTTTACTCCTGAGCCCCACTCCATCCCATGTTTTACTATTTGGGGTTGCTTGGCCCTCATCCGGTCTCCCACTGCAGTCCTGGTGTGGGATAGAAAGGTACCAGTATTAGGTGCTTTACCCATTGCAGCCCAGATGCCATTATATAGCTGCCTTCGATTCTGGAGAAGTGACTGGGTTCTGAATCCCTTCCTATGTTGTGATTCCTGGCTGGGGAGATGCCTGAAATGAGACTCTGCCTCCTTCCAGTACCCTGGCCTGTGACTGGTATCTGAACCTCTATCTTCTATAGTCTGCCACTTCAGTCTAGCCCTCCAGCCTGAGCCTCATTTCTGTATTTAGCTAACTATTGGGAGGGCCTGAAACATAGTAGGTGCAATATAAATACTTATTCCTTCCCTTACCCTATACTTTCCTCAGGAACTGGGACTGTCTTCACAAGGTCCTGAGGAGAGGTGGTGGTGGCCGTTGGCCTTGTCTGGTACATGTTGTATCTTGTGTCTCCCTTAGGTTGCTTCTAGGCTTCTGCTAGGTTGGCTTGTCTATCTTACTGATGGTATTTGGTTAAGACAGTGGGTCCCCTTTTCACAGGGGTTGCTCCCCTAAATGATGATGGCAGGACCTGGGCTGGAGACATGGTTAGTGATATGGAGGATGGAGATATGGAGGTATAGCCATTCCCAGAACTCTTATATTTACCTGTCTGTTGATCACAGTCAGTTAATGGCTGGCATAGGTGGTAGTGAGGATGTTGGGTCTATCCACCACAGGAATTGTTCCCCTCAGTGATGACTTTGGAGGCCATAAAGCAAGACCAATGGTAGCAAAGAGATCCTAGGGATCTTGAACTCAGGGTCTTGGGCTGTCTCCATTGGGGAATAAGGGGAGGTAGTGGTGGTTGAATTCCTTTTGGACATGGTACCTCTTCTCTCTCTCCCAGAGTGTCTTGTTGCTTCAGCTAGGCTGACTTGCTTACCTGCCCTGTAGGTGGCAGTTGGTGGGGATGGCTGGAAGTGGGAATAAAAAAAAAGACATGGCTGCATAGGTGGAGAGTGACAAATAAAGGATAATGCCAAGACTGTGAATCTAGGTGTATAGAAAGATAGTGGTGCCCTCTAGAGAAACAGGAAATTTAGAATGAAGGTAAGTTTGGGCTAAGAGATGAATTTAGTCTTAGACATGAATTTAGTCTTAGGGATGCCTATCATACTTCCATTTTCAAATAACCAGTAAGCAACCAGAAGTGTACAACTGGGACTCAAGAGAGGGAATGGGAATCATCTGCCTAGATATGATAATACATATTAATAAATATGTAGAATGAATGAAAAAATATCATATGTACCTGGTGCCTAAATTCTGTAAGACTACTAGAAGAGAAAGAAAAAAGCTTTTTTCTTGAATCTTTGACTTTCAAAGAATTCATAAGCTTCCTAGAACAGGTGAAATAGAACATAGGTTTGTGTCTACACAGTAAGATTTCTAGATAGAAAAGTCATACATTCCCTCATCCCTCTGTCATAGGTATCTTAATATCCTACTTTCATTTTTTTTCCTCTACCTTCAATTCAACTCCATAAACACAAATTAAACCGCTACTATGTTGCAGGCGCTGTGGATACAAATGAAAAAGATTGTTCCTGCCCTCAAAGAGCTTACTGTCTAATAGGGGAAGAAAACATGCAAATGGAAGTTGGAAAGCAAGGGCATCTTGTCCTTTGAAATTGAAACCCACTTGAGCTGCAGATGGAAAGTGAAGTACAATGACAATTTCTCCTAAGTAACTGTAAGCTCTTCTATTCTTGTTGGGCTCTCTGAACATTGATGAAAGATCAGCAACCCCTCAGAAAAACCCTTCATACACTTAAAGATGTCCTTAGTCTTGCCACTACTTCTTTTTCTTTTGCTCCAGAGCATAAGCAGCTCTTCTTTGTATTAGATTGTTTCCATTACTTTGATCCCTTTTGTCATGTTTCTCTGAATCCATCCCAATGTTTATACATCCTTTGAAAATGATGGTGGACCAAATCGGACTTTGATAATGAACCAGAACTATTATAATGATTGCCTTTATCTAGTCTCTCTCCCTTAGGTCTCCCATTATTTCATCCTCCACTTAGCCACCAAAATGATTTTTCTAAAGCGTAAGTCTGACTTTGTCACCTCCTCTACCCTTGTACATTGAATTCCAGTGACTCCTTTTTATCTCAAGGATCAAATTGAAACTCCTCTGTTGAGCATCAAGAGCTCTTCAGCACCTAACCGCTTCCTACCTTTTTCTGTCTTCTTGCATTTTATTCTTCTCCATGCCACCACACTGGTCTGCCTGCAGTTCTTGGATGGTATACTCCATCTCCTATCTCCATAACTTTGTACTTATTGTCCCCCATGCCTGGACTATGGTATCCCATCACCTACACTTCTTATTTTCTTTGACTTCCTTTAAGATTCAGCTCAAATATAATCTTCTGCAGGAGACCTTCCTTGATCCCCTCCGACTTCCTCTGTCCTCTTCTTCTCTTTCCTGCTAACTGCTAATGTCTTTCCCTACTAAATTTTTTCTTTCCATTTTCTGCATGTATCTTGTATGTCCTCAGAATGTACATCACTGAGGGCAGGCACTATTTTTGCTTTTTTGTATCTTCAACACTTAGCACACCGCCTGATATATAGCAAGTGCTTAACAAATGTTTGATGACTGTTTGACTAGATAAAACAGGATTATTGCTATCCTCCTTATAACACATCTGAATATCATCTTCATCTTCATTTTTTTCATGAAGACATATTCAGCTATGATTCCTGTCATGATAGTTATCATTACCATAATTTTCTTCTTCATTCTTCCCCTCCTTTTCCTTCCCTTTCTCTTCTTCCTTCTTTTTTGTCTTTGGCATTTCTATTGAGGTTTTTTTTTTCTTTTTGGAGGATAATTGGGGTTGTAGCCAAGGTCACATGGCTAGTTTTTGTGTTAAGTGTCAGAGGCTGGATTTGAACTCAGGTCCTCCTGACTCCAGGGCCAGTGCTTTATTCACTGAGCCACCTAGCCACCCCTCTATTGAGTTTTATCCTGGTTTTTTCCAGGATGGTTTTTCTCCCCATTTTATCAAAGCCTTTTGAATTTTATTCCTGTGTTCTACAATATTATCACCTAGTTTGCATGACTTGAAGTGTGATAAATATAAGCTTGATTTTTATAACCAGAACATTAAAGATATTGAGTACAATGGACCTTGGCACATGTTGCATGGGACTAACTTGCTGCATGTATTCAGGGATTGCTATTATAACCCTATTATATGAGAAGGTACTTTCATAGACTATTCAATTTTAGAACCCATACAAAAATGCAGGATACAAAATAAAAGAATGGCATCTTTTGCCAAAATGTATTTGCAAATTGTAAGAAAATATAATGCAATGAGAGCAGAGCAATAAAGAAATGAAGCTACGCCATTCTCCATTAATCTAATCTCATACAATTCCATCTCAGCTACCTATTTGCAAGGGAAATGTCATGATCAATTGTTATCAATGAAAATAAGAATGGTGACTTTGTCTCTGATGTTAACTATTTGTGCTGGTAAATAGTTGTTATTGTTTTTCAATGTTTCACAGTGATCTCATTTCAATGTAGGGGTGAAAGCATCCACTAAATTTCTACTAGGATGTGCAGCTTTTCCAAGAGATTTCTCTCAATGTTAATTCTATTGATGAATACAGCTAAAACCTGGTATTTTATCCCTTTGTTTGACATTGGTGCAGTTTCTTTATGCAATGTATTAACGATGTTTCAGGGCAGTAATGTCGTTCTATTTGAGTTTTTCTTATTATAAACAGAATTGGACTGTGCAACCACATTCTATCTTTTTAATCCTTCCATTTGTTTTTTAATATTATAAAAAATTGTTGGCAATTAAATCCATAGAAATGTAATTACAGGAAGAATTAGCTAAAATGAATGTATATCCCTGTTGGTGCAGGTGATTTCAGAAGAACACAAGTGGACTCAATTGATGCCTTGTTTGTTTCTGGAGAGGATAATAGCATGTATTAATTTTAAAAAAGAAAAACATGGAGGTTAAGAGAAAATGCTTTAAGAAGAGTAGGCAGAACTTGAAGGCCTTCTAACCTCATATATTTTCCTCTTTACAGTACAATGAGATTGCATTAACATGGCTATTCTAATTTGGACAGAATGGAAGGTACTGTTTTTTGTAGAGTATGCTCAGTCTGTGGCAGAAAATTATCCTAATTAACATTTCTATTGTCCATGAAATGATGGACTGTATCAAACAAAACAGGCAGGGGAAGCAAATACATAAAAACTTTCTCAGATATTTGAACATAAGGGGTGTGCCCAGGAAGAGGCTTCTCCAGGGTGCCAGTAAAGCCCTCCAGAAGCTCTCTCCAGTCTCATTAATTCTTTGATAAAGTGTAATCTCAACTAGTCTTGAATCCTCCCTTTTCCCCTTTAATATTACATAACGGATGAATGATCATGACTGATTTATCTCATAGTTCATACACCTGAATTACACCCTTGGACTTTGCCTTAAAAGGGAAACAAAACAAAAGCTGGAAGCAGAAACAGAGAAAGGCCTACACACAGGCCCCTGGACTTGATTTGCAGAAGAGAAAATTTACACCTCTACAAGGCCCTGCCAGGTAAACAAGAGGCCCCAGAGGTGTTAGTGGATGCAAGCAGTGGTGTGTACTACAATAAGCTAAAAGTTGCTGGAATGTAAGCTAGCAATAATGGGGATACAATAGAGGAATTCTTACACCCATCAGTGAGGTTCTTGAACCAAGCCTCCAGTATTCATCTGTAGTTTTTCTGTGAATCAATCATCCACATAGAGTGTTAAAAGGGCAAGGGCAGTACCCAGGGTCAGGGGTTCACCTAGGTTTCTCAGAGGGATTGAACACCTCATTAAGGAGATAATAAACGGATTAATAAAAATACTTTATCAATGTCCTGAGCATATTCTCTGTATGAGTAATACAGCATCAACATTCCTGGGCGTTAGGATTCTGGTAACAACCTCCTTTTGGAAGGCTGAAAAGATAATAGTGCTTAACTGGAAGGAACCTTGGAGACCATCTAATCCAACTCTTCCCTCTTCCATTTTGTTTTCAGGTGAGGAAATAAAGGTCTAGAGAAATTAGGTAACTTGCCCAAGGTTACACAGGTAGTAAGTAATAGAGCAGGGATTCAAATATGGGTTATATGATTGGTTTGATTCTGAAAAACAATTTGGAATTTTTTCTAAGTCACTACAGTTTTCTATGCTATTTGACTCAGTGACCCAAGCACTGTGCATATATCCCAAGGATGCAGAAAAAAAATAAAAAACACCATGCAACAGAAAGTTGCAATAGATACAAAAAGGCGTACTGGCATTTTTTTCTTTTAGCAAAAACTGAAAACAGAGTGGGAACCCATTAATTGGGAAATGGCAGAACAAATAGTTGTGTACAAATGTTTTGGAATATCATTGCATCATAAGAAACAACAAATAGAAGGAATTCCAGGGAAACATGGAAAGGCTTATATGAACTGATATAGAACAAAGTAGAAAAACCAAGAGAAGAAATATACAGTGACCTCCATCGTGTAAATGAAAACAATCCCCACACGTCAATGAACTCAGATTAATTACAATGACTATTCTTGGTTCTGGAGAACAGGTGACAAAATACACTTTCCTCCTTGAGGTAGAGTAGTAGGGGACTTTTGATGTGGGATGTTGTATATCCTGTCAAATGATTGTTTTGCTGAATGGTTTTGCTTAACTTTTTCTTTATTAGAAAAGTATCATGAAGGCATAGTTTGGAAAGTGACTATAGTAAATTGACTATAATAAAACTTAAAAAACAAAAACAAATATAACTCATAGGTTTTCTGATTCCAAATTCCATGCTTTTTTCAAGTAGGGAAAGTATTGTCTTTAAGGAGACAACTTCGTGAGTAGAAGATGTGGTTTGTTATATTGTCACTCTTTTCACTTATCAATATATATATATACACATATATTATGTATATATATATATTATATATGTATATATACATATATAATGTATATATATACATATTATATATGTATATGTATATATATATATAAGGGTAGCTAGAAATTTACACTGTATCTGTTACTAAAATGTCTCTTGTGATTTCTGGAATATATGGACTCTTTCCATGTTTACCACAGATATTGGGGAGGAGTTAGTTGCTCTGTTTTGTTGGTGAGATATGTATACTATATTTTCCTTATGAGAAGTGATAAGGTCCATATAGATCCCAGTGTCATTTGGAGGATTCAATGTATCGTACCAATACAAAGAGAGTCAAGAGAATCTCAATAACCTCAACATTTCTCTTCACATATATGTGAAGTCTGAATGGAAGGAGCAGTTGAAACATGACATATCAGTTCTATTCTTGTTAGTGGAAAGTACTTCAGAAAGATCATTTTAACTTTGTTTTGGCACAGTGATTCTGAAATGGGCTGTCTAACCAATTCCAAAGTATAGCATATTGTTTGCCAGAAGTTCTCAGAATATGTTATATACAGACAATAATAAGCTCTAGAATGTTGGCAAATGATATGTTTCTCCATGTAAAAACCTCTCTCCCTTGGATCACTTAAAAAGTCATGTACATGGTGGGTGTGGGGGAGCAGGGAAGCACTTGGTAAACCTTAAAGCACTATGTAGTTAACTAGATGGCACAGTGGATAGAGCATCTAGCCTTGGAGTCAGGAAGACCTGAGTTCAAATTTGGCCTCAGACACATCCTAGCTGTGTGACTCTGGGCAAGTCATCTAACTTCCATCTGCCTCAGTTTCCTCATCTGTAAACTGAGGATAGCCCCTATCTCCCAGGGTTGTGAGGATCAAATGACATAATATTTGTATTATGTGCCTAGCATATTGTTAAGTGCTATGTAAATGTTAGCTATTATTATTAAATGCCAGTGGTATATAAGAGCTAAAGGCAACCCACTAACATTTGTTACATAGACAACTATGGCATGGAGTCTCAGGGCACTGGGAAGATGTCCTCCAAAAGAAAAGGAGAGAAATAAGTTGTTGTTCACATCACAAGATAGGAGATAATACCAGAAAGAGCATGGCACCTTAGAATAAATCTCAGGGCTACTTTTCAAGGATGACTATTCAAATGCTATATCTTGGCTACTTATAGCACCATAGAGTTATTGTGCATGTTAGGACTAAAATAACAATCATATCATTATTTATGATAAAAATTTTCAAGGTATTTGATTTTCAAAAATACATGTAATATGCCCAGTAAAATACATTGACTAGCATGAAAACCAAAGGAAATAATAGTTTGGAGTAACGATCTACATTACTAGGATTTTGAATTGTGAAGTAGTCAACAATTCTACCCATTTTATCCCTGAAAACAAACTTGAACTTGTCACTGGTTTTCATTGTCAGGTCACTATAGTTGACGTTATCGCTGGAGATTTCAATACTGGCAAAACTGATCTTTCTCTTGAAGCTGGAGATGGAGCTGTTGATGATGTTGGCAATATTGACTTCTTCTACTTCCTTACAAGTCCCCTAGTTTATAGAGAAAGCAGTTAGCTGATAAGCACTTGACTCAGAAAAACAATTAAGTGGATAATTAAATAAGGAGGATCTTAAAGGTCATAAATGCTGAGGGGTAGTGCTTAAATACAAGTTGAATAAATAAAATAGCATCTAGTGCTAAGGAATCTGTCCTGATATTCAGATTTTAGGGTTCCATGACTTTTTTGTTACATAGTTACCCATCTTTTGGTTGGCATAAAAATTGGGAATGATAAATTTGCCTACGTTAAGGAAGATAAGGTAATAAATTAAAAGGGCTAATAGACCATAACATCAGGAAGTAGGCCATGTGGTTGACTTCTGACTTGTGAAAAACTCTGTAATGAGTAATACCTTTCTTGGGCCACAGGGCAGGGCAGGTTAAGGATACAGGGGCAAGGACATCTTTCAAATAGTTGATCTCAGTAACAATTTACCAAGATTAAAATAAACATTGGAATTTGCAAGGTTCACATGATGTAAGCATCAAAATGCAAACCCAGACATTTATTTTAATCAATATATGCTTTTTCTAACTTTCATACAGGTAAGTAAAAGTAATCAAATCTATATTCTTGGTCTTTCCTATATAGAATCATCCTCTTTGTTAGGCAGCATGGTGTAGCAGATTTAAGGCTGGTATGAGAACCATGAAGATGTCAGTTCAAGAGCCTGCTCTGAAATATACTGTCTGAGTGACCCTGGGAAAGTCACTGAATCTCTCAGTGTTCTAGAAAAATTTCTAAGACTCTAAGTTGAGAAGAAGGTACCATTTCGCATTAGTAAAGGTGGTTTCCTCATCCTAGAGTTCCCCCTAGGTCCAATAACTATCCTTGTCCCTCATTTTTTGTTAATGGATAATGGCTCCCCCCTGTTAATTATTTCCTATTTATCCTGTATATAGCTTGCTTTGTATGTATTTGTTTGTATGTTGTCTCCCTTATTAGACTGTAAACTGCATGAGGGCAGTTTTTACGCCTGTTTGTATCTCTACTATTTAGCCTGATACATAGTAAGTGCTCACCAAATAGCGATTGATTGATGACTATTTATGAAATCACTCACACTAGCAACCAGCAAGGGTGAAAGTCATTGTGTTATTTGGCCACTCTGGTTCATCACTTCCCCCACCTGGATATAATATGAGGAACAGGAGTCAACTTTGATATTTTGCCAATGTGAGCCTAGACTTGGGGACCATTTATATTTTTACATCCCTGCCAGGGGCTGATTGTTAAACTCAAAGTTCTTACCCTGTCTTTGGCTGCCAGCTTTTGTAAGGAGCTGTAATGGGCAACTGCATATTCCAACAGGGCCCCAAAAACAAAGCTGAAGCAGATCCCAAGGTATACATCAATGGCCTTTATAAAGCAGTTGGTGTTAGGCAGAGATGTTCGGGAACCAATCATCAATGTTGTCATTGACAGTACAGTGGTGACACCTGAGAAATGAAAGAGGAAAAATATTCTCATGCCAGCAAAAAAGACTTAGAATTTTTTTCTCTCTCCATATAGCTAGAGTTGAGTTCCTTTCTGAAAAAATCCAGGAACTAGTGAAATAGGGCTACAATCAATTCATTTTGTACAAGTATGGGTCACTTGTTTAAAAAAAAAATTCTTTTTTGAAACATACTACCCACCTTCTTACAAACAAGTAATGGACTCAGATTGCATATTGAGACATACATTTTTGGGGGGTAGGATGTGATATGACCAATGTAGGGATTTGTTTTGCTTGACTATACATTTGTGTAATAGGTTTTGTTTTTCTTTCTCAGCATGGGGGTGGGGGAGTATGGCAGGGAGAGAAGCTGAATTTTCTTTAATTGAAAAATAATCCAGTTTTTTAAATAACCTTTTTACCTTGGAGGGCAGAGGAAGAATTTAGCAAATATACTGAAAAATAGAACATTTAGTCCTTTCCTCTACATTTAGGGCTTCACTGTTGCAAATATACAATACCATCCTATGAGAAAACCATCCCATGAGACCAATGTAATAATAATGGGAATGACATTGACAATGTTAATGTTGACATTTTGGATATCCTTCTTGAACCATCATTTCCATGGTGGAAGCTTACCAATGCAGGTTCTTGCAGGTACTGAATCAAGGGAAATCCAGAAAGAAACCCAGGATAAGATGACTAAAAAAGTAGAGGGAACATAGGTTTCCAAAATAAAGTACAGGACATTTCTCCTAAGTTCAAATTGTAAGACCAGTCGGGTGTAATTTCCTAGAATATAGAAAACAAGAGACATAAAATAATATCACTTCACTTACAAATAGAATGAGTCTTATATACTGGGAGGATTACAATGTATGAAATTTCATTTTGCAACAAATTCATTAAATTCTTTGATATTGTTGGGAAAAACAGTGTTTTAGCTAACGAAATAGATTAATAGAGATTTGTCATATATTTGTATAATCAATAGCCAATTTCCAAAAGAAGATGGTATAGCAAAATATAATTAGTACTAAGATTATACTTATCACAATTCAATATTTATTTGGCTATAATAATAATAATGATATCCAGAATTTATATGGAGCTTTAAGGTTTACAAAATACTTTACAAATATTACCTCATTTTGTTCACACAACAACCTTGAGATAGGTGCTATTATCCCCATTTTACAAATAAGGACACTGAGGCAGACAAAAGTGATTTGTTCACACAATAAATGTCTGAGACTAAATTTGAACTTATGTCTCCATGACTCCAAGACTAGCTCTCTATTCACTGTACCACCTAGCTGCCTCTAGGACTGCCTCTTAGGTAATCCCAAAAAGCACTAACCTTAACTCTAGGTCACCATTTTGAACAATTATTGTATTACAGTCATGAAAGTTAGTTAATTTTGAATAAAAGAATGCTTAATAACAGAGTTATCTATAAAATATCTGCCTATATGTTATAGTGGATCAGTCTAGCCTAAGCAATGGCATGCCTTCTACCTGAGTAACCTCTACAGTTTTTCTTCAAAGGATGATGAGTGGAAAGAAGAGAATGAGATAGTCAAAGCCAGGAGTAGTAATTGTCAATAGACCACATGGAGAGGCAGAGTTTATACTAGGGGAGTTGGAGAGATCTAATTTGTGGTGGGATAGTTAGTGATAGAGTTAGGAAAGGTGTGGCATCATGGGCAGACAGGAGGCTCTGTTTGCAAAAATTTAAACCTGAGAATTTAAACTTGAATCAAGTAACTAAAACACCAGAAAAGTCAATGGAGACATAGAAGCTTGGACAGCTAGATGGTGCAGTGAGGGGTGGCTAAGTGGTGAAGTGAGTAGAGCACCAGCCCTGAAATCACGAGGACCTGAGTTCAAATCCAGCCTCAGACCCTTAATACTTACTAGCCATGTAATCTTGGGCAAGTCACTTAACCCCAATTGCCCTCCAAAAACATAGAAGCTCTTTTTATGGAAAATAAAGTCTATTAATTGAACCAATAAGGAAATCCAGGTCAGGACTAAACCTCTGGTTATACAGAGAATGGTAGAATCAGGATGAGAACCTAGATCTACTGACTCCCAATCCAGTGTTCTGTCTATTATGAAACATTGCCTCTTAATATTTGGATCCTCCACCTTTCACCTGACTTAGAAAGGAGCCTTAAGGAACATTTAACCCCCACAACTTTACATGAGGTCCTAGATCTTTTGTAGCTTTAATTAATAATTCTAATTTTTATTAAAAATAGAAGTTACCAGCTACCAATAATTATTTGTGATATTTAAAGTAGAAACAATCTTGGCTCATATTGAAACTAGAAGAACTACAAAATTTGAATGGATCCTAGATCTGGAAAATGCTATTTGCCCAGTATACTATAGCTCCCCTTCCAAGAAAGTAAATAAGATATATATTTTTGAAGTTCATAAACATTTATGGTAGTATCTTTGATGTTACAACAAGCTACTGAAGGGGGAAAATACTACATTCCTGTTTTATACCTGAAATATCATGTGCATACTTAAGCAAAGAAACCTAAGACTGGTAGAGTATCTAATTATTAAAACACTGTAAAACAAACAATTTCTTTCTTTTCAAGTGTGTAAGTAACCCTGCTGATGTGAATTTCTGACACCTTCCTCACCATCATCAATGCAGCATTAATTTTTGTTGTGGCAGAGAACCAATCTTCCAGTAAAACACAGAAGAAATATCATTTCAACAAAGTGATTTCAAGGTGAATTTTATGCAAGTGAGAGCCCCAGGGTTTCACTGACTATTAGAAAATGACTTTGGATAAATGTCACTTTGCCTCAGAATTGGCCTAGAAATGTCTTCTATTCCTTAGAGAGTTATTCTACTTCTGTGTTTTAAATGGACAGGGACAGGCCCAATTCTCTTTTTCTCAGGGGACTTTTCTATCCAGAGGGGCAGTGAAAAAGCATAAAAGGGAGAATTGAAAATACATCTAAATTCAGTAGTCTTACCCCTAGCTCCACCATCCTTCCTTATTTCAGCTACTTTTGCTTTTATTGAATTTCATCTCTCTTATTTACCTGTTTCCTGTTGGGATGTAGTAACTAAGGTGAAATACCGTTGTACAGTATACTGAGCCAGTCGTAAATTTTCAAGGCCTCGGACAGAGTCATTCCCCCTTAACCATGAAAACTCCACGTCACTTCCATCATAACCCCCTAGAAAAAAAAATCAGTATCAGTGGGATGTTGTCACAGAAGTCATATCCTATTTATGATTGAGTAGGTCAGAGAATGAATTAACTTGTAAGGAATAGGAGTAGAAACAGCTCGTCCAAGCCTCTCTGCCCCCAGATTCTCCACAAACTATGTAAAAAAGGACTCTGAAAAACTTCTGGAGCCCCAGCACCCACAGAACGACACAGAGAAGCTAACCTCCCGCTGAGGACAGCCCAGCACCCTGCAGGAAGGACCAGCACAGCGGTCTGGGAGCCGGCAGCGCGCAGAGCGCAGAGCGCAGAGTGCAGGAGCCCAGCCGAGCCGAGCCGAGCCCAGGTCCACATGAGCCGAGGTTTTAGCCCCAGGGCGGCAGGGCCAGCAGCCGGCTGGAGGAACCCCAGAACACCAGGAACTGTGGAGACTCCAGAATTATCAACATAAACTTGCCTAGGACAAAGTAAGAGGTTAGTGTCCTATGGACTTTGGGACCTGTATTTGGGGAATGCGTCAGCTCCCTCCCCTGGGGGCTAGAAGCCCCTGAGGAGACATGCCATTTTGTAGTTTTCATAGGCATTTCCAGATCCCAGCCTACAAATCGTGGGGAGATCCAGCGATCAGTCTTGGGGGGTAATCGCTCTTGCTTTAACCTCCCTGGATCTGGATTGTGATCTAGGGTGGAAGTTGTGGGTGGGTTTACAGCTTGCCAGAAATGGAAGCTGCCCCCCACACGTTCGGGACGAAAATTCCTCTATCTGGCCTTAAAGCCATAGTGTGGCAACAAGCCCAAAAGTCAAGCAATTAAGTGGCAACATGCCAAGGCAAAGGAAACAGAAAAATGCAACCCTAGACTCCTATTTTGGGGGCATAGAGCAGGAAAAGGACTGTGAGGTCAGAAGTCCTGCTCCAAAAGCCCCAGGGGAAAACATGAGCGGGTTGCAGGCCATAGAGGACCTTAAGAAGGACTTTAAAAATCAAATAAGAGAAGTGGAGGAAAAATTAGAAAGAGAAATGAGAAGGATGCAGGAAAAGTATGAAATGAGGGTCAACAGCCTGACTGAGGAAAACAACACCTTAAAAAATAGACTAACTCAAATGGCAAAGGAGGCCCAAAAGGGCAATGAGGAGAAGAATGCCTTAAAAAGTCGAATTTGCCAGATGGAAAAAGAATCTCAAAAGTTCACTGAGGAGATTCATTCCTTCAGAGTTAGACTGGAGCAAATGGAAGCTAATGACTTTATGAGAAATCAAGATGCTGTTAAGCAGATCCAAACAAATGAAAGATTAGAAGGCAATGTGAACTATCTCATGGGAAAAACCACTGACCTGGAAAATAGATCCAGGAGAGACAATTTAAAAATTATTGGACTACCTGAAAGCCATGATCAAGGAAAGAACCTAGAAATCACCCTTCAAGAAATTCTCAAGGAAAACTGCCCTGATGTTTTAGATCCAGAGGGCAAAATAGAGGTTGAAAGAATCCACCGATCACCTCCTGAAAAAGATCCCAAAAAGAAAACTCCCAGGAATATTATAGCCAGGTTCCAGAATCCCCAGATCAAGGAGAAAATACTACAAGCAGCCAGGAAGAAACAATTTCAATATTGTGGAAACACAATCAGAATAGCCCAGGACCTGGCAGCTTCTACACTGAGGGATCGAAGGGCATGGAATATGATATTCCAGAGGGCAAAAGAGCTGGGAATGAACCCAAGGGTCACCTACCCAGCAAAACTGAGTATTTTGTTTCAGGGGAAAATATGGTCATTCAGTGGAATAGAGGACTTTCAAGCATTCTTGAGGAAAAAACCAGAGTTGAATAGAAAATTTGACATCCAGACGCAAGAAGTAAGAGATGCCTGAGAAGGTAATCAGGGAAAAGAAATCAAAAGGAACTTATCAAAGTTGAACTATTTACATTCCTATATGGAAAAGCAATATCTGTGACTGATGATATCTTTCCCACTATGAAAATAATGGAAGAAGGGGTGTGGTCATACGAATACATATGTGAATGTGTGTGTATATGGTTACAGTTATATATGGATAGAGGGCATAGGTTGATTTTGTTGGGAAGGGAGAGTACTCAAGGGATGAAATTATGAGGTGAGAGAGGAAAGTGGCAAGAGGAGATGGGGAGAGACATGGTAGGGTAAACTATCTCATGTAGGGGAAGTGGGTGCAAAGGAGGGGGAGAATAAGGAAGGCTAAAAAGGCAAAACCACATTCACATTGAATTTGGTTCAGGGAGAAAATGACATACATACTAAATGGGATATCTCAACCTGCAGCAGGATAGGGGGAAGGGGGATGAGAGGAGGGATGATGGATGGGAGGGCATCCTTGGGGTGAGGGGAGGTTGGAAGTACCCACTATAGAAGAGGGACAGGATCATGTAGGGAATGGACCAGGTGGGGGGTGGGATGAGTGGGAGGGAATTATAAGCAGCCTTGTACAATATATCTACTATGATAATGTTTTGCATAGCTAGACATGTACAACATATACTGAATTACTTATATCCCAAGAAGGAATGGGTGACAAGGGAGGAAGGAAGTGGATCTGAAATTCGAGGTCGTAACATTAAATGTTTCAAATATATATATAAATACTATTATTAATACTCTTTTGCCTATAATTGGGAGATAAGATGTGCAGGCATTGGGACACAAAGATTCATCTTCCTCTAATGGAAAAGTCGATGGGGGTATGGGAGAAGGTATGGGAGAGAGCAGATTGGAGGAAGCGATATCTTGTGGGACTGCTATTCTGGGAGGCTGGGTAGGGGAATAATGGGGGGAAAATGATTGTAACTCAAAATCTGGCGGAAATGAATGATGTAAAACAGAAGTTAATAAAGTATTTGTTTAAACTTCAAAAAAAAAAAACTTGTAAGGAATAAGAGTAACACAGGGTTGATCATCAAAAGTGTACCTTGGTGGAGTAAAACAAAGTAAGCTCAAGGATTCTTCCTCGATAATTCTTGAATCATTTTTTAGAGTGAAATTCCTGTGCTGAGTTAAAAATGAAGTGATATTTTTGAAAAATATTTCTCTTACATTATTTAATGTCACTTGAAGACCTACAATGTGCTGATCACCATATAGACCTATGTGGTTCCTTTGAGAGGTGACATGTCAGCTATTCATATATTTATTTGCTAAGGGTTGGGGTTTTTTTATTTTTAGAGGGGAGAAGTAGAGTTAACAGTTTTCCTTTGAAAGTTTGGGTTAGAGGCTTCTGGGTCATGTAATCAGCAACACAGAGGACCAGATTTTCCCTGATTCTTGCAATCTTTCATACTTTTCCTAAATAGGAATTTTATGCAAGATATAAAACCATTTCAGTTGTTCCCATTATCTAAAGTGCCAAGAATTTCATTAAAGTGATAACCCCAATGGACTCAAAATATGTAAGGCTGATTGCTAATCCATGATGGACTCATTCAGCATTCCCTCCCCTAATGGCTACCTTGCTATGGCAAGGCTACATAGGCAAACCTTGCTTGCAATAGAACTCAACTTTCTTTACTCCGTCACCTTCTGCTGTGGAAAGTGGAAAGTAGGTTCTGCCTGGGACTACTGGGTAGCAGCATGTTGTGCTATGATAATGTTCATCCAGAGAATGAAGAACATTGAGAACTAGGGCAGAATGCCAGAGTATGTAGAGGACTCCAGCAGGTCTGAAGGAAAGGGAACTGGCTTTCAGATGAGGTCAATTCTAACCCCCCAGAAGTCATGTGATTCAGAGGCTGAAAAGCATAGGAGAAAACTGAGAACTTTGAGGTCTAGCTCCTGAGGAAACTGCTGTCAAAGGAAAAGGAGACAGAAAATGGTGATGGGGGATATAAGGAAAAAAGTATTGAAATTACCAAAGATTTGAGGAGAAGGAAAACTCAAAGACCTCAAAAAGACTAATAAACAGAGAAGATATTATTAAAAGAAAGAAATAATATGGCCTCCAGAACATTTTAAAAAGTCCAAATATTTCTGAATAAATATTGCAGGGTAAATGAAAATGAATCAATACCTGATGAAGCAGAAGATCCTATAGATTCCCAAGAAAGCTTAGAACAATAGCTGCATGTTCCCAAATGATTCAAGAGAAAAATAATAATCACTTATGGCCTACATAGCAGCAATAACCAGCAGAACAGAAAGACTTGAAACCATGGTGGCAAATCTCACCAAAGTAATAATAGAACAATTAAGTGAGAATGCAAACACACAGAAGTGAAAGACAATCTGGAAGAAGAGAAAGTTCTGGTTAGGAATAAGGGTGGCAGCTATCCATAAATTCCCCCAACTTCACTCCCAATCTCTATAAAAGCTGCGGGGGTTTGAGGCATCTTCGCCAGATGTCATCTGGGGACACACGAAAGGGAATACTCCAAAGAGCAGTCCTGACTGTGCCACTCAAAAATAATCACACTTGCCCCCTTTTGACATTTGCTTCAAAGGTTGTCAACCCTGAAATCTTACACAGGGCATACTCCCTCCTTTTTGTTTGTTTAAAAATATTTATTGTGTTTCTACTGTATGCATGCTATAATGTTAAGCACTATTCCTTTAGGACTCTAACATTCTGATGATAGGTCAGTACCCAATTGTTTATGATTACTATGTCTTCATAACCCATTCATCAACCTGCATGCAAAGCAAATCCTCTAACAGCTTTTGATGTCTGTACAACATATGCCATTATTACAGCTAAAAACTGTTTTACTCTCATGAAATTATAGATCCATTTTTAAAGGTTGACAGATTCTAATTTTATATGCATTGGCTGTGGGAGACACCTTTCAAGGAAAATTGAAGTTTCTTTCCAGCAGAGGGGATAAAAATCTACTTGCTAAATCTCAGAGAATTTCTTGATACAAGTTCCATTTGAACTTTTTGTTATAGCACCCCCTGGTGCATTGTCATTTAGCCACATAAGCAGCCAAAGGGTCTCAAAAAAACCAAGGATAAAACAAAGTCAGAATATAAGTAAAACAGAAGACATAAACCCTACTCTGGAATTAAACTTTTTTGCTCTGCAGATGCTCAAAACCATCAAATAAACTCATGTGATGACACTGAGATGTTGAAAGGCCCAGGGGAATATTTGTGGAGTGGTAAAAAATGCTTCCCGATGGACAGATTTAAAAAAAAATCTTGGCAAAGCTCCCATTAACCAGCTGCCTGCTGTTGAACATTTAGTGAGTGGCTCTTCCCCACATTGGGGAGGCACAGGTAGTATTTAAGCAGGCAGGCCATCGAGTTTGTATTAAGAATCCAGCCTCAGGGATTTGAGACAAGCCGAAGTAGAACACATCAAGGGCAATTACTTTTTCCATGTGGGGAAAAAATGAGTTATCTTTTTGATAACCTGAAATTTGGCTTAGCCACCAAACAGCTGCACTGCATCAAGAAAGCTATTGCATTAATTTAATAAACAAGATAATTAATCTGTCTGTCTGAGTCTTTAATTAAATGTCTACCTTTGAAAAATGATGGCTGCTTCATAATGATTCTGTTACTCAAACGTTTGCCCGTTTGTGCCCTTACATAAAGAATACTCAGTGGCCTCCAGTGCTT
Source organism: Gymnobelideus leadbeateri (assembly GCA_011680675.1). NCBI lineage: Eukaryota > Metazoa > Chordata > Mammalia > Diprotodontia > Petauridae > Gymnobelideus > Gymnobelideus leadbeateri. The sequence goes on along the minus strand of WOXC01006892.1, from coordinate 279,397 downwards.
GACTAATTTTTCATCTCTTACATGTGCTGTATCTGATGCCCTGAGAAATTATCTCTGTTGAGTGACTGCCCCTGGACGCCAATCACAAATGCCACTCTCCAAAGTTTCTGCAGTTTAGTGGTAACTTTCATAGTAGTTGCTTAGGGATGTTTATGATAAATGAAGGATTGAGGTTAATTCTTTTCATATACAGTCTCTGGTGTTCATCATAAGAATATCACAGTGTCCATTCAAATGCAGTTTCATTAGAATTATATGTAGCAGAACTTTTAATATGGTAAGCATTCTTAGACATGTAGAAATCCACCATGTGCTCCAAGTCCAATAATTATTTTAAGAGATAATAAAGCCAATAAGAATGAAATTCCAACTTGTCGAAATGACAATAAGCTTTCCAGGGTACTCATGTCCATATGAGAGACTAAGGTGTTGAGAGGCTTCAACAACCGTATGAGTGGACAGCAGTTTGGCAACTAAGTTTCATCATCGTGCTTCCAGTACTTGGGACGGCATCTGGCACATAATAGGTTCTTAACAAATGTTTACTAATTTTCTGATGTATGTATGAAGTGATGAATTAACTTAGAGAGAAATAAACCAAACGATGCTTATAAGATGATCTACTCAAAGTTAGCAGTTACAAAATTGGAAAAGTTTCTTGGATTCATTATAGATTACCAAGACCCCCAACCTCTGGCTCAGGCACACCTGAGAAAATATCTTAGGGACACAGACAGTCATCCCTGCTTATCCCTTTAGTGTACCTTTGTGACTAAGACTTTTGGCAGCTTGTAGCACAACCTAACTCATAAAACATTTCCAAGGATACTAGGAATACATAGGCATAGAGGAAATCACCCAGGCAAACAGAAGCCATAAAGAATAGACAGAAATAGAATAGAATAGAATAGAATTAAAATACTTTAGAAATAAAACAGAATTCATAGTATTACACTTGTGCTATGTCTATATTTAAAATACTATGTACAATTTTAGTTGTTACATCTTAAGATGAATTGAGTAATATCTGAGAAAAAGGAAATTCAAATGACCAAAGAAATGGAGTGAGAATGAGAATAAACTAAACATGATTGGATTTTTTAGTTAACAAAGATGAAGGCCTAAGCAAATATGTAAAATTATGAAGGGAATGGTGGTAGGGTAAGCATGGTACAATCTATTGTCCTATGTTAACAGTTGTGTCTGTAATCTTTATTTCTATGTTGCCTTTGAGAACTTGGCAATTTAGCTCAACCAGCCTAGGAAGATATAAACAACAACAACAACAACAAAAACAAGGTCAGAGGGACTGACCCTATTTAAAACTAATCTAAGCAAGTATCCTGAGAGGTCTCAGAACAGAAACCTAAAAAATTGGTTAATAAGAGAAAATGAAATGGAAACAAAGATAGGCACCCCAATAATGATCTAGAAACCCTGGCAGAAGAGTTCAAGAACCAAGAACTTTTGTTCAACAATGCATGAAATTCTAGGAAATGCTGGTGGACTTTTGTCTAAAAGGGCAGACTTGTAGATAGGAAGCCCTGAGCTTCACTGATTTTTTTTTGGCTTTTTGGAGGGCAATTGGGGTTAAGTGACTTGCCCAAGGTCACACAGCTAGTAAGTATTAAGTATCTGAGGCCAGATTTGAACTCATGTCCTCCTGACTCCTGCCCCTAAATGTATGAATTTCTAAGTAAAGTTGTAGATGTTCAGTGACCTAGATCTAGACAACTATTATACTATCTCCCAAAATGTCTTTGGGAGAGCTGGTTGTTAAACACTTACTAGCACATCACTGCAGAAGCCTTTATAATCCTCCTCATCTTCCTTCTCCTCATGATGATGATTATAGCTCGCTTCATCATAAAGCTTCAAGGTTTGCAAAGTACTTTATGAGTACATCATATTCTCAGTTCTGTTAAGGGCAGTGGATAACATGCTGGGCCTGGAGGCAGGAAGACCTGAGTTCACATATAGCTCAGACACTTACTAGGTGAGTGCCCCAGTCAAGTCATTTAAATCTACTTGCCTCAGTTGTCTTCTTTGTAAAATAAGGATATTAACAGCACCTACCATGAGGATCAAGTGAGATTACTAGTAAAACAGTTAGTATAGTACGTGGTACACAGTAAAGGCTCTCTAAATGCTAGCTGTTACCTTGTTTGGTCCCCTCCCAGAACTCCCAGAACATTTTGTTCTCACTCCATTCTCATTCATCCTCTTTTAATCTTACCCACTTTTCTCATTTTATTTCTTTCCTTCTCTCTAGCTGATAGGGATACTATGGGGGAAAATTGTTGATTGGGACTTTCAACTATACCCTGTTTCCTTCAGTTTCTTATTTTAAAAGTACCATGGTTCTAGAAACAAATAAAGCAGTGAAGATTGCTGGTAGTCGGCCACAGGAAAGTAACTGCATTCCAGACATTTCCTTTGACTGTGAGGGCCAGCATTATCCCAAAAAATTTGGTACCAACACATAATTGTGCTCCGAAGAAGGCCTAACAGTCAAAGATTGTTATTTCTTTTGTGGTACTTACCCAAATCTCTTGGTGAGAGCAATCAAAGGGGCTCTTGTCATCCTGGATTAATATCAAGAGCAGACACTATATACAGTTGATGTTCTTTTTTTTGCTATTAAACAGATTTAAAGTCAGCCATGAAAATAATCTCAAGGGCGCACAGAATATTATACTCACAGCTCTCCAGCTGTAACTTGCACGTCTGTGTGTCCATGGGATATTTAGATAGGTCCATGTTACATGCAACAGTAGTAGTAATTCTGGGGGGAAAAAAGAGCCTGAGTTTCAGAAAGCATGTCCTAAGAGGATGCCTTATAAAGAATGTTTTCTCTTCCAGTAGTGAGGCCCTGAGGACTTTTAGCTTGATTCTTGAAGTGAACATGTGGTTTGGACTCTGCATTGAAAGCACCACTAGGGTTTGGGGTAACAAATAACATTTCAATGCCTCTGCTTGAAGCTTAGATACTGTTAAAGGAGCGTCAAGAGAAACAGGTCCCAGTAGGGGGAAAATGAAGTGTTTCTAATTTAGAAGCAAAGCATTTACTAATATCTTCCATTTGTATAGTGGTTTAAGGTTTTTCAAGGCATTTATCCATCAACTGTGGTAGTAAGGAAAATGATTATTACCTCTATTTGACATATGAGGAAACTGAGGCTCAGAGAAGTTGGTTCAGGTGTTTTTCAGTCGTGTCTGACTCCATGGGACCCCATTTAGGGTTTTCTTGGTAGAGATACTGGAGTGGTTTGCTATTTCCTTCTCCAGATCATTTTATAGATGAGGAACTAAGGCAAAGAGGATTAAGTGACTTGCCCAGGGTCACACAGCTAGTAAGTGTCTGAGGCCAGATTTGAACTCAGGAAGATGAGTCTTTCCGACTCTAGACCTGGCTCGATATCCACTTCGACATCTAGTTGTCCCCAGAGAGGTTAAGGGAATTGCTTAAGGTGACAGAGTTGGTTAGTGGCAGAGTTGGAACAAGTGTCTCTCCCACTGGACCATGTTGCCTCACCAAAAATGACTCCAAAGTGAGTTAGACATCTTGGGTTGTAAGGCCCAATGCTTACAATTACTATTGTTTAACATGGTTAAGTTTCTATATGGGGAGGAACTCAGGGAAATATTATACAATTTTACCCCTTCCCCTTTTTTTCTTATTTCTACTGGAAAGAAGGGAATAGAGAGTATAGAAATCCAGTTGTTTTTTGGTTCTCTGCAACATGTGTTAAAATGGTACTTCCTATGAAATCCCAGCTTTAATGTCTCCTTTCTAGAGTTTGAACTCAGAGGCAAGAAGGATCTATTTTCTGTCTTGCTTTTCCATAATGTCTAGACTGAGAGTCAGTATACCCTGGTTCTAGTCCTGCGTTCACTGTTGAAAGAACCATATAACCCTGAGACTATTGCTTAATTTCCCTGAAGTTTCCTGGGAAAACAGCTAAGCCTGCTCTGGCCTTGTCCCATTGATTATCACCAATTTGTACTGACAAACAGATTTACCTGAGAGCATACAAGACAGTGCCATTGGAGAATAATCGAATCAGTCTGTTCCCCACAGTGACGTCATGTAGAAAAGACTTTTTAGATTCTACAATGTAGGTATCAGGGACCCAGAGAAATTCAACAAGGCGAGCGTCCAGAGTAAAGCTCTTGTTGCCTTCAAATACCAGCCGCTGATCAGTCCATCGTTGCCTTAGGTAAATGGTTGCAGTGTAGTCCTAAGGAGACATTTTTCATAGGGGTGAGGGTAGGTAGATCATTGTCTGGGGTGAGATTTGGAAGGGTGGAAGGAGAGAATAGAGGGTCTTTTGGAGAAGTGAGTGGAATGGGAGGATGGGGGAAAAGATAAGGTAACAGGGATAGGGTAAAAAGAGAGGCTGAGAAAGAAATTAGAGAGTAAGTATAAGATGGAGCGAAATTCACAAGTAGTAATTATAACTTTGAATGTGAATGGGGTGTTTATAGCAGCTCTCTTTGTAGAGGCAAAGAACTGGAAATTGCAGGGATCTGCAACAATTGGGGAAGGGTTATACAGATTGTGGTGTATGGTTGTGATGGAATATTACTGTGCTATAAGAAACGATGAGCTCGATGATCTTAGAATCTCTGAAAAGCACAGAAAGACGTGCACAAAATAGTGAAGAGTAAAGAACAAAGAGGACGTGTATACACACAGTAACAGCAATATCGTTTTAAGAACGCTTTGAGCGAATAAGTCATTTTATCTATGATAAACACCTAAATTAAAAATAGAGGAGGAGGAGGAGAAAGAAAGAAAGAAAGAGGAAGGAAGGAAGGAAGGAAGGACAGAAGAGAGAAAAAGGAAGGAAGGAAGGAAAAAAGGAAGGAAAGAAGAAAGAGAAAGAAGGAAAAAAAGGAAGTAACTTGGCTAGGAAACTTAGAGAAAAATCTCAGCTTCTTACACATTGCCCTAAAGTTAAAAATCAAAGGAAAGAACAAGAGAGACATTTATCAATAAAGTTGTTCAAGAACCCTGGCTGTAGTGTTAAAAGAACAAATTGACCTTATTTACTTTGGGTAGTTACTTGAAGAGGTAAGCAAAGACCTTTTTCTTCATAATATTCAATTAAGCCTTTTAACTTGTCCTTTGAACAAAATTTTTATTTCTGTAGTCTAGCTCCAATATCTTTTTAAATACAAACACCAAGTTACTAAGTTTGTGCATAGGTTGGATGCTTGAGATGCTGAAAGTTAGTCCACAATGCATGCTGGGCCCTCTCCAGGATACCCACTCACATTTAAATGGAAAATTAAGGTTTACAAGGTGCTTTCCTCACTACAACCCTGTGATGTAGGTAGTGCCAGTATAATTACCACTATTTTCCAGATGAAAAAAAAGGAGTCTCAGAGAGGTTAATATTTGAACTCCATTCTCCAGATTCCAAGACCATCACTTTTTCTACTATATCATTAAATGAACTAATTTCATCTAGGGTTTTTTTAGCTATTTATCCTCAATTACAGAACTATTGAAAGATATTAATTGTAAATCTTTACCCAATTTTCCCCACTCTCAGGGGTTACATGACATTAAGTATTCCCCAATGTATTTTCCCCTCCCCCTCAACTTTCTCTTAAAATACTAAGTTTTTATGTTTTGGGTCTTTGAAGCATCACCTTCTTTTCCCTACTATTCTCAAAATCTGCTTTGTAAAGTATTTTTGACTATCTTGGGTCCCTTGACAAAGCCTCTGACTTAAATTGAGTTTAGGTCTTGATGTTTAAAACTTTTTGTATTACTGGCGACGATATCCTTATAAGACATGAAAAAAGTTGATCTGTTGTGGCATAGGGGAGAAAGAAAGGCACTCACCATGTTACTTTCTGAAATGCTAGAAATACTGGCAATGTCGAGTGTCAATGCTATTTGAACAGGCTCCCCTGTGAAGAAGAATGACATGAGGACCAATGTGTGAATTTTTTTTGGTCAATACTTAGCATCTGCTATTTAAAGACCAAGGGATAATGAATGACTACACCTGTGATTTCACTGGTAGAGGCAAACTGCCCCTGTCACTGCTCATTGTCAGTTTTGCAACTGATGGCCCAAGGGAACTCCCTAGAGCACTGAGAGCTTATGGAACCTGGGGTCACACAGATGAGTCCAAGGTGGGGCTTAAACTCAGGCCTTCCTCATTTGTTTGCCTGCTTTCTGTGATGAGGTATTTGTAACCTCTTGCCAGAAAAAGTTTGCTTAAAATCAAAACAATTCTGAGGTACCACATTGGCTAACTTGGCAAAACAGGAAAATGATAAATGTTGGAGAGGATGTGGGAAAGTTGGAATACTAATTCATTGTTGGTGGAGCTGTGAGCTGATCCAACCATTCTGGGGAGCAATTTGAAACTATGCCCAAAGGGCTATAAAAATGTACATACCCTTTGACCCAGCACTACCACTTCTAGGGCTGTATCCCAAAGAGATCATACAAGTGGGAAAAGGACCCACATGTACAAAAATATTTATAGCTACTTTCTTTGTGGTGGCCAAGAACTGGAAATCGAGGGAATACCCATCAATTGGGGAATGGCTAAACAAGTTGTGGTATATGAATGTAATTGAATATTATTGTGCTATAAGAAATGATGAACAGGCAGACTTCAGAGAAACCTGGAAAGACTTAAATGAACTGATGTTGCATGAGGGGAGCAGAGCCAGGAGGACGTTGTACACAGTAACAACCACAGTGTGTGAGGACTGATTTGATAGACTTAGCCCTTCTCACAGATCTCATTTGATCCCACAACAACCTTGGGTTAACATCCCCATTTTGCAGGTGAGGAAACTGAGGCAAACAGAGGTTAAGTGGCTAGTCCAAGGTCACACAGCTAGTAAGTGTCTGAGGCTGGATTTGGTCTACCTGATTCCAGGCCTGACATTCTTATCCACTGCACCAACCAGCTCTCTCAAAGCACAAGCTATGTGGTAGACACTGTGTTAAGTACTGGAGATACAAAAATAGGCAAAAGTTTCTTCCAAGCTCTATCCACTTTGATACCTAGCTGCCCCCAATAAACCTGGAAGGACCTTGGCTTGACCCCTGAGGATATATGTGATCAGCCAAGGGGAGAATGGGAAAATGGGCCACATTCCCTTCACCCCACTATAGCCAATCATGGGTTCATCCCATCTCTTCCTACCACTGGCCTGCTGAGGCTATACACAACTTGAACCTCCTCAGAGAAGTTATAATCAGGGGTTTATTGTTTTGTTAATTGTCTGGACTTAACAAAGTGATGGAGAAAATGTTGAAGGGTACACCTAAAAGTATGTTATACACGATTCTCCCTTCCCACCCCCCAAGAGCTGGCTGTTAAATATTTACCAGCACACCCCTAGTTTTAACCTACCCCAACCCAGATAATGAATAGAAAAATTCCTTGCAAATTCACACACCCTGCTGTCCCCACTCTCTACCCTCATTACCTCGAGGCTGTAGCAGGAACCCCTCAATTGAGGGTTCTACACTCAGCAGCAGTGGCCAGTGAGTGAGCCCTTACTCCTCTCTTGGGTTTTTGGTTGAAAAGGGTGATCAGTCCAGGATGAACAGGCATGTATGAGCTGTGAATGCATTATCTTTTTCCTTAAACATATCCTTCTTCTGAACTTTCCTATTTCAGCTGAGGGCACTGCCATTATTCCAGTCACACAGGTTAGGAGCTGTGGTGCTATCTTTAATACTCATTTTCCATCACTCCACAGACCTAGTCATTTGCTAGGTCTTGTAGTTTCTACCTCAATAACCTCTGCCACTCATACAACTTTAGGCCCTTATCACCTACCTCTCTTCTGGACTATTGTTAAGGCCTCCTAATTGGGCTCAGGTCTCTCACCTATCCCAGATCTGCTCTCCCACATTAGCCTGCAAGCCTGCTTGAGGGCAGGGTCTATTTCTGATGGATGTACAGAAGTGATTTTTTTAAAGGGCCATCCTAACCATGTCACTCTCCCATTCAATAAACTCCAGCGGTTGCTTATTGACTCTAGGATTAAATATTCTTCATCTTTATTCGATCTTTTAAAAATTTCTATCTTTTGTTTAAATTTCATAACGTTATTGGTATAGTAACTATTGATATAGTAGTAAGTATATTTAATTTATAAGTAAGCAAATATATAGATATTAGGTATTTGATTTTTTTAAACCGAGAGGTACATGACTGTAAAAAGCCTGAAGACTATTGCTTTAGAGATTCAGCAGAAATTTATGCCATCATGACTTTTGTAGTAAAATAAAGATTATCATCATTCCTTGATCACAGAAGATGAGAGCCAAAACTGAAATCAGCATAATGCAATGGAAAGAGCACTCGATTTGGTCTCGAAATATCTGGGTAGTAATTCTAGTTTTTCCATTTTCTTTCAACCTCAGTGACCATGGATGGACAAGTGAATTCACTTCTCTGGGCCCTAGTGTTTTCATCCATAAAGTGAGTACTTTCCAGCTTTCATCCCAAGACCTCTTCATTTTTACAGACTAAGGAACTGAGGCCCGGAGGATGACATGTTTTGCTTGAGGTTGTCACTCAACTAGTTGGGAAGGACTGAGAAGACAAATCTCCATTTCCTTACTGTCTTCACTCTGGGAAAGAAGGACAAGGATCTGAAATCCTAAGTGGTGACCTTTACCTGATATAGGCCATCTCTGTTCAGTAAACCATCCAATTCAATTCTTTTTTTTTTTTTAAAGCAATTGGGGTTAAGTAACTTGCTCGAGGTTACATGGCTAGTTATTTATGTGTGGGTGCTAAGTACTGAGGCCAGGATGGGTTCATCCCAACTCCAGGGCAGGGCTCTTACTCCCTGCCACCTAGCCACCCCCATCCAATTCAATTCTACAAACAACCATTAAATGCTAAAAGGTGAGAGGCAATCTTTTGAAGTAGACAGAAGGGGGAGACCTTCGATTCAAGAAGCATTAACTTCAGGTCTTACCCCTGACATAAATTAGCTATGTAGCTCTAGGTAGGTCACTTAACTTCCTAGTCTCCCAGGTAATCTCTCATTTGTTTCAGAGGAGAGAATTTCCACACTGGTAGCTCACCATACAGAAGAAATCACAGGTCCGCACACTTCTCCTATCACCTCCCAAATTGTGTGGGGTACTGAATTAAATATAATAGCAAATAAAGACAAGAAAGGTCTCATTCTACTGGGTTTTTTTGTATTTGTATCATTATGAGAGTTTTCTGTTTGTTGGCACTGATAAATTCATATATTAGGAAAGGAAAATAGGGACACTGTTCTATTGCCCTTTGTGATACCTCCTCCTTAAGGACTAGAGGATAATGTTAGTTGAAGTCAATAGTATAATAACAATAATAATATGCCATATATATCATCTTAAGGTTAGCAAGGCATTTTGCATACGTCATCCCACTTTACCCTTATGACTCTTTTGATAAAATACAATAGGTATCATCATTCCCATTCCACAGATGAGGAAGCTATGGTTCTGAGAAAATAAGTGACTTGTCCATGGTCACACAGATGAAGTTGGGTTCAATCCCAAGTCTTTTCTGAGTACAAGTCTGGTGCTTTTATCATCATACCAAGGGCCCAAAATTGTCATCACTGGATATGCTCTAAGGGTTGTTTGTCAGTGATTTTCCTCAAGGTCCTTCAGATCCTAATATATGGGGCTTTAAGACCCCTTCTCTTCTCTTGATCTCAGTTTCTTCATCTATAAAATGAGATGGTTCAACGTATCCAGTGGAAAGAGCAATGGCCTTGGAGGGGGGAGACTAGGTTCATATCTTACTTCTGCCACTTACTACTTGTGTGACTTTACACAAGTCCTCTCATTTGTGGGGCCTTTGATTTATTCATTTCTAAAATGAGGGAGTTGGATGAGGTGACTTCTAAAGGTCCCTTGAATCATTAGATCTATGACTAGATGACTATGATTAACATGAGAGAATTGAATTAGATCAATGGCTTCTTTGCCATTAGGTGAAGCCTAATTTATCTTCCTCCGAGTGTTTTTGTTTTAAATTTATAATGAAAGAAAATGCTAAAATGTAATGAGTGAAAATGACAGTGAAAATAAAGACACAATTGTTTTTCCCCATTGGAGTTCACGTATCCTCCAAAATCTATTCATGGAACCCAGAGTAAGAACCCTTGGATTAGATAATTTTTAAGTACCATACCAAAAAAAGAAATACAGAGCGGGTAGGTGGTACAGTGAATTGAGCGTGGGCCCTGCAGTCAGGAGGATCTGAGTTCAAATCCGGCCTCAGACACTTAACATTTACCAGCCATGTTACCTTGGGCAAGTCACTTAATCCCAATTGCCCTGCCTGCCTTTTCCCCTCCAAAAAAAACCCCAAACAAACAAACAAAAAAAGAAATATATACCTTTGAAATTCTACTCCTTGGTTAGTAGCAGAGCCTTTGGGGCCCAAGTATTCTGACTCTTCATTGATATATTTTTCAATGGAAACCACTACCTCCCTAACTCACCTTGGAGTTGGATGACTTGGATCCTAAAACCTAAGATCCAGTTTTAACTTACTAATATTTAATACTTTTAAAATGCCAAAATGGGGATTGGAAAGGATGGAGTATATTTTAGATGTTTTGTTAAATTTAAATTAAAATGTAGATTGGCAGAAAATGCAACGCTGAATAAAGGGTTATGGAAAGACTTGATGAAGTATAGCCTCAATTTTAGGAACTCTGCAGACTGACTAGGAGGAATGAATATCCCAGCTCTGGAGATAAATGGATCCCTACAGCTCAGGGCAGAGCCCTCAACCTGTGAAGCAGGTTTCTAGAGGACAGTCTAAGGCAGGGCTGTTTAAACTTTTTCCACTCACAACTGAGGGCATGCACAGCACAAAGTGCACATGCTTTGTGCTCAGAACAAAAATTGCAGTGAAGTTATACAATGTGACATGGGCACGCATTGCCAGAAAAATCTCAGATTCATTATGAGTTTTATTTTTAATTAATTTTTGGTCATTGAGCTTTCAGAAAGCTTTCACAGTTGCCAAATTTTTTGCAACTCCATATGGGGTTGTAACTCACAGTTTAAGAAGCACTGGTTTAGGGGAAGCTAACTCCTTTTGTGTCTTTGCAGTTTTTGGAAAGAGAACAAATATAGATCCCAGGGTAATGAGTCCTAATGAACACTATTTACTTGGAGTAAAGGAACTTATGGTTCTTCCCCTAGCAGCCAGATTATCACCAATGGCCACAGCGGTGTGTTAAATTAGGGAAAGGTGAGAGAGAAGGAAAAGAATCTTTATTCAGCAACAACACTTTGAACTAAGTGCCAAACAAGTAAAACATTCTGATTAATCTAATAAAAGTAATAATAGCTAACATTTAGATAGTGCTTTAAAGTTTGCAAATGTTATATACGTTAACTCATTTTATCCTCACAAAAATACCCTTTGAGGAAAGTGCTCTTATGATTATTCCCATTTTACAGATGAGAAAAATGAGGCAGATTAGCCCAGGATCACAAACTAGCAGTATCTAACGCAAGAGTTCAGAGTTTAGATCTTTCTGACTCCAGGTCCTGTCTTTCATCACTGTGCCACCTGGTTGCCAGTGTCTAAGAAAACTGGTCAATAAATTTTTATATAGAACAAGTGGAAATAAACCTTCAGTTCCAATGAGGTTTAAAAGGAATTAAATTTTAATATCTAGGAAAGGAAGTTTTGTATGTCAGAGTGCCGGTAGGTGGGAGTGGGACTCTGAGAAGCACCCTGAAAATGCAGAGCATGGGGAATAAATACCCTTGGAGCTCCAGGCTTGCTGTGTTTTAGAGTGTGTTTCTAAATAGCTGATGGTTTCTTTTGTTCTTTTCCAGCCCCCTTCAGTAATAAAATTAAGCTGTGCCACCAGAGGGCAGATTCCTCCTAGGAAATTTTGGCCAAGGCAGAAATGGCAAGAGATGTTCACTTAGTATTTGTAAAGAAAGCTTGGACTTTTCATACTATTTATGATATCTGGGGGATTTGGGGATTCCATCTACCTGGATGGGATGTGCTAAGTGGGTGTGTACCAATAAGAGCTGAAGTTAATAATGAACTTTCTCCCCTGGGATATTATTATAGGTTACTGGAGAAAGGCAGTATACAAAACAATGGTACAGTTAGGAGATCTGATATTTAAAAAAAAATCTTGGCCTGTGCAACCATGGAAAAGCCATTAAACTTCCATGATCCTAAATGTCCTCTTCTGTAAAACAGAATGACAATCCCTGTCCTGCCTACTTTCCAAGATTATTGTAAGAATATAATATGATAATATATGCGAAAATGCTTTGAAAACTCTAAATCAATGTATGCTGACGGAATATAGAGTATTTCCTAATCTCACAGATGCATAAGGAAGTAAATTTATATGTCCAAGGTCATAGGTCCAATTTAATTGATGGTATTCTCATTTTCACTCTTTCCCATTCTTTTCCTCTTACCTGTTATTTTTTTAAAGTAAAATTAAAAAGGAAGCCTGAATTTTCTCCCCTTTGTGTACTGCACCTGTCACTTTTTGAAATGGATAACTATTGAAAAATATGATAACCTACCACCGAAATTGGGCCTGAGAAACTTGTTATATCCTGCAGTGAGATTCTCAAAGCCAGGCAATGAGAGTTTGTCATTCACGCTGGTCTCGATGTTAGACTGATTCCCCTGGATGCATATTCTGGAACACAAAGCAAGTTTTGTTACTGTGTGTGTGTGTGTGTGTGTGTGTGTGTGTGTAAGAAAGAGAGGAGAGAGAGAGAGAGAGAGAGAGAGAGAGAGAGAGAGAGAGAGAAACTTCCAAATGTTCTTTAAAGCTGACAATCAACCAATCTCATTCTATTTCACTGTGAATATGTATCATAGATAAGAGTACCTCAGGTATCAGTTTTGGTGCAACTCAATTCATATTCAAAAGACTTGAGTGTTTCCTTACTAGACAGAAAAGACTCATCCACTTCTGACATCAAAAGAAACTTGGTTCATGGGAAATTTGCCTGAGAGCAAATCCAATGAACTATATTGTACTCAACAAGTCTGGTGCTTAGTGGAAATGAATGCTTTGTTTGTTTGATGAAACAGAGAGAGCTGCCAAGTGCTAGTGCCTTGCCCACCATTTAAAATTCATAGACATAAACCGTTTTTGATTAAGGTGGTTTTGTGGTAGTTCAGTTTACCTTGGAGTGAAGATGCAGAGACACACAAAGATCCAGTGGTAAGAGCTGTAATACATGTTGGGAACCTTGTCTCACAGTAAGGCAGAAGAGTGACTCACCTGTGAAACAAAAAAGGATATTATGAAGTGAATGAAAATTTGAGGGGGACATACACATTTCACTCTCCCCAATGATTTGAAGGAAGGATAAATTTCTTGAGGACAGCAATCAATCATACACCCAGTCTGAGGGATTTTTGCTTCAGGCAAGGCATAGACAGAAGGAACTATAATGTCCCTTCTAATTCTATGACTTTTTATAAGAGCATCCTCTGTCCCCAAGAACCATGTTCAATGAAAGTTTCTTAGGAATTGTGCTCTTTTTAAAGGATTACATCACAAATCCACTGTAAGTAAAGCCTGATATGTTATCACTCCAATATAATTTCCCTATTGATCCCTGCCTGCAAAATCCCATTTGTGTTGAGTGAGATATGAGGTCCCAGGTGATCCAGGACAACTTTTGCAATAGACTTCAGTGATTTTTCTAGAAATCATATTATGGCATTCAGCCTGGCTTGGATCCAGACCTTCTCCATGTCCACCGTCTGACATCATGTCAAAAGCTTTGCTCCTGCTGGGTAGAGACAATGGGTAACTATGTGGGGTTTCAGTGGCTGTCTGGTCCTATATGTAGGGATGGCCAAGGGCCACACTAAATGTCTGAGGACACTTTCATTGTTCTTTTTTTAGACCTATCAGTTCTCAGCTAGAGTCTGTGTGTGTGCATGCACATGAGAACTGTCAGGTAAATAAGGCCCAGGGGGCCTTGACTTCATGAGCTTAGGAATGAATGTCAGAAACTGTTCAAAGAAAGCAAATCACATAGATGATTCTGAGATTACTTATCATGTTTCTGACAGTGGAATGGAGATTCTCAAATCTGGGTTTCCAGAACCCCAGTGTCCTGGAATCTTTGTGGTAAGGGTGGGTGGTCTGAGTATCAGGCCTGCAGTCTTTCTTGGCATGGAGCCTCTCTGGAGCAGCTAAGCTTTCCAAGGCCATAATGAAAATCCAATAATTCTGAGCCCTATCATTCTGGTTCCTAAAGAAAATTCCAGAATTCTATTTTTGCTCCTTTTACTCCATCAATCATACATACCAGAGATATAGTCATCTTTCTTTGCCCATCTTTTAATTATGTAGCTAACAAACTCTCCTCCCTTCCCCCAATGTCCTCATCAGGATCTTCCTTTCTCATCATCCTAGACCTCCTACAGTAGCTTTCCTGCCCTTGGTGATCTCCTAGTTCATGTTTCCTCCTTATCTATTTGTCCTCTGGTCTCTTTAGTTTCATATCACTTTGTGTCTGGTTCCCTTTCATTCCCACCTTCATTACTTTTTCCATCATGCTTCCATCAGAGGCAGACAGGTGACACAGTGGAGAGAGTGCTAGGTCTGGAGTCAGGAAATTCAAATCCAGCCTCAGATACCAGTGGTGTAACTCTAGACAAGCCATGCAACTGCTATGTGTCTCAGTTTCCTCAACTGCAAAATGGGGATTATAATAGCATCTGCTTTTCTGGGTTAATGTGAGGATCAAAGGAAATCATAAGGAGAGCTTATCACAGTGCCTGGCACATAATTGGATACTTACTAAATGCTTTTTTCCTTCCTTCTATCTCTCAGAAACCTGAAATAACCTTCTACTTCCAATTTACAAAGTCACTCCCCTAATTCTGAATTTCAAGACTTTCCTCAACTCTATCCCCCTGTGGGAAGGCTGACCCAGTTAGATAATGAGTGATGAAAGGGAGAGTGGGATCTGGATGTGGCCTTATGGTAAAAGAGTATTCCCCCCCCCAACTCCCAAAACACTTAGAAAAGGATGAAGGGATCATAAGATCATAGATTTATAGTTGGAAGGGTTAATAGAGACCATGAAGTCCATTACTCTCATTTTATAGATAAGGAAACTAGTCTCAAAGAGGTTAAGTGACTTTCCCTGGGTAACACAGCTAGTAAGTGTCAATTATCATCGAGAAGTTAGGTCAGCTAAGATTCTCAGTGCTCTCTTGTCTAGGCCTTTTTGCTTTTGTTTTGTTTTTCTCTAAGAAGTAGAGATAACTTCCATGGGAAATAGGGAGATGGTTTCTTCCTTCCTCCCTATTTCCCCAACTTTTCCTAACATAGACACTGAAGGCATCCTAATCTTTAAAGTCTCCTACTTTGATGAAGAAACAGGAGGAAAAAGTCTTCCCACTTCCCAGTTATCTATCAAAAGGAACCAGCACAAAACCATTCAATAAAAAAGTAGCAACTGAGCTTAGATGAGGTTGAAGTAAAAAAAAAAGCCTTATTACCTCTATGTCATTGAGAAAAAAAGGTAGAAGATAAAGTAATCTACAGTTGGTGCTCTGTTTCTGGTGTGGTCCATCCGTATATCCTCTTGGGTTCTGGGTTAGATGTTGGTATTTGAAGAGCTCGAGCTCCTGACCCTCAGAAAGCAGGGAGGTGTGCTAGAAAGATGGGGGATCAGGAGCCCTGGTTGATCTAATTCAAACACTGTGTGACCTTAGGCAAACTACTTCACCTCTCTTGGCCTCAGTTTCATTTTCTATAAAACAACAGTGGGGGGGTGGGGGGGACTTGATCTCTTGACATTCTAGCGCCTATTTCCCTAAACAGGGAGAGCTTACAACAGCTTAAAACAGGTTGTCTTACTTACCTAAAAACTTCAAGGAAGCTCTTTTCAGGGCAGGCCCACTGGCCTTTCAGGTGGCACACAAGGACACTGCATGGACTTCCTGGGACCCCGGAACTCTCTCCATTTTCAAAGACTTTCCTCTTTCCTCTCAAATTTCCATTACACAGTTGTTCCCTACTGGAACGAACACCTGTGTAGAAGAGCTGCTAAGTTACTGAACTGTGCTGGGGTGAAGATAGACACAGGTTTGTGCCTCCCTTAGAAGAATAATGGGTGGAGTTATGAGAGGTTCTTTCTTGTTAAAGGCACTTGTTCATTTTAAGCTACACCAATAGGAATCCAGGGGAATGGCTTGTAGGCTTGGATTTTAAGCCATTTTTCACTTGAACCAATAAAAGAAAGAGTACTACCAGAAAACATTGAATAAGGAGTCTGACTCATTACATAAACCAGTGCACAAAGGCTTTCCAGGGAGAAAGAGCAGAAGAGAATGGATTTAGAGCCCAGAACAGTAAATATGGTATAGTAGAAAAGAATACTAGAAAAAAGTCAGGAAACCTAGATTCTAGTCCTGGTTGAGCCACTAGCCAAAACTTCTTTTGGAAATCCTATAACTAGCAGTGTGATCTTGGGCAAATCTCATGACTTCCCTGGATTTCACTTTCATCATCTCTAAAATGAGGGAGTTGGACTCAGTGATTCATAAGATAACCTTTAAACCACTTCAATTCACAGGTCAACAGGAAGCCTAAAATAAAGCAGAAATTAATTGCTGAATCTAAGGACCTTGTGTTCCCCAAACCAAGAGAATCCTAGAAGACTTGGATGAAGGAGGATAAAGGACAGACACTGGGTGAGAAAGACCCAGAAAAAAATCTAACCATAAAGGACATCTCTCTTTTTAAAAAAATTATTTTATTTTTAATTTATGGAAAAAACAAGCATTTTCATTACATAGTATAAAAAAGATAATTGCACATGAAACTGCAAATGTACAACTTGCCATTCTTTTTGAATATATAATAAAGTTATCATGTAAATTTCCTTTTTCCCTTTTTCTTCCCTCCCTCCTCCTACCCTAGAGAAGGCTGCCATTAGACACAAATATGCATATTATATATATATATATATATATATATATATACATATATATATATATATGGAGAGAGAGAGAGAGAGAGAGAGAGAGAGAGAGAGATGTAACTGCATTTATAATACTTCTATTTATCAGTATTTTTTCTGGATGCAGATAGCATCTTCCTTACTCAGTCACTCAAATTTGTTCTTTTTTTTATTTGGAGGGGCGAAGGCAGGGCAATTGGGGTTAAGTGAACTGTTCAAGGTCACATGGCTAGTGTCACGTGTCCAAGGCTGAATTTGAACTCAGGTCCTCCTGATTCCAGTGCCAGTGCTCTATTCACTGTGCTACCTAGCTGTACTGTTAAAGATATTCTTAAAACAATATTGCTCTTATTATATACAACATTCTCTTGGTTCTGTTCATTTTGCCCTTCATTGTTTTGTTCAAGTCTATTCATATTTTTCTAAGATCATTAAGCTAATAATTTCTTATAGCACAATAGTATACCATCACAATTTTAGAAATGTAGATTCTTTTCCTTTTTTCCCTAATCATCTTTGGATATAGACATAGTAGTGGTATTGCTGGGTCAAAGGGTAGTTTCTCTTTGAGCATAATTCCATCTATGCCCAAAGGACTATAAAACTGTACATGCCCTTTGATCCAACAGTTCTAGGTCTACATCCCAAAGAGATCATAAAAATGGGAAAAGGACCCACACATACAAAAATATTTACAGCAGCTCTTTTTGTGGTGGCAAAGAACTGGACATTGATACCTATCAATTGGGGAATGTCTGAACAAGTTGTGGTATATGAATGTAATGGAATACAATTTTTCCATAAGAAATGATAAACAGGCTGATTTCAGAAAAACCTGGGAAGACTTGCATGAACAGATGTTGAGTGAGGGGAGCAGAACCAGGAAAACATTGTATATAGTAATAGCAACTTTGTGTGATGACCACTTTTGATAGACTTAGTTCTTCTCAGCAAAGCAATGATCTAAAACAATTCCAAAAGACTAATGATAGAAAATGCTATCCACATCCAGAGAAAGAACTATGGAGCCTGAATGCAGATCAAAGCGTACTAATTTTCCTTTTCTTTTTTGGCTTTTTCTTTCTTATAGTTTTTCCCTTTGGTTCTAATTTTTCTTTACAACACGACTAATGTGAATATATGTTTAATATGATTGTACATGCATGGCCTATGTCAGATTGCATGCCATCTTGAAGAGGGAGGAGGGAAAAGAGGAAGAGAAAATTCAAAACTCAAAATCTTATCAAATTAAATGTTGAAAATTTAAAATAAATAAATATTTTAAAAAATAACTCTTCAGGCATAATTCCAGATAGAAAATTCTCCCTATACCCACATCTCACCAAGGACCTTTTCAAGTGATATCCTAAGTTACATGCTTCTTGTATCTTTTTGTGTAGAATCTCTAAAAGTGTGTAAGGTTCTTTGGAACAAGGAACTATTTGTGGTTTTTCACCCCTAGCATCTAACACAGAATATGCACTCAGCATATTCTTGCTCAATTAAGCTAAATAAAACCTCAGAGATGAAAAGGACCTCACAGGTCATTTTGTCCAAACCACACCTGAACAGGAATTCTCTCTACAGCATATTTTGCATCTGATCATCCATTCTCTACTTGAATATCTCCAATGACGGGTAACTCATTACTTGATGAGACAGTTTATTCCACTTTTGGACAGTTCTAATTATTCAGAAAAAATTCCTTCTATCCAGTTACAGTTGGACTCTCTGCAATTTACTTATAAGATTGTAGGATTTGGAGCTAGAAGAGGTCTTAGAGATCATCTGGTCCAATCTCCTGATTTTATAGATCAGGAAATAACCTGAAAAATTAGGTGACTTTTCAAGGTTACAGACATAAAAAGTATCAGCATCAGGATCCAAGCCCATGTCCTCTCTCATTCAAGGTTTGCTTGTTTGTTTGCTAAATCCTATTACTTCTTCTTTTGCTCTCTAGCACTGAGCAAAACAAGTGTAATCCTCATTCTAAATATGCCAATCTTTCAAATACTTAAGTATGTACTTAAAGTAGATGCTTTCTCCTTTCTTTGTCTATGTATGTTATCCTCAGTCCATCAGATGTGAGCAAGAAATTACATGAGACTAGGACTATTTACAAAAAGTTATCCATTCACTACCCCTCTACCCTAGAAAGAGAGGCTGGGAGTGATTGAAGGAGTCAAAGGGCTGGAAAAACAGTTGAGACGCATTTGACCCAGCAGGTTGCCTGACCTGTTTCCACACATTCTCTCTCAGCTTTACCTGCACACACTCAGGAACCACAGACTGTGCTATATTCCCAGGCCTCGGGGTTCTGGTTCGGGGGGAGGGGAGTAAAAGGAGGATGGAAATTGAGGGGAGCAAAAAAAGGTGGAGTGAAACTCCTCTGGTTACAAGAAACCAAAGGTGTTCTGTCCACTGTGCCAGGAATAGAGGCTGGCCTCCAACCAACTTCCTTAGCACTCCTCTGGACGCTGGCCAACCTCAAAGACATTTTTGTGCTGGTGGGCAGTGGGTGTCTAAAAAAGAACTCGCTCATTTCTCACCCCCTCAGCCTAGAAGGCCTTTCTTTGAACTAGAAACCTTTAAGAGATCTGGAAATGAAATGCCTTAGGGGAGAATTTCAGACTCTAAGCCAGAGATGGTTGTCTTTATCCCTTGGGGTTTCCACATATCTAAGACAAAAGGTTTATGAGGATTATACAGCTCTTTCTTCCAGAAGGGTGCCTTTGACCCTACAGAAAATCTAAAGAAAATGCTGAAGCTGATTTTCATTCTTACCCAGAAAGACCTGAGATATTATTGGGGAAGGGGGAAAGATTATCTCCTTGGAACTTCTGCCTTTAGACAGACATTCCCTTCGGTCCCCTTTCTTCACTGCCAGAGACAGATGTCCAGCCTCACAGTGGGAACTTTTGAGCTCTTATTCTTCAATGCCCCAAGGATCACCCTGAGGTCAGATCGCGTTTCATACCAACGTCTAATAAAACACTACTGCTGATTTATAGACAACCCTCAGGAGTTGGACCTGTGCCAATAATATCTCTGACTTGAATTATTTATCTAATATGTTCTGTCTCCCCAACTAGACTGTAGGTGTCACGAAGGTGCAAGCTGCATCTTAAACTTCTCTGTGAACCGGACCACCCATCACAGGGCTTTGCGCATAGTAGGTACTCAGTAAATAACTATCAATGAGTTGGGCAGCTAGGTGGTACAGGAGATGAGTAGTGAATCTGGAGTCTGAAAGACCCATCTTTCTGAGCTCAAATCTGACTGAGTAACCCTGGACAAGTCACTTACCCCTGTTTATCTCAGTTTGTTCAACTGTATAATGAGATGGAAAAGGAAATGGCAAGCCGCTCTGGTATCTTTGCCAAGAAAATCCCAGTGGGGTCAAGGAAGAGTTGGGGTCCAAGTGAATGAACAACAAAAGTTGATTGATTACAACTGTAAAACCTGAGGTACCTAGTGATTTACCATTAGGAAGTAAGCTCCTAGAGGGCAGGAGATGTGTTTTTTTTCCCCTTTTCATTGAATCCTCAGCACTTAGCATAATGTTTGGCACTTAATAAGCGCTTCCCAGATGTTTATTGACATACTAAATGGCTTATCAGTTATCAGAGTGAAAGCTCATATGGTAGCCACAAGCTTTGTGATCATCACTCTGGCTTTGGTCAGGTACAAGTCACTATTCTGATTTCATTCAAATCCAGGGGATCAATAGACAAAGAGAGAGACCTCTGTCTAGAGATACTGTCACACACCAGTATCAACACTGTTCCAGACTAGTTTCTTTAGAGATTGCCCTATGGTCTCTAGGACCTTGGGACCAAGGCCACAGAGAGCTCTCATGCTCACACAGAGACATGGGGCCCACAGTTTTGCTCTTTCCATCCATGACACCCATTCAGGCACTTCTCACCCAAAATGTGCCCTTGAAAAACAAAGGCCAGAGGCAGAGGATGCATCTTGCCCCCTGTACCAACACACCCATAATGGCAGGCTGTGGAATGGAGCAGAGTTTAGGAAGACTATACAGCTCTGTTCTTCCAAGAAGGTGCCTTTGACCCTAAAGAAAATCTGTAGAAAAGGCCCCTAAAGTTGATGCTGCAGAGTGGCAGCCATTGACCCCTTTCCCCCAACTCCCACTCTCACCCCCACCCCCGGTCAAGCCTGAGGGAAGACATATTAGAAATGGTAACCCAGTGTCCCAGGATTTACAGGAGGGGCTTCCTGTCATGGGCTCACACTGGTCTTTTTGACAGCAGTTATATGTCTAGATATCAGGGTAATAAATAGCATTAGTAGTAAATGTTAACATCTAAAATTAAAGAAAACTCACTCTCGCTTCTCCCCTTTCCCTCTGGTCTCTCCCTCTCTCTCTCATCTCAATCATATCATCATAACGTGTATTGTGAACTCCTAAAGGAAACAAAAGAAATAAATGTGAGAGCTATTGAAATGGATAGCCAGAGGAGGAGGTAAAATATGATTCCCTATAGATCTCTGAAACAGGAGACATACTATTGGACCTGCTTGGAGGGGAACACAAAAAAGGAAAGGTGTTCAGACCTTTTTGTTGTATTGATCAGTTTTGCTTATTTCAGGGGGAGTAAGTTTTTCTTCCTCTTTTTTCTTCTTTAAATTAAAAAAATAACATTAAAATGTTATTTGTTTTACAAGATAGCTCTCTGGGAGGAGGACAGGAGGGAAACTGGGAGAAAGTCTAGTGATGTAAAAAAAAAAGAAAAGAAAAGATATCACCTTTTTTTTTTAAGGGTAAGAAAATGGTTTGAAATAATCCTTTGAGGACCTTGCCAGTTCAAGCTGTCTGAGACTCTAATAATCAGCTCTTCACATACATACCTTGGATTAGACTTTAGACTCTTCACTGCTCTGTTAAAACCAAAACAATCTTTAAACCCTGTAAGCCCTAATGCCAGAAGAAGGGAGGATCCACCCACTCCCTCATGGAATGTATCCAGCCCTTCCTTAGGGTTTGCTATTTGGGTTACTTTCTTCCAACCAGTTTTTTCTTCTGGGTGGCACCAATGTTGGCTCTCTAAGAACATACTTTGTAAGAAGTACAGTTATCCCTTTCACAAGGGGGAGGTGGGTTTTGAGGGGTGTTAGCTTAGTGGTGCAGTGTTCCTGCAATCTGGAAAAACCTCATAAAATATTTTGGCCTTCCCTTCATATCAGAGAAGTTTGAATTATTATGGTATTAAAAGATAAAATGTATTGGTATTATATGATACTATACATATATTTTATACATTTCTGAATTTCTAAATTTTTTCTCTGTCATCTGTTGGCCTTTGTATGTCATTCCCAGTTTCTGCAAAACTTCCCCCAAATTCCCATTCAATTTCTTATGCTTACCCACAGTATATTGAAACCATGATGGGGAAAGTCTCAATGTGGAAGGGATAACTGTAGGCTTATTTAAGGCTCTAGAGATCATCCATAAGGAATAAACTCAGTTTCTTTCAGTTCCAGCCACAAGGCATGTGAAGAAGTGGAATATGAAGGAAAGATACCTGGATGGGCCTTTGGAAACCCAAGTTCGGGGCTTTGCCCCACAATTACAGTCCTATAATTTTGGACCAATCACTTCCTCTCTCACAGTTTCCTTGTCTATAAAATGATTGGACCAGATTATCTCTAGGATTCCCTCCAACCTTGAAAAATCTGTGATCCATAAGGTCATTTCCAGCCCTTGACATCTCTCTTTCATCTATAAGTTCCCCTCCAGTTAGAGTTCTAGATTTATATAGCTAGATGGTACAGATAAAAGAACACTGGACCTGGAGTCAGGAAAACCTGAGTACAAATCTGACCTCAGACACTCATTTACCAGCTGGGGTGACCATGAGCAAGTTGCCTGCCTCAGTTTCCCCATTGGTAAAATAGGGATAATAATAGCACCTATCAAAGGGCTTTGCAAACCCTAATGAGCTATATAAATGTTAGCTGTTATTCTTCTTCCCATTAGGTAGGATCCTGTGCTGTGTGGTTTCAGACCTAAGTAATGGCCAAGCTGACTCTGATGGAGATAAATCCATTCTCCAGGTATACTCAGGCTGAATTCCAAACAAGAGAAAAAGTACCACAAGCACTCATTGCTATCTTAGGAAATTATGCTGCTCAGGAATTGCACAAAGAAGTCATGAGCTCATAGAAAGAGCTGTCTAAGAGAAATCTGCCCTAATGGTGCTCATCCCAGTCTCCTGCCACATTCTCTTAACAATGAAAAAAGGTCAGAAGAGATCAGGTCAAAAGCATTAGTTTAGTTCGATGCACTCATCTCTCCAGGAGTCACTGAAGGGAAATGTGTTACTTCTGCCTGATGTTTATGTCCCTGAGTATCGAAGGGATCATGCTCATAGCAAATTTCCAAGATCCAGTGAATCTACATGAGAAATCAGCATTATCTGGAGGAAAGGGCACTACTAGGCTGGTAGGTTGGGCACAGGAATTTTAGCAGTGGCTCTGTCATCCACTGGCTAGGTGACCTTGTAAGCAGTAAAATTCCTGTCCTTATTTTTAAGCTTTTTAGATACTTATTTTTCACTTTTGTAAAGCAACTTGATGAGAGGACTGTAATTTGAATTCCTCTAAACATTTTGTAACTTTGAGATAAACATCTAATTTGGTTATATTGGGAGTTAACTCTTCCCCTCTGAGTCTCAGCTAACTTATCTAGACAAGATTGTTTTACCTTTATCTGCACAGCCGGTGATCTTTCAAAGTAATCTGAACAAGCTATTGGTTGGATATCTGCTAACATGCTGTTTGTCATTAGCCTTTGAAATAAATCCTGTCTGGATTGGTTGAATCCTCTCCATTTCCCAGTTGGAAAAGAGCAGAAATATCTTCAGGGTTGCCATGGATAGGGACTTGATCTGGATAGTTGGTGGTAAAGACTTTTCTTTTTTGCCTTTTGGAGGGCAATTGGGGTTAAGTGACTTGCCCAAGGTCACACAGCTAGTTTTTGTGTTAAGTGTCTGAGGCCGGATTTGAACTCAGGTCCTCCCGACTACAGGGCCAGTGCTTTATTCACTGCGCCACCTAGCTGCCCCTTAATAAGCGCTTTTATTAAGCAGCAAATAACAGTGTTTATTCTGGGGCTTCCACTCCACCAAACAACACTGTCCCCTCCAAGCTTTTCAGCTTCCTTTTGAGAGTTGTTTCCCCATTAGATTATAAGCTCCCGGAGGGCATGGCTGCTTCTTTTTCTTATTTGTATTCCCAGTATTTAACACAGAATCTGGCACATTTAAGGTGCTTAATAAATGTTTATTGAATTGTTCTAAAACAAATTCCCCTAGACGGTGAAATTTGTTTTTGAAATCTCTTCCTTTGAGAGGAAGGAGCTTATTCCAATGGAAGGAAGACTTGCTGGATCTGGAGTTGGAGAATGTGGGCTCCATTTTGCCTTGGTCACTTACTTTATGATCTTAGGGAAGTCATTTGACCTCTCTTTAACCAGTTTCCTCATCTATATAATGAAGAATTGGACTAAATGATGTCCAAGTCCCTTCTTGCTCAAAATCTATCATCCTATGGTTCTTTCTTCCATGCATTTCCTCCCTTTTCTAACATCCTTCCTTGTGGCTCTCAATACTCTTATACTGTCTTTCTGTCAGGGGAGAAAAAGGACTATTGAACTCATTCACTCTAAGGTATACTAGTGGGTTAGTGTGCAGGGGTAAGATAGCATGATGTAATGGATACGGGGTTAGAAGTCAGGGAGTCTTGGGTTCAAATTTTGTCTCAGGTACTTACAAGCTATATATCCTTAGACAAATCACACT
Organism: Gymnobelideus leadbeateri; assembly: GCA_011680675.1. Classification (NCBI taxonomy): domain Eukaryota; kingdom Metazoa; phylum Chordata; class Mammalia; order Diprotodontia; family Petauridae; genus Gymnobelideus; species Gymnobelideus leadbeateri. The sequence continues at coordinate 254,566 of WOXC01006892.1, read as the reverse complement.
GTTCTGTGCTACAGTTTCCTTATCTGTAAGATGAAGGAGTTGCGCTGCTCAATGGCTTCTAAGACTCCTTCCCAATTCAAAAGCTATAATCCTTGGGGCAGCTAGGTGGTGCAAGTGAGAATAGAGCACTGGCCCTGGAGTCAGGAGGACCTGAGTTCAAATTTGACCTCAGACAATTAACAATTACTAATCGTGTGACCTCGAGCAAGTCACTTAACCCCAATGGCCCCTCAAAAAAAAAAAAGCTGTAATCCTTGATGGTGCCCATAAGCACTGCAGGGCTACAGACCTTATTGGATCAAATACTTTGAATGACATCTGGGTATCTTGGGAATTGTACTTTTCCTTCTCCTAAGAGCAAAATAAACTAGAGACAACACTGCATAACATTTGGGATTGGGGGTATGAGACCTAGCAGCACTCAGACCTCAAGTGGAAGAGGGCCCAAGGTGGAAAACCAATCTGACCAAGAAAGAAGTGGGAGCTCAACCTTGGAGATGGATAAACAGGTCGGAGGTTGTTTAATGGGAGGGAAAACAACTAACTTGGAGTGGCCCGTGTCAGACTCAAGAGAAAGAAAGTTCTGAGCAGTAGTGAGTGTATTCCCTCCACTCCTTAGCTGCTGCTTCTTTCTCTTCCTTTCCCCTTTCTGGGTCCATTTAGATGTAGATTAAAAAAAAATCTGTGTGTCCTATTGTCCTATTCCCCCACTCCCAATTGCTGATGGTAGTTTGTTAACCTGATTCTCTTTTTCTGAATGGGTTTGTTCCCATCGCCTGCAGGAGGGATATTACTTGAGATCAGAGTATACATGGGGGGAATGGCCTGTGGAGGGGCTTGTACTGAACAGACTATCTGCATACACTAGGACCCTATAGTTCTGGCACAGGAAGTCACAATATAGGTTTCTAAATTATGCTATAACTCTCCTAAGCTTGAACTCTAAAATTTGGTGTTGGGACTTACTAAAATTTTTCCTAGGCGATGAGCTTATTGGAACCATGGTGCCATTGAGTATGTCAAGAGGGGCTGTAGGGGCTAAATACTGGGAGAACTAGAGAAGAAAGTCTCGTCTTAGAGTGTGCCCAGTAGGCATGGTCTATGAGGATTTCAACTCTAAGATGAGTGTGCCCAGTAGGCATGGTCTATGAGGATTTCAACTCTAAGATAAGTGTGCCCAGTAGGCATGGTCTATGAGGATTTCAACTCTACCCCTTTGGGTTTGGGAAGGGAGCACAGACTCCTCACGCTGCACAGTGATGACTAATTTTACTTTATGATTCTTTGAGAATCAATTAGTCAAAAAGCTTTGTGCCGAGAGCTGTGTAAAATGCTTAGGATACAAAGAAAAAGCAAAACCAGTTCCTGTCCTCATGAAGCTTTTATTCTAATGGGTGAGACAACATATATAAATCAGAAAATATAAGATAAATATAAAATAGATAAAAGGGTTGATACTATCAGCAACCCTAGAAGATTTCAGACAGTATGATGAGGGAGGTATTTTGGTATAGGGAAGCCTTCTCAGGTTCCTTCCAATGGTTTATACAAGTGACTTGGTCCATGATTCTGTAGCTATTTGGAGGACCCAGACTTGTAAGGGAATAATTATATGTCCTGTCAAGCTTTTGGTTCTTCCTCTGAAAAAATTTCTTGCCAAATGATGATATTGCCAAGAAAACAGCAGTTTGGGTGGCCTGCTAGATGATAGTAATTAATAATAGCAATAATAATATTGATGTAGCACTTTTGGGTTTACAAAGTACTCTTTCCTTGTAATAATCTCATGAACTAAGCAGGAAGACTGTGCTCCTCCCAACACATGCCTTTTCCTCTGTTGCTGCTACTTTGAACTGGCTACCTTCATTTGAATTAAGCAGCAAATACTATTATCTCCAGGTTAGATAATAGGCTCCAGGTCAGGCTCAGAGAGGTTAAATGATTTTTCTATGGTCCCACAACTAACTACTATCAGTCAGGATTTGAACCAAGGTCTTTTGACTCATAGAACCACAGAATCTGTTGAAAGGGACCCCAGATGTTATCTGGTACAACCCACAGGACTCACCTCTACTATATCCCTAACAAGTGATCAGAAAGCTTTCACTTGAAGACCTCTTTACTTTATGAGTAATTCCATTCCATTTTGGGTCAGTTCTGTTAGCAGGTTCTCCTGAAGTTGACCTCAAATCTGCCTCTCTCCAACTTCCATCCATTGCCACAAGCTCTGCCCTGTGAGGCCAAGCAAAACAAATTGAATCCCTTGTCCCCATGACAACTTCTTAAATACTTGAAGCCAGATCCTGTTATCCCTATGACTTTTATTCTTTGGGGTAAACATCCACAGCTCTTTCAACTAACCCTGGATCCTCTTGGCAAGATTTTCAGCCCCCTGGCCATCCTGGTCACCCTCCAAACCTAACACTCTCCACTGTTACTTGAAGCTGCTCTTTCCCAGTTCTTTTGGGCAGGGCTAACTGCCTTCCCTGCATTGAAGGCCTACAGGATATGAGCCCTGCCCCACCTGAAACAGGAAACTAGGCTATGACTGACTGAGTCCATTTGTATCAACTCTCTGTAACACCCTATGGATTGACATGCTTTAGGAAAGCATATTCCCACACCTGTCAATTCACCAGTATGTTCTGATAAAACCTCAGCTAGTTAATTATAAGGTATAGGTTTACATGTCTGGGTCTGTTTCTCATCTCAGATCTGGTGTGTCAAGTTAGGTCAGCACATTCCTTAAATGCTTCCAACCACCCACTCCTCCCACCCCCTACACCCCCAACCCCATCTATGAACTAACTGCCTCTAATTGTAAAGTACTCAGATTTGGATAGGGGAAAATAATGGAAAATTCCCCCACCCCCTTTTTTTAGTTTATGGGGATTACTTCCAATCTTCCATCTCTGTCTTTGCTCATAATATTTTCTCTTCCTGGAGTACCTTTTTTTATCTTTCTTCATCCTTCTCATACTTTTAAGACCCAGATAAAGTCTGATGCATACATACAATTTGGAGTCAGTTCTTGTTTCCTCTATAGATACAGCTTGTAGTCCCATCAAGTCCCATCAAGGAAGAATTAAGATTTATTTAGGAGTAAAGCCTTGCAAGCAATTCTCCTTCTAATTGTATAGGACCAAAGCCTCCTCTTAGTATCCTCAACCAGAAATTACTCCTACCTGTACTTATATATATATATACACATATTTTTTTTTTTTTTTGCTTTTTGGAGGGAGAAGGTAGGGCAATTGGGGTTAAGTGACTTGCCCAAGGTCACATGGCTAGTTTTTTGTGTTAAGTGTCTGAGGCCAGATTTGAATTTAGATTTTCCTGACTCCAGGGCTGATGCTCTATTCACTGTGCCGCCTAGCTGCCCTCTTACCTGTATTTATGGGAAGAAACTTGTCTTACTATTTTAAGCAAGGAGTACATTTAGATTTTCTGTTCTCTGGAATAATATCATGCTCTGGTCCAAATACCACTGCTTCGGAGCTGAGGCGTGGTATGTTACCACAGGCTCCTCCCAGGGATGCAGTGAAAACACCAACACTGAGGGCCAGGAAAAACTCAATTCTTTCCCAATGGCAAGTCTAGAACTAAATCCAGACACAGTGAAAAGTTTGGAGAAAAAGGAGAAGTCAGTGACTAAAGATAAGAGTGGAGCCACTCCCCAAAGACATGGGTCTGAAGATGTGCCTCCCCTGCTCAAAAACTTCCATGGCTGCCTGTTCTCTTTAGGACATTATACAAACTCCTTAACCTGGCATTTAAGGTCCACTACGGTTTGGTGCCTACTTACTTCTCCAACTTTTTTTCTCATTGCTCCTCTTTACACACATCACATTTCCATTCCAACCAAACTGGACAGTGGACTGTTTCCTGAACCTTAAACGTCATCTCTTACTTCTGTACATTCATTCAAACCATCCCTCATGCCTGGAATGCATTGAGTCTTTCAGATTCCTTATCTTCTCTCTAGGCCTAGCTCAGATCCTGCCTTCTTCTTGTAGCATCCCCTGGTTCCCCCCAGCTTTAAATCTTTTTTCCCTCCTCAGATAATCTTAGAATTCCTTATCTGATCTCCTATTTACCTCCCTTGCCTCCTGTCTTGCATTGTAATTATCCTTCATTTATAATCTCCTGATATCCTTCTACCACAAGGAAGTCTCTGGGAAGAATAAAGGTGTTTAAAATCTTCAGATGGATTCTCCTCCATTTCCCCAGCAATGACTTAGCTGGGTCTGTCTTCCCACAACCCTGCCAGAGTATTTATGTTTTAACTATAGCTAACAAATTAAATTTATAAAAGAGAAACTCTTTCACCTAAAAGAAAGGAACTTGAGGGTCAGAAAGTAGAAAAATTATAAAGCCTGATATGGTTTTCTGTTGATTATCTCCATTTATATATATAGCATGCTTAGAGCTTAGATCTTGAGCTCCTTTAGAGGACGGACTGTCTTTTCCTTTCTTTGTATCCCTAGAGCTTAGCACAGTGCCTGGAAATAGTAGGCACTTAATCTTAAATGATCAACTACTGAAATGGAAACTTTGGTCTGAAGAGAATGAATTTGTCCATGGATCCAGTACAACTGAGTTTCAGTGATAGGACTAGAAGCCATAGACTCTTGATTAATTGTTCTTTACTCAGTTCCAGATCTCCTACCTTTAGGAAAGTCAAATCAGAAAATCATTCTAGGAAAAAAATTGCTTTCCTCAACATGTCACTTGAATAGAAAGAAATATGACAGACTATCTAGGGTGAGTCCATACCTGAAGAGGATATGGAACAATCATGTAATGTTTGTAAATGTAATGTGTAATCATGTAAAACATTTCCCTATTAATCATTTTGTACAAGAAGACTCAAATAAGGAAAGAAGGAAGGAAGGAAGGAAAGAAGGAAGGAAGAAAGAAGGAAAGAAAGAAAGAAAATTAGTATGCTTTAGTCCATTTTCAGACAATATCAGTGCTTTCTCTGGAACTTTAATATATACCTAATATATACATTTATTATGTTTAATATATATCTAAAAGGAATAGCAAGTTGTACATATAGATTTGCAGTTTAAAGTACAATCATCTTTTTCCCCTAGTCTACTATGTTATAGAAATGCTTGTTTTATTTCTTTAGTTCAGAACAAAATTAATTAATTAATTAGGTTTTTAAAGATGGAAATTACTATCTGTCTTGGAAACTTCTAGTAATGAATTCTCTAGGAAGAAGCCCATGCCTCTTAAGGATGGCCCTCATTGTGGAAGCCTTCTCCATTTAATGTTATGTTTCTATTAAGCTGAAATCTACCCTTCTGAAGCATTCACTTAATGTTCCTGGTTCTATTCTTTGAAACTAAGAAAAATTAGCTCAAATGCTATTCTACTTGACAGCCCTTGTGAAGTATCCTGCCAAGGCCTAAGGCAATGATACCCAGACAAAAAAAAGTTATCTTGATGCCAACTTAAATCTGTCCCTGTCTTTGCTACATACTGACTGTGTAACCCTGGGTAAGTCATTGCCCAGTGCTGCAATGTCTCAGGCAGGCTCTCTCAAACTGTAGTCAGTCAGTCAAAAGGTATTAATCAAGAAAATAATATGTGCCTGGCATTGTGCTAAGCTCTGGAGATATAAAGAAAGGCAAAAGACAATTTTCTTAAAGAGTTCATAGTCTAATAGGGAAAATAACAGGAAAACAATGATGTGTAAATAAGATACATACCAGATAAGTTAGAGAACAGAGGAAGGGGATCAAGAAAGAGGTCTTATAGAAGGTGGGATTTTAGCTGGGACTTAAAGGAAGTCAGGGGAGCTGGGAGGTGGAGATGAGGAGGGAGAGCATTCTGGGCATGGGGGACAGCCAGAGAAAATGCCCGGAGTTAGGAGATGGGCATCTTGGTTGAAAAGCAGCCAGAGGCCGTGTCACTGGAGGCACTGGAGGGGACTAAGGCTGCAGCACCATCGTCCTGTACTGATAGAGTAGATTTCCTCACCAGCAGCTCTTTATTATGATAAAATCAAAGGTCGGGACCAAAAATAAAATAAAATAAAATGCACAAAGTCTTTCTGCAGTGAAACATTTCCAATTCTTAAGTGAGGCAGCATGGTATAGTGGAAAGAGCAGTGAACTTGGAGCCAAAGGGGCCTGGCTGTGATTCTAGGGCCTTCCCTGTGACCTTTGGCAAGCTACTTAATAAGGTTATTAAACTGTAGAGAAGTAAAAGGGTTGCATGTCTGTAGAGGGAGTGACCACAGTGATGAAATCACGGATTCCTCAAGTACTGAAGAAATATGATTATGCAACCAGGCCTCGCATAGCATGTTTCTAGTCCCCTTCTCCCAGATGTTCCACTATGTCAACATCCTTTGAAAATGTATTGCCTAGACCCCAAAATGATTTTCTGCATGTGGTAGGGCTAGGACAAAGGGAAAATAAGGAAACAAGCATTTATTTGGCGCTTACTGTGTACCAGGTGCTATGCTAAGCCTGTTACAACTAATTATCTTTTTTTTTCCTGACAACCCTGGGAGGTAAATGCTATTATGATCCTCATTTTATAATGGAGGAAACTGAGACAAACAGAGGTTAAATGACTTGTCCATAGTCGCATAGCTACTAAGTGTCTGAGGCTAGATTTGAACTCAGGTTTTCCTGACTTCAGGCCCAAAACTCTATCCACTGTACCACCTCTTTTTCCTGACTCTTCCTGACCCCATTTGGTGTTTTCTTGGCAGAGATAATGGAGTGGGTTGCCATTTCCTTCTCCAGTTCATTTTACAGACCAGGAAACTGAGGCAAACATGGGATAAGTGACTTGCCCAGGGTCACACAGCTAGTAACTGTCTGAGGCCAGATTTGAACTCATGAAGATGAGTCTTCCTGACTCCAGGCCCCAATGCTCTGGGCACTATGGCGCCACCTAGCTGCCAGAATAGATGGAGTCTATTCAAGCTGCTCCTCCTAGGGCTGTCACTTCCCTTGCTTGGGACCTTGTAGCTAGATGAATGAGGCCTAAGATTGCACTTGCTGCCCTGTCTCACGATTGACACACATTGCATCACTAACCCCATGACATCTTTCTTCAAGGGCCTCTTGCCTAACTGTACCTCCTCAAACCCTGTCCTTGGGCGTTGATTTCTTTCGATCCAAATGCTGGGTTTTACCTTGGCCTCTCTTAAATTTCCCTTTATGATATCTGGTCCATCATCCCAGCCTCTGCCCTCCAGGGTACCCTGCTGGCTTCGCCATCTGCACATTCGACAAGCCTGCCACTTATGTCTTCTCTTGCCTGTCCTTTGCCTGACTGCTCAATCTCCTACCCCAGATTGGGGAATATTCAGAGGTCCAGTCTTTCCCCTATTACCCTTCCCTGGCCAGAAGCTTTCCCTCTCTCCACTTAGACCTCTGGTAGCAGGAGGGAGCTAGAGTCAGTTCTGACAGTTAAATTTCTTTCTTCCCAGCGTTCCTAGAGGCTAACAAGATCCCTGAAGTTAAAAAGACACTTGGGAGTGTGTGAGGACGTCAGGAGACTCTGTCCCTTAGGATTCCAACATTTTCCCCTCCCTCCCCCTCCCCGATAGCTCCCTAAATCCGTATTAACAACATCTCACTTTCCTTTGTACTATGGAACCCCATTATCAGCATTCCTTCCTTCTTCAGTTAAATGCATGCAGTGGATAGAGCCCTGGGCCTGGAGTCAGGAAGACCTGAGTTCAAATTCAGCCTCAGATACTATCTGTGTGGCCCTGTGCAAGTCACTTATCCCCTGTTTGCCTTAGTGCCCTCATCAGTAATATGGAGATAATAATAGCCCCTACCTTGTAGATCTGTTGTGATAATAATTGGCCAGGCAGGATGACTCATAATTAGTACTATAGAAATATTAGCTATTCTTCTTCTTCACCTGTCCTCACTCCAGCCTTCTGAAACCTCCCAGTTGTGCTGCTGTTTCTTTCTATTTCCCCTACCAGTGCATGGCCTGGCCTGGCTCTTCCTTGAATCTTAATTCCCAGCCTCAGTCAGACCTGAGCACACAGGTGGGTGGATCTGACCTTCTTCCCCTTCTCCCCATGAGATCACAATGCAGCCCCAGGCCCATTTTGTGGCTATGATTATTCGGTCCCATGGAATGTACCTGAGTCAACTTCTCCTGTTTTGTTTCTAAAAAAAAAAAAAAAAAACAAAGACTATCCTCCCTCACTATCTCCCCCCTCCCCCCGCCTTCCCTCTCCCCCCCAGCCCAGGTTTCGGGTGAACCTGCCATCATTGTATACAAATGGCAGTGAATTCCAAAGTAGTTGGCAGAGGGCATGGGGCTCATTAGCCATCACTCCAGGCTTTAGTATCCATTCCCCACCCAGCCACCAGCACGTTATAAATTAAAGGACAAGAATGAGAAAGCCACTAAGCCATCCACACTTATGGGCCCAACTGTGAGATAAGAAACCAGCCCTCTACTGGCCCCAAAGCCAGTAGAGCCAACTATCACGGCTCCTCTTGCCACCACAGCTTTACTCACATGAAATCAGCTCTCCCTCAATGTGGGTCTAGGCAGGGCTGTGGGCTGCACCTGCTGATGGAGAATATCCCCCCTTGGGAGGCCAGCGGGTCTATGCCTGTTAGCCAGACCTGGCAGCACTGCTGGTCAAACGATGCGGAGACTGCTCCCCTGGAAGATGTCTGTGCTGATTAACTTAGTCACACTTGGCAAACCTGCTGACTCGGTTACCTGTAATCACCACTGACCCCTAGCTTCAGAGAGCAAGAGAGTTTGGGGGCTTTTGTATTCTTTCCACCAATACCTCAGTTCTCCTCCCCTTAAAGTCCCTTTCATTTGAATAGACCCTCCTCCCATGTGGAGTGCCCTCTTTCTCAGATTGGTCAGACTTTGGAATCCTCTAGGCAAATTGATTTAATTGTGTTGAAGATATTTTCAAAGCCATTTAGATAACTTAGGAAAAAAAATGAAACTGTGGAACATTTAGGCTAGAAGTCTTCTCTAGAGATCACACAGTTCACCCCTCCAGCCTTTAGATAAGGCTGTCTATTGTTGCTGTTCTTGTTAGTTCTTCCTTCTGGAACAGGACCGTGCATCAGGAAGATGATGCCATTCCTTGCAAGTGAGTTGGATTTAAGTGAGGGAGGGCTGTGCAAGGTCCCCAGCCTCACTTTGTCCTCCAGAGTCTTGTGGGTCCAGTGGCAAGATACAGATCAGGATAACTGGAGATGGCCCCAGGGTTGCCATTAAATTAGCTCAGAATAATGAACATCCCTTTTTATCTTAAAGATCTCCAGGGAAGGATTTGCCAAAAACCTCTTTGCAATAGACAATAACATTCTCACTGTTGGGGAAATTAGTGCCTCACTTCTTGGTGTGACAGTGAGAAGAAAGAACCTTGCTCTAGGGGTCAGAAGACCTGAATTCTAGCTCTGCCTTTGGGGGGAATCTATGACTATTCAAAGCTCGGTTTTCTTATACAGAGATTGGAACAATCATAATTCACAGCCCACCCATCTCATAGGTTTTTGTAAGGATCAAATAAGATGGTGGAAATTATAAATTGCCAAGCTCTGAGCAGATGTCAAGGTCTGTTATTATTATGTACAGGATAAAGCAGGGGAAGCTGAAATACCCTCAGAAGTCAGAGCTGAGGGGGCAGCTAGGTGGCGCAGTGAGTAGAGCGTTGGCCCTGGAGTCAGAAGGACCTGAGTTCGGATCCAGCCTCAGACACTTAACACATAAACCTAGCCGTGTAACCTTGGGCAAGTTACTTAACCCCAGTTGCCCTCCAAAAAGCAAAAAAAAAAGAAGAAGAAGAAGAAGTCAGAGCTGAGGCAAGGGTGACAGAGAAGTGGGACAAAGGCCAGGAGAGCAAACCGAGATGCGGATTGGGTGTAGAACTTCCCAAATGTGCATCTACAAAGGACTAGAACATGCTTCAGGTTCAAGGACGGATGACCATTTCTGAGGTATGTGTATAATGGAAGAGTATCGGAGAGATAGTGAGTACTAAGGGTAAAATCCTAAAATGACAGGATCATAAATTTAGAAGTGGACAGAACCTTGGCAATTATAGAATCCACTGTTTCACCCCACCCCACCCAATCTTCCAGATGATTTCTCCAGGTTTATAAAGCTAGTAAGTGTTAAGGCAGTATTTGAACTCGTGTGTCTATCCAGCGCCTAGCTGCCTCAGGAAAGAGAAGGTAATAAAAATCTCAAAGTACAGTTTGAAAATGGCAAACAACTTTTTTAGAGGGAACTAGGTGGCTCAGTGGACAGAGTACTGGGCCTGGAGTCAGGAAGACCTGAATTCAAATTTGACCTTAGACAACTTACTAGCTGTGGGTTGTCACTTAACTTATGTTTGCCTTAATCCACTGGGGAAGAAAATGGCAAACTGCTCCAGTATCTTTGCTAAGAAAACCTCATGGTCAGCATTGGTGGGCTATTGTCCACTAGGTCACAAATAATCAGGAACTACTAAACAACAACTACCACCACAACAACAAATGTTCAAAAGTTTGTTTTTTTTTTTTTCTTCCTGAAAGATTCTTGGCTTTTAGAGTAAGGGACTTTGTAAAGTGGAATGCCCCACAAAAGCAGGTTAGGTTCTCCCTAGAATACCAAACCACTTCTAGGCATAACTTCCTGGGGTTTAGGCCATTATTGTCTCTTCCTTTCCAGGGAAGTTTCAATTAACAACAGAGGCTTGGAACACTGTTTCACATCCCCGTATCATGCTGTCTTGCCAGGAAAGAGCAGGTGGGTCTTGATTAGTGTGAATAGGAATCCTGGGAAGTGCTCTCATGTATTTGAATGTGCACTATTTGAGGTTAAAATTATGTAAAATAAGGCAGGGGTGGTGAGGTGGCACAGTGGATAGAATGCTAACCCTGGAGTCAGGAAGATTCCAATCCCTGAATTCAAATCTGGTCTCAGACACTTACTAGCTGTGTGACCCTGGGTAAGTCACTTAATATTGCTTGCTTGTTTCCTCATCTGTAAAAAGCAGGAGAAGGAAATGGAAAATCACTCCAGTATCTTTGCCAGAAAAACCCCACGTGGGGTCATGAAGAGTCAGACATGACGGAAAAAATGACTGAATAACAACAAAAATATGGTCATTAGTTCCAGTCTAATGGAATATATGACAAGGACGACAAGGACTCTTTATGAATCTTAGCTGATAAAAGTATAGTGATCCAGAGGTCCTAGCTGTTACAGGCCACAGAGGGACTTGTTTTCAACAAACTTTCTATTTTATGATATGTGTGTGTGTGTGTGTGTGTGTGTGTGTGTGTAAAATTATTCTATACACACTTCTTTCTATGTATCAGTTCTTTCTCTGTATGCACATGGCATCTCTTTCCATATGCCCTTTATCAGGAAATAGGCATTCCTTCAAGTCTTGTGGACACTTGATGGTTGAGAAGGGCAGGGGTGCTCTAGCTGAGGCTATTGAGAGGGGGATTTGATTTTCTCCCTCCCCACCAGCCCCAAGGAGGCTGTGTGGTTGTGACAACTGCAGTGGAGGTGAATCAGACAAGATTTTGAGATCTACTTACTGAATCCCATGTACCGACTAGGGAGGCCTGCCTTTGATGATTGTGTTTTTCCAAATGAGAGTAATACACATACTGTCTCTTAAAATATTCTCAAGGGGAGATTCTATTTGTAATGGTAGCATTTTTAGCTAGAGGCTGAGGTACCTTAACTTTGAACTTCAAGAAGCAGTTGGCCTCAAAAATCACCACCTTTCTCACTACCTTCTTTTTGCTGTGTGATCCTGGAAAATCACTTAACCTTTCTTAGCCTAAGAGTCCTCATTTGTGAAATGAGGAGGATTATAGATAATTATCCGAGAGGGTTATTGTGAGGATCATATGAGATAATGTGCTTTGAAAACTTTAAAGCGATCTAGAAATGTGAGCTGTTATAATTATTTCTAGGCCTGCTTTGAACTAAACTTCTCCTTAAGAGATGCCCTGACCTTAAGAGTCTCTTAAAATGTTCACATTATCTTATTGAGAAAATTTGTTTTATGGCTTTTATCTAGTATTTCACATTCAATATTAAAAGAGCAAAAAATGTTCTTTTTGTAGCTAAACTTTTTTCCCTTTTCCCAACAGAGTGGCAATTTTCTTTGTTCTGCTAGGATAGGAACTAGACCTGTAATTTCATTAGTATAGGAAACTCTTTGAGTGAAAATAACAACAACAAAACTCCTTCTATCAATAAAGTGGCATTTTTTTTCCTGTAATTTATAATCTTAGAAAATTGCCTAGAGCACTGAGGTTATGGTGAACAGCTTCTCTAAAACTAGAAATGGTTGGATTTGAATCCATGCCTTCAGAGAGACTGGAGTCTTACTCTTTAGACCACTGGAGTCAGAGGACTTGGCTCCTAATCCCAGCTAAAGTAAATCACTTTAGTACTCTGGGTCTTGATTTCATCAATTGTGAAATGAAGGTGTTGGGCTAGCTGATCTTTACAGTACTTTTCAATTACAGTTATCCCTTCTACCTCTCAGGGATTAGAGACGTGTTGCCCTCAAGATCTGGAAAATCTGCATAAAAATCAACGTAAAAAATTTTGGCCCTTGCTTCATATCAGAGAAGTCTGAGTTTTTTCTTTTTCTTTTTTGGGGTGCTTACAGTACCTTATTGTAAAATTTGGGTTCAGTATTTGGTCACAAGCTCTGTGTCATCTGTTAGCTTTCACATGTCATCTGCAGCTTCCACAAAATTTCCCCCAAATTAAATTTTCTAGGCCAACACGTAATGTATCAAAACCATGATGAGGAGTCATGATGTGGAAGGGACAGCTGTACAAAGCTCTCATTCTACAAAATATGCTTACCTGTGGACTCCTATAGCACTAAGGAGATGAGCACCTTTACCTTCTCAGCCAGGTCAAGTCAGATGGTGACCTCCATGCCCTCTTTGGACTTCAGTTTTCTCATTGTAAAATGGGAGAGTTGTATTAAATTAATTTCTAATGTCCCTTTTAAGTCTAAAATGAGTTTAAGGGATTTTTGAGGAAAACAAAATGCTGAGATCTTTGTCTCTCAGGCTTTCCTGAAACCTCCTTTACTTAGGCCAACCATTGACTTGCTTCCATTGTTTATTACTTAAAATGTTACTGGATTGGCCTTGTTTTATTTATTCCGCAGTGTGAAAACCTTCTATAGGTAATGTTATTAGTTTCTCTTACTTAGTTTCTCCTGAATGAATATAAACTCCTGATCCATAAGAGGTTTTACCTTAGTGTTCTTATTAAAGTTGGCCAGCTTGAATGGCAGAGAATGTCATTGAGTTGGTTTCAAGTAAGGAGAATTAAATCATAGAATGAGAGCTAGAAGGGATGGTGTGTGTGTGTGTATGTGTGTGTGTGTGTGTGTGTGTGTGTCTTGGGTCATTTTTTAGTTGTATCTGATTCTTTGTGACCCCATTTGGGGTTTTTTGGCAAAGATACTGGAGTGGTTTGCCATTTCCTTCTCCAAATCATTTTACAGATAAAGAAACTGATATAAACCAGGTTAAGTGACTTGCCCAGGGTCACCCATCTAGCAAGTATCTGAGGTTGGATTTGAACTCAGGAAGATGAGTCTTCCGGAATCCACCAGCTGCCCCAGAAGAGATCTTAAGGATCACATTTCAATCCATTCATTTTACAGATGAAGAAAAGGGTAGCCAAATAAGTACTTTGCCCAAGATCACATAACAACTAAGTAGCAGAACAAGGATTTTAACTCAGAGCTTCTGATTCTACTGCAGTAATATATTTTCTGAATGGAGGGCCACAGGAAATATTCTGCCTTCTCTTTTCACAGGAGATGGGTGGTTCACTTACTGCTGTGATGAGGGCCTTGTCTCTCCATACTATGTTTGTGGATGAATCTGAGATAAATGTGAGTTCTCCAGACATATGAGTCTATGGGAGTAACTAAATGACCATGACTTTCTAGAAGTTTTGACTTAGGAAGCTGGAGAAAATAATCAGCTAAAGTGGACTCTACTCATTAGCTCTTCCAGACTCTACCTAATTACCTAACCTGCCACCCCATGTACTTTTAAACATTTAACAAACATTTTCTTTCCCTCTACTTCTTTCCCTTCAACTGGAAAAAGAAAATGAAAACCTTCATAACAAATAAGGGATGCCCATCAATTGGGGAATGACTGAACAAGTTGTGGTATTTGATTGTGATGGCATACTACTGGGCTATAAGAAATAGAGTTTAGAAAAACATGGAAAGAATTGCATGAAATAGTGAAGAGTGAGAACCAAGAGAACATTGTATAATAGTAATAGCTGAAGAGGTTACCCATAAAGAGGGTTAGAGTTGCTCTGGAGACCCCAAAATACCAACACACCAAGCCCTGCTGGAATGAATTTGACTCAAGTCTTCTCAGCCAAAAAAAAGTAAAGTTTATTAAAAGTTTGCTTGCTTTAGACACAGAGTGCTAGGTCATTCTATGGTGCTCTCACTATTCTATGGTGCTCTCAAACATGAAGACAGGATGGGGTCTTATATACAGAAGGTTGTGGGAGGAATTTAGGCATGGTCTAGGGGAGGAGTTTGGGGAGGTCAATGAGTGATTAAGGGTGGGAAGTCACTGGAGGCCACCTGGAGACCACAAACAATGGTGGGCTAGGCCAGTTCAAGGGTGGATTGACACTTTGATAGGATCAAGGGTGGAAAGTCTAGTAACAGAGGCTTGGGCTCAGCCACAATGTAAGGCTCATTGCCTCATGCAAATGCCTCATCAAAAGAGATGATTTAATCAGAGTTCAAGAGCCTGTACCTCTAGGACTCAATGAGAGATCAAGGGTCGTCCCAGAGCCCATACCTCATCAATACCAATATTGTTTTAAGAAGGACTTCGAGTGAATAAGTTATTTTGACTATCATAAATACACAAATTAACTATAAAGGACATGTGAAGAAAGATGCTATCTGCGTCCAGAGAAAGAACTGATAAATAGAAGTATATATAGAATAATTTCACACACACACACACACACACACACACAAAAACACACACACACACACCTATACATACATATATATATATATATATATATAGAGAGAGAGAGAGAGAGAGAGAGAGAGAGAGAGAGAGAGAGAGAGAGATCTGTATCTAATGGTGGCCATCTCTAGGGTGGGGGGTAGGGGGAAGGAAGAAAAAAAGAAATTTACATAATAACTTTGTTGTATATTTAAAAGAATAGCAAGTTATACATAGCAGATTTGTAGTTTCATGTACAATCTTTTTTATTATTCTGTTATGGAAATGCTTGTTTTATTCTATAAATTAAAAATAAAATAAAATTAAAAAAAAACAATTATGTATAAACCACAGAAAGAACTTTATGTTGACTGTGTCCCTGAAAGTATATCTCATTTTGCAATTTATCTCCATCACTTGTCTGACAGGAAATAGGTAGAACATTTCATCTCTGATCCTCTGGAATTATGATTTTTCAATGCATTAGTCAGAATTCTAAAGTCTTTCAAAGTTGTTTTTCTTTCTTTTTGAGGGGTGGGGGAGAAAGCAGGGCAATTGGAGTTAAGAGACATGCCCAAGGACACATGGCTAGTAGGTGTTAAGTGTTTGAGGCCAGATTTGAACTTAGGGCCTCCTGACTCCAGGGCCAGTGCTCTATTCACTGCACCATCTAGCTGCCCCAAAGTTGTTTTTCTTTATAATATTATTGGCATTGTAGAAATCTTTCTTCAGCATCTGTTCACTCTGCATCATTTCATAGAGGTCTTCTCAATTTCCTCTGAAATTCTCCATTTTGTTTATCTTATGGTGCAATAATATTCCATTATATCCCTATACCCTAATTTGCTTGTTTGGTAGCCACTTCACTTTCCAGAGTGTTGAGTAATGGAAGCAGCCCCATTTCAGACAGAAGGATCAACCTACTGCCAAGAAGATTGTCTTTTCCAGTTTATCTCCAGGATCTAACCTCTCAAGTTGAAGACTAAATCAGATTAGTGATTAAACCACAAAGCCTCAGCTAAAACAGGAAGAAAATAGCCAGAAATTAATCGCTGTGAAGTTCTGGGCCTCCTCCTCAGGCCTACTTTCTGCATTTTACTCTCCTGCACAGTTGAATAGCTTCTTTTCTTATAAGGGACAATCTATGGCAACAGGAATTGGCACAGGAGGCGGATAATTTGTCACAGTCGTTCCCTATTCCTCAGGCTGTGTGTGGTGGGGGTCACTAACCTTCACTCCCACCTTTACATCTGTATCTGAATCCACAAAGCACTCTCTGTCTCTTAATACATACATACATATATATATATATATGTATATATATATATATATATATAGTGTATGTGTGTGCATGTATATGTGAGTCATATTCATGTGAATATGACTTGCCCAGGGCTATACATCCACATACGTTGGGCTCTACAAGTCATTATACATGTGTATATACACACTATATATATATATATATATATGTATAATGACTAGAGTTTTCAGGTTTAGGGTTTAGGAGTGCTTGAGACCCCAAAATAATAACATGCCAGGTCCTGTCAAAGGAATTTGACTCAAGCATTCTCTCAAAGTAAAGCAAAGTTTATTAAAGATTACCCATAATGGGTAGACTCTTAAGGAGCCTGAGCATTGGTGACACTTGTGTTGACAAGAGGGCCAGAACAATCTGACATAGACTGAGTCTGAGCTATATTGAATCTCAGCACCTTCATGGAGGCAAGATGGATTTTATATACAGAAAGATTTTGGGTGGGATCTGGGAGTGGTCTAGAGGAGGGGTTGGGGAGGATCTTGAGGAGTTTAAGGAGGATCTTGATGGGCCTGAGGTCAGACTGCAGGAATGGGATTAAGGGTAGGAAATAGCTGAAGGTTACCTGGAGATGACAGACAATGGAGGGCTAGGCTAGTTTAAGGGTAATAGATTTGGGTATAGATATTTTGATAGGATCAAGGGTGGGAAGTAGCCATGGAGGGCTAGACTAGGTTAAAAGTAACAGAGATTTGGGCCTAGCTTAGATGAAAGGCTTATGGCCTCAGTCAAATGCCTCATCAAGTGGGAATATTCAAAAAGAGTTCAAAGGGGTTCCCAGAGCCTGTACCCCATGAAAGTGACAGGTATATGTGTATGTATACACACACATATACACAAACATGCATAATGACGGCAACATGATCCTTAAGTTTGTATAAACAAGGGGGCCTCTTTGGTCATAAGCTCTGACAGACAGATCTGAGAGACAAGATGACTCTAAATTGTCAGAAAGCAAAAAGATTGAAGAGAAGCCAGATTTCCAGGCTGAGAGAGGATAATTAGAAAAGAATTCAGAAGATTTGGAAAAGAGATGTCTTAGGTGACAGAGAGTAATCTTAAGCAGGCCTCTCTAAAAGCATATGGACTTCTTGGTCAATGGGAAAGGTGAAAACTTCTCAGCCCTTAAGCTTTCTTGCGGGCAAGTCAGAGTTTTTGGCTTCCCCCTTCCCCATACTACTGCCACATCAGCATTAGGCCCTTTCAGGGGTTTTCGACCTCCCCCCTTGCTTATGACCTTTTCCCCTCCCTCCCTTTAGCTTTTGCCAAATAAGGACATAAACAATACCCTGGCTCCCCGACTGCCTCCCAGCCAACAGGGGATAGTGCCAGGCTTCTTTGTTCCTTATCATTGAAGGAGATTTTGTGTTCAGATTGTAAGTCCACCTCCCAGCCAATGGGAGAAGGGACAATGGCAGGAGGGTACAAATTCTTGTTCCTTCTTCTGTAACAGCCTCCTCTCTCTGATCCATCATAGAGAGGACTGCCCTCTCCCCAAGAAGGGAAGAGAATAAAAATTGCCTGTTTTTACCCTGAGAAACCTCAGTGTTCTTGATTAAATTTTGAATGGGGTTTTTCATCCCACACATTGAGAATCAGGTAAAAGTCTTTTATTTTTATTTTTAGTGATATGTGTGTACATTGGTCTTGAATATAGCCATGCAGACCAAGAGAAACCAACAAATGCTCTGCTCAGTTCTTATCACATCTCCCTCTGATCACCTGTACTTGTAAACAGGTTGCACACACATCTTGGAGGGCGAGGCTGCTTCCCTTAGGGAGGGGCAAGCATATTGCTCACTCCATCAGCCCCTTGCACCCCTGCTACTGACAGTCTCCACTCCCTCCTGGCTCAGCTAAGGGAATTTCTCCCATACTCTCACCAAGAAAGGCTGTTTGGCTTGAACACCACATACATGCTTGTTCAGCTTCAAAGGTGACAGGGGCTATGATTCTTGCTTCATTGGCAAATTCAGCCCTGGTCTCAGCCATTCACTGTCCTCCCACAGTCTTTTCTATTTCACTTTCTCAAATCTTCCTGTGTTGTGGTTCAGTGGAAAGGTCACTGGCTTTAGACAAAGAGACACATTTGAATACTCTGATGTTCAAAGGCCTTCATAACCTGCAGCTCTTACTTTACCAGTCTTCTTGTTCCTTATTCCCCAAAATGTACTCTGATTCCAAGAACACTGGGCTCCTGGCTATTGCATGAATGAGATACTCCTTCTCGGGCTCCACCTGATGACTTCCCTAGCTTCCCCTGAGTCACAACTAAAGTCTCACCTTCTTCAGCAAGCCTTCCCCAACCCCTGATAATTCTAGAGTCTTCCCGCTGTTAATTATTTCCCATTGGTCCTATATATGGCTTGCTTTGCATATACTTGTTGTCTCCACCATTAGATTGTAAGCTTCTGGAAGTCAGAGACTGTCTTTTGTCTCTTTTTGTATCTCCAGCACTTAGCACAGTGCCTGGTATGCAGCAGGAACTTAATTAATGTTTATTGATTGACTTATTCTGCTATACTCTTCATATTCCAACTATCTCCTTGTTCGTACTTCTCTCTTCTTGAAGATACAGCACTTCTTTGAACCTCCTCCAAGGCTGGCTTGCTTCTTCTCTCACATTCCACCTGACATATATGGCCAGAAATTATCATGCCCCTGTGGTCCCCTGCTGGAACTAAACAAACAACAAATAAGATGTCCACATATACAAAATGAAACAGAAAACAATGACTGGACATGAAGCTGCAAATCTGTATTATATACATCTGGCTTTTCTTCTTATATAAATAACTCAGCTTTATTTTCAAAACTATCCTGTTTTTGTTTCATACTGGCCTTCTGTTCTCTTCTGTACATTTAAAAAATGCTTCAATGATCCACTTTTCTTGCCTTTCTTTTTTCATTTTGGTATTCTGTTGCTCCATCCACCCCAAACTACATGTCCCCAGATTAAAAAAAAGAAAAAAAAACCAAATACCTTGTATCAAATATTCATAGTCAGACAAAATTCATGGACACATTGTCAGTATTTGAAAATGTATGTCTCAGTCTACACTTTGAGTTCATTACTTTTGTCAGGATATGGGGAATATGTTTCATTACTAGTTTGAGGTTTAAAAAGTTTGAGACATAGTTTCTGGGTAATTAATCATTTTACTAATAATGCTAGCATATTGTTAATAAAAGGCGTCAGTGATACTCTTGATGCCAAAGATGCCTCATGGAACCCACTCAATATGCCCTTGGAAGAGCGGATGTTCCTAAGGGTGGTAATGACTGACTGCTTAACAAGTAATGAGAGAATGAGTATTATAATTAGAGGTGGAACTATTCTAATGAGGGGCTGGGAGATGTGACTTCAATCACATCACCCCCAGCCTCTGAGCAATTTAAACAAAGAATCTGTTCCCACTAAAACCTGAGTGGAACACAATGGGAAGGAATTCACCTAGATAAGATGGTCTAGGTGGGGTAAGTTTTTGGCTGAGGTCAGTAATGGCCTTCCAACCTGGCCCTCAAACAAGGAAATAGGACAGGGAAAAAAACCTGGATCTCCCCCATAATTGGTTATTAATAATTGGTTCTCACTAATTTTTTTTTTAAAGAATCATTGTAGGTCATTACACTAAAGAGTTAAGTCTTAGCTGTTTTCTTCACAATGTTATTTATAATTGTCCCACTGTCACTTTTAGACCCTCCTTCTACTTTTGAGGTTTTGGGTTAAGGGGTTTTTGAGACCCCAAAATACCAACATGCTGGGTCCTGCCAAGCCTTCTCTCAAAGTAAAACAAAGTTTATTAAAGATTCGCCATAATGGGTAGACTCTTAAGAAGCCTAAATATCTGTGGCACTTCTATTGACAAGCAGGCCAGAATAATCTGGCTCAGACTGAATTTGAGCTAGATTGAATTTCAGTCCCTTCATGGAGGCAAGATGGATCTTATATACAGAAAGACTGTTGGAGGGATCTAGGGGTGGTCACAGGAGGGATTTGGGGAGGGTCTTGAGGAGGTGTCTAAGGAGGATCTTAAAGGGACTGAAGTCAGACTCCAGGAACCAAGAGAATAGGATTTTGATGGGATCAAGGTGGGAAAAAGGTTGAGGTAACAAACAACGGAGGGCTAGGCTAGGTTAAGGGTAACAGAGATTCAGTCATATTGATAATGGAAGGATTATGGCCTCAGGCAGATGACTGCCAGACAGAGTCCTGAACCTGAAGTCAGGAAGACATGAGTTCAAATCTATTATAATATGTATAAAGCTCTTACCTCTGTGTCTGATTATCAGCACTTAATAAATACTTGTTTTCTTCTTCTTTTCTTCCTTCCTTCTTTCCTTCCTCTAAGTTTAGTACTTAGCTCATAGTATCTTTCTTCTCAATCCTAAATCTTTCTTCCTTAGACCACCCTGATTTTCTGGTTTCTTAACCCTTTTCAACTTCTATGACCTTGGTCTTTGTTTGACAATAACCATACCCAGTAGGCATTCCTTAGACATTTGGACACACATTTAGACACAGACTTTACCTCCATCATTTCCCCTAAATTTGCCCATGGAATCAGAATTCCTTGTTATGGCTGTGTTCTATGGGAATTCCTTATCCATAGTTGCCTTTGATTCCATAGGAAAATTTCAGCACACTTGTTTATGTGCTAGAGTTTGACCAACTTTTGGGGAAAGAGCATTATTGTATTTCCTTATGTGTCATGTTGACAAGGTTAGTGCCTCTAGTTTTCAGTATGGGTATGTGGTTTCAAACCAGTGATGCAAATCTAGTCACCCAGAGCAAACAAACTCTACAGTTATTGCTCAGATTGCCTTGACTATTCCCAGAAATCAAGTAGGAAATTCAGTTCTCTGTGACCTAGCCAAGTTTCAGTGCTCTGGATACTCCCTTCCCACCAACCTGGTTCTGGCACTTATAATCCTAACAGTGAAACAAGAGGGCAAATCTCTGAGGGAGGGACTCTGCCTTCAGAATTTTGCAGGTAGGTGTACCAAGTTTTATTATCACTATTATTTTTATTATTAATATGTCATTATTTTTATTATACACTTGTGCCCCATAATATACCACTTGGTAGTAACTTTTAGATATAAATAGTGACTTACCAGTTCCATTTGCTAATAAGAAAGACCTTCCCATGTCATGTACATTTGTCTCTGATTCTATGTGCTGTTCATTTAAGTTAATTGAAGCAGGGTAGCATGGTGAGTAGTTTGGTTGGTTAGAGTCTTGTACTAATCAATTACTAATTAAGCTAAATCAGAGGTAGGACCAGACACGTGTACATCTTAGGCAAGTTTTGAAAATTGTGTCCCCTCTGTTTCTATTCACTACAGGCTTAGGCCTTTACTTTGTTCTTCTCAGAGCCAAGTTGGGAGGTCTAATAGTCAGGATGTGGATATTTTTGTCTGGAGCACCTTGAAGTTCTCACTGGTCTTGGAAATGAACACTAGATGGAGATTAGCTGGGTAGCAGAACAGAGCCTTAGATAGGGTTCTTATGGTCCAAATCCCTTCCTTTTCTTTCCTGGAGACAACTCTGATCCCTCTTCCAATAATTGAGAGCTAAAAGACACTCTAGATAAAAGGGCTCATGCCATCAAGCCCTCATACCCCCCAATTCCAATTGATGGGGTAATGGGACCTGGACCCCTAAAAAGAAAAGATCATGCCTTTGAAAGCAACCCAGTCCCTGAATTTTTCCCATATATTTCAGCAGCCCAGATCACCTGTGCTTCCATTCAAGGCAACTAGCCCACCCTACCCCACTTAGATCACCTAATTAGCTTACTTGATGTTCCTTCCACTGCTTTCACCTGGCCCACCCAGACTATTTACCACTGCTTAATCCCAGCCAGATTCTTTTCCTGTCCTTTTCATATATATGCATCAGTCTCACCTCCATTAAGTTTCAGGTTCACTAAGAACCCTGCTCACTTCTACTGGTGTTACAATAAACTGCCTCTTGATTGGAAGATGGTTTGAGTGCATGAATTCATTCCAGGTGGATGCCACCCTGTATGCTGACATTTTGTGGTTCCCAGCAACCCAAACTGCATCACTACTGGATTCTGGGAAGAGCACTATAACTGTAATGTGAAAGTTAGGACTTAGCAGTGGAAACATAAGCTCCATAATCCTTAAATCAAATTCTTAATTATAGATAACATACAAACAATCTACATAGAAAGTGAAAGGATACATGCTCTGATCAGCTAAACTGTCCACCCTGTTTCTCAGCTGTGTGTTCTGTCTTAGAGGGAAAGTAGAACATGTGGTAGTTTCAGGAGAACTGCCTCTCCAGAACCATAAACTAGGCCCAACTGGCAACAGCAGTCAGGGGAGCATTGTTTTCAACACAAAAAAAACCGAGGCTTCAGATGCAGTAAGTAGACCTCAGGCATCTTTTGAAAGCATCAATCTTAGGTAAGCTAGATAAGGATGCATCTGGGGATTGCTCAAATTCCTTTGGGTGCCAGGAACTATAGTCATATCAATTTATCAGTCATCATAGCTATTTCTGCCGGCCTGTCTCCCCTCTTCTTTCTGGGATAAGTTTGACTGGACTAGAGTAATTTACCTCTTGACTTTTAACAAAACACATATCTACATACCACAGTCAGAGGAATTTTCCAGCATTAATGACTATTTTTTTTATAAGCAACAATATTTAAAACTACCCATCATTGCATGCATTTGCAAGTTTCTGCTTGTTTTTCTATTTTTTACCCCTATTTTTCTATTTTTATTATTCCTATTTATTTGTTTCTATTTTATTATTTATTTTTTGTTTTTATTATTTCTATCTTCCTACTCAGACCAAACTCAACCAAGGTCACAGGTTTGATTCCCATACACAGTTTTAAGCTTTAATCGCTTGAAATTGAACTAAAACTTTGAAACGCCCTCTATAGCAGTCACATTTGCCTAAAGCTTTTTATCATAGACAAGTCATGACCATTAAGAATAGGGTAATTCTGCTACCTTCAAAGGAAATAATTTTTTTAAAATGTGGATGACTTGGCAGAATTTTGCAATGTATGACCCTATACCTGGGAAAGTAACCCAAGGTATAAGTCCTACTGATTGTGGTCCAGAAGCCCAGTTTCTGTAGGATTGTTGATTGTTGTTTTTTTTCAAAAAAATTTGTTGAATCAGTTGTAGAGTTCCTAAAATCCTCACTTGTAATAACCCACTCTCTTAAAATCATAATAGATATCATCTGGTACTCTAGTATAACACTTTTGTTTTACAGGCCAATCAATCATTCAATCTACAAGCATTTATTAAGCATCTACTATGTTCCAGGCCCAGGGCTAGGCTCTGTGGAAACAAATATAAAGGTGAGATAGACTCTGTCCTTAAGGAACTTATATTCTTTCAGGAGAAAAAAACCATGCAAATATTAGTCATGTACAAATAACATGCAATTGCTTGCCTTCTCAATAAGGGTGGAGTAGAGGAAGGAAGGGAGAAAATTTGGAACTCAAAATTTTAAAAAATGAATGTTAAAAATGTTTTTTACATGTAGTTGGAAAAATTAAAGTATTTAAAAATTTTAATATATCTTAAAATGTAAAGTATTAGTATATTAATCATATTATATGGACATGTTCTGTTAATAGATTAACATTATTAAATTATTTTGAAGTTTAAGATTTTTTAAAAATTAAAAAAATACATAAAATTAAAACAAGTTAAATTTTTTTTTTGAGTGAGCAGGCTAAAGCAGGGGGATTAGGAAAGGCCTCCTGTAGAAGATGACACTGGAGGTGAGCATTGAAGGAGACCAGAGATTCAAGATGAAGGTGAGGAAGGAGGGGTTGGGGGGGGGAGCCCTTACAAAGGCATGGGGGGAGCCCTTACAAAGGCATGAAATGTCATGTCAAAGATGGAGTGCCACGTCAAGTCAACTCAACTAGCATTTATTAAAAAGTTATGTCCCATGGGGCAGCTAGCTGGCTCAGTGAATAGAGCACTGGCTCTGGAATCAGGATGACCTGAGTTAAAATCTGGCCTCAGACACTTAACATTTACTAGCTATGTGACCTTAACCCCAACTGCCCTGTCTTCCCCCTTCCAAAAAGCAAATAAATAAATAAATAAAAATAAAGAAAGAAAAGAAAAAGCTACGTACCAAGGACTGTGCTAAGTGCTGGAATACTAAGAAATGCAAAAATAGTCCCTATTCTTAAGGAGCTCACAGTGTAATGAGAGAAACAACATGCAAACAATTATGTACAAATGAGGTATTTACAGGATAAACTGAGGGTAATCTCAGTGAGAATTCACTAAAATGAAAGAGAATCCAGAAAACCTTTTTTGTAGGAGTGGGAACTTTTAGCCGTGGCTTGAAGCAAGCCAGGGAAGTTAGGAGGCAGAGATGAGGGGGCAGAACATTGTTAACATGAGGAAGAGCTCAGTTGGGAAATGGAGGGTCATGTCTGAGGAACAACAAGAAGGCCTTTTTGGATTGGCCATTGGGTGTGTGGAGAGTACTGTGTAAAGAGCCTGGAGATGTAGAAAGGGACCAGATTATAGGGTACTTGAAATGGCAAAGAGAGGGGTTTATGTTTGATCCTAGAGGTTAGAGAGAGATGCTGGAGCTCATTATTTATTGAGTAGGAAAGTAGCCTGGTCAGAGTTCTTCAGGAGAACCAGCTTATAGCATTGTAGAGGCTGGACTGGAGAGGCCAGAGACTGCAGAGATCAGGGAGACCAAGTAGGAAGTTACTGTAGTGAGCTGGGTGAAAGGCAATATGGGTCTCAATGAGGTGGAGGCTGAGTGGAGAAAAGGGGACAGATCCAAGAGATGTGGAAGTAGAATTGACAAGAGCTGTCGACTGAATGCATCTCTGGAGTGATGCTGAGGAATCACAGATGACATTGAGGTTGTGAATCGGGGTGATTAGAAGGAGGTGGGGGATACCTTGATAGAAAGTGAGACAGATGGGACAAATCAGACAGATAGGATTTCATCCAGCAACTTTTGATCGCATTTCTCAGATCATTCCATTCCAAGATGGCTTCTTCTCCTCTACTACTGTCCTCCCTAACCCTGCTAGATGAGAAAAGTAATGAAAGTGATTTATCCAAGACTAGGGAGGTGACTGTGGTTACCTTCCAGCTGCCTCTGAGCAGGATTTCACAGAGCTGGGATTAACAAGTTTCCTGTCATTGGATATTTTCAAGCAGAGCTTGTATGCTTTAAGAGCATTTAAATATCAGGTCCCCCTAAGGCAGGATTTCTTAGCTTCTTTTGTGTCACAGACCCCTATGACAGTCTGGTGAAGCCTATGGAAACCTTGTCAGAATATTGTTTTTAAATACATAAGAAAATACCTAGGATTACAAAGGAATAATATTGGAATATAGTTGTAATTAAAATGCAGTTAATATTTTAAAATATTGTTAACATAAATATAAAAAAAGAAACCAAGCTTATGGACTCCAGGTAAGGAACCCCTACTCTGAAGTTCCTTCTAACTCTCATTCTGTGATTCTAGAACCCATGAAGATAACACTGTTCTTTAGTTATTCTGCATATGATTATGAAGCATTTATAGGTAAAGTGACACTGACTATATCTGGGGATTTTTTTGGGGGTGGGGAGAGAGAGGAGGTAGGAAAAGAAGCCTTCTTCAGCATGAGTGATCTGGGGGATGATACCAGAATCTGCCAGATGGAACCATCGTTATATATTGGATTTGTCACATCA
This sequence comes from Gymnobelideus leadbeateri, assembly GCA_011680675.1. NCBI lineage: Eukaryota > Metazoa > Chordata > Mammalia > Diprotodontia > Petauridae > Gymnobelideus > Gymnobelideus leadbeateri. The sequence goes on along the minus strand of WOXC01006892.1, from coordinate 228,504 downwards.
GTATTTCTCTTTGGTATGAATCAGATTTGCTTTCTCCAGGAAAAGACAGTAACAGGAGCAAAGAGAACTAAGGTATCATGAGCTACAAAAAAGGAAAAACCCAGAACAATTTTACATATTCCTTAGATTTTGGTAGAGAACTTTGAGAGGTAGGATCCCATGGTTTAAAAATCCACAGGAGAGACAGCTTCTTTCATCTCCTCCACCTCCAGGAGGTCCTCCTGGATCTCCCCTTTTGTTTCACTCTGATGTTAGATCAGTAGAGGTGAGCAACTGGCTAGGGCATCCCAAGCACATGGGGGATGGACTCTTCTGAGGGCTATGGACCGAGTGAAGCTGGAGCTCCAATTCAATCTGCTTGGCCACTCCTCAGTCACCTCCTTCAAACCAGCTGAGCTCAGTCAAGTGCCCCCAGCCCCTGCCTGCCTGGTTATCTGTCACCCTCAGGCACCATGGTTCATTTCTTGTCGTCAGAGGACCGGCAGCTGCTGCACAACAAGTTTGTTGTTGTCCTGGGAGACTCCATTCAGAGGACCATGTACAAGGACATGGTACTTCTATTGCAGAAAGACTCCCTCCTGACAGAAGCCCAGCTCAAGGCCAAGGGGGAACCGAGCTTCTAGCAGGACCATCTGGTGGCAGGAGGAAAGCTGGGTGAGCTACACAATGGGACTCATTATCAGGAGGTCCACCAGTACCTGTCCAGTTCAGGCCACCACCTCCTACAATTCTATTTTTCACCCAAGTCTATTCGGCTTATGTGGAGGATGTCCTGGCTGAGTTAGAGGATGGGCCACCTCCTGACCTTGTCATCATAAACTCCTGCCTCTAGGACCCCTCCAGGTATGGTGGTGATGCCAATAGAAGTTACCAGGAAAACTTGGAATGTTTATTTGAAAGAATGGAACAAGTGCTGCCCACCTCCTGCCTTCTGGTTTGGACACTGGCCATGCCACTGGGTGAGCACCTTACAAGAGGCTTTCTGCTGCCCGAATGTTGGATTCCACACCTCCTTCCCAGCTTATTCCCCAATCTCTTCCTCACTATGGAAAGCGCCACAATTTGGTAATGGGACATGTCCATCACAATGTGCCTAATGGCCCCTATAGCTGCTCAAGGGAGGGAGGCCTCAGTAGACAGTGGTCCAGACCTGGCCAAACACAATGAACAACCTCCTTCTTGCCCACGGATGTGGGTGGACATACTGACTTCATAGCCATGGGCAGATTGCCCTTCCTATGGACATAGCCAGATGGATTGATTTTCACAAGTGTATCTGTTTTTTACCAATAAAGATAGCCCTCCTGCTGGGGCAGAAGAATCTTAAAAAAAAAAAAATCTACAGGAGAAGTTGACCCAAGGGAACTGGTTTTCAGAATACAATTCTGACAGCATTAGCACTAATAATCCCAGGGAGGAAGAAAAAGGGAAACACTTCACTGACTTCTTAAGCCACCAGGCCAGAATGAACAACATCTCAAAGCACTAATAAAACTGATTAGTGAATATGGTTGCTGAGTGATCTTTGAAAAGTCATGAAGAACAGATGGGTCATTATCCAGAAGATCAAGATTTTCAGGGAAGAGAGGAAATTTTGTCAGACTGTAAGACAGTGAGTTTTCCTGACAAAATTTTTATAATTATTATTAAGGGACAATTAATAAACTTTTAGAAAGAGAAATAATGATTATTATGAGACAGTATAAGTTCTTCAAGAATTGGTCATACTAGACTAACGTCATTTCCTTTTCTGCCAGGATTAATAGACTGTTAGATCAGAAGAATGCCATGGACATATCATACTAGAATGTTAGTGAAGCATTTGACACAAGAATCTCAGGATATCCTTTCTGAAAAGACAGAGAAATATGTGGAAGATGATAGTACTATTAGGGAGATTGAGAACTCGTGAAGTGAACAAATTAAAAAAGTAGCCATTAATGGGCAATTTGGAGACAAGTTTCTATGGAAGCATCCAAGAGAATATTTCCGTGAATCTGTGCTTTTCAACATTTCATCAGTGATTTAGATGAAGGTACAGATAGATATAGGAATAAACAATATAGATAGATAGATAGGTAGATAGATAGATAGATAGATAGATAGATAGATAGATAGATAGATAGATAGAAAGATAGATAGAAAGATAGATGGATGGATGGATGGATGGATAAAACATTTATTGAGTATTTACTATGTTCCAGGCTCTATGCTAATTACTAGGAATACAAATATAAACCAACCAGAAATTCCTTATCCTAATGGAATTTACATTCACAAAGGAAGGCAACACATAGAGAGGGAAAGGACATTGGCATGGCTAAGGTTCAGGCTGAAGTCATGGGAAGTCTGGGATTCTAAAAGATAAGGTAAAACTTCATGAATCAGAGCTGAGAGACCCAGTCTAGGTTACTGGTACAGAAGAGGTGAAGGTGATAGGGTGGTATACTTACTGAATTTTCAGGCAAGGGAAAGTTACTAAGTGGCCACAACATCAGGATTCATGTAAAAAAAAATCTGACCTGATAAAATTACATGAATCTAATGAAGATTTAGAAGAAAAAATATAGTTTTAGAATTGGTATAAAAAATCTATTGCACAAAAACAGTATGGTAGAGCTAATAATTATTATGAAAAAGATTTGGGAGTTTTAGGGAATTCTAAGTAAATATAAATCAACATTGTGATAGCCAAAAAACTAATACAGTTTTAGGTGTTAGTAGAAGCATCCTGTTCACAACAAGGGAGGTGCAATCTGACACTATTCTGTCCTGGTCGGACCACACTTGGAGTCCTGTACTGAGTTTTTTTTTTATTAAGCATGGGTTAAGTAACTTGCTCAGGTACACCTAGTCATTTGATTTATGCGTGGTGCTCATTCTGAGGCCGGATCTGATCCGGTCATCCAAACTCCAGGCGCGCTCACCACTGCGCCACCTAGCCGCCTTTAGGGCAATTGGGTTAATAACTTGCAGGTTACACGGCTAGGTTTTGTGGAATAGTGTCGGAGCCGGCTCGAACTCAGTCCTCTATCCAGGGCCGGCGCTCTATTCACTCGCCACCTAGCCGCCCTGTACTGAGTTTTATATACTATATTTTAGAAAGGACATTGATGCACTGTAATGTGTCTAGTAGAGTGGGTAACCAGAATGATTTGAGGGCTGGAAATTGTATCATATAAGGATCAGTTAAAGGAAGTAGAGATGTTTAACCTGAGGAAGGGATAAGATATTCAGTATATACTTATATATGTCATTGTTGTATCCCTGGTTTTGATAAAAGCTCCTTGTCAGTAGGGATTGTTTCATTCTTTGTATTTATATCTACATTACCTAGCATGGTATCTGACACAGAGAGATGGCAGATGGGGCTAACGCAAGTGGAGAGTAACTGATGGGCCTCAAATCCCTCGGTGAGTTAGGAGGACATCTACCCCAAGCACATGAAGACTTCCCCTGCTGGAATGGCTGGATAAGAACAATTTGTTCCAATGGCCATGAAAGCCATTGAAGTAGGCACTGTGGAGCGCTTAGAGCTTGGTCAGACATTGAAGACGCCAAGGTCATCCACTGCATCATAGGCTATCGCCAATCATCCCGACTTGTCCTGCCATTGAACTTCTATGACTCTGGCAGAGAGAGTGAAGCTGATGCCTTTGTGAAGCTCTGCCTCACTTATTTCTGTGAAATTCCTGTGAAAGTCAAAACATCACTCCAGGATGTCATTTGTCTTCTTTGAAAAGAAGGATGAACAAAAACAATATTTTACACATGCTGGTCACTTAATAAAATTTTGATGAACTGATTTTTGCTGGGAGGAACATGAACATATCTTTAAGTATTTGAAAAGCTGTTATATAAACAAAGGTTTAGACCTCTTTGTGGCCCCAGAGTACAGATCTTGGAACAACAGGTGGAAGTCACAGAGTCAAGTTTCAGCTATATTTAAGAAAAACTTCCTATTAATTAAAACATGCAAAAGTAGAATGAGATCCATGCCTTTCAATATTGTTTTGATAAACTGTTAACATTTGAAGGGACAGGGGGGTATAATATTTTTGGGTTCTCAAAAAAAAGTCATGGGGATTTTGGTTCTGTAGTGAAGAAAAGTTCAGATTTAGCAGAACCACACAGGGATAGCAATTAAAGCATTATCACTACTCACAAGCAGACAAGGAGAACAGATGACAATAGGGAACCGTCTTGGTGGTGTGGCCTTCCCAACTCTTGGTCAAAGGTAGCACACAATGGGGCAGCTTCAGGACATGGAACTTTTCAACAGTTTATACTCTGGTCAGAGGCCCAGAGCCCCTCAGGGATCAATATAGAGTTTTAGACAAAGAGCCAGTTGGTATCAGCAGGAAACTACAATGTCATTCATAGAGGTGAATGATAGTGAAAGGAGGTTATTTTCTAAATTGTCTAATAAGGAGTGAGGAACAAAAGGAAAAGGATGTAGGGAACTTAACTCTGTGCCAATATAGCAAGAGGCTAGGAAAGTAATGACCGGTCTCTCTTTGGTTTTTTTAGCCTTGGGTTTCCTGGGGGGGAGGGGCTGGGGTCATAGCTGAGCTACCAAGGTAGGAAGTCCATCCCTAGGAATGGGAGGTGGGGGTGAGAGTTGTCATTCAAGCAGAGATTTGTTGGAGTTGTAGGAGAGATACACTCATTGAGTGATGGTGGACTAGGTGATCTTGAAGACTCTGCCTCTAAATACTAAATACTCTAAATACTCCAAATACATTAGTCCCTCAGAGTCATCCTAGACCAGGAGTGGGGAACCCGCAGCCTCCCCACCTACAGCCACATATGGACTTGAAGCTGAAGGTTCCTCACCCCTGTGACATTAGCCAGTGAATTTTGATAATGTTCCATCAAGTCTGACCTATAGAAAAAATAACCTCAGCTAGGTAAGCAAATATATGTCAAATAAGATGTCAAAATTGAATGCTATAGTCCCAGATATTCAGTCTAAAGCAAAGATGTAAAATTAGACTTCCATGCCTCACTTTCTGTGCTCCATTATTACCTGTCTTCATTTCAGCAGTGTGAAAAATGGGCTTTAAGGGATTTAAATTAAGCAGTTGTTCAGTGCTGGTTTCCCCCAGAACACACCCTGACTGGCTAACCTTTCTGCATGGCTGAAGAAAAGGTCAGCAGCTCTTTGGAAGTACAGCTCTATAGAGAGCAGGCGCACCTTTGCTAATTGTCTCATATATCTTGTAAAGAAATTTTATGAAATAGTAATATAGTTACTGAAGTTCATCTGTTAGGTGAGAGATGGGCATCACATCCCATGCTATTCATTTATGATACTCTATTTGCCTCATGGACAAATGTCTTGCGTAATATTTCCAGCCCTTCTTTCCCTTACACATATATTATTCATTCTGATCTCTAAGATATTATAAGTAGACAGATAGACTAATTGTTTAATCACCTTTTTGAGTAACAGGAATGAGGTTGATACTTTAATGCCTCAGAGTGTTTAGTTCTATCAGTGGTTGGGAAAGATTGAAGACAAATGGAGAAGGGGATGGCAGAGGATGAGATGTAGAGATAGTGTCGTGGAAGCAATAAACATGAGCCTGGACAGACTTTAGGGGATAGTGAAGTATAGAAGGACCTAGCATGCTATGGTCTATGGGTCACAGATAATTAGACACAATTGAATGAAAAAAAGTGACTAAGCTTCTGTTCTTTTTCATTCCTCTTCAAGATCTGATGCTGACTCTCTGGATTTTTTTTCTCCACTGTTCTCCCAGTGACCTTTTCATCCTGGAATATCTCCCCTGGTCCTGCAGTCTCTTCCTCTGATTGCCAAGTTCCTCCCAGACATGCCATGTTTTTTCCTTCATTCCTCTCTAGGATTCAGTTCTGATCCTTAGCACTTTTCCCTACCATGCTGTACAAGTATCTTCATCCCTCTGGTCCTGGTCTTTCTGCTTCCTTTTATATGTTGTCTTCCTTCATTAGAATGTAAGCTCACTGAGGACAAACACTGTCTTTCTTTTTGCTTGTATTTCTATCCCTAGAGCCTGGCACAGAGTAAGCACTTACTAAATCCTTTTGGCTGTTGTTCTTTCTTACTCAGAGTTGTCGGCTTTTTCCTGAGCATTGGGAACATACAGCAAAAGTAGGTCATCCTCAGAGGTAAGGAGCTGAGATTGCTGAGATAGAGCTGGGAAATCAAGATAGGAAGTAGTCTGGGAACTGTCAATATCTAAGCAAGTAACCTGAATCTGTGACCAAAATAAGGTCAAGGGTCAGCTTGAGATAAATTAATCAACAAGCATTTATTATGCACCTACTATATGGTTGGCACGGCTAGGTAATGAGGATACAAGTCCAAAAAATGAAATGGGTAAAAATAGGAAGCAGGAGTTCTTCTGACTGCATGCCTTGTGCCTCTCATTTCTTGATGGCATAACACGGCTCCTGAGAGAAGGCAGCAAGGAGCTACACTGAGCATCTTCTATCTACTCCAAAGGATTTCCTACTGCCCCAAAGCAACATCTTCCATTTGTGCCAGCATAAGGTGAATTCTGCCTCCTGCTTCCAGCCCAGTCTCCCAACTGGGATGTTATAGCACCAGTGCAATATTCACAGCACCAAGGGAGACTTGAACTGCTGGCATAGTTCTGAATAGCAAAATATAACACACTCTCCATGTAGAACATAGAAACAAAATATTTATTCAGACACCAGAAAGCCAAATCCCAACACCAGAAAACTGAATCCCAACACCAGAAAGCCAAATCCATCATAGCAACAAAGAATTTAATATACCTTATCACTGCAGGGAACAACACTATACCTAGCTGTCTCTTTGCCTGTGTCTTCTCCTCCCTCCTTTACAACTGCTTTGACTCCCAGCTTCCTGCTCCACCAGTTCAGGAAACTCCTTCCACCACAGACTCCATGTAATTACATCCAGCCTACTAAGGGGCAGGGAAGATCTTCAAATTCCCATTACCATTATACATGTGGAGGGTCTCTGGTGCAATGAAGAGCAACCTACCCTTTGACTTCAAGCTGTCTCTCTCTTTCTATGCCTGTCCTTTGAAGAAGAAGAAAATATGTGGGAGAATGAGACTTCTTTCTTCTGCTCTACCCTTTTCCTGCCTAATCTCTACCCTTTGGAAGAAAGAGGAGAAGGAAGCAGGGCCTCCTATAGTCTATATATCAAATGCATCCAATCACCTACTTCACATGCATTTGTCTCCAGCCTAGAGGTGGCTAGGTGGCACAGTGATTGATCCTCCCAACAACCCTCTGCTATCTTATGCCCATTTTCCAGGCAAAGAAACTAACTGACTTGACGAGGGTCATGTAGCTTATTAAGCATTCAAGGCAGAATCTTGTCCCAGGTCTTCCTGACACTCGTCTTTAATTAGGCAAAAGGCATTTTGAGCACCTTGTCTAGTTCCAGACACTGTGGGAAATAGAAAAGTATGAAAAATGGCCCCAACAGGTACTGGCCTTAGAGTCAGGAGGACCTGAGTTCAAATCCATCCTCAGATATGTAACACTTACTAGTTGTGTGACCTTGGGCAAGTCACTTAACCCCAATTGCCCTGCCCTTCCCCTTCCAAAAAGCAAAAAAAAAAAAAGTTTCAAATGTCCCCAGCCTAATCTTCAACTTCCTGGAAAGAAAGGTGCTCTCCCTCCAATGATGAACATTCTCAGACCTGGATAAACCTTTCACATTCTAATGATTCTAAACTCCTATAGATCATCTTCCAAACCCCATTCCCTATTCCCATCACCCATTTCCTTATTCTTATCCCCCTCAACCCTTCTGTCCCAAAGTTTCAACCAAATACCACATAGTCTTTCCATTGTGTTCTGTGGAATGTCAATTCCATAGGCAACAAATTTCCCTTTATCCTAAATCTTTTTTTCTCTCTTGTCTTCCATCTACTGGCTATTGCTGAATCTGTCTTCTTTCAAGTGGCACAGCTTCCTGGGCTCATTTTTCTCAGCTCATTGGTCAAGGTGAGAAAGTTGAAATGCTCTTTGCTCTCCATTGCCACTTAAACGTTCTCCTACTACCTCCATCACATGGTAACATCTCTTTCTCTGGGATTCATGCTATTTATATCTTTCACCCAATCAAAATGTTGGAAGCTAGTGTCTATAGACTTTCAGGTCACTCTATTTCCTTACTCAATGATTTCAGCTGATGGTTCACAACTTTTATCTCCTCCCTTACACCTGCCTTCTTGCCAGCAGACTTTTCCTTACATATTGCTCTTTTTCAAACTCTCTACTCACTCAATCCTTCAACCTACTCATTTCCCATGAGCTATTCCTCCATCCTATCTCAGTCACATACAAAGATGGTTGGTTATACCCTTGATCTTACTATCACCCATAAATGTGATAAATAAATAAATAAATCACCCATGTTAAAGAATTCTTAAATCTTCTTATCTGACCATAACCTATTAGCTTTTCATCTGTTCATCTGTCTTCCATTATAAAACTCTGCTCTTCAAATATACTGTGGGACTTCCAATCCCTTGACCCCTTAATTCTCTCCTTGGCCATCTCCCCCACCACAAATCCTCTCTTCTCTTTGCTACATCTTTTTTTTTTTTATTGGAGGCGGGAAGGTAGGGCAATTGGGGTTAAGTGACTTGCCCAAGGTCAGACAGCTAGTTTTGTGTTAAGTGTCTGAGGCCAGATTTGAACTCAGATCCTCCTGACCCCAGGGCCAATGCTCTATTCACTGTGCCACCTAGCTGCCCCCTCTTTGCTACATCATGACCCCTTATTGAGCCAATTCAACTCAACACTGTCATCTTTTCTTGAATCCTTAGCTTGCAGAATATGCCCTATCAAGTCTCAGCCTTGGATCACTCCCAACATTCACTATTTTCATTCCTACACAAGTGCTGCTGAATAATGAAGATGGAGAAAATAATGTAATTGTTCTTATCAAGTCCATACAAATTTTGGTTACACAACATCACCTGGGTTCTCACTGTTGCTAGACAATTCTACTATGCCTCCCTTATCCCACTCTTCTTAGGGTTTCTTCCAAACTTTTTCATCCTTCCTCAAAATGGTTCTCCCTCTCTAATCCTCTCAGCTGAGATCCTTGTCTCATATTTAATAGGAAAAATCGAAACCATTCACCATGAGCTCCCTCTTCTCCCCTTTTCCTTATCTCCTATTATTCAGATGCATTCCGCTATTTTTTAGTTGTTTAGTCACATCCAACTCTTTATGACTCCATTTGAGGTTTTCTTCGCAGAGATACTAGAGTGGTTTGCCATTTCCTTCGCTACCTCATCTTACAGATAAGTAACTGAGGTAAACAGCATGAAATGACTTGCCCAAGGTTACACAGCTCGTGTCTGAGGCTGAATTTAAACTCAGATCTTCCTGACTCTAGGTCAGGTACCCTACCCACTGTACCACCTACCTGCCCCCAGCACCTCTTTGTCCCTGGCATATAATAATTTCTTATTAATTGATTGAGGCCGTCTAAGGAGTTCATATAGAAATATATGCCACATTTATATAAAGTGAATAAACATAAATATATGCAAAGTAGTTAAATAAAAGGTAGTTTGGGAGGGAGGGCACAAGTTGATGCTATAGTTGAATTCTAGGCAGGCAATAAATCAGGAATAAGAAGAAAAAGAGATAATGAACAGTAAGGCAAGGTCAAATGACTGGCCAACCAAGAACTAGAAAGCTGTATTCATAAAAAGGGTAGAACAAGGCCATCAGAATAGTGAAGAGGCAGCAGGATATAGAGGAAAGGGAGCTGGACCTGGGTTTGAATCTTGTCACTGATACTCAACTAACTGTGTGACCTTGGGCAAGGCACTCAACTTTAGTAAGACAAGATTTCTCATCAATAAAATGGAGGTAACTTTCTTCAACTCAGTTCTTAGGGTTGTTGCTAGGAAGTGCTTTCTAAGCCATGAAGCATAATTTAGATGTGAATTGTGAGCAAGAGGGAGGCCTTGATATCAAGGGAAACTTCAGCATTGTTCAAGGAGCTTCTTGTTAGGGCTAGAACTTCAGGTACTCACAAGGATAGGGATAGGGTCTGGACCTGTCCTATCATTAATATAGGTAATTCCCAGGTAAGGAAACTCCTTCCATCAAAGCAGGTTAGCACCTCCTCTGCAACTTATCATCTTAGACAGTTGTCTAGATCAGAAGTGTCAAACATGCAGAACAAATACGTTCAAGCAAACATCCATGGCACTCCCAAGAGGGGCTGGACCAGATTAAAATGTAACTGGGAAATATTTAACAAAAGAAATAATGATTTTTACAACATAATATAAATAATATTATATTTTTAAAATGAGTCAAAATACATCCTGCAAGGGATCCAATGTATGTTTTAGTCGACCAGAGTACTTAAGGGTTAAGTGACTTACTAAGAATTGCACAACCAGTATGTATCTCAGGCAGAAAATACTTATTAAGTGCCCACACTGTGAATAACACTGTAGCAGGTACTAAGGAAACACAACATTTAAAGAAGACCCAATCTCTGCTGCTGTGGAGCCCATATTCTAGAAGAGGGATAAGACACAAACACAGATACTGTAATATACCACATCACACAAATGCATTAGATAATTGCAAAGCAGTGAGGTGTGAAGGCTGCTAGTGGGGAGGATGGGGCATGGCTAGGGTGGCACCGGCATGTGGAAGCTGGTAAATGCATTGCTCAATTGAATTGGGTGAGCAGGGAATAGAGGCAGATCCTGATGTTGGTTTTTTTCTCTGTCCTAATAATAACTTTGTTTAATATAAATAACAGGAGGGGACCACTCAGAGGCATCTCAGATCTGGCTCAGTGGGAAGACAAAGAGAGAAGCAATCTGGGTCAATGAGCCAGTCACTTGAGGTGGGGTATCCAAGTCAGAAAGATTAGACCCTGAGGAAAAGTGAGTCAATATGCTGGCATAGGAATAGACAGAGTTCAGGGCAGAGGACCTACAGCTGACTGATGGGAGTTGGGATGTTGACTTAAACTTCCTCAACTTCTGGTGCTATTTGGGTGGTAGGTCAGTGTAGCCCACTAGCCATCTGTCTAGGACTAGGGTCTGAGGCAGTAGCCTATGCCTAAGCAGAAGAAAGAAGATTTATACCTAAGTGGGGGCAGTGGGAGCTAAACAGGTTAATCAATCAATCAGTCCACATTTATTAGGCACCTACTATGTACCAGGCACCATGCTAAATGCTAAACAAAGAATGGAACAGAGATTCCTCACGTAGCTCCTCTAACTTGCATTGGTTCTGAAGCAGGGGCAGGGAAGCCAGTTAGATATCTACAGCTGGGACTGGGAATAGGGCAGGCAGCCCGTGGGACAGAAAGTTCAAGAGTGGTGCTGGGAAGGGGTGGGGCAGGGAGAAGTGAAGAAGAGTAAACTCCTATTCATTCATTTATTTATTTATCTTTTATTTTTTTTCCTCAGAACTTAGCAAACACCAAATGAAACAGACATTTTCATGCAGTAGAACAGAAAATGAGTCATATGTGAAACTTCAGATCTCCATTACGTACAACTTGCTTTTCTAAGTATATACTAAGTTCAACCTGTAGCTTTCAAAGCTGTTCTGCTTGTTTCTGCTTTCTGACCTTCCTTTTGTTCTGTTCTCTGCATTTTTTTTTTTAAAGACTGTATCTCCCTCTTAAGCAGGCTGTAAATTCAGTGGCTATTTGTGAGTCCAGTCTGATAGGCCCAGGAGCTTTAACTTGCTCCACGTCCAATCTGGGACAGTTCACCCTGTCTTTGGCAACCTGGCGGCCTCCTAATCTTAGACACTTGCTATAGTGTTGCCAGACTTGGTGTGGCTATCAGATCTGCTTAGCCCACTGCCTCTCAGAACTTCTAAGGTCAAGAGCTCTGGATCTCAGCCTCCTTACAGCGGGGGTTATAAGCAGGAATTAATTCTTCTCTTTATTAAAAAAAAAAAATGCTTCAAAGAGAGGGTGTGAGCTCAACCCAACCTGGGCACGACTACATAAACAGTCTTCTACCTTGGTTTAATGGCCTCAATAGAATGTATTGGGAAGAATCATCTCACATTTCTTTTCTTCTTTTCTTTTTTTAAAAAAAATTGAACAGGCAAAAAATTGAGCAGGCAAAGTTCACTCCAGGAAGTTGGTAACAGCCCCTCAGCTGGCCATGTGTTTACCTTGAAAGGCCCCACTTGGCCACAGTTGCCAGAAGACTCCTCCCCCAAACCCTGAGTGAGCCTTTGAAACCCTGGGTGAGCCTTTTGTTGTGGGCCTGGGAGCTAGCAGCCCCTCCCTACTAAAGAAGGGTCTGGTGCCTCTAGGGGAATCAGTGAGGGACCTTGGGGTGGGGCCAGGAAGGATGCAGGAATCCAGTCTTGCTCTCTATTTCAGAACCATAGTGTGGTAAGAAGGGAGATGCCACCCATTCTATCATTTTTTAAAATCTGTAATAGATTCTGGTGACTTTTACCTCCAGAATCAAACTCCTCTGTTTGACTTTAAAGCTTTTCCCCACTTGGCCCCTTTCTACCTCTCTAGCCTTCTTACACATTATTTCCCTCTTGGTATTCTATGATCCAGATTCTGGCTGCATTACCCCCCACTCCCCACCCCCATACCTAGAATGTTTCCCTTCCTCACCTCCACCTCCCGGCTTCCTTAACAACTCAACTCCATTTCCACCTTCTGCAAGAGACCTTCCCTCTCCATACCTCTCCATACTTCCTTACTTTCCTTTAGTGAACACTTTCCATTTCCTCTGGAAATAGCTTCTATTTATAAAGTTATTCGCCTGTGGTTTCTTCCATTAGAATGTAAGGTCCTTGTGGGCAGGAACTGTTCATGCTTTGCTCCTCAATGCTTAGCATAGTGTCTCATACCTAGTTAGCACTTGATAAATGCTTGTTGTTTGCCTCAGTTTCCTCATCTGTAAAATGAGTTTGATAAGGAAATGGCAAACCACTCCAGTATCTTTGCCAAGAAAACCCCAAATGGGATCACAAGAGTCAGACATGACTGAAAAATGACTGAACAACAATATGCTTACTAACTTAACTTCTCCTCCAGTCTGTGGAGAATGACTTCATGAGATTTAAGGAATACCTTTTCTTTCATGGGAGCAAATGACACATGTTTGTATTTGGATTTATTCCTTTGGTTCAGGGGTGGGGAACTTGCAGCCTTGAGGCCGCATGTGGCCTTCTAGGTCCTTGGGTGCGGCCTTTTGACTGAGTCCAAGTATTACAGAAAAAATCCTTTTATTAAGATTTGTTCTTTGAAGTTTGGATTCAGTCAAAGGACTGAACTTGAAGATGTAGAGGGCCACATGTGATCTTGAGGCCCCAGGCTCCCCTGCTTTGGTTAGTCTTTTAACTGTGAACTCATAGCTCCCATAGCCATGAGAGCTATCTCTGGAGGAGTCAGATTTGGGGGGACAAGGCACTGACAGGCGGCCTTCAACCTGCTCTGCTTCTGCCCCTGTGTTTCCCTGTTGGTGGAGGTAGAAGAGCAGTAAGTCACTGGTGAGGAAATAGGGGTCCTTTGGAGAGCCAGGCACCATGTCTGACAACTGAGAGCCTGCTCTAGTCCCTGAGACAGAAAGGATGCCTAGAGGCTGAGTGAGAGAAGTGAAAGCTTCTCAGACTATACTCTAAAATCTAGTAAGGCTTTTTGTGGGAAACGGTCCCAACTTCCCCTTCCCCAGAAATCACATGATTTACAAGGACTCAAAACTCATAGTGGTAGGGAGTCACTCCTCTCCCCAGTGACACCTCTGCATAAGATATGCCAAATAAGGACAGTCGGGCTTTCTCAAATGTACAGTGGATGGTCTACTGTTTCCTTGTTTTGGTACTTGAGGTAGATTGCTGCACTTAGATTGTGTACCTGACTTCTAGCCAATGGAAGAAAAGGGTCAGAAAGGGGGTGGGGGAGAATTCCACATTAGGGCTTTATAACTTCTCCATTTCCTTTTGTAAATTGCTTCTCCCTGACCATTTGTCAGAAGGGTGGCCCTTTCTTGAGATCTTAATAAACCATTCTTTTCTGCTCCCTACCTTGAGAAGCCTCTGAGTATTATTTGGGTAAGGATCTCTGTTGCACACAGTTTTGGGGTGCACACAAAAACCCTGCCCTCACCGGTGCCAACCTCTCACCCTGGGAGGTGGCAAGTCACTTACCCTCCCCTTGACCCCTTATCCTGGCTCTTGAGGCACCCAGGGGAGTTAAGCTGTGAGTATAAAGAGCCCTTACAGGAGAAGCCAAGGGAATAATCCAAAGGGACCCCGAGGCAGAACTCACTCTGATGGAGTCTGACTTCAGCAGAATGAACTGTGCTTCAAGGCATGTGGATGATCTGTCTGTCTGCGAATTTTCTTCCCCTATAGTTGGATGTCTATTTGTCTGGCTCCACACAACAAACACCCCTCTCTCCAGCTGGGCTCAGTAACAGCAGTCTTCTCCTCTGCCTCAGTTTTGGCCCCTCAGGGCCAAGGGAGGCGATGTTAGATGAATGTGTCTGCTGGGGTCCCAGTCCTAACAATGCCTGAAATTTTCTGTCAGCATCCATCACTGGGGATGAATAATGGCGGTGAGAGGATGAAATAGTTGCACATAGATTGTCTTGACTTTCCTTAGGTTCACCTACAAAAAGATGGACATAAAAAACAAAAGATCAATGCTGAGATCTCATAACTTGGACTCAAGTCCATATGCACACTTTCTGCTTCAAATGCTCCTGAATGGGCAGAAGGAGATTCTCCAGGGTCTGGAGGTAGGGTGGGGGTGGGGAGGATATTTATGAAGTGGAGGAAAAATAACTAAAAACTTTTTTTTTAATCGGACCTATGATTTCATGCCAATGTAGAAAGCTCCCAATGAGGAATATCTCCTGACAATGCAGATTGGTACTTCCTTTGCAAAGAAGAAAGTTGTTTAGAGCTGTGAAAGTTTTAATAACTTAGCTGGCAAGTGTCAGAGGCAAGGTCTGAACACCAGTCTTCCTGAAACTAATGAGATTTCTATCTACTATGCCATACCACTGCACTTACATTTTATTTATTTATTATAATATTTACTTATACATTTATCTTATATTTTATATATTTATAAATATATTAATATATTATATGTTTATTTTATTTACATATTTTACATTTATACATTTTAAACTTTTTAAAGCACTTTCAGATTCATTATTTCAATGAATGCTCAGAAAAAAACCCATGAGAAAAGTGGGACAGGTAATATGCTCATTTCACAGAGTGGAAAACTGTGATAAAAGTTAAACGACTTGTAATGAGTTTGTGGCACAACTATAACCAGAACACAGGTATTCTGCTTCCTAGCCCCATGTAGTGCCTCTGGTGGATGTCACAGATGTGTGTAAAGGGTGGGGTGGGGTTGGGGGTTCAGGCAGTAGAAAAGATCAGGTTCTTCTTGGCTGTCTGATTGCAACATCAGTCCCCTGAAGAGTTCCTTTTCTGTATTTCCTAGAAAGGATCTATGTCCACTGGCCCATCTGTTTTTGTGCTCATTTTAAATACAAGATGTAAAAAAATAGGCCACCTGTCTGGATTGGGCCAGCAGGCCATAGTTTACTGACCTCTGACCTAAAGGAATCCTTAGGTTCTCCAGATCTGGATTCTATATATACTACTCAGGGAATTCCCTGTTGGGTGTTTCAGAGAGGGAAATGTTTGCTTAATTAAGAAGGGATCTCATCAACTTTTGACTATTGCTATTTCTATTTTCGGTAATAAAGCCAATTAAACAGGTGCCAAGCATTTATGACAAACCTACAATGTGCCAGTCAGTGTTTTGAGGGTCTGGCTACTTGTCCTTTGATGTGCTCTCTGCTTACTTATTTGTGTTTTTGAATACTAAATCTTGAATTCTTAGCTTATAACAACCTTTCAAGTTTTCTTCATCTGTATAGTTCAAGCCACTTCTGCTCTTGTTGGATTTTGGTGATATAAGGAGATTCCAATGAAGAATCTTCCTCTCCCAATGTAGATGGGCACCTTCTTTGTACTTTACAGTCTCAGAGCTGCCTCTCAGAGGCTAAGTGGACTTGCCTATGGGGATTACATGACCAACAGGTGTCAGAGGCCCAACTAGGACATAGGTCTTCTTGAGGCTAAGGCCAACCTTCCAGTACCTGATGCTCTGGTTGACCCTCTATCAAGAAACTTCCTAAAAAAAATTAGAACTTTCTATCCCTAAGTGAGATAGGCCATTTAAGGAGACTGAATTGCCCATACCTGGTATTCTTCAAGCAGAGGCTGAAGGGCCATTTGGTGTGTGGATGCCGTGGACCTGGTGACTTCTGGTCTCCTTTCCAAGTGCGATATTCTACAACTCTATGAGTATTTTAAGTTTTCCAGATGAACTAAAGCTCTCACCTGAGAAATGTAGTGCATACATATGCATGACGTATTGCTGAGGAGAAAGCTGATGACTTTTGCAAGCTACTGAATTGCATTCTGGTTTGGAAGTCAAGTATGGGATGCTCAAACATGGCAGAGACTGACTGTGTGCTCCTAGATTTTTAACACATTGACATCTGTGAGCGTGTAAAATTTTCTCTTCAACCAGTCTTGACCTTTACTGTCCTCATATTCTAATCGCATGAGATAAACGTCATCAGCATTATTATTGCTAACATTTCTACAGTTTAAAGATTTAAAAGGCACTTTATAAATAACTTATTTGGTCCTCACAACAACCCTGGGTTTTAAGTACTATTATTATCCATATTTTATAGTTGAGGAAACTACAGATAATAAGTGTTTGAGGTCAAATTTGAACTCAAGTCTTCCTGACTCCAGGCTCACTGCTCTATCCACTGAACATATAACTCCCATCATTGAAGGGGTCATAGTCTTATCTGGAATCTCTGTCACTTAAATTTAGTTAGAGAGAATGTATTGCTGTGAATAGAGGCCTAGACTTAGACTCAGGAAGACCTGGATACAGATTTTGCTTCAGACGTTCCTATCTGCATAACTATGGATTAATGATAAACCCTTCTCAATTTTAATTTCCTCATCTTCCTCACGGGGTTATTGTGGGGATCCGATGAGATAGTGGATATCGAGCCCTTTGCAAACTTCAAAGTATTCCATAAGCAGGAGCTATATATTATTTAACTTTGTTGTTGTTCAATTGTTCAGTAGTATCTGACTCTTTGTGACCCTGTATAGGGTTTTCTTGGCAAATATACCGGAGTGGTTTGCCATTTTCTCCTCTAGTGGTTTAGGCAAACAAAGGTTAAATGACTTTCCCAGGGTCACACAGCTAGTGAGTATCTGAGGCTGGATTTGAACTTAGGTCTTCCTGACTCCAGGCCCACTGCTCTATCCATTGATCCACCTAGCTTGCTGCAATGTCATTAAACAGAAGCATTTGAACCAAGTCCAATGAAGGAGACAAAATACCTTCTCTTGCTTGGGGAATTATTAATCTATGGAATAGACATTGTGCCCATGTGGAATCATAGATTTAGACAGAAAAGGACCTCAGGGACTATCTACCAACCCTCTCCATTTTATTGATGAAGAAACGGAAGCAAGAGAAATTGTGATTTGGGCAAGGTTACATAAGCAGTAAGGAGATGATCTGACCTCAAGTTCTGTGACTCCACAGTTGCTCTTTTTTCCATTTTCCCTTTGCTATTTTCCCTCAGCTAAAGAATGAGAAATAACCCCCAGGATTAGGAAACTCAGCCCAATATGGTTTCAGATCACAAACTGTTCTTTCAGTTACTGGAGGGCACACAAATGCTGGTCTTGGGGTGGGGAGAAGATGCCATAGTGAAATACTTTTAGCTCTGATCTTGGGAGCTAGACAAGAAATGCTGTCAGAAGAACCCTATTACGTTTGGGATTCTCAGAGCTTTTGATGAAGCAGGGAAGATGGGGCCAAAGAAAATCCATGGCTTACACCAAAGAAAACCTTCTTATGAAAACAGGGGAAATTTTCAGGTACTTTACGATGTGATAGTGATGGTATTATATTTACAGGAAATTGCCCACGTATCCATTATCCACATTCTACCACCTACCCAAATACCATTTTTTTGGCCATTGTTCTGGTCCTCTTTGGCTCTAGGATGAAGGATGTGTTACAGAATTGAATATTGATGTTTTGTGCCTGTAGGCTAAAGGTGAGAAGGTCATGAATATTTTGAGGCTAGAGTGGTTTGCATGGCACAGTTGTGAAATGGAAATGATGGAACTGGGACCAGAGGGGAAGTCTACCCAAAGGTCTATATAAGCAATCAAATAATGAACAGTAGCAAAGAGATTTTTTAAATTATAAATTTAACAATTTCAAATACAAATGAACAAATAATAAAAATGAAATCTACCTAGAAACAACATTTAAATGCTTAAATTATAAGACTTTTTTTTATAAAATATCAATAGCCACCTATTTGTTTCATGTCTCCTTTTGAACCTGTGTGCCTATAAAATTTTATTGGTATCTTTGTTATTATGATATGTTTTAACGTGTATATTGTTTTTATTCTGTTGACCTCACCTTACATCATTTCCCATGAATCTTTCCACATCTTTTTTATTCATATATATATCATTTTTATGACACACTAATATTCAGTTGCACCAATATAATAATTTATTCAGCCATCTTCCAGCCATAGGACATTTTTTCCTTATTTACAAAGAATGTAGCAATAACAAGCAGATTTATAGAATATTGGAGCTGGAAAGGGTTTTAGGTACTGTCCAGATCAGGAGCACTTAATGTTTTCTATGTCAGGGATCCCTCTGAAAGTCTGGGGAAACCTACTACCCCTTCTCAGATTATTCCTTCTAAATGCATAAAATAAAATACATGAGATTACAAAAGAAACCAATTATATTGAAATAATTATATATATGTATATGTATATGTACATACATTTATTTATTTATTTATATGTACACACACACACACACACACACACACACACACACACACACACACACACATATCCCTAGTTCAAAGATCCCTGGTTAAGAATCTCTGATCTAGATCAACCCTTCATTTTATAGGCGAGGAAACTGAGACCCAGAGACAGGTTAAGTGACTTGTCCAATGTCATATAACTAATATTGGATATTACCTACATTCAATTTTTTTTCTCATTTTCATAAAACTTCAAGGGGCATCTGGTGTGAGGCAGAATTTGAATGTGCCCTTTTCTGATCCTATGCCAATACTGGTGATGAAGGGAAAAGAGGAAGAGTGAAGTGGTTGATACTTAGTGTAAGATGAGTGAAGGAGAAAAAGCTCCAGTAAAGACTACTTGCTTCCTGGTGCATCAGAGCCTTCATGAAGACAAAAATTGGACTTATGAACAGATCTTTCATGCTTGGAGTCAGTCTGTGGCCCATGGCTCACCCATTCATATAGATTCTCCTGTAGGGAATGCTTCTTCCAATATATCTTTCATCTTTCTTTTTGCTTTGTCTTTTGCTAAAAGAATGGAATCTAATTGAATCCTTTTGGCCTAGTGTTAAGTTGTACAATTATTTAAAAACCCCAGTGCCTATGCAAGTGAGTTTTATGCTTAGTTGTTTTAATTTCAAGTTTCTTTTTTCTTTTTTTTTGTAAATAAGGTATAAAAGAGTAAAGAGGTAGTTAATCGTGACTCACTCAAAGGAGCCCTGGCTGTTTAGATGGTGAAGTTGTAACCAAAGAATTGCCTTGTAATTGGTGGGAGCATATCTAGATTGTAGCCACTGTTTTTAAGAAGGAAAAATGATACCGGAGTACCTAAAAAGTTATGTCAACTAGAGAATAGGCATTACATGGAGAAAATGAATTTTTTATGCAGTTAGTATTTCATCTTGCAGTACTAATTGTTTTTTTATTCTGGAACAAAATGATTTTGCTAATATCATAGCAGCCTTGATTAGTCATGGAGATTTCACCAAAAGCACACATTCTTTAGCATGATATTTGTTCCAGCAATACTTTAATTCTTGTCCTAGTCATAACTTTAAGAAAAAAAATCACACTTTTCTTTTCACCTGTTTACTGGATAAAGGCCATCGGGAGAATGAATGAACCTTTTAAAAGTCCTTTGAAATCCTTGGACAATAGACATCTGTCCATGATCCAGAAGATTTCAAATAAACCACTGTTT
Source organism: Gymnobelideus leadbeateri (assembly GCA_011680675.1). Lineage (NCBI taxonomy): Eukaryota > Metazoa > Chordata > Mammalia > Diprotodontia > Petauridae > Gymnobelideus > Gymnobelideus leadbeateri. The sequence continues at coordinate 208,348 of WOXC01006892.1, read as the reverse complement.
CTGCTGGTGCTGTTTTGTGGGACCATTGTCCTCCTCTTCTCTGAGTAGCAACTGCTCCAAGAAGAGCAGAGCAGTGACAAAGGGAACGTGTCTGATCAGAAAGCTCCATAGAGTTGTTGGTGCTTTGCAGCTTTGGAGTAGGTGAAGGATGGGGGGGAGGAGAAAAGTTCCTGAGGCACTGACCCCAGGATCTTGGTATCTGGAGTGCAATGGCAGACACACCTTAGACCCATTAGCCCCAGGAGCCCTGTTAGCTGGTCCCCTGGGCTCCTAAAGGTATGAAGGGCCTCTCCCTAGCAAAGGTCAAAGTTTCTGTATCAGGTGCATGAGGAGTACAGAAGGGGAAGAGCTAATTCTGCTTTCTTTCTTCCCTTGGAATATCCTAGAATATGTGAGGGTATCGTAAAATAGTATAGAATTATTTGTGTGAAGCAAGAATGAAGTAGATCTATCAGAATGATGGGCTGTAAAGCACACTGGGCTTGAATATAGGAAACTAGGGGGCAGCTAGGCAGCACAGTGAATAGAACATGGCCCTGGAGTCAGCAAGACCTGAGTTCAAATCCGACCTCAGATACTTAACACTTACTAGCCGTGTGACCTTGGGCAAGTCCCTTAACCCCAATTGCCTTGCAAAAAGGCAAAAAAATAAAATAAAATAGGAGACTAGCTGTGTGACCTTGGGAAAATCATTTAGCCTCTTGATGCCTCACTTTCTTCATCTTTAAAATACAGACAACAGTTTCTTACAGGGTTGTTTCAAATGCTTTATAAACCTTAATGTGCTCTAGAAATATGTTGTTGTTGTCCTTCTCTCCCTCCTACTCCTCCCCTTTCCTCCTCCCCTTCTACTTCCCTTTTCTCCCACTTCCCTCCTCTTCCTTTTCTTCCTCTTCCTCCTCCTTTCCTCTGCTTCTCTGCCCTCTCCTTTTGCCTTTCCCCCTTCTCTTCTTCTTGCTTCTGTTCCTCTTCCTCTTTCTCCTGCTCCAGTTCCTCTTCTTCTTCCTCCTCTTTCTCCTTCTCCTCCTTTTTCTTCTTTTTCTCCTCCCACTTCTCTTTTCTTCTTCTTCTTCTTCTTCTTCTTCTTCTTCTTCTTCTTCTTCTTCTTCTTCTTCTTCTTCTTCTTCTTCTTCTTCTTCTTCTTCACCTTCTTCTTCTTCTCCTCCTTCTCCTCCTCCTTCTATTATTATATTCTGTATATAATTCTCTTCTCTCTGAGCCTTGGTAACTTCAATTGCCTCCTATTGTCCTTCCTCTATAAGGAGAGAGAATGGTAGGGGACCAAAGGGGCATTGAATTCCAGAACGCGGATGAAAGGTAGTGGGGCTGGGCTTGGTTTACTCTCCTAAATAGAATACAACTCAGTGCAGTGTCAAGCATGGCTGCTGGTAGAATGTTGGGGTGTAAAAGGCAGATGGCTTTGGGGTCAGAGGATTTGGGTTTGAAAGGGAGCTTTGCTCCCATGTAACTTTGTCAGAAGACACTTCACCTCTGGGTCCCACATTCCTCCTTTGGACAGTGAGAGGGCTGGACTAGGTGATCTTGATGCTTCTTTCCATCTCTAAATGCTATAGTCAGACCTTATTCCATTTACATTCCAATGAAGAACGGGAATAACTGCTTGGTTAGTTGTATCTAACTCTAAACCCATTTGGTGTTTTCTTTTCTCTTGTTCATTTTACAGATGAGGAAGATGGGGCAGACAGGATTAAGTGACTTGCCTAGGGTCACATAGCTAGTAAATTACTTAGGCAGGATTAGAACTTAGATCTTTTTGACTCTAGGCCCAGTGCCTATCCTTCTGTCCACTTCGCCTCCTCCCTGCCCCTAGGTAGCATTACTAGACATTATCCTGACCCTAGTCAAACAGAAGGATCCAGCTTTTGGTGAGTCCTACCCTCACCCTAATGTTTCTCTGCTCTAGCCCTGTTGAGGGGAAATTTCTGAGGAAGCACCATACTCTTAGTGATTTTCAGAGATAAGGTACCCTTCTGGAAGGGCAGCCATTAGATGAAGGACTCAGGAACTCTGGATGTCAGTCACTTGCTTAAGGTATGAACTGAAGCTCCCATAGTGCTTTTCTGTTTGGGGTCCTATTGCTCTCAGGGACCTTTGACTGCTTCTTACTACAGCTAGTGGAGTGGTGAAGAGAAGGCAAGGGCAGGTTAAGCACAATAGCTGACCCACCTGTCATCTTGCCTCCTCGGACCTTAAATGACCTTGATCTTGCCTGTAGCGCTTCCTCCTTTGCTGTTGTGTCTGCCTCATTTTCCCTCTAGGCATTTTTGGGTTTTCTTTGCCTTATTTCAATTCTATGGGCATACCTACCCTCAGGGACATCATAAGTTGGAGTGGCTGACCCTGTTACATTCAGAAGACTTTAAAAAGACTTATGTAAGAGCTAGGTGGTGCAGTGGATAAAGCACTTGTCCTGGAGACAGGAGGGCCTGAATTCAAATCTGGCCTCAGATAAGTTACTAGTTGTGTGACCCTGCACAAGTCACTTACCTCAAAAAGCCTTGTGTGCTTATTTAAGGATGGGAGAAAGTATAAAACTATATTCTCTTTTGTATTAGGCTTAGGAAGAGAGAAAGTTAGACAGAATTGATGAAAGAGAGGCAGCGAGCCATATTTCTCAGTCCCATGGAGAAAAGGAAGGAAGAAAAGGATGAAGAAGTGGTCTGAGTCAAAATATTTCTGAAATTTTAATGAGGTCCTACATCCCTTATAAAGAAAGATGACATTGGGGCGGCTAGGTGGCGCAGTAAGTAGAGCGTCAGCCCTGGAGTCAGAAGGACCTGAGTTCGGATCCGACCTCAGACACTTAACGCACACACAAACAAAAACCTAGCTGTGTGACCTTGGGCAAGTTACTTAACCCCAATTGCCCTCCAAAAAGAAAAAAAAAGGAGATTCTAATTCTAAAGAGAAAGAATAGCAACTGAAAACATATTTGCCTACAATAGTTCACATTGATAGAGCTTTTGAAGGTTTTCAGTCAGACAATCAAATAGCATTTATCAAATGCCTGCTGTGTGCCAGGAACTAGGTTAAACAAAAAGAAGGATTTAAAAAAACCCAAACAAACCCAAATTAAACCAAATTCTGATTAGATTGTGGGCTCTGAAGGAGCTCTGAAGGAGCTCACAGTCTAATCAGGGAAACAACATGTAAATTACTATGTACAAAAAAAAGCTACATATAGGATAGATTTGAGATAATCAACAGAAGGGAGGGATTAGAATTAAGGGAGGGGAGTTAGGAAAGTCTTTTTGTACAAGATAGGATTTTAGTTAGAACTAGAAGGAAGCCAGGAAGCAAAGGGGAGGAGGAAGAACATTCCAGGGAAGCTCCTTGAGAGTAGGGATTGTTTCATAAATTTTATATTTGTATCCCCAAGTCTTAGCACAGGACCTGGAGAAATTAGGCATTTAATAAGTACTTGGTGATTGATTGGTTGACTGGTTAACTCACTGCTAGAGTGATACGCCTTGAACCCAGGTCTCCCGCCTCCCCTCCTGGGCCCTGTCCACAGTGTGGTCCTATGCCTCTCATCCCACAGACCATCCTCTTGCCTTGCCCTCTCAATGAGCTTTGATGCACTTTTCGGGGACCTTCTCAGCAGTTCGATTTCTTTATCTATAAAACAGGCGGGTAATAAGATTTCTTTTCCTCTGTGATTCTGTGGTTAGTTGGTGAGAGGGGAAAGGGGTTTTTCTACTTGTGCAAGACTCAGAGCTCCTGACTCTGCTACTCAATAAGTCCATCCATTTGGGAGATGTGTCGCAAGGGATACACGTCTACCTTAGCTGACACTGCCCCGCACCTCTGCTACCCACAAATGGGTTCTTCTTTCTTGGGGTTCTGAAAGCAAGAGCTGGTTGAAAATTACCAGGGAAATTGTCGAGGGGAGTTCTTCAGGTAGCGTTTGGATTTAATCACCTCTGAGTTTCCTTGTGACTTTGAGGCTCTCTAATTTCTTCCTTTCCCTTTCCTCTCCCCTTCAATGGTTGTGAAAATGGTCCCAGACCACCTGCTTTCTCCTTGTCACCTTGTTATTTTTTTATATTTATATTTCCACAGTTACCACTCTAAGGGCCAGTTGGGCTTGTTTTTCCACATTATTTTGTTTTCTCTAGAGATTGTTCTTCCCTCAGCCTTTTCCCCTCCTTCACCCTTAGTATGAATTATTGAATTATCTGATTCCTAGAGACATGGATATGGTTGGGGGGAGGACTGGCATGTATCTCTGGACTGCTCAGTGAAAGAAGAAATAAACAAGAATTTCTTCCTTCCTTCCTTCGTTCCTTCCTTCGTTCCTTCCTTCGTTCTTTCCTTCCTTCCTTCCTTCTTTCCTTCCTTCCTTCCTTCCTTCCTTCCTTCCTTCCTTCCTTCCTTCCTTCCTTCTTCCCTTTCTTTCTCTCTCTCCTCTCTCTCTTCTTTCTTGCTGGGGCTCCCACATGGTGAGTTGCCTGCCTTAAGCACTACTCATTCTGACTGTCCCACTACTGGCCACAGTAGTTTGCCTTTGTACAGTATCCTGGACACCCAATGTAGTGGTCACTTGAAGTTAAAATCTGTTGCTCTTAGAATTCAGAGGTAGGTATCAGTATATTGGGTTGAATCCAATTGTTGAATTTAATCATGCTGAAGATTCAACAGGCCAACAGTTAGAGTTAGTATCATATGGTGGTTAAAGCACTAACTTGGAGCTAGGAAACCACACTCTGACACTTACTAGTTGTGTTATCCTGAGCAAGTCACTTAATTTCTCTGAGGCTTGGTTTTCTCATAGCTAAAATGGGGGTAATAATAAAGCAGCTCCTTTACGACCCAATGTGGAGATAGGTCAGCAACAAAATATACCTATGTAGAGCCTGGAGATGTTAATAGTCAACTTGGGTCATCTACAAGCACAATATTGGAAGTGTAGGCAAGTAGTTCTTCTGATGCTAGAAATAATAGTAACAATAACAACAAAAAAACTAACATTTATGTGTACTTTAAGGTTTATAAAACACTTACAGGCAAACACACATAAATTAAACAAACAAATATAGTCAGACTATGCATATCTATATCTATCCATTTATCTGTCTATCCACAATTATAGGCAACCTAAGCCATTCACCAGCTCAGTAAGTCACTGCAGATGTGCTAGGTTATTAGGTGGGTGGCCAAACTTACTTATGGTGTTTTAAGAGAAACAGGAGTCAGGTATGAAGGCACATGTAATTCCTGCCATTGTGGGGGCTAAAGCTGGTAGGTCATTTGAGTCCCCAAGTTCTGAGCTTCAGTGGGCCAAACTGATTAGGATCCCCAGTAAGTTTGCCACCCAAAAGCAAAGGGGTCATCAGGCTGCCTAAGAAGGAGAAAACTGGCCCATGCTGAGAACAGAGAAGGTCAAAAATCCCTGTGCCAGTCTACAGTGGGATCAGGCCCAGCAGCTATGAAAAATAACCTAGATCCTCCAAGATGGGGGTGAAATGCTTATGATGGAAGGCACCTTTGATGTCAGGAGGATGACCTGTCATAACTCATCCTGTCCCACCCACAGAATCCTAGAATTTGATAGTTTGGAGGGGTCTTAGTGACCATATAGTCCAATTATTAAAAGAATCCTCACTATACTTTCAAGAAAGGTGGGGAGGGGAAGGAGGAATAGAGAGGGAGAGAGTAAGAGAAGGGGTGGGGAGAGAGAGAGAGAGACAGAGAGACAGAGAGAGAGACAGAGAGACAGAGAGAGAGAGAGAGAGAGAGACAGAGACAGAGAGACGAGAGAGAGAGGGACAGAGACAGAGAGACAGAGACAGAGAGAGAGAGACAGAGACAGAAAGAGAGAGAGAGACAGAGACAGAAAGAGAGAGACAGAGAGACAGAGAGAGAGAGAGAGAGAGAGAGAGAGAGAGAGAGAGATGAGAGAGATGTATGAGAGAAGAAGAGGAATAAGAAGCAGAAGAAGTGGTTACCCATGGAGCCAAATAATATTTATTGTTACAAGTCATATGCATAGTTTTGTTTTTGTTTTTATGTTTTTGCTTTTTGGAGGGGGGAAGGCAGGGCAATTGGGGATAAGTGACTTGCCCAAGGTCACACGGCTATTAAGTGTTAAGTGTCTGAGGTTGAATTTGAACTCAGGTCCTCCTGACTCCAGGGCTGGTGCTCTATTTACTGCACCACCTACCCGCCCCCATATATATAGATTTTTATGTAACTGACACATATGTGCTATATATGGTGTATGATCTGTTTGTTATATAATGGACTTTTATTGCTAGGTGATGCTTCTTTGTTATTTATGGCAATATGTCATGTTACATATGCATTATTGATATATAATCTATCTCATCATTTACAGATTCTGTATTTAGAAATTCACCTACTTGCTAAAATTTATCTGTAGCCCCCAAACCAATATTTGAGGCATTTTCATAGTTATTCCCAGACCTGCCTCAAGCAGTGAAAAAATGAGTCACATGACCTGGACAGTTCCAGTTGAGGTCTAACAAGGCAAAAGAGCTTTGCTTTCTCGTTTTAGCTCTTATACTGTACGCAGGTGTCCTTTTCATGGTCTATTTAAGGTCACCTTATTCACATTTTTGTGCTTTTTTGTTGATTTCACAATAATTTTACTGCTTAGAATAGCTCCTAAACATAGTGCTGAAGTGCTGTCTACTGTACCTAAGCGCGAGAAGGCTGTAATGTGCCTTGTAGAGAAACCATGTGTGTTAAATAAGCTTTGATCAGATATGGGTTAGTGCTATTGATTGAGTTCAATGTTAATGAATCAACAATATGGTGTATTCAGAAAAAGGAAGAGGAAATTCATCATTTCTCATGTGAAGCTGCTCTGGAAAATACTAAAGTAAATGTTACCAGTGGTTTACAGGAACCTAATCCTGTTTTTCCTCTAAGAGTAATGATTCAGTATTCACTAATTCTGTGTTTACAGTGATTTTATAGAACATAATTGCCATAAAGGATTAGAATCGACTTTATGTGCATATAATTTCTTTTTGTGATCTAGGTATTTGGCCATTGTACACAGTTCATTATCTAATGATATGGGTTATATTGGTTGCATGTGCTAATGTTTGCTACTTGAAACCCTAGTGTGAATGTCATGTATTAGATACCTACATGTGCATTGTATTTTATGGTTGCAGTGATTGCCTGTAGCTATGTTTATGTGCAAAGCTATGATATTTGTGACATTTTATAGAATCATTGGATTATAGCTCTAGAGCTAAAAGGGACTTCAATGGTCATCTGCCCTCATTTAACATATGAAGAATTTGAGGCCAAGGGATATTGATTTGCCCAAGGTCACAAAGTATTGGGTGTGAGAGGTGGAACATGGACCTACATCCTCTGAATCCAGAGCTAATTCTGTTTCCTCTGGACCACATTGGCTCATTTTCATAGATGTTGATATGTATCCCAGGGATTAGCAAAGGAAATACAGATGTTTACAGATGTTTCATTGCTGGGGAAGGTCAGGGAGGAAGTCACACCCTTCACTTTACCATGATCCTCTCCTTTGCTGTGTGGAGCTTTGAGGATTTGGGAGTATAAAGCTAAGAAGGAGATGCTATCAGCTGCTGGGGGTAGGGAAGAGGGAGATGTTGTGTTTATGGTTCAAGGTCACAGAAGGACACCAGAGTGACTGTGGCAGCAGGGAGCTCCCTCTGATCCTCGATGATGGGCTAGATGCAGGCAGAAGAGATTTCTTGTACTGAACGGACAATGAAATTGGGAGATCAAAAAAGAGAGTAGCTTTTTCTCTGAATCCAACCCTCATGCTATGAATCTTAGATCCTAAATTAATCTAGAAGTTTTCTCTCTGGGTCTGAAGAGTGACTGAGACTACTATAAGTATGAGACAAGCATTCCACAAAAACGATGATGTTTACAATTCTTGACTGCCTCATGGGTAGGGGGGCATAGCAATGGGAAACTAAGACATTGCAAACCATGCATTTTCTAGAATTTCTGGGTCTAAGTTAGTCCTATGTTGGGGGGCTTTGGGAGTGAAGAAGAAAAGCAGGCACCTAGCTGCTTCATAGATATTTTATTTGGGTGATCTTGAGCAACTTATTTAATATCCCTGGGCCTCAGTTACCTCTTCTGTAAAATGAGATGATTAGATTAGATGTCCTCTAAAGTCCCTTTCAACTCTAGATGTATGGTTCTATATTCCTTACTTTTTTATTATGCACTGTATGCTTGTTGTTATGTAAGGTTTGTATGGTAATCAATCCATGCCAAGAGCAACCACTATATACAGCATTCAAGCATGATTATCTACTTTTGTGGAGAATCAACATTGGTTTTTTAAGGTCTTGTGGCTAAGGCTCATTGAAATATCTCCGAGTCAAAGGAGGCAAGATTCACTAGGGGTGGAGGCTCTAGGGAGGAATTTTGATTAGGTAAATTAACAAATCTACACACCCTTTCTGCCACCTTAGAGTTAGAGCCATATGAAGAGAGATCATATGTAGAGAGACCCATATGAATATTTTTCTTTTCAACTACTTAAGAGAGCCTACAGATCTTGCAGTTTTATGAATTTCCTTGAAATTTTGATTTTGACTTTTTTGTTGCTATTTTAGGGAATAATTATCTCTATCAATCTATCCATTTTAGAGAATATTTATCTCTACCTACCTACCTGTTTAATTTGTTTTTCTACTAGTTATTCCCTTTAGAACTGAACTGCTATGTTTCATTGCACCTGACATTTATGCAAATTTCATAATCTTATGCCACAAATGCCTACAGTTTGCCTATGCTGTGTTATAATGCACCTGGATTCATGCTAATGTCCTCTTTTTATGTTATCAGTATTTGAATCCTGTTTATGAGTTTCCATTGCAGCTGGTATCTTGAATTTATTGTAGTGAGTAAGATCTAAATCTCTCATGCTACAATTACATAGTTTCCTTATTGAGTGCTTAGTTAAGTGAGAGATGATTGGTAGACAACTTTCTTGCTTCACCTGCATCCTTGAGGTTTCAATAGAAAGCTAGAAAGGTCTCCAGCATGTTGGGTGAACCTGCCATGGTGAGCTCATTGGAAGGAATGGAACATTGGAAGGAATGAACAAGATTCCAACCAGGGTGGGCAAACATGGATCGGTCTTAACCGCAGCATGGTGGGGGGCTAGAATGGGGGGAAAGGGATGTCCAAATTGAGGAAAACACAGATTTATTTGAGTACTTAGCCATTGTTTGTTACATTGAGTAGACATTGAGAATGATTTAATACAAAATTGGTAATATAAATGATGAAACTTTGTGTCATCGATAGGAAGTATTTGAATCAAAATTCCACCAAGGATTTTCAATGCTAGATGTGTGTGTTGGCACTATAAACAAAATTATAGAGATGTTACTGAATGGGGCTGTGAATTACTTGGGGAAGGAAGGAACAGGAATTTATTAAATGCCTACTATGTGCCAGGGACTTTGCTAAGAATTTTACAAATATTAGTTTATTTAATCCTCACAACAAGACTGCATGGTAGGTATTATTATTATCCCCATTTTGCAGATGGGGAAATTGAGGCAGAAAGAGGGTAAGGGACTTGTCCAGAGTAACATAGTTAAGTATCTGAGGTCAGATTTGAATGCAGGTGCTTCTGACTCCAAGCCCAGCACTTGATTCACTGTGCCACTTGGTTGCCTCTGAGACAAAGGAGAAATGTGAACTACTTATTGAATGTTATGGGGAGGGAGGCAGAGCTCTGTAGTCTGAAAAGCCACCTGTGCCAGTGGCACATTCTCGTATCGTTAGTAAGATTGGAACTGAAGGGAATACCTAGAAACTAGTCACTAAAACCCTACAGAGGAAGTGAGAAAATGGAGATAAAATTCTCAACCCTCCTACAAAGGGAAGAATTATCTGAAGAAGCTATCAAAAAAATTTATGACATACGGTCATATTGTTCTGAGGGAAATGATCATTTCTCTCTTATATTAACAATCAATTGTTGAATTAGGACCAGGATTTTTTCCCAGAAAACTGTAGGTTGTTCAGAACATTTAACTGAAAAATACTGTTGATGGATGTAGATTGCCCACATCTCCTGAGTACATGCTCTTTGATCCTGGGTGGGAGACCTCACTCCACTAGAGAACCTCCCAAAGAATTTAATCTAAGGCCCACTGTGTTCTACTCAGGCTTGGGTGGGGGTAGACCCTTTGTTTAAATTGCCTGAGGCTAGGAATAGTCTGACAGTCAGAATGATCAAAGTCACATCCCCCAGGCCCTCATTAGAATGGATCCACTTCTCATTTTAACATTGCCACCCTCAGGAACACCCACTTTTCCAAGATCATATAAGCAGTTGAGTGGGTTCTATGAGGGGTCTTTGGCATTTGAGTTCCTTTTATTAATTATCTGCTAGCATGATCAATAAAATGATTAATTATGCAGAAACTATGTCTCTGGAACTCTTTATATGTCACAGTTTAAAGCAAGTTAACATCTGGAGATGTACAGCAAGTGAGATATAAACCAGAACTAGGCTTTCACATTCCTTTTTAGGATAGGTTCTGTGTCTTTCTGTCAAGGAGCCATTTGAGCCCCAGATAGAACACCAAAGAAGTGGTAGATACCTATGGAGGGGAAATGAACAGTCTGAAGAGATAAGCTTTCAATTCTGAAAGCCCTAAGGTCACAGCATTAGAATGCCTGCCAAGGTTAGGGAAGCAATTTGGCATTAGAGAGAACCTACAGAAAACTTATACTAGATTCATCAACATGTGCCCATATGATTTCTGAGTCCATGCTGCCCATGAAGTGATTGCTTTAGAGATTAGTAGTTAAGGAAACCATGAAGCCAGAAAAAGAAGCCAATGTTAGCTTCAACCATGTAATTAATGAACTGACAGGCAGACAGATGCTGATATAAGGACTTCTATTTGGACTTGAAATGGTGAAAAGGAAGATTGGTTATGATGTTTCTGGATATATTGAGCATAGATCTGATTTCTTAGAGGGAGAAGCTGATAAAACACCACTGAAAACACTAGTAAAATGCCACCTAAAACACCTTTGAGGATGTGGGCTGTTCTTTCTTCCTTTGCAGAGGACCAATGACATCAGCAGGGTGATGTGACTCACAAGTGAATTGGATTTAAGTGAGGCAAGACTGTGCAAAGTCATCAGCCTCACTGTCTCCTCCAGAGTCATCAGAGTCCAGTGGCAAGGCATAAGTCAGGATGACTGGTGAAGGCCCCTGATGTAGCTGGAGACCTTGGCAAGTGTTTCAAGGCAAGGTAAGAATTGAGGCTAAAGATTGCCTAGCTTGCTTTTCTTTTTCTTTTTATTTATTTAGCTTTTTTGTTTTTTGGAGGGGGAGGAAGGGCAGTTGGGGTTAAGTGACTTGCCCAAGCTCACATGGCTAGTAAGTGTGTCAAGTGTGTGAGAACAAATTTGAACTCAGGCCCTCCTGACTCCACTGTGCCACCTAGCCGCCCCATAGTTTATTTTCTCAAAAGAGTCAATCTGAGAGGGGAAGATCCTTAGGGTTTCTGGTCAGAACAGAAACAATTGTTATTTTTACTCACTCTGAGCTATGAAAACCCAGACAGTGAACAAGTGAGGCCTGAACTAGGACCTATTATTGGCCATTTATTGAGAGTTAGATAGAGTCAGGTAGCTCTATTTGAACCCCAAAGGGCTTTATCGAAGCCTGGTTTTTCAGAGCTATATTTCAAGAAATCATAATGAAAACTACATTCTGACATAAGGCAACAAACCACCCTAGTCACCTACATATGAAATTGAGGGTTCAGAAAAAATCAGATAGGACATGGATAAGGTACAGAATTGCTACTCTTAAATGAACAGATGGTCATAGGACCAAAGCCATGTTAATACAAAAACTTCATCAGTAGAATACAGCTGAAGAGGCAGAGCTACAGTTGTGGTCAAGATGGACACATACACACTGGATGTGCTCAAGAGGGAAATGCAGATTTGGTTTGGAAGAAGCCATTGTTCTCACACCTGGTAAAAGGAAACGTTGGCAGGGTCAAGAACAGAGGTCACCCCAGATCCTGAAGACTCTAAACATGATTTCTTCAGCAAACAAGCGTGGATTTCCCCTCCAGACTTATAGAACTCTTGCAAAAAATGACTTTGAGAAATGAAGGTGTAGGCTGTCCTGTTCTACTAGATGATAGAACTTGTTACTATTGTATTCCAGTTGTTCTGTAAAAAACAGTAACAAAAAACACTTTTACAGCAAAAGCGTGGATTCTGTGGAGTGAATTAAAGTAAAAAAGATTACTCACATTCAGGCTGCTTTAATGTGAGTCTGATGTTCCCTAAGGGAGTTAATGGTTTCAGCAAGAAGGTGGATCCCTTAACTCTGTCTGGTATGCCCAGATCCAGCAAACACCTTTAGTTTGTCATCATTAATTGGGACCAGTTCTGACCTATTCAAAGCATTTGAAGAGTATTGGAGCAGCCAGCTGGTATTTGATACCTAGGCACTCAGACTACCTATGTTTTTTGTGTAGAAGCTTACCAAAAGCTAGTAGAAAGTGATGGCAAAGAGCATTGTAAGAACATAGAATACTCCAATTAGAAAGTGGATCTAGAGAGATTGTTTGATGTGGTCGCTCTCCAATTTCCCCAAAATGGGAGAACCATTAGTAAGAAAGAGGATAAGCGTGTTTTCACTGCGTGTGCAGCTCTACATGCATATCTATGTAGTGATTCTTGACTATTTCAAGAAAAGTCTTTAAAGATTGTTGTATAAGAGACAGAAGACTTCAGAGACAGCCTTAAAAAATGGGTTAGTCAGTGGTATTATCATAGTATCATTTAATAAATATGCATAACCAAAAGTGATAGCATGGAAAAAAAAATACCTGGAAGATCCAAATACAAATAGACTACCAGACTTTGAACAGAAGAATAGAGGTAAACCCCTAAATACATCATGTAATGAGTTCAAGATACCATGGACTATTTTTGTAGGCAACCACTTATTTCAATGCTATACCTATGCATTGGATACTATGAGAACCCCATGACAGGGAATGACAAAGTCAAGGCAACCTTCATTTTACCCAACAGGACTCTATCATTTTGAATATGTGTCCCAAGGAATCTTGGAGGCACCTGCCATATTTCAAAGACTTGTGGAGAAAGAAGGCTGTTGAAGGCATGAACCTATCTACGTGTGTGAGTGTACATAGATAATCTCATTGCCTTTTGAAAGACTTTGAGGAACATGGGAAAAGACTAAAGAAGTGTTAGATCAGCTAACAGGAACTGGCTTGAAGCTATCTGTTGACAAGTGTTAGTTTTGTAAATCCTACCTCTAAAGGGTGGGTCCCACAGCATCTCAGTAGGGAGTGAACATTGATCCAGAGAAGATGAAGCTAATAAATGTCCTTGACCAGGAATCAATCTCTTCTCAAAGCCACCAGTACCTAGCCAGGCACAAAACAGAATGAAAATTCAATACTAATTGCACCTGAATTGCAGTGAATGTGAATAGTGAATTCCTTGAGGTGATGGTATGAATTGGAGTGCATACTATTCAAAGTTGTAATTATGTAAATCATGGTAATGATTATTCCCATTAATTTGGACTTAGCTATATGTAATGATTCACTTACCATCCTCTTGAGCCAGGCCTGTCACATTGAGGATAATCAATAAATGATGATGGTAAGGATAATTGGAGGAAGTTTATCTGTACATGTCCTGCCCTAGATCTGGTTACAAGTTAAATTGAATCTATTCCTAGGACAAACCCTGGTGTTGTATTTTTCTAGAAACCATCCGTTGCTCAATTTGATTTGGAATTTTAAGGTCAATCAGTTAATCAATAAACATTTATTAAGTACCTTTATGTGCCAGGCACTGTGCTAAATCCTAGGGATACAAAAAGGTAAAAGACAGCCTCTGCCCTCATGGAGCTTGCTATCTAATGGGTGAGACAACATGTAAACAAATGTATACAAGATAAATGGGAGACAACAGGGATGGCCCAGAACTAAGAGGGGTTAGGGAAGGCTTCTTAAAGAAGGTAGGATTTTCATTGAGACTTAAAGGATGTCAGGTCAGTAGTTGGAAAAGAGGGGAGAGAGCATTTCAGGCATGAGGGACAGAGAAAATTCCTGGAGCTGAGCGATGGAATGTCTTATTCATGGAACAGTCAGGAGGCCAATGTCACTGGAATGAAGACTATGTTTTGGGGAGTAAGGTGTAAGAAAATGACTGGAAAGATAGACAGGAGGGTAGGTTATGAAGGGCTTTGAAAGCCAAAAAGAACATTTTGTATTTGACCTTGGAGGCAATAGGAAAGAACTGGAGTCTTTGAGAAGGGTGGTGATGATATAGTCAGACCTGCACTTTAGGAAAATCACTTTAGTGGCTGAATGGAGGATGGATTAGAGTGGGGAGAAACTTGAGGCAGGCAGACACACCAGCAGGCTATTACAGTATTTTGGGTATGAAGTGATGAGGGCCTGCACCAAAACGATGGCAATGACAGAGGACAGAAGGGAGCATATTTAAGAGATATTGCAATGGTGAAATCAACAGGTCTTGGCAACAGCTTGGCTATGGGGCACATTGAGGGGGAAGGGGCCAGGCAGTAAGACAGTGAGGAATTCAGGTTGACTTCTATGTTTCAAGCCTGAGGGACTAAGAGGAAATTGTTGCACTCTATAGTGATAGGGAAAGTGGGGGGCAGGGAGGTTCTAGGGGGAAAGATAATGAGTTCTGTTTTGGACATAATGAGTTTAAAATGTCTCTACTCATAATGATCAAGATGTCTGAAAAGCAATTAGAGATGCAAGATAGGACATCAGCAGAGAAATTGGGGTATAAAAGAGGATCATCAGCATAGAGATGGTAAATGAATCTGTGGGAGTTGATGAGATCCCCAAGGGAAGTAGCATAGTGGGAGAAGAGACTAGGACCCAAGGGAGACCCCTCAGGTCTCCCTGTGGTTACAGCAAGTGATCTGGAGGAAAATCCAGCAAACTAGACAGAGAAGGAGCAGTCATATAGGAAGGAGGAGAATCAAAGGGGGAAAGAGAAAGAGACAGAGAGAAAGAAACAGAGAGAGGAGAGAGAGAGAGAGAGAGAAACAGAGAGACAGAGAGAGAGAGAGACAGAGAGACAGAGAGAGAGAAGGAGGGAGAAGGAGAGAGTCAGAGAGACAGAGAGAGAGATAGAGAGGAGAGAGAAAGAGAGACAGAGAGAAAGACAAAGATAGAGAGAGAGAGAAGAGAGAGACAGAGATAGAGATACACAGAGAGAAATCTCTTAAAAACCTAGAGAGAAGACAGTATTAAGTAGGAGACCACCATCAACAGTGTCAAAGGCTGTAAGAGCTCAAGGAGAATGAGGATTGAGAAAAGGTCTACAAAGACCTCTAGAAAATTACCTCATTGTGTCTGGTAAGGTATCAATCAGCAAACATTTACTAAGTATCAGACTAAATGTCATGCCCCACTGCTAGGCAGGAGCAATTCAAAGACAAAAGGGCAACAATCCCTGACTTCAGGGAACTTACATTCTATTAAGGGAGACAAATCAAGTCAACAAGTGTTTATGAAGTGCTTACTAGCCAGGCCCTGTGCTAAAGGCCAGTGTCACTGGATCATAGAATGTGGAGGGAGGGGGATGTAAAAAGACTGGACAGGTAGGAAGGGGCCAGGTTATGAGGGGCTTTAGAGCCAGAGAATTTTTATATTTCGACCTGGAGAAAACAGGAGTTACCAGAATTTATTGAAAGTGGAGGTGGTGGGGTGGTGACAGGGTCAGATCTCTGATAGCTGAGAGGAGGATGAGCTGGAGGGGGCAGATGTTTGAGTTGGAGAGAAAAACCAAAAGGCTCTTGCAGTAGCTCAGGGATGAGGTAACAGGGCTTGTTCGTAGGTAGTTGTAGCATCCAAGGAGACAAGGGGGAACATATAAGAGTTGTTGCAAAGTTAGAATCAACATGCTTTGATAACAGATTAGAGATTGAGCATGATACCTGAGTAGAAGTAAACAAGGGATTCTATTCTGTGAGGTGGAGGAAAGGAGGGAGTGTTATTGTTTAGTTGTTTCACTCATGATCAACTCTTTGTGACCTTATTTGGGGTTTTCTTGGCAAAGATACTTGGAGTGGTTTGCCATTTCCTTCTCTGGCTCATTTACAGATGAGGAAACTGAGGCAAACAGGGTTAAGTGACTTGCCCAGGGTCACATGGCTAGTAAGTGTCTGAGGTCAATTTTGAGCTCAGGTCTTCCTGACTCCAACTCTATCCATTGCTCCACTTGGCTGTACATTCTGGTAATGGGGAATAGTCAGTATTAAAGACTTAGAGACAATGTGTGTTGTTTGTGAGTAATCAAAAAAATGCCAGGGTGATTGGATTGCAGATTTCTAAAGGAAGAGCAATATACTATGTGGCTAGAAAGATACATTTGGACCAGATTGTTAAGGCCTTTAATGCCAGATGAGTTTATTTCCTACAGATAATAGGGATCAATTGGAGTTTATTGAGGAGGGGAGTGACATGATGAGATAGCTATATGCTTCAGGAAAGTCACTGGGAACTAAATGGAAGATGGATTTGTAATAAAAGAGACCATGTAGGAAGCTATTGCAATAATCCAGGCAAGAAGTGATGTGCATCTGGACTGGGATGGTGGCTGTGCAAGGAGAGAGAAGGGGGTAAATTCAAAAGATGTGGAAGAAACAGAAGTATCAAGATTTGGTGATAGATTGAATATGCAGTCAGTGAGAGTGAGAGGCTGAAGGCAATGCTGAGGCTGTAAACCCCAGGTGACTTGAAAGATGGCGGTACTCTCAACGGGAATAGCAAAGTTCAAAACTGGATGATAGTTTGGGGAAAAGAGTCTTGAGTTTGAGATGCTTATGAAGCATCCAATTTGAAATTATCTATTTGCTATAGGGGATGTGCAACTGGATCAATGATCAATGAAACCCATGGGAGCTGACCAGGTTACCAAAGGAGAGAGCAGTGGAAAGAAAGAAAGAGTGCCCAGGATAGAACCTTGGGGCACACTTGTGATTAGGGGATAAGATATGGAAGGTAAACCTGCAGAGCATACTGAGAAGGAGCTGTCTGAAAGGCAGGAGGACCAAGAAAGAGCAATGTTATGAAAACCCAGAGAAGGGAAAGTATCCAAGAAGAGAGGGTGATGAATATAGCATCCAATTCAGCAGACAGATAGGCCAAGGATGAGGATTAAGAGGTCATCAGATTTGGTTTTTAAGTGGTCACTGGTAACTTTGGAAAAAGCAATTTCACGTGAATTATATAGTTACAGGAGCCACATTTTCCCCTAGGATGAGAAGTAATGTAGAGGAGAAGTAATGGAGTCAATGAGTGTAGATGGATTTTTCTAGGAGTTTGGGAGGAACAAGGAAAAATATAAAATCTAATGAGGGTATTTTTTTTAAGAATGCATGAAACTGGGGGGCGGAGCCAAGATGGCGGAGTAGAAACAGCTCGTCCAAGCCTCTCTGCCCCCAGATTCTCCACAAACTATGTAAAAAAGGACTCTGAAAAACTTCTGGAGCCCCAGCACCCACAGAACGACACAGAGAAGCTAACCTCCTGCTGAGGACAGCCCAGCACCCTGCAGGAAGGACCAGCGCAGTGGTCTGGGAGCCGGCAGCGCGAAGAGCGCAGGAGCCGAGCTGAGCCGAGCCCAGGTCCAAGTGAGCCGAGGTTTTAGCCCCAGGGCGGCAGGGCCAGCAGCCGGCTGGAGGAACCCCAGAACACCAGGAACTGTGGAGACTCCAGAATTATCAACATAGACTTGCCTAGGACAAAGTAAGAGGTTAGTGTCCTATGGACTTTGGGACCTGTATTTGGGGAATGCGTCAGCTCCCTCCCCTGGGGCTAGAAGCCGCTGAGGAGACACGCCATTTTGTAGTTTTCATAGGCATTTCCAGCTCCCAGCCTACAAATCGTGGGGAGATCCAGCGATCAGTCTTGGGGGGTAATCGCTCTTGCTTTAACCTCCCTGGATGTGGATTGTGATCTAGGGTGGAAGTTGTGGGTGGGTTTACAGCTTGCCAGAAACGGAAGTTGCCCCCCCACACGTGTTCGGGACGAAAATTCCTCTAGCTGGCCTTAAAGCCATAGTGTGGCAACAAGCCCAAAAGTCAAGCAATTAAGTGGCAACATGCCAAGGCAAAGGAAACAGAAAACTGCAACCCTAGACTCCTATTTGGGGGGCATAGAGCGGGAAAAGGACTGTGAGGTCAGAAGTCCTACTCCAAAAGCCCCAGGGGAAAACATGAGCGGGTTGCAGGCCATAGAGGACCTTAAGAAGGACTTAAAAATCAAATAAGAGAAGTGGAGGAAAAATTGGAAAGAGAAATGAGAAGGATGCAGGAAAAGTATGAAATGAGGGTCAACAGCCTGACTGAGGAAAACAACACCTTAAAAAATAGACTAGCTCAAATGGCAAAGGAGGCCCAAAAGGGCAATGAGGAGAAGAATGCCTTAAAAGTCGAATTTGCCAGATGGAAAAAGAATCTCAAAAGTTCACTGAGGAGATTCATTCCTTCAGAGTTAGACTGGAGCAAATGGAAGCTAATGACTTTATGAGAAATCAAGATGCTGTTAAGCAGATCTAAAGAAATGAAAGATTAGAAGGCAATGTGAAATATCTCATGGAAAAACCACTGACCTGGAAAATAGATCCAGGAGAGACAATTTAAAAATTATTGGACTACCTGAAAGCCATGATCAAAGAAAGAACCTAGAAATCACCCTTCAAGAAATTCTCAAGGAAAATTGCCCTGATGTTTTAGATCCAGAGGGTAAAATAGAGGTTGAAAGAATCCACAGATCACCTCCTGAAAAAGATCCCCAAAAGAAAACTCCCAGGAATATTATAGCCAGGTTCCAGAATCCCAGATCAAGGAGAAAATACTCCAAGCAGCCAGGAAGAAACAATTTCAATATTGTGGAAACACAATCAGAATAGCCTAGGACCTGGCAGCTTCTACACTGAGGGATCGAAGGGCATGGAATATGATATTCCAGAGGGCAAAAGAACTGGGAATGAACCCAAGGGTCACCTACCCAGCAAAACTGAGTATTTTGTTTCAGGGGAAAATATGGTCATTCAGTGGAATAGAGGACTTTTCAAGCATTCTTGAGGAAAAAACCAGAATTGAATAGAAAATTTGACACCCAGACACAAGAAGGAAGAGATGCCTGAGAAGGTAATCAGGGAAAAGAAATCAAAAGGAACTTATCAAAGTTGAACTATTTACATTCCTATATGGAAAAAGCAATAACTGTGACTGATGATATCTTTCTCACTATGAAAATAATGGAAGAAGGGGGTGTGGTCATATGAATACATATGTGAATGTGTGTGTATATGGTTACAGTTATATATGGATAGAGGGCATAGATTGAATCTGTTGGGAAGGGAGAATACCCAAGGGATGAAATTATGAGGTGAAAGAGGAAAGTGGCAAGAGGAGATGGGGAGAGACAGGGTAGGGTAAACTATCCCATGTAGAAGAAGCAAGGGGAAGTGGTTGCAAGAGAGGGGGAGAATAGGAAGGCTAAAAAGGCAAAACCACATTCACATTGAATTTGGTTCAGGGAGAGAATGACATACATACTAAATGGTATATCTCAACCTGCAGCAGAATAGGGGGAAGGGGGATGAGAGGAGGGATGATGGATAGGAGGGCATCCTTGGGGGGAGGGGAGGTTGGAAGTACCCACTATAGAAGAGGGACAGGATCATGTAGGGAATGGACCAGGTGGGGGGTGGGATGAGTGGGAGGGAATTATAAACAGCCTTGTACAATATATCTACCATGATAATGTTTTGCATAGCTAGACATGTACAATATATACTGAATTACTTATCTCCCAAGAAGGAATGGGTGACAAGGGAGGAAGGAAATGGATCTGAAATTTGAGGTCGTAACATTAAATGTTTCAAATATATATATAAATACTATTATTAATACTCTTTTGCCTATAATTGGGAGATAAGACGTGCAGGCATTGGGACACAAAGATTCATCTTCCTCTAATGGAAAAGTCGATGGGGGTATGGGAGAAGGTATGGGAGAGAGCAGATTGGAGGAAGCGATATCTTGTGGGACTGCTATTCTGGGAGGTTGGGTAGGGGAATAATGGGGGGAAAATGATTGTAACTCAAAATCTGGTGGAAATGAATGATGTAAAACAGAAGTTAATAAAGTATTTGTTTTTAAAAAAAAAAAAAAAGAATGCATGAAACTTGGGCCTATTTGTTGGCAACAAGAAAGGAACCAGTGAATTAGGAAAAACTTGAAGATGGGGGGAGTAATTACTGAAATAATTTGCATGTGGGAGATGGGAAGAGATGAGGTCAGCGGTGTATCTAGAGAGGTCGGCTTTGTTCAGGAGAAAGGACACTTCTTCAAAATAAAGGAGAAAAGAATGAGGGGTGATATCAAGGTTTTGAGACATAAGGAAGGGGAGAAGAGGACCCATGAGGAATGGCCTTACTTTTTTTCAGTAAATAAAGCAGTTGTCATCTGAGAAGGTAGGGAACATCTCTTGTGAGAGGGCTAGAGAGTCAATGAGGAAGGAGGAGGAGGGCCTTGTTTCAGCTAGGGCCCAAGGGAGATTTGGTAACAAATTTGTAGAGAAGCTAGTTGGCTCATGACTTTCTTCAGCTTGTTTTCTGATATTTCAGAGTGGAAGTAATGTATGGCGGGAGTAAATTCAGGGCTGTTGGTTTTTGTCAAGGAATGGGCAGTGATAAGACAAGGGGGCAAGAGATTCAATAGTAGACAACAGTGTCGAGTTGAACTCAGCTTGAGATTGGTGAGGGAGGAAAGTGAAATCAGAACAGAAGTGGTAAGCTGGGAAAATACTGAGGGGAGACTGGAGGTCACTATGAGGACCAATAGGTTTAGGAGGAGTAAGACATTAAAGGATATGATTACTATTCCATACACACACACACACACACACACACACACACACACACACACACACACACACCCTCGTTTCCCACCTGTCTGTTCTATTTCAGGATTTCTCTTACTTCTCTACCATGGCCCTCTTGGACTACTTTCCCTCTTTTCCCCCTTTATCAGCTTCCTTTTGTGTGTTGTCTCTACTCATTAGATTGTGATCTCCTTAGCTTAGGGACTTTCTTTTTTTGTATTTATAGGCCTAGCACTTAGCACGATGCTTGGCACAGAATAGTCATTTAATAAATATTTATTGTCTGATATTATTTCCATTTTACAGAGGAAGATATTGAGGCTCATAGAGAATAAGTCATTTGCACATAGACACACATCCAGCAAGTATCAGGGGCAGGATTCAAATCTAGACCTTTCCGGATTCCATATTCCATACCCATTACACTATCTCACTAGAGAGGCAACATGCTATAGTAGAATCAATTGAATTGAGGCTGTTTATCTTGAAAAAAAGACTTTGGAGAAAGGACCAAGAGATATATGTCATATATTATATCATAACAAGAGCTAACATTTATATAGGTTTTTGAAGCACTTTTACAAATATCTCATTTTAATCTTCACAACAACCCTGGGAGGTAGGTGACATTATTCCCCCGTTTTACAGCTGAGGAAACTGAGGCAGGCAGAGGTTAAATGACTTACCCAGGGTCACGTAGCTGCAAATGTCTGAGTTCATATTTAAACTCAAGTTTTTCTGACTCCAGGTCCAGCATTCTACCCACCACACCACCTAGTGTATGATATAATAAATATATATCATGTCATACCTATTTAAAGGGTATCACGTGGAAGACAGTTTAAACTAACTTTGTTCACTTAGAGGTTCTGGAGAATATAAGAAGGACCACTTGGTGGAAATTTTGGGAAACAGTTCTTAGCTCAATATAAGTGTAAACTTTCTACCAATTTAATGTTTCCTACCAAGTGGAATGGGCTGCCTTGGAAAGTGGTATCATCTCCACTGACTATACCATCACTTGATATTGTAGCATACGGAATTCAAGATTTGCCTCAGGAAAGGAAGTGGGACCAATCCTATAATCCTGCATTTTCTGTGTTTACTAGTGAGTATTTTACTAGGGTTTTATAGTCAATTGAACTAGATGGCAACATAGCAGAGGGCTTGGTTTCCCAGACATTTAATGAGGTTCCTGCTCCATCTAGTGTTTGTATTGTGAACTACAGACTTTCTAGTTGAATAAAGCAGAACCCAAATTCCCACCTTGTGCACAGAATCCAGATAGTTCATGTGTCCTGGACAACAGGGACAAAATATCTGGGTCAGCCTGGATTCTTTTCTTCCTTTCTTCCTTCACATTCAAATAGTCATCAAATCCTTTCTTTTGTTTTGTTTCTTTTTGATTCTTTTGTTTTATCACATTTCTCCTGCCATTCTTTCCTTTTGATTTCCATTGTCACCAATGATGCTCAGGTCCTAATTGAGGCATTCCTGAACTATTATCTCCTCATTTGTTTTCCTGCTTCCATTTTCTTCATCTTCAAGGATGTTATGCTAAATTAATTTTCACAAAATAGTACTTTCATTGTGCCTTCTTAAAGAAAACACAATCAATCAATCAACATGCATTAAGCATTTATTTTGTTCCTGGTACAGTGATAAGTGCTGGAGATGCAAAAAGAGGCAAAAGACAGTCCCTGCCCTCAGGGAGCTTACAGTCTAAAGGGAGAGACATCAAGCAAACAAAAACATACAAAACAAGCTGTATCCAGAATAAATAGGAAATCATTAACAGAGGAAGGCACTGGATTTAAGAAGGAATGGGAAGGCTTCCTGTGAGACTTTAGATGGTACTCAAAAGAAGCTAGGGAGATTAGTAGTCAAGAGTTGAAGAGGGAGAACACTTCAGGTATGGGGGACAGCCAGAGAAAATGCCAGGAGCTGACACACAAATGAATTATAGCCAGTCCTCAACTTCTGTGGGGGTAGTATTCCTAGAAAAATACTGAAAGTGAAAAATGTGAATGTTGATTACATTGAGCCTATGGGAAATAGGGGGTTAGGTTTCCATGACCACCAAAAACTAATCTTTCTCTAGAGATTGGTGAAAATAAAATACTTTTCTGCATATAACTCCGTGTAACAAAACATTAATTCTGATAATATGATTTTGATAATAACACAGTAATCATGAAATAACCCATAAAATGCAGTATACAAAAGAAAATTAGTAGATGCAAAACATTTTTTCTTGCTAGTAATTCCCTGGAATTGTGTGACCTTTTGTGCTAACATCTCAATTAAAAAACAAAACAAAACAAAACCAAAACAACACTGAATTCAGAAAATATTCACTTTTTACAACATGAAATCTACAGTATCATAAATACTGTATAGCAAATAAAATTCTGAAAACTAGAACATTTTAAACTTTGCACTGTGTCAGATGGTGGTGTGAAGCCATTGTACTGTATAGCATACTGCTTTAAACCTCTTGATCTTGGCTGGCCTCTAAAAACCAAATGAGAAGTTGCTAGGACTTTAGACACTGCTGTCAGAAGATGCAGAGACTGGCAAGGTCTCAACATCATGTTAGAACTCAAAGGATTTTCACTTTACTTTGGGTGGATAATTGCAATATAAAACTTGAGTTTTAAAAGCAAACAATGAAAATCTGCAACGAATGCATAGGGAGCTCTTTCCTTTGGTAGGGTGAGCAAGATCAATGGAGTGCCTACTAGGATATTCCACAAACTCGTGCCTCTCACTTTTCCTCTACCATGCATAGCCTCAAATGTGCCACCAAAATGAAAGTGAAAATGAGGTCACTAATAAAATCACCCAAATGCTTGGAATCTTGAAAGTTAAACCTGCTAACACTGAGAATTGACTATACTCCTATTACCATTTGAATGAAATCTTTAATTTTATATTTATGCCCTCTCCAAGCTTCTTCCTGATTATTCACCTACATAGAACCCCTACTAAATTCTTGGAGGACTGGTCTTCTTATTGTCAATGAAGCATGCCATGAATATTCCTGCTTTTATGGGTTCCTTAAAAATCATTCTCCCCGCCTTGAATTGTCATACCTCTTCTCCATATTCTTCAAGGTTTTGCTCATCTCCCTTCTCTTAAATAAAGCTGTTCTTCAGGGAATTACTATGCCATTCCCAAGGTTCTCTTCATTGCTGAGTCACTCCTGGCAGAGCAGATGGGTTTTGTCATCCCTCAGGGTGGAGCTCAGCCAGGGGTGTTCTCAGAATGCTTTGTGGAAATCCCAGTTATATTGATCTTAGGCTCAATCAGCAAAGGCCTTTGCATTTCAGGAAGAACAAGGTGCCTCAGTTTCCTTGTCTGTAAAATGAGATGGTCAGATTCAATGACCTCAAAGATCCTGACTAGACTCTAACACCCTATAATTCCTAAGTCCGTGGGAGATATTCCTGACTTCACAGAGGAAAGAGGAGTTTACTCACTTCATGGAGAGTCAGGGCAAGCCCTGCCGTTTTCCATAGGGTCTTAGTGACTTCTGAATCATTAACTGCTGATTGCTGTTCTCTATCTAGATGTGAGATGAGCTACTACCCACAGGAAAGATGATAATGAAGAGAATTTCAAACACAGGTGACAGAGAGGTGACTTTTGACCTTTCAAGTTAAAATATTTTCCCTATCAGGCCTAGCCTTTCCAACAACAGCAACAACAAACAACAGCAACAAAACAACAACAGTAAAAAGCTCTGACCAAAATTCACATTATCTGAAGTGGGGAAGATATGGAATAGATCTGTGCTCCTAAAGTCTAAGCTTCTATTGTGCTGGTGATGCCTGCATGACCTTTCAATTAGGGAGGAGTTTGGGGTCAGAATGTCTAAGTGAAGAGAATAATTATTAATTATTAATAAGAATAATAATTATTAATTATTAACAATACTAATTATCTACCTCTCATTGGGCAGAATGTCCAAGTGAAGAGAATAATTATTATTAATTATCAATAATAATAATTATCTACATCTCGTTGGGCCTTCACTCCCTTTCTGTCTTTGCTTTTGACTTTCTGTACTTGACTGAAATGACTCAGTTATCTTTTCTTCCTGGAATATCACTCCACCTTGCAGATCCCTCTCTCCCATGAATGAGTCCCTTCCAGGGGCCCCCATTTGGGGACATGCACAGGCATTTCATGCTTTATTTCCCTCCTGGCTGTGCTTTTGATTTTCTGCTCCACACCAAGTACCTTCCCCTGATCAGTTCCTCTCAGCCCTCCCCACTACTTTTCAGTTTCCCTTTATGTGAACTCTTTCTTCATTAGAATGTAAGCTCCTTGTAGGCAGGGAAATATCTTTTCTTTTGCCTATACTTGTATCCCCAGTGCTTAGTATAGTACCTAGCATATAGTAAGTGATTAATAAATACTTGTTGTCTGCCTGAAGAGAAGGGAGTGTTTGGGTCAGAGAAAGAAAGAGTTTGTTTAGAGAGTAGATGATTTCAGTGACTATTAGAACCCTGAAAGGGACCCTTGGAAGTTTGTTCAAGGGCCTCACACACAGTTAGGAGGATGTGGAGGTGTTAAACGGCCTGATTCTTCTTTTTTCCAGGCTATTAATTCCTCATAATCTCTCCCCATCTGGGAGTTGAATAAACACTCAATAAATATTATCTCTAGTGTCATGTTATCCTCAGTTAAATATGGGCTTTTCTAGTATGGCAATATGCACATTAATTATCTTCTATTATTAAGAAGAAGCTTGTGGCTATTAAATTAGAGGCTGTGTAGTCTAGTGGTGAGTTCAATGAACTGAGAGTTAGGAGACCTAGGTTGCACCCCCCAACTCTGACACTGACTTGCTCTGTGACATATTAATGGGTCACTTCTTTCTGGGGCTCACTTTCTTCAATTGTAAAATGAAATGTCTGGGACTCAAAATTTCACTCTAGTTCTGTTTTTCTGGATACCCATGAATACTCCTTTTAATGGACATTTATTAAGCACCTACTGTATGCCAGGTACTGTGCCAAGCACTGATGATCCAAATAAGAAAATAAGAGAATCCAAAAAAGAAAAAATAAAGACAGTCCTTGCCCTCAATGAGTTTATAATCTAATGGGGGAAGACAACAAACAAAAAGAACCTGAAAAGCCTCAATTCTTTAAGCTATTGAGTTGTTTCCAGACCTTTCTAAACCACTAAGATAGAGATCAGATTGACACTGATGCTTAAATTCTTGTTCCAGTTCCTCTTGTGAAATACTGTAATGTGAGTAGGATATAAGATCTTCTCCATCCATTAATAAGCCTCGTATGTGGAGTCCAGTAAGGGAAGATTGCTTAGGGGAGGCTTGAAGAGTGTTCCTGTGATTTGACCAGATGAGTAGCCATTAAGGAGCTAATCCTCCCACCCTCTCCTCCCCGCTTTGAAAAACCCAGATGTTGGTGCTTTTCTCTCTGGTAACTATGTATGTATTGCCTTCATCAGACAGTTGAATCTGTCTGTTGATCTATGCTAATTTCTCAGACAGTTAGAAGCCCTGTTTGTTGGTCTTTATTTCTCTGCTTGTATTTTCTCTATTTTCTTTGTTTGGATTTTCTCTGAAGTTCAGGGTGCTGATTTTCCCCTGAACTAATTAATGTAATTAAAAAAATTGTTGACCCCTTGAACAGTTATCTTTCCTAGTAAAGTAGATCTAAAAACCTGTGCTAGCAGCCATCCTGGATATGCCAGGATTGGTGGCAATATGATTATATAATCATAATATGATATGATTGCTGCTATAAATACATATTTGCTTATTTGCATATGTGTGTTAAAAACATGCTCAATCTAGGAATAAACAATACTTGTGGGAAAGCCAGGAAGGTTTTCATTATCTTTATTTTACATTTATTCTCTCCTGAAAAAATTGGTAACCTCTTCAAAAGACTACAGAGAATCAGACAAATGCAAGCTCTTTTATGCTGCTTTCATTCAAATTTCCTGCCTTGTGGGGTAGGGAGGGTTTTACTTAGATCTCTCTGCATCAGAACATATAAATCTTTCCATACTTCTCCGTATTCATTTATTCATCACATTAGCCATTTCTTATGGCACAATAATATTCTATTATATTCACGTGCCACAATTTGTTAAGCCACTCCCCAATTGATAGGCATCTACTTTATTTTTGATTCCTTGCTACCACAAAAAAAATGTTGCTATAAGTATTTTGGCATAAATGGAGACTTTTTCCTAATCAGTGACCTCCTTGGAGTGTCAGCCTAGTTAAAAAAAATTCCGAGTCAAAGGGTATGGACATCTTAGTAATTTTATTTGCATAATTCTAAACTACTTTCCAAAATTATTGTACTGATTCTCAACTCTCCCAACAATTCACTAGTGTGCTCATCTCCCCTCAAACTCTCCAACAATGGCTATTTCTCTCTCTTTTTTTATCTTTAGTAATTTACAGAGTATGAAGTGAAACCTTAATGTTATTTTGATTTGTATTTCTCTTATTTGTGATAGTTTGCAATTCTACATTTGAGAATTTTGTTCCTCTCTTTACCTATTGGGTAATATATTTTGGTCATACTTGCATACCCACATACATATGCATGCATTTATACATACATATACATATATAAACATGTTGTCTATATAGCTTTAATACAAAACTCCCATCTGAGAAATTGTTGCAATTTCTTTTTTTTTTTTTTATCATTTCACTACTTTCCTTCTTACCTGAAACACAATTGTGTTGTCTGTATAGTTCTCCAGTTTCATATAACCAAAATGATCCACTTTATCTTTTGTAATTGTTTCTATCTTTTGTTTGATTCAGAATACATCTCCTATCCATAACTGTGAGAAGTATATGATCTGTTTCTCTTCCATTCATTGTATGAGGTTATCTTTAACATTAAGGTCAAATATACATTTTAAATTTATTGTAGAACATGGAGTAAAATGTTGGTTTAATTCCTGTCAGACTCCTTTTCAGTTTTTCCTGTAGCTTTTTTCCCTATCAGATAGTGAGTTCTTTCCTAAATAAATTATGTTCTCAGGTTTATTGAACATTGAGTTACTAAGTTCTGTTGTTTCTTATTCTCCCTTGTGTAGTCTATTAAATTGATCTATTCTTTAAAAAAAAACACCAAACTAATATCAAATGTTTTGATGATTGCTGCTTCATAATGTACAGTCTGGCAGTGTTATTCTCCCTTCATCCTTACCTATTTTCACCATTTCCCTTGATACTCTTCAAATGGATTTTTCTAGTATTTTATCAAAGTTAACAAAATATTCCTTTGATTGTTTGATAAGTATAGCATTAAACTGTAAATTAAGTTGGGCAATATTGTAATTTTTATTACATTGGAGCATCCCAATCATGAGCATTAATTATTCTTCTACCTATTTAAGTTGTTCTTTATATCTTCAAGGGACACTTTGTAAATGGGTCCATACAAGTATTTTTTCTTCTCAGAGATTGATTCTCAAGTATTTTAATGCATTTTAAGTTATTTTGTTGGTTTTTTCCCCTTTTATTGCCTCTTGGGTTTTTGTTACTATTTTATAGAAATGTTGTTGATTAACAGGAAAATGACAAATGCTGGAGAGGATGTGGGCAAATTGGAACACTAATGCATTGCTGGTGGAGTTGTGAACTTAGTCAATCATTCTGGAGAGCATCTGCAATTATGCCCAAAGGGCTATAAATAATTTCATACCCTTTGACACAGCAATACCACTTCTAGGGTTATATCCCAAAGAGATCAAAGAAGAGGGAGGAAGACCCATATGAACAAAAATATTTATAGCAGCTCTTTTCGTGGTTGCAAAGAATTGGAAATTAAAGGGGTGCCCATCAATTGGGGAATGGCTAAACAAGTTGTGGTATATTCGTGTAATGGAATATTGTGCTATAAGAAACAAGGAGGAGGCAGTTTTCATACTTACCTGGAGAGGCTTATACAAACTGATGCTGAGTGAGAAGAGTAGAACCAGGAGAAATTTGTATACAATCACAGACACATCATATGAGTGATGACCAACTATGACAGACTGGACTCTTCTCAGCAATGCATCGATATAAGTCAATCCCGAAAGACTCACGAAGGAGAAAGATGCCTACATCCAGAGAAATAACTAGAAAGAACTGAGCTTGAATCCTGATGGAAGCAAACTAACTGATCTTTTTCTTTTCATTGTTTGGTTTTATTTCTTCTTTACCATTTTTCACCCCACCTAGTACAATACGCCTTTGTAATTGGACTAATGTCTAATATGAATGTATTTGCAGATCCTATGCTGGACTATATTCTGTCGTGGGGGGTGGGGGTGGGAGGGAAGTAAAGGAAATTTGAAAATCAAGGAACTATGGAATTGAATCTTGTTAACTAAAAATAAACAAATAAATTGAAAAAAAGAAATGTTGATTTTGTGGATTTATTTTGTAGTCTGTAACTTTGCTGAAACTATTGTCTCAGCATCTTTTCTGATTACCTCAACTTTTCTAACTATCCTATCATTAGCAAATAGGGATAGTTTTACTCCTCTTTGTCTTTCTTTACATCTTTAGGTTCTTTTATTCTTTCTAGATAACTAGCTAGCAAAGAGCTAGCATTTTTAGACCTATTTCAAACAATAGTGGGGAGACTGGGCATCCTTGTATTACTTCTGTATTTATTGGAAAAACTTCTGGTGTATCCTCATTGCAAATGATGCTTGATTTTGTTTTTAAGATAGATATTTTTTTATGATATTAAAAAGACTCTTTTTCTGCTCATACTTTGTATGGTTTTTTTTTTTTTAGCAAAAATGAGTGTTGTACTTTGTCAAAAGCTTTTTCTGCACTTACTGAGATAATCATGAGGTTTTTGATATTTTTATTTTTGTTATGATTAATTAGGTGGATTGTTTTCCTAATGATGAATCATCCTTGAAGTCTTCTATCCTTGCTATAAATCCTACTGGTTACTAAGGAATAATTTCTTGGATGAATTTCCATAGTGTCTTTTATAGGATTTTATTTAAAATTTTGAACCAATATTCATCAATGACATTGGGTTATAGTTCTTCTTTGCTTTTTATCCTTCCCTGGTTTAGGTTTTAGGACTTATATTTTTCAAAAAAAGTCAGATAGAATCCTTTTTTTCCCCTTTTCTGAGAATAATTTGTGTAGTAATACTCCAAACTATTCTTTAAATTTGCTAGAATTCTACGATTTCACTGGGGCTAAGAGGTTTTTTCACTTGGAAACTCCTTCAGACATAGTTCCATTTTTTTTTTTTTGAGATTATATTAAGAATTCTACCTGGGAAAATTTCAGTTTGGGTATTTTATGCTGTTGGAGGTATTCCTCTGTTTCTTTGTTTTCAATTCTGTTAGGATACAAGTATGCTTAGGAAATTCTGATCATTCTTTGTATTTCTTCTGGTTTTATTGTGATTCTACCTTGTTCATTTGCTATTTTGTTGAGTTTTTTTTTGCTTTTTGGAGGGCAATTGGGGTTAAGTGACTTTCCCAAGGTCTCATATCTAGTAAGTGTTAAGTGTCTGAAGCCAGATTTGAACTCAGGTCCTCCTGACTCCAGGGCCGATGCTCTATTCACTGTGCAACCTAGCTGCCCCATTTGCTATCTTTTTGACTTGATTTTCTACCCTCTTCCTTTTAATCAGATTGGTTATAACTTTATTAATTGTTTTTCGTGCTTTGAAAGAACTAGTTTTTTTTCTTTTTATTTAATATGCTTTTTCATTTCTAGTTTATCCATTTCTCTTCTGATTTTCCATTTCTCCTCCTTTGTGTTTATTGTAGGCCTGCTTATTTGTTGACTATCTAATTTAAATATATATTCAGTTTATTAATCCTTTCCATTTCTATTTTGTTAATATATGTTTTTAAGGATATAATTTTTTTTCTTGAGGACTGCTTTAGTTGCATCCCAGAAATTTTGACATATTGTTTAATTGTTGTCAAGAGGAATGGGAAGAGCATCTGCTATGTGCTAGGCACTATGATAAATACTTTACAAATATTATCTCATTTGATTTTCTCAACAGCTCTAGGAAGTGGGTACTATTATTACCCCTATTTTGCAGTTGAGGAAACTGAGGCAGACAGAAGTTAAATAACTTGCCCAGGGCCGCATAGCTACTGAATGTTGGAGACTGGATTTGAATTCTGCCACATAGGTGCAGTGGATAGAAAGAGTGTTGGGTCTAGTTAGGAAGACCTAACTTAAAATTTGGCCTCAGACACCTACTTGCTGTGTGACCCTGGGCAAATCTTTTAACTTTTATCTTCTTGCCTTAGTTTCCTTAGTTGTAAAATGGGGATCATAACAGAACTTACCTCCTAAGGTTGTTGTGAGGATTCAATGAGATAAAATTTGTAAAGTGCTTAGAGAGTCTAGCACATAGTAGGTGCTTAATAAATGCCCATTTCCTTCTTTCCTATCATTTTCTTTCTAATAATTATTAATTCATATAATATTTTAATTGCATATGATTGTTCTTTGACCTACTCATTATTTAGTATTTTATTTTTAAGATGCCATTTGAGTCTTTGTCTTTTATTTCTGTTCCATGAACTGATTAGTAATTTTATTGCATTATGGTCTGGAAAAAATGCATTTGCTACTTCTTCCTTTTCATATTTGGTTGCAATATCTCAATGTCCTAAAACAAGGTCGGTTTTTGTGAAAGTTAAATGTGATGCTGAGAAATACTTATCTTCTTTATCAATTCCATTTAGAAGACATCATAAGTCTTTTAGCTCTAATTTTTACATCAAGTTATTAAATTCTATATTTTCTTTTTTGTTTATCTTTCTGTTAGATTAGTCCAAAATGGAGAGAAACATTAAAACCTCCTGCTATTATTGAATTCCTTGCTATTTTTTATTTTTCCTTTATGAAATTAGATGCTGAGGCATTCAGAGCATATAAGTTTAATAGGGGTATTGGTTTGTCTATAGTTCCTTTCACCATAATATAGTTTTTTTAAATATTTTTTTAAAATTGTGAATATTTGTATTGACCGATAGCATGATTGCAACTCCTATTTTTTAAATTCACCTGATACAGAATACATTTTGTTCTAGCTCCTTGTTTTTAATTTGTTGCATGTCCTTCCATTTTAGATATGTTTATTTTAAGCAACACATTATGGGGTTTTGGTTTCTTATCCAACTTATCACTCTTTTTCATTTTATTAGATTATTTAAACTATTTAAATTTACAAGTTAGATTTATACTTTCCTCCATTTGTATTACATTTCCTCCATCTAAAGTGGTTCAACCTTGGATGCCATATTTCTTCACTTAGCAAGGAAATTATATATGTTAACTGAGAAGGTATTTAGACTCTCTTGATCTTCATGTTGTGGCAATTGATTTACATCAGTAAGCTTTCTTGGGAAATGATAGTTTGTGCTGGTAAATTTTTTAAATTTGTTTTCAATTTTTCTATGCCAATAGCTTGTTTAAATAACTCGGAGATATTTTCATTACAAGACATATCTTCTTAGTTTTTTCCTTCTCATTATTTTTATTTTTATCTTTGTGCTAAGTCAAGGTCAAAGTTAATCAGACAGTAACTACCATGTCAGTAATCAGTTATTTCCTGTCTAAGGCATAGTCAATTTTATTTTTGCAGAGATGTTATAAATTGTTTGCCATGTTCTGTGTAATACACCATGTGGAGACATACATAGCAAACTGACCTTGAAGTTAGGAACACCTGGGTTCAAATATTGAACAACCAGTTTCATACTGGTTTTGTAACCCTGGTCAAATCACACAACTTTTCAGTACTCCAGGCAATTCACTAAAATAAATTATTTGTACAAAGGTGTCAAAATGCAGTGGTAAAAGTAATTTCCTCACCCAAGAGTTCCCATTCCCAGTCTTTATCCTCCCACATGTCTATCTTTGTGTTGGAATCACAGAGAATCAAGGTTCATGCTATTTAAATTTTGAGGATCTTAAAATTTGGTGCATAAATGACAATTGTTTTCATGGTATAAATAAGGCAAAATGAATTCTATATTTCTTTGCTCATTGAAATACAAAGTGAAGCAAACTCCCCTGACTACTTTCCAAAGAGAACCTAGAAGTCATTATTTCAGTCAGTTTTTATTTCCTTATGTCTTCTGTTTTCATTTATAGTGACAATGTCAAAATCAACATGGTCTAGTTCCTCCAGCTGTGGGTCAAATCGGTCATTGGATGAGGCTCTAACTTTTAGAGTATTAACAGGAAATAACTGTTGGCAGTCTACAAACTGATCCTTATAGCCCTCTACCCCTTTGCCTACTACTTTGCCACCATCACTGCAGAAGTAGGAGGTACCTTCACAGGATTAGTAGCCATTTAACATTTTTGTTTCAGGGTGTGTCTGTGGGGGTGCTATGACCAGGAAATTCAGTAACTAGTGGCACCAGCTGCTGCTGCCATGCTTCTCCTGTTTGAGAATCAGACAACTGACAAAGCCTGTCTTTGGAGCCATATCAAAGCATTTACAGCCTAGTAGAACTTGTTCTCGGCTGGCATGGACTTGGGGAACCCATTGTAAGCCCCATGACATTATGAGGATTCGGGTCAGGACTTGATCTGTTTTTTTTGGTCAGGAGTTCAACTATGAATTAGCTATGTGACCTTGGGCAAGTCACTTCCTCTTTCTGGGACTCAGTTTCCTCTGGTATAGCCTCTAAATGTTGGACTAGATGTCCCTTCTAGCTCTAACATTTGAAGTTCTAAGTCTAGGATTTGTAATTCTGTTACAGCTCTACACATGGTAGAGTGGCTCTTTTTGAACATGTCCAAAACCAAATTCATTAACTTTCCCACACACATGCTCCTCCTTTTTAATTAACTGGTTTTGTCTATGGAAACAAGAGTTTCCTCTGTTGGGTATAAGGTACTGTGCCAGAGATAAAAAAGAAAAAGAAAAGTTTCTACCCTCAGGGATCTTGAAGATTTCCAGTGGTGGGAAAAGAGGAGGAAGAAGAGGCTGAGATATAACATGAATGCTAATCTCTCTGTCTGTCTGTCTGTCTCTCTCTCTTTCATCTATCTCTCTCCAAAGCAGCTAGGTGGCAGAGTAGATAGAATGCTGGTTCTGGAATCAGGGAGACCCGATCTTGCCTCAGATACTTATTACCTGTGTGATTCTGGTCATCACTTAACCGTGTTTGCCTCAGTTTCCTCATCTGTAAAATGAGTTGGAGAAGAAGAGGGCAAACCACTCCAGTATCTTTGCCAAGAAAATCCCAAATTAAATCCCAAAGAGGCAGACATGACTGAAATGACTAAATAACACATATCTATATCCATATTTGTACCCATTATATGGTTATTTGAAAGCATGGTATTTCCCTAAAAAGGATGTAAGCTCCTTGAGAGCAGGAACTATTCACTTTTGTCTTTGTTCCCTCTATGCCTAATAGTGCCTGGCACACAGTAGGTGCTTAGTAAATTCTTGTTTATTGATTGCTTGGAATGAGGTCAGCTCCTTAGAGGTAGAGGTAGAGTTACTCATAGTGCTGTGTTATTTATTCTCCTTGTTTATTGGGAGTACAGAAACAGTGATTGACTCTAGGTGACAGAGGTACATGCCTTGGCTGCTGACCAGACCTTTACCTCTCCCACCTCCCCCAACCAATCTAATCCTGAAGAAAAGAAAGTTTATTAGCATAAGAAAGAGTCATGTTTATTGATTAGAACATGGTATAAAATTACAAGGATCTAGAGACGACCTTGGGCAAGGGCAGCTGGGTGGGACATGCAGTGCTGGGCTTTGGGGTAGGAGGAAATGCTGCTACAGAGAGCACTAGTGTGTGCCATAGGTCATACCACAGTCCAGTTCATCCCCTCCATTTCCCTCCCAGGAAAGATGGAGGACTAAATTGCCATGGTGGATGTTAGGCAGAGAACAGTGTAAATGGCCCTCGTATTTGGAAACATCAAGGGAATTTGGGCCATGAGAATATGTCATTTTTAATCAACCAGACCCACCCCTGAAGGACTGGAAAGGGAATCAATCTGATGCTGGTTTTTCTGAATATAGCCCTGGTTTGGCCTTACTGCACAAGTTTCTGTTTTTTAGTCTAAATGAAAGGGCATGTTGGTATAGGATGACATTGAAGGATGGGCTGAGTAGCTTCCACGAACAGCAGGCAAAGAACAGGGCGGGCTCACCACTCAGTGCTCCTGGCTTCATTGAGTGAGGGAGCCTTTGAGCTTGGGGGATGTGGAAGCACACACAGATTACTGTGCACTAGCAATAAAGCTTTGAGCAGAGGGATCTGTCCATGGTGGCAGTGTCCTGAAGAGATTCACATGCTTTTGAAATGAAATAAAATCCCATTGTTGTTTCTTGAGAAAAAGGAGAAAGAATAGGCAGGGTTCTTAGCATTCTGAGACCGAGGCAGGTGGTGGGTGTCCATAGGAATCATCCAGTGGTAAATGCTCCCAAAGTTTTTCTTTAAAAGCTTTCCTGCTCAGAGTTGGTGTGTAAAATCTGAACTGGGGACTGCTCGGTTTCTTGAACTTGTTTGTTTTTCCTGGTACAATGTCTCTGATGTCCAGATGTCTCGCTTGCTACCGTATGGTTACATGACATTTTCAAAGAGTTGAAGGGATCTCATGATATTGTCATCCTGCACAGAGAGGCAAGGGGAAGATAAAGAGAGTTAATGAGAAATCACCACATGAGGAACTGGTGACATGTCCTTTGGGGGCAGCGCCAAACAGCTTCACATCTTTTCTTTCATTAGCTTCCCAGCATCCTCTCCTCTGTGAGACAAAAAGGACAAGATTGTCACATCCTTTTTTTTTTTTAATAGAGAAGCTGTGGCTCAGTGTGGGGCAGGGACTAGGTGAATGTATGAAAGGGGAGGTAAGAATCGGCAGCACCATGAGGCACTCTGAGATTGCTTGTTTGGGGCGGGAATCTCTAAGACTTCTGTCTAATCAACAGATCCCAAAGCCAGTTCACTTCCTCAGAAAGAAACCTGCCATGTGTTCACATAGGAATAGAAGGCTAAAGTGGGGCCCAGAAAGCTAATGCATTTTTTTTTTTTTTGCTTTTTGGAGGGCAATTGGGGTTAAGTAACCTGCCCAAGGTCACACGGCTAGGTTTTTTTGTGCGTGTGCGTTAAGTATCTGAGGCCGGATCCGAACTCAGGTCCTTCTGACTCCAGGGCCGACACTCTACTCACTGCGCCACCTAGCCGCCCCTGGCTAATGCATTTTTAAAGAAAGGGGGCATCTCTGTTTTAACATGTGATTGGGGACAATATTATATATTTAAAAAGTCAGAGGGTTTCTAGTCTAGCCTTTCAGAGAAAACTAGGCATAGCAAAGCATGAAGTGAGACCTTTAAAATGGATGCTTTGAAACTGTGCTATTGATCATGTTTGAAAGCCACTGCAATGTATAGTTGGCATTTCTTCATATCCCCAGCACTTAGCAGAGTGTCTGGCATATGGGGAGCATTTAATAAATGCTTGTTTTCTGACTGGCTAGAGATACACTGACTGAGAACCACACTGGTCAGTTATTGTTGTAAGTGAAGTCTGAGGAAGTTCCTGGATCTACTCAGAGGAGTAGTGCACAGTGATCATCGGTTCCCTTTATCTATAGACAATCTGTGGGCACAGATTTGGCTGCATGTAGAACTGCTTTTTGTTTGTTTTTTTAGATGGAAGGTTATTTTTTTTTTCTTTTCATCTGGAATGACATCCAGTATCTCC
This sequence comes from Gymnobelideus leadbeateri, assembly GCA_011680675.1. Classification (NCBI taxonomy): domain Eukaryota; kingdom Metazoa; phylum Chordata; class Mammalia; order Diprotodontia; family Petauridae; genus Gymnobelideus; species Gymnobelideus leadbeateri. Next base: position 171,629 of record WOXC01006892.1, on the reverse strand, counting down.
TAATATGTACAGCATTAAATTGCTTTCTCAGAGCACTTACACTCCCCTATATGCATATTCCACTCATCAAGCCATTGTTTGGAAGGACAAACACAGGCGGCAGCTTCCCTCTTTTCTTCTTCCTACTGGAACCCAAAGAATCATCAAGCATCACTTATGAAATCTCCCCTTACCTCTTGACAGGATTCAAGAAATTCATCTAAAGTCACGACACCATCTTTGTTCTTGTCCATTTTCTGAAAGATACAACGGGAAGTCACAGAACACCACCCCCCACATGATTCCTTGTTCCATAGATATATATAAACAGTGCACAAAGGAGTAAGGTATTAGCTTCCCATGGGCCAGACTGCTGAAAAAAGGCCCATATTATAGGTCTCCACTTTCAAAAGGTCACTGAACCTCTTATAGAAGGCATACTGCTGGAGGAAGGAACAAATTTGGAAGGTGTAGCTCCCTACAAAACCACGTTATCCAATGACAACTAACTTTCACTATTGCTTGTTAGGGACTCCTTGGTCTTCTCTTCCCCCACAGAAGCTGCTCTAGGCCAGATCCTTAAAATCCCCAGATTTCTTAAACACCCTCTTTCTTAAAATTCTGTGTCTCTCAGCCCTCCTCTCAGTGGATGACCTAACTTTTTTTAACAGAAAAGATTGAGGCTCTTGCTCTCATATAGGCTCATTTTCACCTTAATACATCTCTGTCCTTCCCTCCATTCTCTCATTTTCCCCTTTAGTCTCAGAGGAAGTGCTATTTTCTACTTCTCACCTCTCTCCAGGACCTATTGCCCACAACTATCAATCTAATCCACCAACAATATTTATTGAAAAACTAATATGTGCTCCTCTCTCTTCATCATTTTCAATGTCTTCTTCATAGGCCTTTTCCCCTCAACCTTCAAACATGCACAGGGCACCTCTATCCTATGACAAAAATAATCTGATTCTGTTTACTTTTTTATCTATAGTTTAGTTATTTTCTTTTTGCTGTCACTGCAAAGTTCTGTTGATTTTTTTTCTTTTGAAATATCTCTTGAATTCAATCCTCTGATTCTACTGCTACCACCCTAGTTCAGGCCCTCATCATTTCCCCCACAGATGAATGTAACAGGGTTCTAATTTACCTCCATGTCTTTTAGCCCTGCAAAATTCCTCTCTACTACTACCAGATTAGTTTCCCTGAAGTAATCAATTTCATTGTTAGTCAACTCCTAAAGAACCTAAAGATCTTTGTCTACCAAATCAAATCTAAATCCCCAGATCTGGCCTTCAGAACCCTCCATAAATTGATGCTACATCTCTACCCAATCTTTTTCTCTCTACTCTCTACTAAGCACCAGGGATATAAAGACAAAATAGAAACAGTCCACATTCTAACAGGAGAGAGAAAAACATATATACAAAAATATGTAGAATATATTAAAAGTGAACACAGGTAGTTTTGAATGGAAAGTATTAGCATTTGTGTGTATGTGTGGGATGTAGTGGAGATTGAGAAAGGCTTCATCTTTAACATGAATGCACTTGCCAGGCAAATTTCAACGTGAGCCCCTTCTCCCAGCTTCAATACTTGGTGCTTCTTCCATGGTACAATTCACAACCCATCCATGACTTCAAATGAGATTCCTGTCTATATTCTACCATAAATCTTCTGCTGGGTTCCACTCAGTGTGCTAGGGGCTTTCTTCTAGCTCTTTTGGTGCTACAGCTCATGGGCAATGATAGAGCATACAGGCTGTCTGTTTTCCTTTGCTTTTGCTACATGGTTAACCTTTTTGTTTTTTCCATGATCTTATTCCACTTTGGTGGATTTTTAAAATCTCACTTCTGATGTGTAATACTTTGTTGACAATATGATAGAGAAGATTTTTGTCAGAAAAGGGGGGGGGGGTTAGCCCTTTCAGATGTGGATAGTTTTGCTAGAAAACAAGGGCAAATAGAGAAACTCAATAAAGACCACAACAGTCTCATAGAGAAAAAGCAATTACCCAAAATAAAGATGGCTAAAGCTTTTGTTTTCCCAATATCTAATTTACACATATATTGCTGACAAGTGGACTTCATAGTTAATAGCTGGGAAACAGTGATCTCTAAACTGTTTGGTGACTATAGGACAAATGTACATTGCCTAGTTATACTGTAGAATGGATGACAGAAATGTGGATCTTAGTTTATTGCCATAAGACAGAAATTAGCATTTAACCTGCATATATTTTATTTATTTTTTTTTATAAGCAATTGGGGTTAAGTAACTTGTTCAAGGTTACATGGCTAGTTATTTATGTGTGGGTGCTAAGTACTGAGGCTGGAGCTGATCCCGGGTCATCCTGACTCCAGGGCCAGCACTCTTACTCACTGCATCAACTAGCCACCCCAACCTGCATTTATTTTTGTGTTTGTCTTTTTTCAGATTCTCATCTTGTGCACTTCTCTATGATATGATCAAATGTCCTATGCAATAAGGTTCTTTATTGTTTTTAGATGAAAGATAAAGACAGTTCCTTTATTTACTTCTCCAACCGGAACCTGTGAGCTCTATCCTTCCATTTAATGACAACTTTCTTTGGTCTTCTAATTTTGTTTATGGTGAGAGGGCAGCTAGGTGATGCATCATGGGTAGAGTACCAGGCCTAGAGTAAGGAACACTCATCTTCCTGAGTTCAAATCTGGCCTCAGACACTCACTAGCTGTGTGACCCTGGATAAGTCACCTAACCTTGTTTGCCTTGGTTTTCTAAACTGCAAAATGAGCTAGAGAAGGAAATGGAAAATCACTCTAGTATCTTTGCCAAGAAGACCCCCAAATGGGGTCATGAAGAGTCAGACATGATTGAAAAAATTATGGTGAGAAACGATAATATTAATATGATTAAATTTCTCCACTAATGGAGAACAGTATAGAATAATGCACTAGTAATTAGACAAAGATCTCATATTTAAATAACCAAGAATTAAATTAGTATTTGAAACTGAACTCAAAATTGTATTTCTTAGCTCTTTAAGATACTGTCACTGCAAACGTAGCTAAGAGTTATGCAGGAAAGGGGAAAATTCTGTATTTTTCTTTGTTTCATGGATTGTCATTACCAAATTGCCAGCCTACAATAATGATCAATTGCTACTTAGCAAGATTGATCCTTGGACAAGAGGTACCATCTGTCACCAGGACCATGTCTGGAACCTTCCCAGTAGCTTCTGTAGTGAGCCAGAAGAGGACAGATACTGCTTCCCACACTTCTCTTGTGATCCTTCTAGGTTTACTTAGTATAGGAGTATGGCAGAGTAGGCACTTACTATTTACATGTCTATTGATTATAATAATGAACCATTGGAGACTATCATAGTCTCTGCTTAACTTGTGCTAAGAGTACTAGGAATATAGGCTTACCTGGAAAAACACATCTACATGTTGTCTTGGAGTGTCATCTTTGAGCACAGGATAAGTGTATTTCCCCATCATGTCATAAATGGCCTTGACAATATCTATCATCTCCTGGAGTGGAAGGAAGCATAAACATAGAACATGGGAACTGAGATAGTAAATTGGAACAAGGTACACTGTTTCACCTTGTTTAGTATGGACTGTGGCTTCCTGCTTGTTTGGCACAAGAAATGGGTAGAGAGAAGCATTTTCTGTGGAGATTAGTGCTGCCTCCTTGTTTTGACTTGGGGTGATTGTTGGAAATAGAGCTCTTGAGAGGAGAGACCTAAGAATCTTTCCTTTCTTGTTTGCCTCGTAGACTCAATGGAATGGACTGCTATTCCTTTTTCTGGAATAATTTCCCCACAGGAAGGGGAGTGGGAATCCTCTTGACATGTCTGGCAAAATAGGGAAACCTTGTTCTGTTGTGATCAATTTGAACTGAATGAAATATCAGCTCAGTTTGGAGAATATTTTAATATTCTGATTTTTGTTTTGGTTTAGTCATTTTAGAAAATATATAGATTATATTATTAGCCTGAACCAAGTCTCTAAGCTTTTTAGCTAAGAAATTAAAAAATGATAAGACAGGTCAAATCTAGGGAGTCTGGAGCTTGCAGACATGGAGAGGGAGGGCCTCATTAGTTTGGTTCCAGGGAAGTTGTGGGAAAAGTCTGGAGGGAGGTGTGTTTTACAGGCTGATTGTAGGTATATGAACTAAAGTGCTTTCTTAGTACCAGCTAATGGAATCACCTTCTTTCTTACCACCTGCCTTCCTTTGTTAACTCTAATCATTAGCAACACAGGGCTCCACCTTCCCCAAAAGGGGCTTAGGCTGTCACCCCATCTGCCATGCCCTGAGGACATAGTCTGTCAGCAGTCATATATTAATATCCATTTGCAAGGTTGAGCAATTGAAACACTATAATGGATTGCATATGTCTTAAGGGGAACAAAAGAATTAAGATTAGGAAAAATTAAGACATATTTAATAGTTACAACAAGTAACAAAAACTATGATGTAGTTCCAGGCTAGATTTAGTGAAGAGAAATATTTCAAAATAAAAATGAAGCCTTTTTTGAACATGGAAAACTTTCTTCTTTTTTCTTGCTTTATTGAATTGTTTTGACTTTTCAAGATGTGTCTATGCCTTCCTAAAGTTGAACTCTGATTTCCACTGATAGGCAATCATGGGCACAATCATGACAAAGGTCAAGCCATCTTCTCTCCCTTCCCTTATTTAGCATCCTTATTTCTCTCTCAGTGCCACACTCTTCTCTACCCTCCAATTTCCCTCTCCCCATCAGCATTTATCTTCTCTTCTAGCTAGATGATACAGTAGATAGAGTGCTGGGCCTGGAGTCAAGAAGACTCCTCTTCCTGAGATCAAATCTGGCCTCAGACACTAGCAGTGTGGCCCTTAACCTTGTTTACCTCAATTTCTTCATCTGCAAAATGAGCTGGAGAAGGAAATAGCAAACCACTCCAGTATCTCTGCCAGGAAGACTCCAAATAGGGTCACAAAGAGTCAGACATGGCTGAGTAACAATTTCCATTTTCCTTTTGCTGTAGGAAGGCAAGCTGATCAATTGAATTCCCAGTAAATTGTTACCGATTTAGCAGGTCATTCCTTCTAAATGTATTTGCATATTAGCAGCCAGGCTCTTAGAAACATAAGACTTGAAAACAAAGAAATAAATTTCTAATGATAGAATTTTAGGCAACTGGGGTAGGTGGAGGAAAGATGTTTTTTTGAGTCAAGGTTATTTTCCTTGTACCCCTAAAATGAATTAATCCACTACTTTATTCATCTGCATTAGGTTATCTTTCTTATAATTTTTTTTTGACATTCATATCATGCACTGACTTATTTACTCATTCTCTATGTTTACCTGATCCCTTCCCTTATACAAACCTCAGATGTAGTAGCCTTCTCTCTGGCAGCCTTTTGCCACTAACAGCCCCAAGTCTTGGTAGAGGTGGATGGGGTGGGATGAAAGATTTGCTTTATGTCGGTTGACCTAGCAGGGGCTCCATAAATCCTTGATTAGATGATCGATCAGTTACTGTCACAGCTAGTGTTACCTTACCCACCCAAGCTATCCTTTTTCAAGTATACTCAATTGTGTCAGTGTCTCAATTATATAGAGTATTTTAAAGTTTAAATGGGAAAACTTCTCAATACAAATGGGACCTTGGTTCACTGTTTGGTAAAGAAATTTTGGGGATTAAGTGTTTTGGGGGCTCATTTTGAGATTAATCCTATAAATGTTGTCTGTTCTGGCATTTGACTCATGATTTAGTTTAAGCTCCTACATTTAAAGAGGAAGGCAGGAATTTAGTTCTGGGCCTGCCACTTAGTAGCTGTGTGACCTTGAGTAAAACATTTAATTTCTCTAAAGGTGAGTTTCTTCCTCCTGAAATATAAAAAAAAATAATATTTGCCTCATTTAATTCTGAAGGCTTCTTTTTTTTATTTTTTTATTTTTTTTTATTAATTTATTAGTTTAGTTTCAGTTAACAAGATTCAATTCCATAGTTCCTTGATTTTCAAATTTCCTTTACTTCCCTCCCCCCTGCCCTCATGACAGCATATAGTACAGTATAGGGTCTGCAAATGCACTGAAGGCTTCTTGAAAGGATGAAATAAGAGAATGTATGAAAATGTATTTTGTAAATTGTTTGTATTTTGTAAATTGTTAAAATTGTTTTTGTTTAGTTGTTTCAGGCATGTCTGATTCTCCATGACCCCATCTTGGGGTTTTCTTGGCAAAGATATTGGAATGGTTTGTTATTTCCTTCTCCAGTTCATTTTACAGATGAGGAAACTGGGGCAAATGTGACTTGTCCAGGATCAGACATCTAGTAAGTGTTTGAGACCACATTTGAAGTCAGGAAGATGAGTCTTCCTGATTCCAGGCCTGACACTGTTCATTGAGCCACCTAGCTGCCCTTCAAGCACTATACACTATAGAATGATATGACAACTATGTTTCATTTCTCATGACTCCACAGTAGCACTTCTCTGGCTTGCTCCAGCTGCGTCTCTGGACACTGACACAGCCTAATTCAGCTTAGGACCCCATGTGTGCCATCTTGTAGAAACCTAGAGGATCTGATTTTATCCTTGCCCATGGAAAAAAAGACTTTCTCCATTTGCCCATTTTTAAGGATTGTGTTTAAAACTAAAGGTTTCTGAAGTAGAAATAATGGTAACCTTAAGGGCAAGCAACCATTCCATCACAGAAGAGAAGATTAAAGCTGTGCAGCTTGTCAGGATCCCTAGATTTGGAGAAGAGAAGATGTCCAAGTGTTTTTAGAAAGAATAAAGAAGATCTGGTAGGCAAATATATTGATGGGGAAGTCAGCCCAAGAAGGATGGAAAGTTCTGTAATTCTGACAAAATAAGTGGAGATCATTCTAGTGTGTTGGAAGGAGGGAGGCTGCTTGCAGAGACCAGGTAGATGCAGAGGGACTTCATCAACAAAATCAGGGTTTTAAAAATCATGTATAGGAAGTGGAAACAAGAGTAAGTTATTGAGGTGAATTGAAAAGAGTGTGGTCCCACAAGAACTGTGCCAGGAACATTCAAGCTCAGGGCAAACCAAAGTTGGTGAGGGATGAATTCTAAGAATGATGGAGCTGTTGCTCCAGGTAGACAGAATCGTGACAATGGACTATGGTGAGAAGAATGAACTACTCAACTCTTATTATGTCTCTCTTTCTTTTCTAAGGAGAATATTTGGATGAGGAAGGAATGGAAAAAATTATTTAGCAGAGGCATGGGAACCCAAGATAAGAGAAGAGACAGTTCACATGTAGTTCTCCTCATTGAAATTGCCAGAACAAATGACATCCTAAGGTTCTAAAATAATCAAAAGATACAGTTGCTAAGACATTACCAAAGATCTTTGAAAGCTTTTGGAGAATAGGGGAAGTGTTGTAGGGTTGGACAAGAGTAACAATTGCCCCAATTAAAAAAAAAAGAAAAAGGATATATTCTATAAACTATAGACTAATGTGCTTAACTTCCATTATTAAATCCTAGAATACGTTATTAAAGAAGTAGGCACATAGAAAAAGAAATAATTGGGGGTGGCTAGGTGGTGCAGTGAATAGAGCACTGGCCCTGGAGTCAGGAGGACCTGAGTTCAAATCTGACCTCAGACACTTAACACAAAAACTAGCCGTGTGACCTTGGGCAAGTCACTTAACCCCAATCACCCTCTTTTAAAAAAAAAGCAAAAGAAATAATGATCACTAAAAATCAGTCAATTATTTAGGCAAGTCAATTTATTAAGCATTTACTATGTTTCAAACACTATGCTTAGTGCTAGGGAAAAAAGAAGGCAATAGACAGTTCCTGCTCTCAAGGAGCTCACAATCCAATGGCTAAAAGCCAGCATGGTTTCATAAAGAAGTCACACTAGACTAATCTCATTTCTTTTGGTAGGATAATTAGACTGGTAGTAGAGATGAATACCACAAATAGAGATTTCTGCAAAGCATTTTTACAAAGTTTTTCATGTTATTTTATGAATGAGATAGAAGATATTGATTAGATGACAGTACAGTTAGACTAGAAGACAGTACAATTACTAATTGAATAAGAGGACCTAAAGAGCAGTCATTAATGAATTGACATTATCTCAGAGAGAGATATTTAGTGGAATGCCCCATACCATCCAACATTTTCTTAGCAATATATTAAAGGCATAGATAGTTTGCCTGCCAAATGTTCCCATGACAACAAAGTTTGGAAGGACAATTAACATCCTGGATGAAAGAATTTCATCTGGATATTTCAACAGGCTAGACCAATGGACCAAAGTGAATAAATGAAATTTAAAAGGTATAAGTCAAACATTCTATACTTGAGTTAAAAAAGACGCATCTTCCCACAGATAGCACAGGGGAGGCATGGCTAGACAACAACAGTCTGAAGTCAATGTAAATCAGTGTCTCCTGGTAGCCAGAAAGGCCAGTGTAATTCTTTATGGGCGCACAATGTTCAGAAGGAGGGAGTATTAAGGGATCATGGAGCTAGAAGGCACCTCAGAGGCCATCATTTTACAGATGGGGAAAGTGTAGACCAGGGTGGTTCTGACTTGCTCACTATCATACAAGTAGCAAGCACCAGGCAAGATCTGAACCCTGATCTTCTGACTCTAGAACCAGTGCTCTGTCTATAGTAATAGATCTATTATTTTCTCTCTGGGGCAGGTCCCTTCTGAAGAATTGTATTCAGTTCTAGGCACCATGGTTTAGGAATGACTAAATGGAATTTGTCCAAAAGAAGACTGGGAGAAGGACCAGGGGATGTGTGGTTTGGAGAAGAGAAGACTGGGAGAGGATATGATTGCTATCTTCAAGTATTTAAATGTCTCGATGTGGAAAAAAGTTAGACTTGCTTTATTTCCTTGACCCCAAAGGCAAAAATAAAATCAACGTGTGATTCAGTAGATAGACTACTGAGTCTGGAGTAAGGAAGATCTGACCTCAGATACTTATTAGCCATGTGACCTTGGGTAAGTCATTAAATCTCTATTACCTCAGTTTCCTTACTATAAAATGGGGATAAAAATACCACCTACCTTATTATTATGAGAATTAAGTGAGAATTTTTGTAAAGCATTTATCAGAGTGCCTGGCACATAGTAGGTATTGTATAAATGCTAGAATGAGGAGGATTGGATTAAATGGCTTTTGAAGTCTTTGTTGGCAACAATGATTCTGGTTTAGGAAATCCATTTAAAATCAATAATGTAGTTTCCTGTATAAATAATTAAAGTTAGAAGGACCTTCAAGGCCATCTAGTTAAAATATCTCATTTTACAGATGAGGAAACTGAGGTCCACGGAGGGGAATTTACTTGTCCAAGGTCACCCAAGTAGTATGTAGCAATGACACCTTTGGGGTCGATTGGGGAAAAGTTATAAAATACAGTAATAAATAAAAAGCCATAAAAACTTAAACTGTGAAAAGTGGAAGCCTGAACATAGTGACCTGTTAACAATCATAACTTAGATATTGAATTATATTTTAGACACTGAGTCATAACTTAAGATACTATGACCTATGAAAGCCATAACAAGAATAAGATGACCATATGTGATTGGTACATGATCAGTATACTGTGTTTGGCCAGAACATTGGCTTAACTCCCAAGCTCATTACTAAGCAGACAACCAGAAATATCCAACAATCAGTAGTGATGCACTCTATAGCTTCTCCTTCCTTTGTCTGTTTTCTATAAGCTCGATGGGGATTTTGTGGGTTCTTAGAAGGGATCTATTAAACTGTCTGGCCATGGCCCCAGACCGAAGATTGCCCCTGTTTTGTAAGTATTTATAATGATTGATTAAATTACTACTTATAATCAATCTGGAGATACTTGGCCTCTTCCTTTAGTATTGAAAGAACATGCTACAGTTATGGGGGTTTCCCCAGCCAGGGAACTTCTGGACCTTACAGTACCTTAGTGTATAAATCTCAACTCAGGTTCACCCCAGGCATGACCCTGAGAGATAAGGAAGTCCAGTTTCCTTTCTTGGTGGGATGTCTTACTCAGTTCTTCATTAAGAGTCTTCTAGTTCATTTTGTCTTTTGGTGAAAGATGCAGAGAAAGGGGAATTTCTCCCCTTTTTGCAGGAATAGGTAGGTAGAGGGTGGTTGAAGGAAATAAAATATGCCATTGGAAGAGCCAGGATTGGGATCTGATCAAATGGAGCCCTGGTTGAATGTGTTTTTCTTGGATTTACCTTGACTTTTGATTGAACAGTATCTCTTATGGAACTGATAAGGCCAAGGTGTCTAGAAATGTGTTTCAGTGCTATAGAGAATTCAGCCTCCAGACAGGAAGACAGAGCTTCTTCTAATCACTTTGACTTTTTTCCAGTTGAGCTTTGGCATATTAAACCATATTTCTAATCATTTTGATTTAGAAATGAATCTATGACAATGGAATTTTCCCTCTGTGTGTGTGTGTGTGTGTGTGTGTGTGTGTGTGTGTGTTATCTCACTTTCTTCCTGGGCTTGACAATTCCACTATTGTGAGCGAAGGCCCTCTTTGTTGGACTAATCTTTGTTGGGTGAGCATGGAAAGAGAGAGAGATGGAAAGATACAATAGAAAAAAGGGAAGTGCTTCTGCCTGAACATTCATGAATAATGGCTTTATTTTCCTTTGTCATGAATAGTAGCGGAAAGGCACCGGGCCCATCGGCAGCTGATTTAATAACAGGATAATTATGCAGTATTTTAAGTATTCTTGGGCAGAATTTAAAGTAGGACATTGTGATTTCTTTCCTAGAGAATATCTAACATGAGCAGGATTATGCCTCATAGAAAGCCACAGCAAATCCTTTCATATCCTTTCTGGGCCCGACCCTTAAATAGGAGCTAAAAAAAGGTAAAGGCCCAGAGACTGATTTCCTTCTTGACCTCGGCTTAAGCAGAAGACAGATCCTTCCATTTATCTATAGTATAATGGAAAAGGACCTTGGACTTCAATCAGGAGCCAGGTTGGTGTCCCATTTTGGCCACTTGTTAGATGTACAAACTTAGGCAAGTACGTCTACCTTCCCACTTTCCGTATCTGTAAAATAAGATAATTAAAATCTAAAAGGTCTGTATGGTCATAGATCTAGAGGAATAAACTACAGAGGTCATCTGATTCAACTCCCTCATTTTAGAGATGAATTTGAGACCCTAAGAGGTGAAGATGCCTTATCTAAGGTAGTAAGTGGTAACTGGGGCAGCTAGGTGGCGCCACAGTGTGCAGGGAGCTGGGCCTGGAGTCAGGAAGACTCATCCCTACTGAGTTCAAATTTGACAGCAGACACTAGCTGTGTGACCCTGGATGAGTCACTTAACTCTGCCTTAGTTTCCTCATCTGCAAAATGATCTGGAGAAGGAAATGGCAAATTGCTGCAGTATCTTTGCCAAGAAAGCCCAAACAGGGTCACAAAGAGTCCTATATGACTGAACAACATGAGTGGTAGAGCTTAGATTTGAACTCAGATCTTCTGACTCCAAATATAGCATGCTTTCTCTCCCACCGCACTATCTCCAACTACTTGCCTCACATAGATGTTGTGAGGATGAAAGGACATCATGTATGGAAAAGTGTGTGTGAAACTTGGAAGCACTTTATACACAAAAGGGATTATTTAACTATAGTTTTTATCGTCTTCCTTGCTAGCTTTACAAACGGGTGGAATAAGTGGTTGCTTATGGGATGTAGGTTTGAGACCATCCAGAAAGAAGGTTTCCCCACCCACTAGCTGCTGCCTGAAATCCCACCATCAATAACTTCATTTCTTTAACCCCTATTAAGATCATGGAAGCAAGTGAGAAAAGACCTCAGAGGTCATCTAAGTCCAAACCTCTCATTTTAGAAGTGAGGTATGTAAATTGTAAAATAAATTGCCCTAAGTCACAAAGGTAGTATGCAGGAGAGCTGGTACTTGGATCGAGGTCTTTGGATTCCAAAACCAGGGTTTTCCCCACTACATCCCACTGGCAAGTCAACCTTGGGAGGACAACATTTTCAGCTGATTATGCTAAGGTATAAACGAGTCTATAAGATCCCTGTCTGAGACCAGGTTATTATTATGGGGGAAAAGAAGGGAGTGGGATGATTAACTTTTATCAGATTGCTTACAGAGGGGAGGAAGGGAAAGGTAGAATTTAGAATTCAAAATTAAAAACAAAATCCTATGAATGTTAAAAATGTTTTTTTACATGTAATCGGGGGGGGAGAATAAAATTTAATTTTAAAAAGGGGGTGGGGGTGGGGAGGGCTGGGAGGTGGGAAGACAATTTTGCACATTTTCCAAGAGCCCTCTCTTTTCTCCCCAAAAAGACATGCTCTTCTCTTGCCGACCTTGCTTAGGGCAGTTCTGCCTTCATAACCCTGGTTGTTAGACTTTTAATTAGGGGTTTATAAATTGTTAATCTTCAGTGCAAGCAAGATCTTCTACCAACTGAAGCTCCTGCCCCTGGGTCCCAGCATTCTTACCTCTTTATTTATATAGCCATCCTTATTGATGTCATACAAATTGAATGTCCACCTCAGTTTTTCATGGACGGTTCCTCTCAGCAAAATCGATAGAGCAGTTACAAAATCCTGTGGAGGGGTAGGAGCCACAAGTTACACCACTAGAAAAGCAACACTTGAAACCAGGAGAGCACAGGGATATGCATGTTACCGGGCTAGCATTTAGCGTCTGCTGCACGAATGAATGAACTAATGGCCAAATGATTCTTGGGGGAAAATTCATCCTTGTGGCAGCCCTTGCAACCCTGAATCTGTTTTCTGTGTGTATCCTTGGTGCTTAACAAGGTGCTTTGTACATAGTAACTGATTAATACTTTTTCATTCATTCATGGATCAGAATGACTCAGTTTACTGGAGTGAGCCCTCACTTTCTGAGGTATAGGAAAGTTATTGGTGCATTCATCCTCTCTGAGGGGGAAGACCTATATTAATAATAAGAACAAATATAATAACCATTTGCTTTTACTTTCGTGCTTTACAATTCACAAAGCATATATGTTACTATCTCATTTAATCCTTGTAATAGAGCTACTCAGGGCAAATATTATGATTTTCATTTTACAGGTTCATAGGATCAAAAACTAGAAGGGTTCTTGGAGGTCATCTAGTCTGATCTCCATTTTATAGATGAGAAAACTGAGGCCCAGGGAAGGGAAGTGCCAATATACACAAGTAATGTCAGATAAAGGACTTGAACCCAGGTCTGGCATACTGTCCTATGGAGCCTTCTATGATGGAGAAAAGAAGATTTAGGGGGAGAGTGATTAGATGTGTCCTTGGCCCCAGAAGACAAAAACAGGAGAAATGGAAGAAATAACAGACAGGCAAACTTAGGCTCAATGAAAAGAACAACTCTAGCAATTAGTACTATATAAAAAGGTAATTGGCTGTCCTGGGAGATAGTCTATTTAGATGGTGTTGAGGATTCCTTTCAGCCCTAAGATTCTATGAAACTAAGACTCAGAGGAACAAGATGATTTGCCAAGGATCACTTAGCTAGTAAGTGGCAGGAGCAGGAGTCAAACTGGGATCTTCTAACTCCATGTCCAATATTCTTTCTATCACACCAAGTTTCTGGGTCTAGGATAGGGATGGATTTCTTGTATGTGCACCAAAATAGTCATTGTGATTTTTTTTTTTTTGTAAGGCAGTTGGGACTGAGTGACTTGCCCAGGGTCACACAACTAGCAAGTGTCAAGTGTCTGAGTCTGGATTTGAACTCAGGTTCTCCTGACTCTAGGACTGGTACTCTATCCACTGTGCCACCAACCACTCCTGTCATTGTGATTTCATTAAATTGTTGTCTGGTGTTAGAACCAATGGAAAAGAGTTAGTACAATGAATCCTTTAGAAAGTTGTTGTGTTTGTCCTTCATTTTTGAAGAGGACTAATGGCATTGTGGAGTGATGACTTGACTTGTGTGTGAATTGGATTTGAGTGAGGCAGAGTTGCACAAAGTTTCAGCCTTACTCTTTCTTCCAGAGTCATCCAGAAGGGAGTTTGATGGAAAGGTGATAGGGCAGCCTGAGCATTCACTGCCTTAAAAGTCAAGAGAATTTTAGTCCCAGCACTCTCACGAGGAAACTGTATTACCTTGGGCAAGTCATTTCACTTCATAGGACCTCAGATTCCATTTCTATAAAATGAGGAAAATTGACCTATGTTTAAGGTTCCTTTCAGTGGTAAAATTCTATGTTCTAATTAATGACCATACCTCAAATTTTACAGAACCTGTCTGAGTGGTATCAAAGGCATTGAAGAGATAATGAGCATACATGCTTGCATCTGAAAAACAAGAAAGAGCATCTTTAGTAGGAGGCTAAGAAAGACATAATACCACAGGAAATTGCTGTGGGAGGCCCTTACCCCTCCACTGTGGGCCTTTTGCTGTGAATATAACCCCATGTATTTGGCAAGAGAAGAACTAAGGAACCAAGAGGGTTTGGGTATGATACTTATAGAATACCATATGTACTTGGTACCACAAGATACTATACTTGGGGAGTATCTCTTCCCAATGGGGAGAATAGTTGTATGGCACATGATGGTCTTGGGGTAGAATCTCTTTAGAACTCGCAAAAATTACTTCTTTCTGCCTTCCTCCACTCAGCTCAACTTACCTCCATGTGGGAAAAACTGGGAGTATATCTGTTTGAATGTTTCTTCATTAACCACCCCACTGGGACACTCCTGTTTGGGAGAAGAGAGAAAGAGTCTCTGTATGCTATCTGAACACTCCCTGCATAGGGGACAGGCTGGATGGATTTCATGTAGACTGGGACAGAGTTGATTCCCATTCGTCAGACTGGATTTTCATGCCAATCCTTGGGTAGGCAAGTTTTGTGCTTGGTGTTACAAGCATTAATCATAATGCATAATCCCTGCTGCTGATCTCTATGGGATGGGGTGAGAAAACAACTAAATAAGATTAAGAAACCTGCCTATGATGAAATCACAATTCTGAAGATATTAGTGTTACTAAAGCAAGCAATTTGGAGGTAGCCCAAGGACCAAAGCTGCCTGCTGACTAACTAAGGGGGGATTGAGATGAAATGGAAATAACATTAAAATGTAGATGAAATTTATCTTTGATACTCTTCTTTCTCCACCTCTATGTATACCTCTACTTCCCCTTCTGAAAAAAACTGTACCATCACTCCCTCTCAGGTGCTTCACCTACTCCACCATCTAGGGCTATGGTGTTAGATGTTAACCAAGTTTGATGTTAATGCAATACTCCTGAATTTTAAGAAGGGACTTTTGAAAACCAAAGAGCTTTCAAGATCTATAGGAATGAAACTCTAATAGAGTTTGGGACAAACATTTGACTGGGGGAGGTAATATCCGGGGCAAGAGGAAAGCAAATGTTGTGTCTCCACCTCCCCAGAGTCCATTAGCTATGGCCATCCTGGGGATGAGCCAGGCTGAACTGGTGACGGACTTTGCTAGGAGAGAACATACTTGTGCCTGAAACCAGTAGTTTTCCTAACTTGGTAGGATCTGCCGCCCAAACTCACTTCCACCCCATACATAGGAGGGAGATTTTGGTGGTGGAATCCTAGAAGTATTTAACCCTAATTGAGGAGCCTCCTGGGATCACTTGGTTCTTACATTTTTAAAGCCTCTGTACAGGACTTGCAGCTCCCTCTTGGTAAAGTTGGTCTGTGCCTCAAGCTGTTCCAGTCCCTCAGGCCGATGGCACACCATGGTCATTTCCAATTCATCTTCAATTTTATCTGGAACCAGAGGAGACAACATTGGAGATGCTAGACTTTGGTGTCACTCCAGATCCATCAGAGTGACTTCAGTATTCTAAGGCTTCAAGAAATCCATGATGTAATCATATCTATAGCCTACTCTGATGGCAACCCATCTAAATGGCTTAGATATTATCTCAGAGTGATGATGTGAGCTGTGCCAAATGTGGGAGGATATCTGTTTGATATTTGTGGATTGGAAGGAGGTAGGGGAGAATTTTATTAGGTATCCATGAGGTCTTTGGTAGGGAGACCAGGTGTTACTGACTGATGGGTAGCAAGTATTCTATGATGTTTATGAGCCCAGGTCCTAGACCCTAGTGGTAATGCCTATTGCGATCAGAAAGTCTTTGTTAACTCCTTGGGTCAATGTTAAATAAGACCCAGGTCAAGGAGGCATAGTGTCTGGTATCATTTTTGTTGGTTCCTTGGACCCTTTGCTCATGTGGTCACGCACTCTGTACCATACTCTAAGACCATTTCTGTTTCAGCCAGTCCATACCAAGTGGAAAGAGAATCCTAGGATCATAGCTTTAGAGTTGGAAGGAATCTCTGATGCCATCTAGTTCAACTTCCCCTCCCCTCATCCCCCACCTTATTTTATAGATGGGGAAATTGAGGCCTCGAGAGGTTAATTGATTTGTCTAATGTCACATAGATAATAAACATCTGATGTGGGATTTGAAAGCAGGTCTTCTGACTCCAAAGGCCTTTTCACTGCAACATGATCTTACCCCATGTTAGAACACGTTTTCTATTTCCTTCAGAATTTGACTCTATCTAACAGTAATGAAAAATCTCCCCAGATATTTGGTCTAGCTCTGTGACTGAAGCATCTGAACACCCTTGGCAGACAAATAAGCAATAGGAATAGTAAATACCCCAACCTCTTCCACCACACCCCTAATAATATTAATAATAGAGGTATATGATAAAAAGATTTTAGAAATTTGATAAGATTCCACTATTTGGGACTCTAATAACTGTAAGAGAAGTAGGGACATACACAGACTCAGGAAGGTTTTAAATGCAACTTTATTATGCACTAATTTAAACTTCACTAATAAACTAGTAAGAAAGTCCATAATTACCATCTGCACTATATATAAATGAATGCTTCTGAAGTTCTGCAAGGCGACATATGGTTCTCTTAAAATGAGTTAAATGTAACTTTCTATAACATTATTTACACTTAATTTGTACTCTGCATATAGAAAGGGAATGGTAATGTTAACAACTAACATTTATATAGTGATTATATGTCAGTCACAATGCTAAACACTTTACTATCATCTCATTTTATCCTCACAACAATTTTGGGAGGGAGCAGGTGCTATTATTATCTCAATTTGAGTTGAGGAAACTAAAGCAGAGAAAGGTTAAGTGATTTGCCCAGGGTCACACATCTAGTATGTCTCTGTGGCTGGATTCGAACTCAGGTATTCCCAAATCCAAGCCTGGCTCTCTATCCTCTGTGCCACCTTGATGCCCCTATACAGTGGCAGTGTGGAATATTCCAAATCCCAAATTAGCAGAGTACAAATTAATGAAAGTTTATTGTGGAGTTCTACTTCTTAGTACAAATAACCTTAGGAGAAGCCAGAGGTTTGAATATAAATAGAGATAACTACTACCCCACTGAATGCTGTGGGTTGAGAAGGACTACTTCCTGAAGGTAAATAAGCATCTTCCTCTGAGTATTTCCAGAAGGCTTTCTATGAATTTCCTATAATAAAGAATTAACTAGCTACCTAAACTCTCTCTGATAGATGTTTTATTAACATCACCAAATCCATATATTGAATTCCTATAAATCTGGGCTAGAAAAAATGACATCGTGAGTTACATACCCATGAAGGTTGACAAGGCATCATAAATCTCATGATAAGCAAGTAAGCTCCATGCTTATTACATAGTTCTGAGGGCATCATTTGTGAGTATGGGCACACTGGGCTATTCATCTAGAGTTTCCTGCCAAGTGTTGATTTGTCTACCATATTGTCAGTTTCCTATGAAACTGGTCCCCTTCTTTTCTATTCAACAAAAACTGGTCTGTCAAAGTGAGTTTCTTCTTCTTATAGACCATTCTGAAGGAATTAAAATTTTGTAACTCTCCAAAGGTAGGTCAGAACAATTTAAGCGTCTTTGTGAGAAATGCAGTTTAAAACTGCCATCACATTCATTGTGTGAAAACCTACTGTTTTATCCTGGTGAAAATAAAGCAGATTATCAAAGACAAAGAAGTCCCACTGTCTACACACAAGAAACATGATAGCATTGTTGATTGAGAATTGGTCTCAGTCTGGGAAGACCCAGGTTTAAATCCTGCCTCCGATACATACTAACTTTATCTTTCAGGACAAGTCATTTAACCTCTTAATAATCTGTACTAAGACTAGATATAAATTGTAGAGAAGGTGCTAGTGCTGATTTGCATTGATAGAAGGTGCTTTGTTACCAGTCCCTATCCCAAGACTACATCCAAGATACAAAAAGGTCTGATTTTTCCATACTTGTTCTTATCCTTAATTATTCCTATAGTTGGAGTTGAAAGCTCAAGCTGGTATTACTTAAATATTGCTGACCATCAGATAATAATACAGTAAATCAAAGGGCCACTTAAGATGTTCTAAATTCAACGCATTTTAAAATAAAATTCAACCACAAGTCGAACCAGCCATCAAAAGATCTATACTTAAGTTTGTAGATCTCAGGGCATCTTTACGCTGTTATCTATCTATAGTTTTCTAATAACTATTCCTCTCTATTGTGTTGTCTATTTCCTCCAAAATTGATCCCTTTCCTTTCTCTTGCTTTTATCTGGTAAGTCAAAGTAAGTTTTTCCTTTATAGACCATTAGCTGGAATTGTAAGGAAGAAGAGGAGAGAGATTTACATAAAGAGTGGGGAAAAGAAAGAGTTAATGATATAAATAAGAAAACCAGATACTGCATTTCTTTTTTTCTTCTTCTTCTTTTTTTTTTTTTTTTTGGTTTTTGTGTCTCATCATCACTTCTAAATTTCTATCCTATCTAGAAAAAACATGAAGTCAGCCTATTTTTTCCTTAACAATACCTTATTCCTGTTTGCCTGCCCAGAGCTGAATGCTGCCTAATTTCATCGAAAGCAAAGCTTTCTTTGGACATCTGGGCAAATGTAAGTACAGGAATCTTATTTGTAACTACATAGCTGAGTAAGTTTGAGAGATTACTTCTGTTTCTGAAACGAAGGCTCCTTACCATGGGGTTTTATTAAAAATGTACCAAGTAATTATTGAAATATCAAATATTAAACCCACTTCATTAAGGCTGAACTGGGCTTTATTAATAAATGATTTGTTTACGGTCTGAGAGGCTGGATCAATTTCCACACCAAACCAACTATCTAATTTCTTTTTATTTGACTATTGACCATCAGCCTTCCTTTGGAAACTTCATGTTAGCTCTTTTGCCTAGTATTTCTGTACTAAGAGGTTCTATTAGCTTGCCTAGTGGTCTGGCCTAAACGAAGATGGGTTCTTAGAATGTCTTGGTGCCTAGGGAAGGAGTTTGCTTTATTAATATTGCCCTCTCCCTAGCACAGTATGAGAGATTTCTCCTCTCTGGTTTCCCATCAGTATTTATCATTTGTAAGAATTTCAGAAGGGATTCCCAAAGTCTCCCATCTCAGCCTACTTCCTTAACAATGCCCTCACTCCCTTCAAGGCTAGGAGAAGTTCCCAAACTCCTCTGGTCAGTGGGAGGAGGAAACAGGGTTAAACAGAATTCTGATTTCCAGTTCTTTTTCTTTCTGTAGAGTTAATAAAAAGAATCTCTTAAGAACAGAAGGGTGTTTTGATATACTAACGAACGGGCCATCCTCTACCCTGCACCTGGACTATGAGGAAAAGTTCAATTATAAAAATAAGGAGATGAGAGTAATACCCTTACATTTGTATAGTTGGACTGATTTTTTTTTTTGAAACAAGATCTTGCTGTCTTACCCAGGCTGGAAGTGCAGTAGCCACAAAGGCCTGATCCCACTGTGGATGTGCACAGGAGCCTATTTCTGGTCTGGCCCAGTTCACTCCTCCTTAGCAGAGTGAGGTGGTCCCTCACTAATGTGAGCTCCAGACTTAATTAGATACCTGATCAGCTTAGTGCACTGCAGTTCAGAACAGAGACCAAGTGATCTGCTAGCTTCTGTCTTCTCAGCATCAGGGATACAGGAATGTGCCCCTCTTGGTCAGCTGTACTGAGTTTTCAAAGAACTTTCACATCTATTTCTCTTTGATCCTCACAAAACCCTGGTGATATAGGTAGGATGTTTGTTATTATCTCCATTTAATGGGTAAGGAAACTGAGGCACAGAAAAATCAAGCAATTTTCTATTTATCACAATTTCTATTCTGTTTGTCACAATAAAAGGGGATGGGGGAGAGGTTGGAGTAGATAACTTTGGAGAGTGCCTTTCAACTCTAAGATTCCATGATTCTGGTTCCCGCAAGGTCAAACAGTTTATAGACGCACATCTGGAAGCTGAACCCAGGTCTTTTGTCTTGGCCCTGGAAACAAAATCTTAGTGACTCAGTTTTACCTGTCATGAGTTAGATCTGGGGACGGGCTCACCGCTCTAGTTTCAGGCTGCTTCTTCTACTTACTGGAATCAGGAATAAAGCATATTTTGCTGAAGTATCGCCAACAAGCATGCCCGTGAGCATCCCTACAAAGGGCACTGTGTCTCAATGCTGCCCCTTCCTCCCCACCCCAAGAAGACCTTCCCTGCCAAGGTGGGACTTGTTAACAAGGGACTCAGAAAAGGAGGCTACCAATGATTATAATTAGTATATATGGGTACACTTGACGAAGAAGCTTTTCCCGTGATGGGTATGTGACAAGGGAGTAAATGAGTTACATTTACCTCTCTGATACTGGTAATACCAGCCGGTGATGTCTAGGAGAAAGTAAGAAAACATTTTACCAATCCTATTCTTTAAAATAACAACATTCACTTTGTTTTCCAATGGAGATGCTGCTTTGAGGGTTGGGATCCCTTTAGTCCGTCCCCCGGCCCCACTTTCCAAAGAATTTTGCTCATTTGTACATGGGAATTAGAATGGTGTCTTCTCTAACTTGGCCCCACAGGTAAAGGAAAATGCTACCCTTGATGAAGCATGGACTACCTGTGTGCTCAGCCATGTGACCAAAGAGGAATGGATGGGGAGGTGGGGGGTGGAGGGCATGCTGAGATGTAGATGAGATCTAGTGAATGCAGGTGGTTCTGAAGATCAGTTTGTGAAAACCTTTTGAAAGCAAGCCCTCTCCTTCCACCATTTTCCTACTTCCAATTTCACTCCCCAAGAAAGGAATCTTTGAATTTCATTTCCCTTCATGGCCTATTTAGATAACTCAGTTGAGGGGGAAAAAAAAGTAATTGCTTCGGTACAAAAAGGTGGTCTTGCATGTGTGGACAATACAGCAGGGGATTGTATACTCACTACTACTATGGTTAGGAATCATTTGGCACTTAGCAAATCAGAAACAAATCTAAATAGGTTTGCAATAGAATTAATTGATCCTTGCCAGGTCTTAGAAATGGGAATCTTTAATCCAATGTAATTCAATTCAATTGGCATTTATTTATTAAACACCTACTCTATGTTAGATGTATTAGGAATACAGACACAAACCCCATTCCTGCCCTCAAGGAGCTTACATTCTGTTGGACAGATAGATATAAAATTCACTGCTTTCTTGTATTCCTTTCTCAAAGTAGCTTTTTAGACAGTCCAAGCCTTTTGACATAAACTCCATCTAGTACTTGTGGACTATTGTGGTCAGTGATTTTTGTTGCTATCAGGAAGAAATATGAGAATAAGTGATACTTTCCAGAAAGATCAGGCCAGAAGGACAAGTTCCCATACTTTTTTATATGCTGCTCTGTGTAATGACTGAAAAATCATGTTATTAAGAATGATCCACTTTGGACGTGAGTGATTGAATCATCAAATAATTATTTTATTATTAATTTACAATTAATTGACTTTACATGACAGAAATCTATGTAGGTTGGAATGTTTCCTATGCTTTATTTCTAAAATTCTTGTGCCAATATTCCCAAATGCCATTTGATATCAAACTCAAACTTTCAACTTGTTAAAAATATTGCATTTGGGAGAATCTGGGTTCTTGAAGACTGAATCAGTGATGCATAAACTTTCTTAGGTTCTGTCAGTCTATAAAGGTTTTAAGAATGGTTCCAATAACAATGGCCACTATAGATGGCTCAGGGTCTTTGATTTAGAATTGGAAGGGCCCTTGGAGGTTGTTTGGCCCAAACTCATTTCACAGATCAGATGAGATTGAGACCCAGAGAGATGATCTGAGAAGCCCATGGTCACACAGGTAGTAAATAATTTGCGGCAGTCAGGCTAAGAACCCATGATGTATGATTCCAAGGCCAATGCTCTTCTTACTAGGCCACTTAATTTTTGGCCATGGCAATCCATGAAACAAAGAAAATCTATGGGCCATAGATCCACTTCCATTTTTATAGGAAAAATGTGACTGACAGAAAAGGGAGCAAGGAATACTGCTCGTAATACAGGTTTTAGGCTGTCTGCAAATGTCAGTTTAGGTATTGGTTCTCTAAATAAGAGAACCCTGTCTGATGACCAATGAGGAGGCATGCTATTAGAAGAAAAAAATCATACTGATCTTGACATTCTTGCTATAAATGAAACCAGAAGACAAAAGGAAATTGCTGTCATCTGGAAGAATCGGTCACAAGTTCTCCTTGGAGAGGTGAACAGAGAAGCCGGCAGAACTGATTTTATCATGTGTCTAAGGGCAATGAGAAACATTGCTTGTTTGTTCATCTTGCCTTGTAGTGATTATGACAAGCTTGAGCAAAAAGACTGCTATGAAGATAACCATACTAATGTCTGTTGAAGGGACAAAGGGGTAGATAAATTCTATTAAGAACTCAATGAAATCTTGGAATTGAATTTACATATGCTTTAATACTCAGTTCCTTATTCCAATGGTCCTCAAAATATTTGGTCTCAAAACCCCTTTATACTCTTAAAACATTGAGGGACCCCAAAAACCTCTTGTTTGTATGGGTTACTCTATCAGTATTTACTGTATTAGAAATTAAAACATCTTGGGTATATTTATAAAATAGTTTTGACCTTACAGACACTCAGAAAGGAAAGGGCCTTAGAACTGCCAGTGGGTCCCTGGACCACACTTTGAGAACTGCTGTCCTATGCCAATGGAATCAAAGGTCTGTTCCCTATCCCAGTCTGATTCAATAGTGGTTTGTTCTTGGATTTAGGGAAGAGCAAAACAGCTCATGCTCACAGGAAACTCATCTAGTCATAATCTGTTATTGTTAAAAGCAAAAGGCACAGTGAGGACATGTGCCCACCTGTGAAATAGCCACCCAGATGGACTCCCTTTGTTCTGACCAAGGACAAGCAATGGCAAATGTGAGATTCAATTAGGAGCCTCTTTGGAGGAAAGGGTCTAGTCTGGCTTCAGTCTAACAAGATTGCTTCAGGTCTGATGAAACTCAAATCATATTTTGCTCCCTGGGACTGTATATTCTCCCAATCCTTTGAATATTAAAAAATTAATATAAACAACTCTTTATGCATTTATACTTGTCTTTAAGAATGCTGTTGAAAGGGCTGCCAGACACCTAACATTTCCTCCTTGGTAGCAGTAACTTGTGTAATTTTAAGAAATAAATAACATTAATAATCCTCACAATACACATTATATTTCAGTGAAGTTCATTGTTTTCAAAGTCACAGGAAACAGAAAAGCCAGGCTAGAGAGGTCATTTGATCCACTTCTCCAGGTCACATAGGGAAGCAAAGTGGCCTCCCAAACTGCCTCCTGACATTGGACTCTTCAGGGCCTGCCTGAAAGACAAGGAATCTCTGGGTCTTCCAGGGGATCCTAGGGGGTCATGGTTTCCTGGGGTAAAGGGCTACGTAGGCCTCTTCAGATATTTGGTGAGCTCAGCTGATTCCAGAAAGCAAAGTCATCACAAGGCTTCTCCTTTTAAGAAGCCACACAAAACAAAAAAAAAATAAAATAAAATAAAAAATTTCTCTGTGTCACCTATTTGCTCTGAAATTTTGAGGATCTTGGGATCACAGATTTAGATCTGAAAGAGACCTTAGAGGCCATTGAGTCCAATCCCCTTATTTACAGGCAGCTAGGTCACACAATGGATAGAGTGCCAGGCCTGGAGTCTGGAAGACTTATCTTCCTGAGTTCAAATCCAGCCTCAGACACTTCCTAGCTGTGTGACCCTGGGAAAGTCACTTAACCCTGTTTGAATCAGTTTCTTCATCTGCAAAATGAAGTAGAGAAAGAAATAGCAAACTACTTGAGTATCTTTGCCAATAAAACTGCAAGGTTCCGAAATGACTGCACCAACAAGAAAACTGAGACTGGGGCAGCTAGGTGGTGCAGTGAATAGAGCACTGGCCCTGGAGTCAGAAGGACCTGAGTTTGGATCCGGCCTCAGACACTTATCACACACAAACAAAAATCTAGCCGTGTGACCTTGGGCAAGTTACTTAACCCCAATTGCCCTCCAAAAACCAAAAAAAAAGAAAAAAGAAAACTGAGACTGAGAAAGGTTAAGAGCCTTGCTCAGGAGGTCACATAGCTAATAAGTGTCTGAAGCAAGATTTGAACTCAGGACTTTCTGATTCCAAGTTCTGAGCTCTATCCACTAAATTTTCTATTTACAGCTTTATTATTTCCTTTATTAGACAGTAAAATCCTTGACTGTAGGGACTGATCTTCTTTATCCCAAACAGCCAGCACAGTGCCTTGCACATAAGTAGGATGTGATTTGTCCTTTGTTCTCAAAAAGGACCATGACATCAGGTAGATGATGCCATGACTTGCAGTTGACTCGGATTTGAGTGAGGGAGGGCTGTGCAAGGTCACCAGCCTCACTTTCTCCTCCAGAACCATCTGGGTCCAGTGGCCAGATATTCATCAGGATTACTGGAGATGGCCCACAATGCATTGAGCGACCCTGGCCCTTTTAGGCTAAGGTCTTTTCAAGTTCTTACTTTGAGTGAGGCCAGGCCCATTCAGTGAATAGGCTTCTTTAAGAAGTGAGTCAAGGGCTGATTCTTTTAATAATAATAAAAAAATCATGTAAGTGCTTGATAGGTGTTTGCTGACTGAACAGATGAATGAATAAGACCCCACCCAGGAATGAGCCAAAGAAGTCATGTTGGAAAGATGGGAAAGGCTGCCTTGTCAAACTGGATGAGCCAGAAGCATCCAAGGTGGGGAACTCGGAAAGTATTAAAGAGAATTGAGTACAAATTGGGATGCAGGACCTCTTAGGAAGCAAGCCTCAGATTAGAGACCAGCTAAGCAGGAGACTCCAAAGGAAAAAAGAAAACTCAAAGCTTAGTGCCATTTTCCTTAGCCAGGCACTCACAGGATTACAGATTCAGAACTGCAAGGGATCTTGAAGGTTATCTAGTATAATAGTTATTTCATTTTTAAAATTCAATTTTATGAATTTAAAAATTTTTAATTTTATTTTTAGATCCAAAATCTCTCCCTCCTACTTTGTTCCCCCTTGTTTCCCCTTGCCCCAGCCAATGAGAAATCAAGAAAAACAAAGCCTATTACTAAAATGTACAGTCAAGAAAACAAATTTCTTCATTAGCCATGTATATCATATCATATCATAGCATATCATATCGTACCATGTCTATGTCCATGTCTACGTCCATATCCACATCTATTTTGTGCAGTGGACAGAATGCTAGTTCTGAAGTCAGGAAGACTCATCTTTCTGCATTCAAATCCAGTCTGAGACACTTCCTAGCTGTGTGACCCTGGGAAAGTCACTTAGCCCTGTTTGCCTCAGTTTGCGGATGTATTACTTTCCAATAGAATGCAAGTTCCTCGGGGGCAGGGACTTTTTGAATTTTGTTTTAGTATCACCATTACCTCCAGTGCTCGGCACATATGAACCATCTTAATGAAGGCTTGCTAAACGAATAAATCTCCTGATAGATAACTGTAAGTGTGACTTGTGGTACCCAGAGTGCTCAGAATAGCCAACATTTTTTCTTCAGGCAAATTTAAAGTAATTTCTTACATCGGATCTGAATTCTTGAGGTAGAGTTTTAAGGTTTCCAAAGTTCTTTGTATGTAATATCTCATTTAACATTCACAACAGCCCTGTGAGGTAGGTGCCCATATCATCCCCATTTTTACAGATGAGGGAACTGAGGCTGACAGGGTTAAGTGATTTGCTCAGGGTTGCACAGTGTCTGAGGCAGGATGTGAATTCAAGTTTTCTGTTCCACGTCCAGCATTCTATTCATTATATCACCTAGGTGGATCAGGCCTACAAATAGAAGTCCCGTGAGAGAGAACTTCAGGCAGATAATTTCCCTCTGGAAAGTGCCTTGGAATAAAATAGTTAACGATTTATTCATGGGCACCTTGGCCTGCTCTTTAGAGGTCTCCTCTCTACAGTTCTAGGGAATCTCTAGGAAGCAGAAGCCTTTGTTATCTTACAAAATACAGCCTAAAGATCTAACCTGCCAAGATCTTGTTGGATGTGGACTCTATCATCAAGTATGTAAACTACCCCTCCCAGTTTTTTGTCTTCTCTAAGTTTCCACAGATCTTTGAGGCTCAATATTCTCATCTGTGAAATGGGGGGGTGCTAATAGCACCTACTCCCCCAATGGTAATTATGAGTGTTTTGAAACCTTAAAGTGCTATAAAAATGTCAGCTATTATCATCACCATCATCACTGGTCCTAGACTGCCAAAGCAGGGATGGCTAGGTGGCACAGTGAATAGAGCACCAGTCCTGGAGTCATGAGGACCTGAGTTCAAATTCGGCCTCAGACACTTGACACACTTACTAGCCGTGTGACTTTGGGCAAGTCACTTAACCCTAATTGCCCTCCAAAAAGCAAAAAAAGGAAGTAGAGAATGCCTTTAATCCCTCTTTGTCAGGACAACACCTCAGATACTTAGAGACCATGATCTTCACCAGGGATACATTGGTAAATGCTTAACAACTGAATCTCTGGAGAAAAAAATGTACCCACAACAAACTTTTAAGTTTAATCTCCAGTATCAACATTTTTTTTCCCATCACCTCAATTCTAGACAATTAACAAAACACTAAGTCAAGCCCTGATTTGTAGCAGTTGCCTATTTCTGAGTTGTGAATGCTCCCACTGAAAATGTAATAACTGGCTTTGAGCCCTGAGCTAGTGAGCTCTAGCACACCCCTGACTCCCACCTAAATGTACTATTCTTTGAATTAAATGTCTCTTAGGTTCATGTTGAACGGTGGCTGGCTGGGGTTACTCTTATATTGTTTAACATTAAAGAAAATTCAACAGACTTTGGTCTGCACAGCCCTATGGTCAATACACTGAGCTGAGTCCTGCAGAAGATATATAGATGCATATTTTCTCTGACCTTATGGAACTTACAAACAAAAGGGTGTCCCAAAAGTGTTAGTGCAGTTCTAACTATCAAAGCTGAAAACTTTGGAGACATCCTATATTAGCTTGTACACAGGTAACTATAAAACAAATCAGAACATGAGAAGTCCATAAAAGTTCAAATACATGTTATGAGTTTAGGGGGAAGAGAGATCACTAGTGCTTGATAAGGCCATGGGAGGCTTCCTGGGGTGGGTGAAATTTAAACAGGGCCTTGAATTGAACCTTTATTAAGCACTTACTGAATGCAGGTAGAGATGGAGATAGGGAGGGGCAGTCCAGGTGCAGGGAATGGCAAAAGGTGGATAAACATAGGGTAGCCACTACTCTAGTTTGGCTATAGAATAGAGTATATGAGGAACAAATAAAAAATAAAAAACACAAGAGACAGGAACACTAGCTGGCTGTTGCTCAGTTGTGTCTGCCTTTATGTGACCCCACGTAGGTTTTCTTTTTTTCTTTTTCACTAAAGTGGTTTGTCATTTCCCTTTCCAGATCATTTGACGGATGAGGAGATGAGGCAAACAGGGTTAAGTGACTTGTTCAGGGTCATGCAGCTAGTAAAGTGTCTGTGGCCGGATCTGAACTCAGATTTCCCTGATTCCTGGCCCTGTGCTCTATTGCTCTATTTACTGTATCACTTAGCTGCCCCCATCTGGCTGGCACTAAATTAATGTGCATGACATCCCATATATACACATCTGAATAAAGATCACAGACTGCTTCAACATTCAGGAAGCTTGGAAATGTGTTTGCTTTGTCTTTGTATCCCTAGCACTTAGCCCAGTTCCACACTAGGTGCTCAATACCTGTTTATTGAATGAAGAATGAATTTGTGTGTATTATAGGTGCTGTGTAGCAGATGAGTGGGGTCCAGAGAGATAGCTGGTAAGAATAATATTTGAGAGAAATCCAGGAAGAATGGGCTTAATCTGCTACCCAAACTGGGTAACTCCCATGTGTCCTCTTTCCTCAGTGCTCCTCTGGTTATAGCTTTGGCCTGGGTTAAGCAATTTCTTAGTTGCATAAAGGAAATGGAAAATTCCCCCAATATGAACTGCCCCCACCCTTCCCCAAAAGGGCTGCTGCGGTCAGTGGCTGAAAGCATGTGTGTCCAGATTTAGTGACCCACCCCTGGAAAGATACTGAACCAAGGTCTTTCTCTAGGCCTGAGACTGGAAGACTTTTAGTAGTGGGTACTCTTAGTAAGTGAAATCCGGGCAGATACCCTTTGAATTATTAATGAAGATACTCAGCTTTGATTATTTTCTTCTTTTGGGGAAAGGTTATTCACAAAAACACCTTTGATGAATTTACACAATGCATCACAATTGGACATATTTTATGCGTCAGGCTTTGTAGTGATAATGGTTCTGTCTCATTTAGAAGAAATCAGACATTATGAACTTCCTTATTTATTAATGCATTGATTTCTATAAATGTCAGAGCACTTCACCTTCTATCATCAGCTCAGAAGCAATCAGTGGAGGGCATGTAAACCTAGAAAATGAAACAATCTAGAAACAAAGGAAATTCAATCAGTTTCAAAATGCTAACTCTGCTTAACTATGGTTTGGGGGAATTCTGATTATTATGGTAAGAAGAAGCCTCAAGAAAGTCTGGAAAAGAGAGAGGCTTGGGGTTGTCATATGGGAAGCCATATTCTGTTGTGGGCTGATCCTTTAGGAAATGAAGCAAAGAAGGGACTGAAGAATGAGCCCGGAATCATATCTTTGTAGCATATTCATAGATCCATCTTCACGGAGGAATGGTGACAGCTGACATTTATTTAGCACTTTAAGGCTTACAGAAAGGCAGTGTGACACCTTGCATAGAGGGCTGGTTCTAGATGTAGGAAGATCTGAATTTAAGGACCCCTCTGATAAATCCTGGGCAGCTAGGTGGTACAGTGGATAAAGCACAGGGCCTAGAGGCTGGAAAACTCATTTTCATAAATTCATATCTGGCCTCAATCACTTACTAGCTGTGTGACCCTAGGCAAGTCACTTAACCCTCTTTAACTCAGTTTCCTCATCTATAAAATGAGCTGGAGAAGGAAATGGTAAACACTGCTATATCTTTGCCAAGAAAACCTCAGAGAGGATCATGAAGAGTCTGACATGACTGAACAACAACAACAACTGATACATTCTGGCTGTGTGACCCTGGACAAGTCACAGTGCTTTAGACCAGTGGTATTAAACTCCAATAGAAACGGGGCCACTAAAACATAGATAAGGATCCCTACAGTCTTCATCTTGACTTAGAAAACTACATATTAAAATGATCTCTTTACCTATGCTCTATTATATTTTTATTATTTCATTAAATATTTACCCAATTTTAGGCTGGTTTCCCAGGGAACCTGGGAGTGGTGCCTGCAATGATACTACCAGAGAGTTTAAACCTTTACCCTAGGCAATTCCCCAACACTCTAAGTTATAGTGACAGTGCCAACCTGTAAGGGTAGAAGAAGTTTCCTTGTAGTCAAGTTACCAATTCCAATGGAATCACAGTTACAAACCCTATCTTTTAAGGTTCGACACTCAAAACAATCCTGTGAAGTAGTTACTATTAGTGCTGCCATCTTGTAGATTGGGAAATGGAGGTTTAGAAAGGTTAAGTGACATATTTGTTGTTCAATCATTTTCAGTCATGTCTGACTCTTTGTGACCCCATTTGAGGTTTTCTTGGCAAAGATATTAGACTGATTTGCCTTTTCCTTCTCCAGTTCATTTTACAGATGAGGAAAACTGAGGTAAGTGACTTATCTATGGTCACACAGCTAGGAAGTGTCTGAGGCCAGATTCGAACTCAGGAAGATGAGCCTTTCTGACTCCAGACCCTGAACTCTATACCTTG
Organism: Gymnobelideus leadbeateri; assembly: GCA_011680675.1. Taxonomy (NCBI): domain Eukaryota; kingdom Metazoa; phylum Chordata; class Mammalia; order Diprotodontia; family Petauridae; genus Gymnobelideus; species Gymnobelideus leadbeateri. The sequence goes on along the minus strand of WOXC01006892.1, from coordinate 141,520 downwards.
TACTACTTGGATGTCTTGACTTACATGTTCTATTTCATATAGAAATAAGGCTGGAATCAAACTCGGGTCTTTCCTGACTCCAAGTCTTGTGTTCTTTCCAATATACGATAGCTTTTGTATGTATGTGACAGTCTTCTCTCATAAGGCTAATCTTCCTAAAATTCTGCTTTCACCTTGCCCAGCCCCTCTGCTCAGAAATTTCCATGGCTTTCCATCACTGACAATCATTTCCTTTCCTTTATCTCCATACATCAGTCATCTCTCTTAACTACTGATTCAAAAGGACAATAGCAAAAATCACTGCAAAAAGACCTACAGCCAAGGCAAGACAACAGTTCACATGAGAAATATGTAGAAGTTTTAGAGGACTGCTTGGCATGAAGCATTTTGAGCCAAAGGTGTAACATGTAAGCAAAAAACATGCATTAAGAGGCATGTGGAAAAAGTTAGTAGTCCTACTATTCTCTGCTCTGGGGTAGTAGATACAGTACCATGCCTGGAGTCAGAAAGACTCTTCTTTCTGAGTTAAAATCTGGCCTCAGACACTTCCTGGCTGTGTGACCCTGGGCAAGTCACTTAGCCCTATCTTCCTCAGTTTCCTCATCTGTAAAATAAGCTGGAGAAGGAAATGGCAAACCCCCCCAGGATCTTTGCCAAGAAAACCCCAAACCCCAAATGGGGTCATGAAGAGTTAGATGTGAATGAGAAATGACTGAACAACAAAAGTTCTCTTCTCTAGTCAGACCATGTCTGGAGCATTAGGTTCAATTCTGGGAGCTCCATTCCAAGAAGTATGTCAGTAAGCTACAGCAGGTCTAGAAGAATATAGCCAGGGGGATGAGTCCATACTAGGACTTGTAAAATGAATCAAGGATACTTGGCCTAGAGAAGAGAAAACTTGGAGGCAAGGGCCCTTAATTGTCATCTTCCAGTTTCTGAAGGGCTGTTATACAGAAGGGGGATTTGATTTCTTCTGCTTGACTCCGGAGGACAGACCTCGGAATACTAGGTGTGAGTTGTGGGTAGGTCAGTTTTGGTTCCATGTAAGGAAGAACTTCCTACCCCTTCCCAAAGTGGAAGACACTGCCTCAGAAGGTAGTGGATTGTCCTTTACTAGAGAGTTATCTAAGGGGAGACTGGATGACCACTTATTGGGGAGGTTGTAGAAATACTCCCATTTCCATAAGTGTTGGACTCCATGACTTCAAAAATCCCTTCCAACCCTCAGTTTCTACTTCTCTGCTATGAACTTTCCAGGAGTGTGCTGGAGCCAGCTCCAACAGGCTTGCAAGAATGAATTGTTAAATTTATGTTGTGAGCATTTAGACTTTGGAAATCAGCAAAGGCTACAAATTGGGGTTTGATTTATTGCTTTTCAATTGTCTAGAAAGTGATGGAGAAAATGTCAATAATGCAGATTAACTTTAAAGTGTGTGGTGCATACTTTGGGGTTTTTTTCCTTGAAGAGCTAGTTGGTAAACATTTACTAGGGCACCACTAGACCTTCCCCTTTTCCTACAAACAGGCTCAAAACATATCTGAATCATTAAAAACAAAAAACAAAAAACAAGGGGCGGCTAGGTGGCACAGTGAGTAGAGCGCCGGCCCTGAAGTCAGAAGGACCTGAGTTCTGATCCGACCTCAGACACTTAATGCACACACAAACAGAAACCTAGTCGTGTGACCTTGGGCAAGTTACTTAACCCCAATTGCCCTCCAAAAAGCAAAAAAAAACTCAAAAGAAACAAAAAACAAACAAAAACCAACAAACCCTACCTTGATCCTGCTACTACATCCAGCTACCAATATCTCCTCTTTTTCATTGCTAAACTTCTTTAAAAAGCTCTACATGAAGTGGCTATTCTTGGGTTACTCACTCCCATGAACCTTGGCAATTAGGTTTTTTACCCTGTGGTAGGGGTAATATCCTAAGGTGGGATGGGGAACCTGTGGCCTCTAGGCCACATGTGGCCTGCTAGGTCCTCAAGCACGGATCTTTGACTGAATCCAAACTTCACAGAAGAAATCCCCTTAATAAAAGGATTGATTCTGTAAAATTTGGACTCAAAGAGCCGTACTTGAGGACCTAGCAGGCCACATGTGGCCTAGTGGCCACAGGTTCCCCATTGCTGTCCCCATACCCCATACCATATGAAGGATAGGCTAGTTTTTTTTTCCTTAAAAGGTACTGAGACCGCCCTCAAATGCTGGTTGGCTCAGGAATCTAAAGGTTCAGGTTGTTGACATTCTGGCCACCTGAGTACAAAGCAGACATGAGGAATTGGAGGACAGCAGAGACTTGGCTGGGAGATCAGCACGATCCCGTTTTTTCAGGTCAATCCACTCGAAGTGTTCTCAGTGCCCATCTTTAAGTACGCCATGGCTTAGAAAATCTCTTTTTGTCAGTGCTGAATGACCTACAAGTCTCATTTTGTTTCAATATCTGACCTACACTAGCAGAGGACTTGGCCTGAGTTAATGGGTGCCCAGCACAGAAAATGCTCCTATGGTGATACTGAAAATGCTCTTTCAAAGGTCAACAATGGCCTTCCTAACAACCTAGTGACCTTTGATGAATCCGCATCTTCTTTGACCTTTCTGTAGCATTTAACACTACTGACCCCTTCTTACAACTGGACGCTTTCCCCTCTCTAGGCTTCAGAAACATCATAGTCTCCCAGTTTTCCTTTTACCTGATCCTGTTAGAGACAGTTCAACAAGGCACTGTCCCCCATGGTTGAATCCATCCCTTCCTTTGCTCCCTCATCCACCACTGCCAATCTTCCTCTTTGGTTCACCCCTACTGCATCTTTTCTTTATTCTGTTAGAGAAAGTCATGTAACCATGCCGATTAGGTCTGCTACAAATTCATTTTATTTAACCTGATCTGGGCCCCCATGGCTACGGAGCAGTCCTTTTATTCATCTCTGGTTCCTCTCTATTATACCCATAGAGCAGCTGTTCTAAAGCTTTTGCTCTCTCTTCAAGCCATCAAGGCTACCCCCAGCCCTTTCTCTGTAAGAAAATGACCTCGATTTCTCTGCTGAGAAAATCAAAGTCATTGATTGTGCACTTCATTCCCACTCCCACTCCATGCCTCAAAACCTCTTTCATCATCAATCATCCAGGCTCAGAATAAGGTGGCCCAGAATGTGCCAAAGCCAAACTCTATAACCTTGATCTCACCTCTGCCATCACTTCTAGGAACCTGTTCTATTAGTCATTCTCTCTCATTTTCCATGTACTTTTATTTATCAGTTCATTTCTAACTACTTACAAACATGATTTTATATTAAAAAAGCTTTTATTTTACCTTGTTTTCCTCTCACAATATTGCTCTGTATCTCTTGTATGCAGTGATGTAGAGACATTGACCTCTGCTGTTGCTTGCAGAAGATGCTCCATCTCCCACCTCCCTGAATTTTCACTGGCGATTCTACATACCTGGAATGCTCTCCTTCCTCCTCTCTGCTTCTTGGCTTCCCTGGATTCCTCCCTTCCTCAAGAAGGCTTTCTCAAGTCCTCTTATGTCAGTGCCTTCCCTCTGAGATCATCTCCAATCTATATTTTGTTTGTATGTAGTTACGTCTCTATTGTCTCCACTAGTAGAGTAGGAGCTCCTTGAAAGGAAGGAGTAGATTTTCTTTTTTGTTTTTGTTTTCATATTTTTTCTTTGTAATCTTGGGTTTCAGTATACCCTTAGCACAGCGCCTGGAACATATTAGGTGCTTCAAAAATGGTTGCTGCCTTGACTCTTTTACTGATAAATTCCTAGAAAAAGGAATCTCTGTATATCTATCAATTGGAGAATGGCAAGATAAATTGTGGTACATGAATGCAATGAAATATTGCTGTGCTGTAAGAAATAGTGAATTTGATGAATGCAGAGAAGCATAGGAAGGCTTACTTCAACTGGCACAAAGTGAAGTAAGCAGAACTAGAAATACACTATGTAAATGACAACAAAAATCCGAATGGAAAAAGCAATAGCAACATAACAAACAAAAGTGAACGCTGTGAAATTATTAATGACAAAGCAACAATTGGCCCTATAGAATAAATATACAAACACATACACATATGTGTATACACACATGTATATATGCCCACACATGTACAGACACACATGTACATATATGTATATATGTGTAAACACACACGATTTACTGTCCTTCATGTTCAAAGAGGACCAAAATGACATCACTGTGCTGGGGTCAAGGTACAGTGTGTCCAACCATGGCTGATCAGACTAATATGAGCTTGGAAGGCTAACTATGGGTTAGGTACAAATAGTCCATATGAAAAGAAATATATATATGTATATGTATATACAAGCACATATAAATATATACATGAATGTGACATCATCTTCTCTTGATTCTTTTCAGTGATGGGGTTCTATAAGCATGGAGCACTGCATATAACATTAGACTTCTAAAAAATGTTACTTAGCATTGCTGAACTTATTTCCCCTCTTTTTTATTCATTATAAGTATGGCTCTACGGAGTGGAGAGGGAGAAAATATACTGGGAAGTGTAGGCATGTAAAAGCAAAAGCTATCAGTAAAAAAATATTTTCAAAAGTACAATTAAAAAAACCAGTTTCTACTCCATGATTCACTTCCTCACCCCTAACTCACTTTCAGGGCCCTGGAAGTCAGGTTCCTCCATGAAAACTACTCTTATAGCTTAACAATGGTCTAATAATTGCTAAGTCTATTAATCTTTTCTCAGTCCTCATCAAGGGTGTGCTGGCAAATATTTAACAAGAATCTCTCTGTTAAAAAAAGAAAACACAAATGACACACTTTTAAGTCTAATCTGCATTATTAACACTATCTTAAGTCTGGCTGATCAAGCAAACAATTAATCAAGCTCTAATTTGTAGCATTTGCTGATTGCTGAGGTATGAATGTTCACGTTGAAAATTTAGCAGTTGGTTTTCACAAATTGGAGGCTAGAGCAACCTCCAATGTTGCCCTGGTCCTCATTATCCTTGATTTGAAGTCAGGAACACCAGCCTCATACACTTGACACACTAGCCATGTGACCTTGGGCAAGTCACTTAACCCCAATTGCCCTCCAAAAACCAAAAAAAAAGAAAAAGAAAAAGAAAAAGAAAAACATGGATAGACTTATATGAAATAATGAAGAGTTAAATAAGCAGAACCAAGATAATGCTGAATACAGTAACAGCAATATTGTTTTAAGAACAACTTTGAGCAACTAAGTCTTTTTGACTATTATAAACACCCAAATTAATGACAAAGGACCTACCAAGGAAGACGCTATCTGCATCCAGAGAAAGAATTGATAAATAGAAGTATGTATAGAATAATTTTACATTTGTATGTGTGTATATGTATATAAAACACACACATATGTACAATAATATACACATATATGTATATATGTGCATATACATATATACCTATCATCTATCTATCTCTCTAGCTATCTATCTATGTCTAATGGTAGCCATCTCTAGGATGGGAAGGGGGGAGGGAAAAAAAAGAAAGTTATGTGATAACTTTATTATATGTTTAAAAGGAATAGCAAGTTGTACATAATAGATTTGCACTTTCATGTGCAATCATCTTTTTTCTATTTTACTATGTTATGGAAATTATTGTTTTCTTAATTAAGTTCAAAATTAAAAAAAAATTAAAAACCATTTGTTTCCCTCAACTTCCTTATCTGCAAAATGAGCTGGAGAAGGAAATCGCAAACTACTCCAGTATCTCTGCTAAGCAAACCCTAAATAAGGTCACAAAGAATCAGACACAATTGAATAGCAATGGGTAAGAGTCTATAGAAAGCAGCAAATCCAGGTTTAAATATGGAGTGATATGATTTAGTGCTGTCTTGAAAGCACTTTGTACATGGTGCTTCAGTGAGAGGTTTCAGATTGGTTTGACTTTTTCCGTAGATGCTTGTCTGAATGATGATTTTTGGTGATGAAATTGACTGCTACCAAAAGGCAGGCAAAGTCAATAGCTCTGGGTAACTGGTGAAGAAGATACATATATATTGACAAATATACAGGCAATTAAAAGCAATACATTGGAATTTTAGGGACTGGAGAGAAGTAATGATAATACTGTTGTTTAGTCAAGGTTATGTCTGATTCTTCATGACCCCATGGACTTTTCCCATGCAGTTTTCCTGGCAAAGGTACTACAGTGGTTTGCCATGTCCTTCTTCACTGTGTCCCATTTTACAGACAATGGATTGAGGCAAATAGGGATTAAGGGACTTCCTCAGGGTCACATTGCTATTGTCTGAGGCTGCATTTGAACTCAGATCTTCCTGACTCCAGGCCAAGTGCTCTATCCATTGTATCACCTAGCTGCCTCAATGATAATATTAATTTCCCCTTACAGAGCTCTTTAAAAACTACAAAACATTTTCTCTATTTATCTTGCTTGAAAATTCAGAGATCATCTAATAGAAGGTAGGTCATAAAATCCAACCCACTCATCTTACAGATGTGGTAACCACAGCCCAGAGAGCAGAAGTAACTACCTAGTACTGCTATATAGGGTTGGAATAAAGACCACAATCCAAGTGATATAAGGAATGGTCAGGGCATTCCCTGTGCACACTGTTCTCTGGCTAAAGCTTTCTCCATTACACATTGAGTGTTTCTAAAAGTCTAGCAAATTGATACTGACTTCTGTTCTTTGTTGTAGCAAAAGTCCTGGATGAACTGAGAGCCTGAATCCTAATGAGTAACTCCTGTCTAGGTGTACATGGGGTCAGGTTGCTGGGCCCACTCACATGTAAAGCTATTAAGCTGAAAAACCAGTTATAGGGACACATGACTGATTTTGGTAGTTTATTAGAATGAATGAGCCAGGATTAATTAGATCAGTTATTTTGTGAATACATTAACAAGTTTCAGGGCTCTAAAGTCTATTAATCTTCTGATGAACATGATGTGGGTGACTGCTGAGCCCAGGGTGCCTATGGATTGTAATTTTTGAGCCTAGAGTCTGATTTTAGAATTCAAAGCTCTTCCAAGTTTGGTTCCTTTGAAATACTGGAACTGCTCTTTATTCATGAGACTTTCAAGGTTGTTTGCTTGAAAAATTTTGGATGAGAGCCATTTAGCAAATACAACCTCAGCTTTTTTAGGGCGTAAAGATTCAGTGATAAAGTTGTTTCAGTGGAAAGAACCCAGTCAGGCAGACTGGGTACTAGTTTTGGGCCTACCATGTATGCAACCCAAGGTAAGTCACTTCATTTTTGTGCCTCGGTTTCCCCATCTGTAAAGTGAGGGATTTAGATTAGATTATCTTTAGAAATCCCTTCATCCTCTAAAATTCTGTGATTAATACTCTAAATCAGGGGTTTTTAATCTTTTTTTTTTTGTATTATGGACCCCTTGGGCAATCTAGTGAGTTCTATTAACATACTCCCTCTCAGAATAATGTTTTTAAATGCACAAAACAAAATACATAGGATTGAAAAGGGAAGCAATATATTGAAATATAGTAATCAAAATATTTTTTAAAACACATTTATAGACCTCCAAGTTAAGTACATTTGCCCTGAATACATCTTTCTAGTCTGTCCCTGTTACTTGGACCTTTTTGCTAAAAAATTCTTTTATCTTTTCTGAATTCTGTTATTTTTTCCTACAGATATTTACCATTTATTCCAAAGAATGGGCAAAATGAAATTTGCTAAAATTCTGACGATGGAGGAGTTTAGGCTATACATAGGGAAGTGATTGGTAGTGAGGGCTCAAGCTGGTGACTGAGAAAGATGAGAAGATGATATTTCCACTTGGTAATGGTTCAAAATGGGAGAAGTAGCTGCTTTTAATTTCCCAAAAGCCTTAGGGGTTTAGAGGTGATGTTGTAAATCCCAGAGAAGGAGGAGAGGATTTATTTCTGGTTATAATCCCTCTTCCTACCCAGCATCCCAGAAAAAAACTATGGAGAGAGTTATAATGGTAGAAACTGACTTGGAGATCTACCAGCTAAGGCTTTGAGATCTGCCTGTAGATCAAATTAAAAAAGCACCTATTATGTGCCAGACACTCTGCAAGGTACTGAAAAAAAAAAAGAATGAAACAATCCCTGCTTTAAAGGAGCCTTTCAACAAGAGAGACTGCAGGAACATATTTAAGTATATATGAAATAAATATAAACAGAATATAAAATATAAAGAGAATATTATATATAAAGAGAACTTTATATACTTATATAAATATAAAGAGAATATAAAATAATTAAAATAAAAGATAATATAAAATATATAAAATATAAAGAGAATATTATATATAAAGAATATAAAATATAAAGAGAACATTATATACATATGTAACTATTAAAAGGATATAAAATATGTAAAATAAAAAAGAATATAAAATATGTACAATGGAAATTAGCTAAGTACAGGTAGCTGGGGCAGGACACTAGCAGTTACGGAGGTCAGGAAAGGCTTCATGTGAGAGCTAGTGATTGAACTATTTTGAATGAAAAGAGGGATTCTGTGAGGTGGGGGGCTAGGGAGAGGTGAGCACAGAGATAGGAGATGAAGCACTGTATGTAAAGAACAGATGAGAGATGGCTGGCAGACTGAAAAGTGAAAGGAACGCAGAACTGGCTAGAGGCACATCAGTCAATCTGACCTATAAAGGGCACTGGCATTTGGAGATTGTTTTGACCATTTTAATAGAAGCTTGTCTAAAATAGGGGATGTCTTCTGGCTCTGCTTTTCTAGGCTCAGTCACCCTGAGGCCACATTACCATGGTAGCTCAGACCTCCAAGCAGCATCCTAAAGCTAGGATGCTGAAAAAGTAATTTTTGCTTGAGCTGTGTAGATAGATTTTTAATATTTAATTAGAGAAACCTTCAGCACGGCAAGAGGGCAGGACTTGTTATTAAATCCCCACTGCTCTTGGCTCTCCTTGCTTGCTGGTGGGATTATTCATTCGTCTTCAGTCACACAATTTAATATCACAATATCTAATGGGGGAGATGTTGATAATTTGTAAAACTGCTCAGTGCTTGGGGCCACTGGATGGTCTGTGTCCGTACCAGAATGAGCAAGGGGGATCTGAGTCAGATGCTTGAGAAGGAGGCCTTCAGATGCTTGTTTTAGAATTCCATCATCTTAGAGTTGGAAAGAACTCAAAAGGACATACATCTACCTAATTGATGCATCCCCTCTATAACATCAGTGACAAATGGCCATTTATTCTGTTCTTGAATACCTCTGGTTGTGACAAGCAACTTGCTATTTCATGAGGCACCTCCTTCCATGTTCAGATGATTGTAATTAAGTTCTTCCTTATTTACCTCCCTCTAACTTCATGGTTAGTTCCAGTGGGGCAACTCAGGTTCCTCTTCTCCCTCTCCTCTTCTTATCCTCTCCCTCTCCCCCTTTTCTCCCTTTCCCTCTCCTCTCCCTCTTCTCTCCTTTTTCCCTTAGGGTGTTCTACCCTAAGGAAGGTAAATTTTGATGAGTTAAATTGGGGTTTATTTGCTAGGTTTCTTTCTCAAAGACCAAGCCTTAAACCCAGCTCACTCTGAATTTCTTGGATTGGACAACAACAGGTAACTGCCCAAGCACTACTTAGTGGTTACTTTTGGACCCTCCAAGCTCAAAGTCAATGTAAATAGTAACTATTTCTCTTTTGGTCAGCACCCTGATAGTTTTCCCCTCCAAGTATGATTTTTTTTTTTAAATTAAAGGGGCTGACTCACTTCAAAGTGAGAAGCTTAGCTTAAAAGGGCCAAGGTCTCCCATAGCATTCTGAGCCTTTTTCAGTTGTCTTGATCGATATCTGGCCACCAGAAAGTGAGGCTGGTGACTTTGCACAGCCCTCCTTCACTCAAATCAAAGTCAATTGCAAATCATGTCATCATCTCCCTAATGTCCTGGTCCTCTTCAAGAACAAAGGACAAACCACGTACAACCTTCTAACTTGTACCTGGAAGCTAGGTGGCGCCATAGAGCACAGAGGGCTTCAGGAAGAAGCCACAGTCTGGCTTCAGGAAGACTCATCTTCCTGAGTTCAAATGTGACCTCAGACACTTAGTACCTGTGTGACCCTAGGCAAGTCACTTCACCCTGTTTGCCTCAGTTTCCTCATCTGTAAAATGAGCAGGAGAAGAAATGGCAAACTGAGTGGTTTGATATACTGTATCTTTGCCAAGAAAGCCCCAAATGGGGCCACAAAGAGAAGGACATGATTGAAATGACTCAACAACAAAACTTTCACCCATTGGTCCTTGTCCTCTAAAGTTGTTCAGTATATGCCTAATGCCTCCACACATAGGATCGTAGCTTAAAATGGAAGGGAAGATATTTGGTCCAAATAATTACGTTCTGCCTCTCTTCTTTTCTTTATGTTGTGGTAAAAATTCCCAGGCTTTTTTTTTAAACCAATCTGTATACGTCACAGCTTTAAGTACGGTCTCACTCCTCAAGCCCTAGTCCAGCTCCAATGTTCTCCCATAAACAGTGGCACCCACTTATCATCTGACCAGGACAGCACACGGTACAGTGGGGACAATCACTGCTATTGTTCTGGACACTGTAATTTTATTAATGAGCCTAAGGTCATAATGGCTTTTTTGGCTATTACATAACACCCTTGATTCATATTGAACTGCTAAACCACTAAAACCCTGAGGTATTTTTCCTATGAACTGCTATCTAATCATGTTTCCTCTGTCCTATAATTGCCTAATAGATTTATTGGAACCTAAATGCAGAACTTTATTCATCCTGACTTCACTTTCTAGCCCTTTTCTCTATCTCCTTGACAACCATCTTTCCATCCTGGGGAAACTTCTGCCCAGCTCTTTGGATATATGATTCCTCCATCCCTGGAATGAACCTTTTCCTCACTTTGATCTCTAAGAATTCCTTACTTTGTTCAAAGTTCAACTTCAGTGCTGCTCAGTACATGAGGTAGAACCCCTTAGTTCCTAGTACCTCCTCATCCCTCAGTTTACCTTGCACTGATTTTGTGTATACTTAAATGTGTCCATATTGTCTCCATGGATAGAATACAATCTCCTTTTTGTTTGAAGTTTGGGGTTTTGTTTTGGGTTTCTGTTTCCCCTGGTACCTAGCCCAATGCCTGACATATCTTGGGCAGTTAATATTACTTGGTGATTGAACGATAGCAACATTTTTACTCCTTTTAAAAAATATACTTTATTTTAACATTCATTTAAAAAAATTCTGAGATCCAAATTCCAGCCTTTTCCTCAACCATTGGGAAGGTAAATACAAAGGGTATGGAGGTGGAAACAAGCATTTATAAAGGGCTTACTATGTGCCAGGCACTGTGCTAAGTGCTTTACAAATTATTGTTCAGTCATATCTGACCCATCATAACCCCATGAACCATCCTGTTCATGGAATTTTCTTGGCAAAGATACTAGAATGGTTTACTATTTCCTTCTCTAGTGAATTAAGGTAAACAGAGATTAAATGACTTGCCAAGGGTCATATAGTTAGTAAGTACCTGAGGCTAAGTTAGAACTCAGGTCTTCCTGCCTCCAGGCCCAGTGTTCTATCCACTGGGCCACCACCTAGCTGCCCACTTTGCAAATATGATCTCATTTGACTTTTGCAAAAACCCTGTAAAGTATGTGCTATTATCATCCCTATTTTATAGCAGAGAGTTCTTATAGGGAAATAGTGGGAGACAAAGTTGAAGACTACATTAACAAATTGTAGAGGGCCTTGAATGCCAGGCTAGGGAGTTTGAATTAAGTCTTATAGGTAATAGAAAATCACTGAAGACTTTTGAATAGATGAGTGATGCATGAAAAGCAATGTCTTTGGAAAGCTAGTCTAGTGGCAACATAGAATTGAATATGTTTGGCTCTCAGAGATCAGACCATAATGCTACTTTTCTCATGATGATGTAGGGATGGATCAATATTTTTTCCTTTTTAATTTATTTATTTTTAGTTTACAACATTCCGTTCCACAAGCTTTTGAGTTCCAAATTTTCTCCCCCTCCCTCTCTTCCCCCCTCTTTCCCAGATGGCATGTAATCTGATATAGGTTCTACATAGACCTTCACATTAAACATATTTTCACAATAGTCAAGTTGTAAAGAAGAATTATAACTAATGGAATGAACTACGAGAAAGAAGAAACAAAACGAAACAAAGAGAGAAAGAGCAAATAGTTTGCTTCAATCTGCATTCAGACTCTGTAATTCTTTCTCTGGATGTAGATAGCCTTTTCTATCACAGGTCTTTTGGAGTTGTCTTACAAGCTTGCATTGCTGAGCAGAGCCCATTCTATTAAAGTTAGTTATCACAGATACAATGTGTCTGTAATTGTGTACAAAGTTCTCCTGGCTCTGCTCCCCTCACTCAGCATCAGTTCATGTAAGTCTTTCCAGGTTATTATAAAGTCCGTCTGCTCCTCATTTCTTTTTTTTAAAATTAATTTATTAGTTTAGTTTCAGTTAACAAGATTCAATTCCATAGTTCCTTGATTTTCAAATTTCTTTTCCTTCCCTCCCCCCTCCCCACACGACAGCATATAGTCCAGTATAGGATCTGCAAATGCATTCATATTAGACATTATTCCAATTACAAAGGCGTATTGTACTAGGTGGGATGAAAGATGGTAAGGAAGAAATAAAACCAAACAATAAAAAGAACAAGATCATTTAGTTTGCTCCCATCAGGATTCAGGCTCAGTTCTTTCTAGTTATATCTCTGGATGGTGCATTTCTCACTTTCTTGAGTGTTTTGGGATTAACTTATATCACTGCATTGCTGAAAAGAGTCCAGTCTGTCATAGTTGGTCATCACAGATATGGTATGTCTGTGATTGTATACAAATTTCTTCTGATTCTGCTCTTCTCGCTCAGCATCAGTTTGTATAAGTCTCTCCAGGTAATTATGAAATCCATCACCTCCTCGTTTCTTATAGCACAATAATATTCCATTACATTCATATACCACATCTTGTTTAGCCATTCCCCAATTGATGGGCACCCCTTTAGTTTCCAATTCTTTGCAACCACAAAAAGGGCTGCTAAAAATATTTTTGTACATATGGGTCTTCCTCCCACTTCTATGATCAGCTCCTTATTTCTTATAGCACAATAGTATTCCATTACATTCATATACCACACTTGTTTAGCCATTCCCCAATCAATATTTGTAAAGTGCTTTGAGATCTTAAATGGAAACTACCACTGTCTGTGTTTTATCTTTTTTTTTTTTTTGCCTATGCCCTCTCTTTATAGGGTAATAAAAATGAACCATCTATGGTTCATTGGAAAACATGTCTCAGGTTTATTAAAAATATATGAATTTTTACTTTAAGACTAGATAGTCATATTATTCAAAATTGGAAGCCAAAATGTATTATCTATTATTAATTTATTTTTAATGGACATCTTTCTTATAGATTAGCATTTCAATTACTTTTGAAAAAGTGGGAGGCAGTGAGAAGAGATTTCCAATTAAAGTTGTCCTGAAGATAAATTGGGGAATTCAGTTGAGAGCACTTGATCTTTCTCCCAGTCATTGAGCAGCCACATTTGTCATCTTCCTGAAGTGAAGCCATTTCCATTTCTGTCCTGGATTCTCCTTGGGAAGTTCTGGCCTTCCTTATGGATGAGCTAGGATACCGCCATAGTTTCCAGCACAAGCTCATGGAGCATGAAATGGCTTTGTATCTAATTTCTATATAACCATGTGTACTTAAATAAAATATCACCAGCCCTCAGCAATTTCAAGACCTCAGGCCTCTCCTTGCTGTTGCCTTCTTCTGCTCAGGAGCGCCTCCTGGAGATGGAACTTGGGAATTACTAGGGATCATCATGATTTTCAAGATTTGAAAAATGCAGGACAGATTGCCATCTGTGGTGTCCTCTGTAAGAGGTAAGCATAACCTCTACGCCATGCTTCAATGGACAATCAACAAATATATCTAAATCATTCTTGAGCCCATTTATAGCTTTAATTAGTGTATTCTTTTGAGGCTATAGGTTTCATAATGATACTGACACTTGGCCCTGCATGCATCTGGTGGCAAATCCTTTTATTAAACGGATTTGTTCTGTGAAGTTTGGATTCAGTCAAAGGACTGCACTTGAGGACCTAGAAGGCCACACGTGGCCTCGAGGCCGCAGGTTCCCCCCCTGTGGTCTAGCTTGCTATGCTTCTCCAAGTACTTTCATGATCACTCTCTCTTGGAATTAATTATCCCAACAACCCAGGGGTGGGGGGAGGTGGGCAAGGTGGCTTCCTTTTACGCACAAGGATTCTGAGACATGGAATGATGAAGTGCCATATTGAAGATGTAACAGAGTAAGGTCTTCCAACTTCAAGTCATTTCTCCTAACAGTCTCTTCCATCCAGAAGTTAGCTACCCACTGTATAAAGCTAAAGGGTGAGTGGGATTCAGACAGTCTGAGAAGAGAAGGGGGATCATTATAGCCTAGAGCCACAAACACAAGTAAGCACGCATACATCATGCTTAGAGCAAAAAGAATAAATTAGTCTGACGAAGCTGACTTGGTACAGCAGAGCAGTAAGCAGATGACTTTGCTAGCTAGAACACGGCAGAGAATAAGCTTTTATTAAACACCTACTATGTACCAAGCACTGTGCTAAGTGCTTTACAAATATTATCTAATCTGAACCTCACAACAATCCTGGGAGGTAGATGCTCTTATTATCCTGATTTTACAATTGAAGAAACTGAGGCAGACAGCGGTTAAGTGATTTGCCCAGGGTCACATAGCTAGGAAGTAACTGAGGCTGATTTTGAACTCAGGTCTTTTTGACCGGAAACACTGTGCCCTACCCACTGCACTTCAGCTTTGGCTGAGGAGTATATACATATACATATATATATATATATTTTTTTTTTTTTCTGGTAAGCAATGGAAAGCCACTGCAAGTTTTTGAGCAGAGAAGTTATATGAAAAATTGTCCTCAATTTACCATTTTCAATTTTCCAGTTTTAAGGCCCCAGTTTTAGTATTTGAAATTTGTTGAATAAATCCAGGATCATCTCATCGATATCCCTTTGTGATTTTATGCATTATAAAGTCATAGATTTGGAGTTAAAAGAAACTTTCAAGGGCATCAAAGCCAGTCTCCTCATTTTACAGGGGAGGAAACCAAAGCCCACATAGATATTGTAACTGAGCCAGGGTCACACAGCTGGCAAGTACCTGAGGCAGAAACTGGCCTCAGATCTTTCTAACACCAAGTCCAGTGCCCTCTGTAATAACCAGTAGCATAAATATATCTTTCAAGGATCTCACAAAGGGAGGAGACACTATGCAAACAATTATGTACAAACAAGACACATTCAGGACAGATCAGAGATATTCTCAGAGGGAAAACACTAAGACTAAGGAAAATTGGGATAGGATTTTTGAAGAAAGTAGAACTTTAAATGAGATTTGAAGGAAGTCAGAGAAGCCAGGAGGCAGGAAGGAGGAGGAGGAGGGATGGAGAGTCCTAAGCAGAGGAGGTAGTGAAAAAATTGACAAATTTACATATTTTGTTATTGTTCAGTTGTATCCTACTCTCTGTGACCCCATTTGGGATTTTCTTGGCAAAAATACTGGAGTGGTTTGCCATTTTTTTCTCTGGCTTTACAGATGAGGAAATTGAGGCAAACAGAGTTAAGTGACTTGCCTAAGGTCATACACCTAGTAAGTATCTGAGGGCAGATTTGAACTCAGGAGGATGAATCTTCCTGACTCCAGGCCCAGAACTTTATCCATTGTACCACCTAGCTGCCTCCATCTATATATGTATATATCTATATATGTACATATATGCATGTAAATATATACATATGTATACACACATATACATGTATATACTTACAACTATATCTACATCTCTCTAACCAGATAGATTTAAGGTTTGCAAATCATTCCACTTCTATTTAGACTGGGGAGAGACTGAGGATAGCAAGCATTTCTGAGATTGCTCTGTGTTAACTCTTTGCTTATCAAAAGGTGAAGTCTAGAGATCTTTCTAGTTTCAATGCCCTCTGATTCCTGGCCTAACTTCCCCTTTGTCTAAAAGAATCCCTAATGTAAGTAAATAGGAAAAAGGCATGGTGTAGGGAGATGGGGGGAGGGGCGGACAGCTACCCCCTGGGGATAGTTCTCAGCTTCTATCCGTCGAAATCCATTGGCCCCATCAGTATTACAGATAGCTGGGGCTGAGAAAATGTGGAACGAAAGTTGCTGCCGCTGCTGCTTAATGAATAGCTAGCTGAGAAACAGCACATATATTTAATACCACATACGTTTAATTGCTCCTGGCCCAGGAGTGTGTTGGATGTTTGGGGAGTTTTACTGAGATGGTTCTCAGGGAAAATTGAGGGCATGTATATCAAGCAATTTTTTGAATTATATCTCTATTAGCATCTGCAAATGTCTCCCGGGGGAACTAGAGAAAACTCTATTATTTGAGCTGTTTAGAACAGGATTGGAGGAAGCAGTAGTGAAAATCCCGCAGGGAACAATAATTATAAACAGCACTTCCATGTAAACAGGTTTTAATGTGTTTTATATATTGAATTCTTGGGAGTGAGAACCTCTGGGCTATCCCATAGCATGGCTCTCACAGATACCAGACCCTGTCTGGAAGCTTTAGGTAGTCCTCTCCAGGGTCCTGCACCCTCTGCTTAGCCAGCCTCTATAACTTCTGGTGAATTGTTCTGTGAAGACTCTGAGTTATACATACTTGGTTTCTATAGATCCAATCTGCCTGCCCACACAAAGTGTATGCATACAGAGACAAGTTGATTAGTCAAGAGATCCAGGTTCTAGTCTCAGTTTTGTTACTAACAAACTTGGTCAAATCACTTCCTTCCTTCCTTCCTTCCTTCCTTCCTTCCTTCCTTCCTTCCTTCCTTCCTTCCTTCCTTCCTTCCTTCCTTCCTTCCTTCCTCCCTCCCTCCCTCCCTCCCTTCCTTCCTTCCTTCCTTCCTTCTTTCCTTCCTTTCTTTTTTTTGCTTTTTGGAGGGGGGAAGGTAGGGCAATTGGGGTCAAGTGACTTGCCCAAGGTCACATGGTTAGAGTATTTTTGTGTGTGTATTAAGTGCCTGAGGCCGAATTTGAACTCAGGTCCTTCTGACTCCAAGGCCGGTGCTCTACTCACTGTGCCACCTAGCTGTACCCCCCCCCCCCAAATCACTTCTAAATGTGAATTTTCTACAGAAGAGAATTCATGGAGCTCCTTGAAACTCATGGAAACTTAGAATCATAGAATGTTGAAACTGGACGTGATATTAGAGGCCCTCTATGGGCTCCACAATTTTATATGAGGGCATTCCCCTTGGGCCCAGAAGGTTTAGGTGGTCTGGAAGGAGCTTTTCTAGAGAATTTTGGCTCTAAAAATGGTTAATTCAGAAGGTCACCAAGAAGCTTGAGGGCAGAGCCCAATAGCTAGAGAAAAGCCTTGAGAGATCCTGGAAAAGCTGGTTATTTCTTGCACGTTTGGGAAAGGGTACTTTGAGTTGGTAAAACTTGAAGCCTGAAGTCTAGAAGGTATAGGCTTCTGTTGTAATTCAGATGTTTTTCAGTTGTGTATGATGATGACCCCATTTGGGGTTTGCCATTTCTTTTTCCAACTCATTTTACAGACAAGGAAACTGAAGTAAATTTGGTTAAGTGACTTGCCCAAGGTCACATAACTAGTAAGTGTCTAAGGTTAAATTTGAACTCAGGCCTTCCTGATTCCAGGCTTAGCACTCTGTCCACTGTGTCACCTAGCTGTCTCAGGAATCCAGATTTCAAGGAGTATATCTGCCAGAGATGTGTTGGTAAATGTTTTACAATAAGCTTTTTTTGGGGGGAAATGTAAATATGACATCTTTCTAAATTTAATCTGCATTAACAATTTTTCTGTCACTTTTTTTTTCCAAATGCTTTATTAACTTCTGGTTTATATAATTCATTTCTGTCAGATTTTGAGTTACAATTTTTTCCCCATTTTTCCCCTACCCACCACCCCAGAATAACAGTCATACAGGATATCCCCTCAACCAATCTGCTCTCTCCCATCTCTTCTCTCATACCCCCTTCGACTCTTCCAGTAGGGCAAGGTGAATCCCCAAGCCCCATTGCCTACACACCTTATCTCCCAATTATATGCAAAATAGTATTAATTATGGTATTTATATATTTTTTTAAAAATTTGATTTTAAAAGGAAGACAAGCAACTCAGTATATGCTGTACATGTGTAGCTATGCAAAACATTACCATAGTAGATATATTGTAAAAGACTGACTATATTTTCCTCCTTCCCATCCCACCTTCCACCTGGTCCACTCCCCACCTTGATCCTGTCCCTTTTCAAAAGTGGGTGCTTCCAACTTCCCTCCCCCCCAAGTCCACCCTCCCCTCCACCTCCTTTCTCTATCCCCCTCTGCCCCACACTCCTGTAGGGTGTGACTCCCTATTTAATATGCATGTCATTCTCTCCCTGGTCAAATTCAATAAGAATAAGGTTTTGCCTTTTTGCCTTCCTGTTCCTCCTGTTCCTCCCCTCCCCTGCAACCACCTTCCCCTGCCTCCTCTACATGAGACAGTTCACCCCATTGTCTCTCCCCATTCCCTCCTCCCACCACATTACTCTCTCACCTCTTAACCTCACCTTTTAAGTATCATCCCTTCCTATTAAATTCGACCTGTGCCCTCTATCTATGTATAACTGAAAACATATATACACACATTCACATATGTATTCATATGCCCAAATACCCTTCTTCAACTATTTTCATACTGAGAAAAGTTTCATCAGTTATAGTTATTGTTTTTCCATATAGGAATGTAAATAGTTCAACTTTGATAAGTTCATAGTGATTTCTTTTCCATGTTTAGCTTCTCAAGTATCTCTTGCTTCTTGTATCTGAATGTCAAATTTTCTATTCAACTCTGCTTTTTCCTCAAGAATCCTTGAAAGTCCTCTATTCCACTGAATGACCATATTTTCCCCTGAAACGATATACTCAGTTTTGCTGAGTAGGTGACTCTTGGCTTCAATACCAACTCTTTTGCCCTCTGGAATATCATATTCCATGCCCTTCAATTCCTCAGTGTAGAAGCTGCCAGGTCCTTTGCTATTCTGATTGTGTTTCCACAATATTGAAATTGTTTCTTCCTGGCTGCTTGTAATATTCTCTCCTTGATCTGGGAATTCTGGAACCTGGCTACAATATTCCTAGGAGTTTTCTTTTTGGGATCTTTTTCAGGAGGTGATCTGTGGATCCTTTCAACCTCTATTTTGCCCTCTGGGTCTAAAACATCAGGGCAATTTTCCTTGAGAATTTCTTGAAGGATGATTTCGAGATTCTTTCTTTGATCATGGTTTTCAGGTAGTCCAATAATTTTTAGATTGTCTCTCCTGGATCTATTTTCCAGGTCAGTGGTTTTTCCCATGAGATATTTCACATTGCCTTTTATTCTTTCATTTGTTTGGATCTGCTTAATAGCATCTTGATTTCTCATAAAGTCACTAGCTTCCATTTGCTCCAGTCTAATTCTGAAGGAATGATTCTCCTCAGAAAGCTTTTGAGATTCTTTTTCCATCTGGAAAATTTGTCTTCTTACGGCATTCTTCTCCTCATTGCCTTTTTGTGCCTCTTTTGCCATTTGAGTTAGTCTATTTTTTAAGGTGTTATTTCCCTCAATCAGGCTGTTGACTCTCATTTCATACTTCTCTTGCATCTTTCTCATTTCTCTTCCCAATTTTCCCCCCACTTCTCTTATCCGCTTCTTAAGGTCCTCTATGGCCTGTAGCCAGCTTGTATTTTCATTTGGGGCTTTTGTTGTAGGAGTTCTGACCTCACAGTCCTCTTCCTGTTCCATGCTTTGATCCTCTTTGCCCCCAAAATAGGAGTCTAATGTTGAATTCTTCTGTTTATTTTGTTTCCTTTGCCTAGGCATGTTGCCACTCAATTACTTGACTTTTGGGCTTGTTGCCACAGTAGGACTTTGCCACCAGCCAGTGGAACTTTTGTCCCAAATGTTGGGGTTTTCTCAACTTCTGGAGGTATTAGTTGGGTGGCTTCTGTGAAGCCTCCACACACTCTGGCAAGCTGGTCACACACCCCAAGACCTCCTCCCCAGACCACAATCCAGATCCAAGAAAGGTAAAGCAAGAGTGCTTACCCCCCAGACTGATCACGGGATCCCCCTACAGTTTGCAGGCCAAGAGCAGAAGCTGCAATCTCAATGTGGCGCGAGCTGCACTAGCTCCTCAGCGACTTCTCGCCCCCAGGGGAAGAAGCCAATGCATTCTCCCAAGCAGTCCCAAAATCCACAGGGCACTAACCTCTTGCTTTGTCCTAGGCATCTATGTGTTGATAATTTTGGAAACCCCACAGCTTCTGGTGTTCTGGGGTCCCTCCAGCTGGCTGCTGGTCTGGCCGCCCTTGGGCTAAAACTTCCACTTACTTGGGCCTGGGCTCAGCTCCCAGAGCACTGTGCTGGCGGCTCCCTGCCCGGTTGCTGGGTTCTCCTTAGCTGGAAGTTAGCTCCTCTGTGTCATTTTGTGGGTTCTGGAACTCCAGAGGTTGTTCATAGTCCCCCTTTTACATGATTTTGAAGTCGTGTGGGCTGGAGCTCCGTGGAAGTGCTGTTTCTACTCTGCAATCTTGATTCTGCCCCCTGTCACTTTCTTAAGTCTAGATCAGAGTCATCAAAGAACTTAATTACCTAGCAAAACTCCTAAATGCATGAATTAAAATGGGATTGGGAACTGCTTACAAAATAAATTTAGAAAAATACAGTACAGCATAGATAATGCTAATTTGTGATTTTCTAAGTCAATATGCAGCTTTCAGAGATCAGTTTCTATTTGAGTTTGACACCATCAGTGTAGACAGCCAACAAAATAATAAGCCAATCCCTGACTGTTCACTTTGCTGATTATCAAGATGTAAATTCTCAAATTTAATGATTGACTTTTGGGACCAGTTCCAGCTGGCACCCCAACTCTACCTGAGATATAACATCATCCCTCAGCACATACCCCCCAAGCCCCCTACACTTCTCTTTTCCTATTAGTGGTATCATTATTTGCTTTGAGCTCTCACCAAGTCATAACCATTCCTGCTTCATCATAATGCTCATAACCCTTCCTTCTTTTCCATTCCTTTGAGAGACAGTATGCCAGTGGACCTGGAGTCAGAAAGACTGGGCACACATCCTACCTTACATACTGTCCAGCTGTGTGACTCTTTATATCACTTATGAGGCTTAGCTTCTTCATCTCTAACTGGAATAGGTGATTTTTTTAATGTCCCTCAAAGCTCTTAAAATCTTATCCTATTAAAATGCTCTTTCCAGTATATTATGTTATATTACTTTATATTATTTTTTTTCATGGGAATCTGCCTCACTTTCTCAACTAGACTGTAAGCAAGCTAAGAAAACAATAGCAATAACTTCCATTTCTATAGTGCTTTAAGGCTGTTGTGGTTTGTCCTTCCTTCTCAAAGAGGACCATGACATCCGGGAGGTGATGCCACGATGTGCCAGTGAATTGGATTTAAGTGAGGGAAGGCTGTGCAAAGTCACCAGCCTCATCTTCTCCTCCTGGAGCCATCTGGGTCATTGATAAGGATAACTGAAGATGGACTAGATATAGTGGGAGACCTTGGCCTTTTAAAGCTAAGGTCTTTAACAGGTCTCAGTTTGACCGAAGCAAGCTCATTCAGTAATTAAGGCTGGGTAAGAAATGAAGCAAAAAAAATGGCTCTATCACCTAGTCAAAAATAAGTAAATGAATAAATAAATAAAATTTTAAAAAAATCTGGGAGGTGAAGACCATCAGGGTTTCTAGCCAAAACAGAAAATATTGCTAAGTTACATTCACTCTGAGCCAATCAGGGCCCCAAAACCCCCAACTTGGTTATTGTTTGGGCCCTGATTGGCTCAGAATGTATGTAAATAGCAATTGTTTCTGTTTTGGCCAGAAACTCTGAGGGTCTTCCCCTCCCAGAGATAGATAGATAGATAGAAAGAGAGAGAGAGAGAGAGAGTGTTGACTATGTAATAGAGCCCATTCTTTGCCTCCTTTTTTACCCAGTCTTAAAAGGAATGTAAAATTTTGATTGCTGAAACCTCATAAGATATCTTGGGGTTTACGACCTCAATTTCTTTCTCAAGGACCCTGCCATAAACCCCCAAATCACTCTGGTTCTCATTGATTGGCCAACAATAGGTCCCAGGCCAATTCCCACTTGGTTTTGAGGCTGTGGTGTCAAATAAAAATGGATTCCTGCAGGCTTTGTACTGACTTAGAAAACCACAAATAGACACTATCTATATTATATCGTATTTTTATTTATTTTGTTGAACATTTCCTAATTGCATTTTGATCTAGTTCAGGCTACACTGGAGAGTTTCATGATTCTGTTTTAGGGCATACAGGGCACTTCTTTTACAATATCTCTTTAAGGTAGTACAAATGTCATAATGCCTATTTTTTTTTTTTTTGCTTTTTTTGAAGGAGGGAAGGTAGGGCAATTGGGGTTAAGTGACTTGCCCAAGGTCACATGGCTAGTGTTTTTTTTTTTTTTCGATGAGTGATGAGGCCTGATTTGAACTCAGGTCCTCCTGCCGCCAGGTCTGGTGCTCTATTCACTTCGCCACCTAGCCGCCCTGATTGTGACTATTTTACAGATGACAGGTTGAGGCTCAGAGAGAGGCTTATTCATCATTTCTCCATGATGGCAAAGCTATCTGAGTCTCTTATTTTCTGGTACCTCACTAGTTATAACATCTCTGCGTCCTCTGTAGTATAGTACTTTGAAAAAAGTTCTTTCTAAATCATTTGGCAACTATTTTAAACCTTTAGTTGGGCAGATGACTTCATTGCCATGAGTTTGTACCCTCCTCCAAAAACTCACTAAGAATTGTGTGGCCATTTAAAGAGGGACTAACACACACATCAAATTGGGTATCTTACCCTACAGGAAAATAGGGGGTAAGGGGATAAGAGGGGGGATGATAGAAGGGAGGGCAGATTGTGGAGGAGGATATTTAGAAGCACACACTTTTGAAAAGGGACAGAGTCAAAGGAGAAAATAGAATAAGTGAGGGGGTGGAATAGGATGGAGGGAAATATAATCATTCTTTCACAATATATCTACTATGGAAATGTTTTGTGTAACTACACATGTATAACCTATGTTGAATCACTTCTCCTCCCAGTAGGGGGGGTGATGAGGGAGGAAGGGAAAGAATCTGGAAATCAAAGTTTTAAAATCAAATGTTAATATATATATACACACACACACACATAATATGTATTTTTTTTACATGCAACTGGGAAATAAGATATATAGGCACTGGGGTATAGAAATACATCTTGCCCTACTAGAAAGTCTGAGGGGGGATGGGGGAGGATATAAGAGAGAACAGAATAGGGAAAGGGGTATTCAGTAGAATCACTATTTTGGGGTGAGGTAGGGGAAATATGGCGAGAAAATTTGTAACTCAAAATCTTGTGGAAATGAATGTTGAAAATTAAAAATAAATAAATTTAAAAGAAAAAAAAAGAATTGTGTGGCCATGGGCACATATGTGACTTCACTTAGACTCTGCACCTCAGTTTCATTACCTATAAGAAGGGAATAATGATGCCTGCTATATCTACCTCACCGGGCTGTTGTGAAGCTCAAATGAATGAATGCACATCAAGTGCCTAGTAAACCTTAGAGCACTGTATAAACATCAGCTAACACCATTAATATTACCATTATTATTAACAAAAACAACAATAATTTGCTTAGAAGTGAGGCTTGCTTGCTTTCCCCTTTGTCCTCAGAGATACTGAATGCCATCCCAACCTAAGGGAAACTTTCAACATTGGCTTTTCAGAGGAAAGAGGACAATTACATTTTGTTGGAAAAAAGCAAAAAGATTTAGTGATATAAGCCCTCAGGCTCCAATCAGAATGTACAAAACTTAGGAGACCTCGGAGATCAGGGGTATGGCCTGGCAAATGAAGCTTAATCTAACAAACATTTATTTAGTGCCCACTGTGTGCCATGGCCTATTCTAGGTCAGTCATGAGGCAACACAAGATGTGATCCCTGCCCTCAAAGACTTTATCATCTAGTGGGGGAGAGAGATTCACATACAAAGAAGTAGAATACAAACTCAAACTCGCTAAGTGCATAAAAGAGGGACAAAGTGTTATGTAAGGTGCAACTAGGGAAGGATCATGGTAATCTTTTGAGCCCTTGGAGAAACAGTCTGAAAGGCGGCCCACACTAGGATAAAGATTACAGGAACAAGGGTGCCATGTTAAAAAGCCAATTTGGCCTCCTTTACTTTCAGAAGCTTAGGAATACTGACACAGATCTTCTTGGTGCACTGTTGTACTGATTCACTACTTACTTGGACCCACAGACCCATGGAAAGAGTCAGACTATGAAACAAAGACTTTAATCTCAGAAAATGCTTCCTACTCCATTATTTTAAAAGAAAAGAACTCGATTTGCAATACAATGAATCCAATGGAAATTTCTGCCCTGGATTTGCAGCCTATAAGATGCAATGGAAAGAACACTGGATTTGCACTTAAAGGACCTGGGTTCAAATGTCCCACTCCTTCCTGTGTGATCTTAGAGAAGTCACTCAAAGTCTCTGGGCTTCAATTTCCTCATTTGTACAATCAAGAGGTTGAACTAGATGACTACTAAGGTCCCTTAGAACTCGGGGTCCCATTCCCTGGATGATGCTTTGCTATTCCTCCATGCCTGTCCCTACCTCCCAATGTGAAAAGCATAACTTTAGCAGTCCAGAGTAGGGGGCTTGTGCCTACATCATAGACACCAACACTCTCCCCATCCTATAGGCCTATCTATCCATTTAGCAGCCTCAGGTGTAAGGTACTGCCTGGGCTCTTGGGTGCTCTGCCTCTTTCACTGATTGGCAGTTACCTACTTACACGGGGTGCCACACCCTCCCATGTGCAAATTAGGTCCTGCTAGGTCCTAGGTCATCAAAACTGCATGGTATAATGACATAAGACTGACTGTGGTAGAGGCAGTAGGGTACAATAAAAAATACACTGGCTTTGGAGTCAGAAGATTTCAGTTTAAATCTTGGCACTAGCTATTTTTCTTTTCTTTTCTTTTTTTTTTTGGTTTTTTGTTTTTGTTTTTTGTTTATTTATTTATTTATTTTAAACAAATGCTTTATTAACTTCTGTTTTACATCATTCATTTCCGCCAGATTTTGAGTTACAATCATTTTCCCCCCATTATTTCCCTACCCAACCTCCCAGAATAGTAGTCCCACAAGATATCACTTCCTCCAATCTGCTCTCTCCCATACCTTCTCCCATACCCCCATCGACTTTTCCATTAGAGGAAGGTGAATCTTGTGTCCCAATGCCTGCACATCTTATCTCCCTATTACAAGCAAAAGAGTATTAATAATAGTATTTATATATATTTGAAACATTTAATGTTAAGACCTCAAATTTCAGATCCATTTCCTTCCTCCCTTGTCACCCATTCCCTCTGGGGAGATAAGTAATTCAGTATATGTTGTACATGTCTAGCTATGCAAAACATTATCTTGGTAGATATATTGTACAAGGCTGTTTATAATTCCCTCCCACTCATCCCACCCCCCACCTGGTCCATTCCCTACATGATCCTGTCCCTCTTCTATAGTGGGTACTTCCAACCTCCCCTCCCCCCAAGGATGCCCTCCCATCCATCATCCCTCCTCTCATCCCCCTTCCCCCTATCCTGCTGCAGGTTGAGATATCCCATTTAGTATGTATGTCATTTTCTCTCTGAACCAAATTCAATGTGAATGTGGTTTTGCCTTTTTAGCCTTCCTTATTCTCCCCCTCTTTTGCAACCACTTCCCTTGCTTCTTCTGCATGGGATAGTTTACACTACCCTGTCTCTCCCCATCTCCTCTTGCCACTTTCCTCTCTCACCTCATAATTTCATCCCTTGAGTATTCTCCCTTCCCAATAAATTCAACCTATGCCCTCTATCCATATATAACTGTAACCATATACACACACATTCACATATGTATTCATATGACCACACCCCTTCTTCCATTATTTTCATAGTGAGAAAGATATCATCAGTCACAGTTATTGCTTTTCCATATAGGAATGTAAATAGTTCAACTTTGATAAGTTCCCCTTGATCTCTCTTCCCCAATTACCTTCTCAGGTATCTCTTCCTTCCTGTGTCTGGATGTCAAATTTTCTATTCAATTCTGGTTTTTTCCTCAAGAATGCTTGAAAGTCCTCTATTCCACTGAATGACCATATTTTCCACTGAAACAAAATACTCAGTTTTGCTGGGTAGGTGACCCTTGGGTTCATTCCCAGTTCTTTTGCCCTCTGGAATATCATATTCCATGCCCTTCGATCCCTCAGTGTAGAAGCTGCCAGGTGCTGGGCTATTCTGATTGTGTTTCCACAATATTGAAATTGTTTCTTCCTGGCCGCTTGTAGTATTTTCTCCTTGATCTGGGGATTCTGGAACCTGGCTATAATATTTCTGGGAGTTTTCTTTTTGGGATCTTTTTCAGGAGGTGATCGGGTGGATTCTTTCAACCTCTATTTTGCCCTCTGGATCTAAAACATCAGGGCAGTTTTCCTTGAGAATTTCTTGAAGGGTGATTTCTAGGTTCTTTCCTTGATCATGGCTTCAGGTAGTCCAATAATTTTTAAATTGTCTCTCCTGGATCTATTTTCCAGGTCAGTGGTTTTTCCCATGAGATATTTCACATTGCCTTCTAATCTTTCGTTTGTTGGGATCTGCTTAATAGCATCTTGATTTCTCATAAAGTCACTAGCTTCCATTTGCTCCAGTCTAACTCTGAAGGAATGAATCTCCTCAGTGAACTTTTGAGATTCTTTTTCCATCTGGCAAATTAGACTTTTTAAGGCATTCTTCTCCTCATTGCCCTTTTGGGCCTCCTTTGCTATTTGAGCTAGTCTATTTTTTAAGGTGTTGTTTTCCTCAGTCAGGCTGTTGACCTCATTTCATACTTTTCCTGCATCCTTCTCATTTCTCTTTCTAATTTTTCCTCCACTTCTCTTATTTGATTTTTAAAGTCCTTCTTAAGGTCCTCTATGGCCTGCAACCCACTCATGTTTTCCCTTGGGGCTTTTGGAGCAGGACTTCTGACCTCACAGTCCTTTTCCCGCTCTATGCCCCCAAAATAGAGTCTAGGGTTGCATTTTTCTGTTTCCTTTGCCTTGGCATGTTGCCACTTAATTGCTTGACTTTTGGGCTTGTTGCCACACTATGGCTTTAAGGCCAGCTAGAGGAATTTTCGTCCCGAATGTGTGGGGGGCAACTTTCGTTTCTGGCAAGCTGTAAACCCACCCACAACTTCCACCCTAGATCACAATCCAGATCCAGGGAGGTTAAAGCAAGAGCGATTACTCCCCAAGACTGATCGCTGGATCTCCCCACGATTTGTAGGCTGGGAGCCGGAAATGCCTCTGAAAACTACAAAATGGCGTGTCTCCTCAGAGGCTTCTAGCTCCCAGGGGAGGGAGCTGACGCATTCCCCAAATACAGGTCCCAAAGTCCATAGGACACTAACCTCTTACTTTGTCCTAGGCATGTCTATGTTGATAATTCTGGAGTCTCCACAGCTCCTGGTGTTCTGGGGTTCCTCCAGCTGGCTGCTGGCCCTACTGCCCTGGGGCTAAAACCTCTGCTCACCCGGACCTGGGCTCGGCTCGGCTCCTGTGCTCTGCGCTCTGCCCGCTGCCAGGTCCCAGACCGCTGTGCTAGTCCTTCCTGCAGGGCTGCTGGGCTGTCCTCAGCAGGAGGTTAGCTTCTCTGTGTCGTTCTGTGGGTGCTGGGGCTCCAGAAGTTGTTCAGAGTCCCCTTTTACATAGTTTGGGGGGAATCTGGGGGCAGAGAGGCTTGGAGGAGCTGTTTCTACTCCGCCATCTTGGCTCTGCCCCCTAGCTATTTTTCTTATAAAAGAGAGATTAGACTCTTTGTTTGTACCCAGAGAATAGAGTTAAGGCCAATGGGTGACAATTTCAAAGAAGGAAGATCTTGGCTTAATATAAGGAAGAACATATCTATATCTATAGATATATATGGTTTTATATAGTTACATATAGTTATATATATGCATATGTATGTGTGTCTATAGATACACACACACATATACACACATATCTCCTTCTTTACATATCTTTATTGTTGTTTGGTTGTTTCAGTTCTGATTCTTCATGACCCCACTTGAGTTTTCTTGGCAAAAAGTGGTTTGCTATTTCCTTCTCCAGATCATTTTACAGATTAAACTGGAGCAAACAAGGCTGATTGACTTGCTAGTCACACAGCTAGTAAGTGTCAGAGGCTGGATTTTGAATTAATGGAGTCTTTCTGACTTCAGGCCCAGTATTCTATCCCCTGTGCTACCTAACTGCCTATTATATATACATATTTATCTATCAATATAATTATGATTTTCTGTGGACCTATATATCTATCTATGTATCTATACATCCATCCAGCCTTTTAATTCCTTAAAATTAGAGCTGTCCCCAATTTGAATGTGCTCCTTTTGAAGGTGGTGAGTTTTGCCTTTCCCTGGAGGTGTTCAAGCCAACACCAGATGTCCACTTCTCAGAGATGGTATGGGGGTGGTTATTAATGCATCAGTTAGGGTTGGACTGCAGGACTTCTAAGATGCTATCCAATTTGTTTCTGTGGTTGTAATGTTACAGGGATTAATTATGTCAAGGCCCCATCTGAAAAACTGTAGGTCTTGTTTTGAATTAGCCCTACCCATATAACTTCTCCAGATATGGGAAGAGTTAAAGGGTTGGGTGGAAATGATGTTGGTCAGTAATCAGCATATCTATTTGGTGCTAGTTAAAAATAGAAAGTTGATCATTTGAATGGAGTAGACAAGTAAGACCTAGAGACAATTGGACATAGCAGCCTAATGTCCAATTAATTTGAGATCAACTAATAGGATTCCCTATTCAACTAAAACTTCTGGGAAAACTAGAAAGCATTCAGGTAGAAATTAGCTAGACCATGTGTAGGTCTGTAACAAGATTGATTAAACTGGCAACAGATACTAAAAAGGATGGATAACACCTGTGGTACTGGTGTGGGCTGCTCCGGTGGGAAGCCCTACTCAGGGGATGGGTGGCTCTCCCCCTTTGCTCTTCAGAATATTAGACGCAGTGGGATAAATCTAGCTCTGCTTGAACCACAGGGAGTTTGAATGTTTGCCCTGAGCACTCCTTGGTGTATGGTCAAGCACACAACCATGTGGGAAAGCATGGCACTGCCCAGTTCCTAGTGCTTAATGTTGAACAGGGTCAGGCTCCAGTCAGCAGCACCTCCTAGTGAATTAAACTATGAATATTGAGTGAAGCCATGAAAAAGGAAAGGAATTTCAGGAGGCAATATTCAAGCTTGAGGCAGGGAAGTTGGTGGAAGTGTGGCAAGGAAGAAAGTTGAAGCAGGAGGCCAGCCGAGCCTGGTGATTTGATGGTGGGGAATATGTGAACTGGCTATAAGTAGGTGACCCTCAGAGTACATTTTAAAAGTCATCATCTGGAAGAGCTTCCTCCTTACCACCTACTGCTTCCCTTGGTCATGGTCCAGGTTTCTGGTCACAGTAGTCCAGAGCCTGCCAAAGTTCTGTGCCTAGGGTGATTGCCTTGGCTCGTTGTACCTAGGGAAGGCTTTGACAGGCAATTAGGGCTGCTATATCTCATTCTCCTTCCAATTTTTAAGGTAGCAAAGGTAGGACTATTCTTTCTCTCCAATTATGTCTAGCTGTATTCAAGGCTGCAATCCTGCTATACACACTTGTAAACTCAACATCTCATGAATGAAGATGTATTTGAGGATACATGAATTTATTATGAGCATATAGCTTATGGAAATGAAGATAAGCTATTTAGATAGTGGGCACGTAAGAATTATCAGCAGGGCAAGGGAAGATTAAAAGCACTTTACTTCACAGTTACTCCTATCTACAATGGTAGCTGGATCCTCCATAAGCATGACGATAAGAGACAATGAAATATGTGCAAAGGACAGAGAGTCACAAAATCTGTGAATTGAAAGTGATTTGAGAACTCATCAAGCCACACCTGAACAGGAGTACTCTTCACAGCATCCCTAACCTTGGAATGAAGGCAGCAGATAGCACTATTTTTTTATACAAAAGATACAAAGAAAGGCAAAACAAAACAAAAACAAAAAACTATCTTTTTTTCTCAAGTAGTTCACAGTTGAATAAGGGAGCCAACATGCAAACAACTATGTGCAAACAAGATGTTTACTGTATAGAACAAACTGGAGATATTCTCAGAGGGAATGTGCTAAGATTAAGGAAGACTGGGGAAGGATGCTTTAAGAAGGCAGGACTTTAACTGAGATCTGAAGGAAGCCAGAGAAGCCAGGAGTCAGAGATGAGAAGGGAGAGGGCTCCAGGACAGCATGATAGATGGTGAAAGTATCTGGTGTAGGGAGATGGAGTGTCCATTTGAGAATCATCAATGGGACCAGGGTCACTGGATGGCACCCATCTGGGGTGGGTGTGAGAGGTGTAGGAAGACTAGAAAGGTAGGAAGGGCCAGGTTATATGATTATGTAGGGCTTCAAAAGCCAAACAGAGGATTTTATATTTGTTCCCAGAAGTAATAGGATGGGACTGGAGTTCATTGAATGGGGTGGGGTTTAGAAGGGGTGAGATGATCAGATTTGTGCTTTAGGATAATCGCAAGCTGGAACTAGAGCTAGAAAAATCTAAGTTCAAATCCTTCCTCAGACACTCAATAGCTGTTTGACCCTGACCAAATCACTTAACCTCCCTCTTAGTTTCCCCTTTTCTAAAACAGAGATGATAATAATAGCACTAGATTGTTGTGAGGAACAAATGAGATAACCTACATAGACTGCTTTCTAAATCCTAAAGCTTTCTATAAATGCTAGCTATTACTATTATTTTGGTGTTATTGTTATTTTAATTACTGCCAAAGGGGAGCTGTGGATCCTAATTGGGGAAAAGTCATAAAATACAGTAATAAGGGAAAAGCCATTAAATTCTTGAAAAGTGGAAGCCTGAACACGGTGACCTGTTAGAAATCACAACTTAGATACTGAATCATAATTTAGACACTGAGTCATAACCTAAGATACTATGGCCTATAAAAGCCATAACAAAAATATTGTGATCCTTATGTGACTGGTACATGATCAGTACACAAACTTATGTTTGGGCATACCATTAGCTTGATTCCCAAGCTCATGACTTAAGCAGAAAACCCAAAATATCTGCCAATCAGTAGCGATGTGCTCTATAGCTCCTTCTCCTTTGTTTTCTATAAGTACTATGAGGATTTGGGGGGTTCTTTAGCAGGGATCCACTGAACTGTGTGGCTGCTGCCCCAGACTGAAGATTGCTCCTGTTTTGTAAGTATTCATAATGATTGATTAAACTACTACCTATCCTCAGTCTGGAGATGCTTGGTCTTTTCCTTTAGTACCAAAAGAACACACCCTGGTTATGGGGGAGGTAGAAGGTTATGTTATCCTTGTATGTCATGGTACGAAGCCATTTCTACCTAGTCGTCTTCTATTTTGTATCTACATTGTCAATGGAAAATGAGAATGGGCTTATAATTTCATTGTTACAGATAACACCCAATGAGGAATAATTTTGGACCAATGCAGAATGGCACCTCATCTGCAACTTAAAACCTTAGAGAATGACTTGGGGGCACTTAGAAGTTAAGTTACTTGCCCAGGGTCACATAGCCAGTAGGTGTCAGAGGTGCATTATACCCATTTTATAAATGAAGAAACAGAGGTCAAGAATGATTAAGTGATTTGTCCAGGGTCATGTGACTAGCAAGTATCTGAGGAAGGATTTGAATTCAGGCCTTCCTGACTCAAAGTCTAGTACTCTATTCAGCCTGCCTCCCTACTGGCTAAAGGGGCTATGCTGCAGTTCCCCTGCTAAGCAGTAGTCTCAGGCTCTGAAGCTTTCCCTTTCTCTTCTCTTCAAACACTTCTCAGTCCTAGAGTCCCTTGGTCAGGGTTCTGTTTTTCTGTTGGATGACTGGCTAGCCAGTGTTAATGTGTCAATAACCCCACAAAGCTCCAACCATAAACTTTCCCAGATAAAATCTGCATTCTAACAAGTGTTCTAGTGGTTTTACTCAAAGGAGTGAGTAAGGTTGGGAAGTCTTCTTAGTGTGGCTAAAGGGGAAGATGATTGGGGGTGGGGGTGGCAAAGAGCTAGGGAAACTAGCTCCTAGAGGAGTTTAGGTTTAGTTTAGTTTGATTCCACTTCCTGACTGGAAACCTGTGCCCTCATCCCTGTTGATGGTAGTGGCATAGAAGGAAGAGAGGCCACTAACTTCAAACTGAGATTTAGAAAAAAAAATCATGGACAAGCATTTAGGCGGAACAATGGATAGAGTACCATCCCTAGAGTCAGGAGGACCTGAGTTCAAATCTAGCCTCAGACACTAGCTATGTAACCCTGGGCAAGTCACTAAACCCTGATTGCCTCCCCCCAAAAATTGTCATAGAGAATGATTGATTAAGCTTAGCTGTAAATTCTGCCAACTCTTTCCCATCTGAAGAACAGGTTTTTGCCTTTTAATATATGCCCAGCTCTTAGCAAAATGCCTGGCACATAATAAGTCCTTAATGCTTGTGGGTGTTTCATGTATGGAGGCGAGGGTAAAGCATCAGAGGTAGGCTTTGGCAGTTGGGACTAGTTGAGGCATAGGTAGGGAGAGCAAAGGGACATGGCAGGAGGTTCAGGACTAGTTCCTGAGCATTAAAAACCAGCACAAGTGTCTCAAGTCAGGTTCAATCCTCTGCTTCAGAATGTGCCAGCTGCCACTGATCCAGTCAATCACAGCCTTTGCAAGCACTGGCTGCTTTGGCTACTGTGGCAATGAAGAGGCGATCAGTTCATAAGCAGACCCCTGACAGAAAAATTTGTGCCTCAGGCATGCCAAGACATAAAGAATAAAAGTCCAACCTCCAACCAACTCTCCAGATGTTCCCCCTCCAGCTGTTATAATGGAGTGCTTGACAGCCAGAATGAAAGATCTTATTGCCTGAGGATGGAGTATGTACTTTAAAACCAAGAAGCTGAATTTCTGCAACTTCAGGTCAGATGTAGATGTTGATTTTTTCTTAGGGATACACTCTATATACCATGGAATCCAAGGCAAACAACTTAAGTTTTCCCGAAAGAACCAGAGCAAGCTCAGAGATGTCAAAAGGATGCCTTATTGTCCTGCAGGATGCACACATACAAGTGACCTCAGAGCTAAGCTAGGTCAAGATAGGTCCCAGGTATACACTGGAGGTGGAGTGCAGACCTTTGTGAAGGGAGGAGCTCCCAAGCATGCATACACTAGTTAAAAATAATATTAGGAAACCCATAGGAAAAGGATATTCATGAGTGTCAGTACACGTCATCATCATAGTAATACCTAGCATTTATAGGACATCTAATAGCCTCCTGCCTTGCAGTATGGCATGTTATAAATATGGGATGGCGGGGGGAAGCTGTCTAGATCAGTTTTATGGTATTGGGTTCCCAACTGGAAAGCAAACAAACAACAGAAAGTACTATGCTTTATAAGTATCATCTTATTTGGCCCTCACAATACCCCTACAAGGGTGGTGCAGTTATTAGCCCATTTTACAGTTAAGGAAACTGAGGCAAAGAGAATTTAAGTGACTGGTCCAGGTCACAGAGCTAATAAGCATCTGAGTCTGGATTTGAATTTGGATTTTCTTGACCCCAGGCCACAGCATCACCTTGCAGTATGTGTGTTCAGTTTTTTTTTTTTTTTTTCCAATTGTGTCTTATTCTTTGTGACACCATTTGGGGTTTTCTAGACAAAGATACTATGGTGGTTTGTCATTTCCTTCTCATTCCTGCTCATTTTACAGATGAGGAAACTGAAGCAAACAGGGTTAAATGACTTGCCCAGGATCACACATATGTCTGAGTAAGTGTTTGAGGCCAGGTTGGACCTTGGGAAGATGAGTTCCAGACTCCAGGCCCAATGCTCTGTGCATTGTGGTGCCACCTAGCCACCCACTTAGCAGTACAGTATATCATAAATACACAGGTTGGGGGGGAGCTGTCTAGATAAGTTTTATGGTTTTGGGTTCCCAACTGGAAAAACAAACAAATTAACAAAAGAAAACATGATTATATTGTCAAGATAAAGTATGAACGTACAATCGCCTTGTCTTACTAACATCACCGCTTTGCTTTGGCTACGAAAATAGGATGGTTGAAAACCTACAGTAATAATTGAGTTAACTGTGTTCTTAGATAGCCCCCAATTCTAATTCTGGGGAATAAAGATGGAAATGCCTAGTATGCAAATGAGTTCCAGCTCAACACCCCAACCCCGTCCCCCACCTCAAATCCCTAAATTCTCCTTTTGTGAATGAGTAGTTATTCTGAATAAGTTAGAAAGTGTATCCTTGGGGATTGGTAAAGTCACTCAGCGTAAGTTCTGAACTGTGGTCCCTTTCAGAAACGTGGTAGCAGAACACTGAATCATGTACAAAACCAAACTGAGGGCAAGAAAGGAATACATGCATATATGTACACACGCACATACATGTGTGTGCATACACACGTGTATTTATATATGCAAACACACATAGATACATGTGTGTACACACATAGCTATATAGGCTCACATGTGTATATGTATACACACGTATGTGTATATATTTATGTATAATACATGTGTGTATATGTATGCAATACATATGTGTATATATGTTTATACACACATACATATATACATATGTGTGTGAATGTATGTATGCATGCATGCACTTCAAGGTTGGAAGGGATATTAGAGATGATCTAATCTAACTACTCATTTGTGAAGCTCATGCCTGGAGGGCGGGGAGGGAGTGACTTCTAAGCCACAAAGCTTGGTCAGTGGCAAAGCAGGCTGGGCCTAGAATCTTGGTCTTCTGACTCTCACACATGTATCTACAAAATTTTTCTTCATAATGGTTTTTCATGTTAAGTTTGTTTATTGTGGAAAATTTCCATATGTGCCTCATCTTTCCAACCACAGGGGCAATAGCTCAATGGAATCTATTCCCTTCAATAGACCAGTAGCTAGCTAATAAGAAGCTAGACAACTCATTCTTTATCTTTGGCTGGGTCCTTGTTGGAAACTCAGATAAGTGTATCTGGGAACATTTCACATCATTCTGTGTCTCTCAGGGGAAAAGAAAAACCCACTTCTTTTTACATATGCAGTGTATATAGTGAGTAATCAAATTGTGGTAATACAATTATTCAGCTATTTCTCTGTGTAGTTCATTAATACAGGGAATCATTTTAGATGCCTAAAACACTTTGACCATCAAGAACATATTTCCAGAAGATTACAGAGCAATGAATTGCCCTTTACCTGGAAAAAAATGTGGTTGAAAAAGATTTTTATTCCCCAAGTCCCTTAATTGAGTCTTCCAGCTCAACTGCCCTAGTTTTTCTAATTCTAAATACCCTGTTTCCCTGGATTTATGACCATATATATCATCTCAATGGATGGGAGGCTGGAATTAGAAATTAATGGAAGTGAGTGGGGGGAGGCAGGCATCATATTTGAAGGCAAAGAAGAAAAGATTAAAAAAAAGTCATCAGTCTTTAAATAAGAAGTTAGCTGAAAACATGGATTCTCTAAAAGTTACTACTCGTCATAGACTCATTCAGTGGGCACGACAGTGAATAAATGACCAGAAGAGATACAATACACCTATATCAGGGAGAGTAAAACAGAACTTTTCTGCCCCTGCTTCCCTGCTCCCCTGCTTCCTGCCTCCTTGGAGGAGAATGGCAATATTCCCATCTCACAGATAGCCTGTCTCAGCACCATCCCCTCCTCCCCACTCCCACCCATGTTTAACAAGCGTTAAAAGACAGGGATCCATACATCTGTGTGCCGGGAAGTAAGTACCTCACTCTCCCCCAAACCCAGGGCACTTAAGACACACACACACACACACACACACACACACACACACACACACACACACAACAAGCAGCATGTGAAACCACATTCACAAAGAAAGAAAACTTATCGGTCTGCTTACCATCTGACAAGTCAATTAGGCCAAGGTAGTGTAAAAGTTTCAGAGAGGAGCACAGGACCACCACAATCCCTAATGTCTGAAGTCCCTCTGAGTCGCCTTTCCTCCACATGTTCACAGATACCCGCTGGCTCAAGAACAAAATAGCCAGCAGACATCTAAAGCTACAGAACAATCAGCTCAAAAGCTCCCTCCCCACCAGTCCAATAACTGAATAGCTCATTTTCCCTCCCTGCCTCTCTCCTCCTCATACTCCCTCTCTTCCTATTTCCCTCCCTCCCTCTCTTTTCACTCCTCCCTGCTCCCTCCCCCCTTCCTCCTAGCTAGCCATCTCAGCACTTAGTAGTAATCATTTGTTTGCTTGTTTTTCTCCCTTTTCTTTTCTTTCTTTCCTTCTGGCAGTTCCACTGAACTTTTATTTTTGTTTTTCCACAAGCCTCCCGAACCACAGCCAAACCCAGAGACATTTCAACACCACTTCTACCCCGGGACTCAGAGCAATTTTCTCATTGTTGATCATTTTCAGAGAAATCCTATTTCTTGTCAGAACACAAAGATTTCTTGCTCTTGGTCTTTAGGGAGCTGGAGGGATAAAACCCATTGAAAAAGTACGCGTCACGCTTGTTTGTTCCACCTTTCTTCGTTCCACCTTTGCTGAGCAGATTTTCCAGGTGGAAGTGTCCCTCTATTTTTATGATTTGGTGCATTCTTGGAAACCATATCCTAAGGCAGATCACTCCAAAAGTGGATTGAGCAGCAACTGTGGCATTTGCTGGAATATTTCAGCATTAATATTATTTCCATTATTGGAAATGGTTGAATGAGCAGGAAATCATGGGAAGTGAATTTTAGGTGCTTGTTAGGCAGTGTCTAATGAGGGAGATGGTGAGAAGAAAGGAGTGCCTGAGTTTTCAAAACTGAGGGCCAGAAGAGTGGATTTGATAACAGTATTTGAGCTCTAGGGTCTGCTGGGAAATGGTACATTTTTATGCAATGAGGGTGTAGGGCCTCTCCTTGGGGGCTTGGAGGAGGCATTGCTCCAGTTGTGGGAAAAGGCAGGATGGATTCTCCATGCACACTGGTCTAGCCCTGGGTAAAATTGTGAAGTAGAAAAGTTGGTCGACTTCCTCCTTTTCCATCTTCTTAATTCTACTTTAGGACCCAGGTCTTTTATGAAGGAATGACAGAAATCATGACTTAGATGAAAGGATACTCAACTAAGTGTCAGGAGACTTGGGTTCTAGCCATGGCCCTGATACTAACTAGATATGCAGCACTGGGCAAGTCCTTTTACCTCTCTGGGTCTCTGTTTCCTCAGTTGTTAAACAAAGGGTTTAGAATAGGAGATTTCTCAGGTCCCTTAGAAATCTGATTACAATCCTAGATCCCTTCTACCAATCTGCTGGTTGATTTCATGCCAAGGGGCTACTGATAATATCTTTCTCTTTGGGGATATTTTTAGTTTAAAAGAAGATGCTTCTAGAGCCCAGTGCTTAGCTGAAAGCAATGAATCCCTAATGGTAGAGATTCAACCCCTAACAAATCTTAATGGAAGAATAATTTGAACCAAGTGGTTTTTCTGATGACCCTCAAATCACCCAACTATTTTGCCTACATTTCTGATTAGTTTGAATCATCTGAGAGAAGCAACAGGCCATAGTGGATAGAAGGTTTCTACTCAGAATTAAGAAAGATCTGCATTGATAGGATTATAGGATTTTAGATTTAGAGTTAGGAAGGAGCTTAGAGGTCATTCAGTCCAACCCCCTCATTTTACAGGTACAGAAACTGAGGCCAAGAGAGGTGTAATGCTTTTTCAGAGGTTATTAGGTAGCAGGGTTTGGAGCTGAACCCAGACTTCTCTGACTTCAAGGCCATTTCAAATTCTTGATCTAACTAGTTTTCTGATTTTGAGAAAATCACTTAACCTTTCTGAAGTGCCAGCTTCCTCATCTCATAGAGTTGTAGTGAGGATCAGTTGGGAATATGAAAAGTTATTACAATCTGCACAAGCTGGGGCTCACACACAAAAGCAAGGGCATCCTGGACTGAAAGGTTAGCAGGCAGTCTCCCCCTTCAGCTTAGGGTTCTACATGCTCCCCCCAAACTGAAGCACCTGCTGGAACCCTTGTTCTAGAGATGTAGTGTTTCCATTTTTTCTTGAGAAAGACATTTCAGGTTTCTGGAATTAACCAAGGAAAAAGAATCATTGGATTTGGGGTCAGGAAGACTCATGTTTATGAGTTCAAATCTGTCCTCAGACACTTAGTAGCTGTGTGGCCTGGGGCAAGTCACTTAACCCTGTTTGCCTCAGTTTCCTCACCTGTAAAATGAGCTGGAGAAGGAAATGACAAACCATGCCAAATATCTCTGCCACAGAAAACCCCAAATGGGGTCACAAAGAGTCAGACACGACTGAAATGACAACAAAATCTCAAGGTTAAAGCCTATTCTGATGAACAATGAATATGGAAGGATGAGTAACATTTCAAGATGGCTTAATTAAACAAGGGCCCATGTTTGGGACAATGATGGGGTTTTCAGCTTTTTACAGGAGGTTGTAATGAATATTCATACAAATAGAGTTTCTATTTTTTTTTTGCTTTTTTTTTTTGAGGGGGGAAGGCAGGGCAATTGGGGTTAAGTGACTTGCCCTAGGTCACATGTCTAGTAAGTGTTAATTGTCTGAGGCCAAATTTGAACTCAGGTCCTCCTGATTCCAGGGCCGGTACTGTATTCACTCTGTTACCTAGCTGCCCCCAACTATTCTTTTTTTTTTTTTTTAAGCAATTGGGGTTAAGTAACTTGCTCAAGGTTACACGGCTAGTCATTATTTGTGTGTGGGTGCTCATTTTCTGAGGCCGGATTCGATCTCGGGTCATCCCAACTCTGAGGCCGGCGCTCTTACTCACTGCGCCACCTAGCCGCCCCTTTTAGGGCCATTGGGGTTAAGTAACTTGCCCAAGGTTACACGGCTAGGTTTTTGTTTTGTGTGGGTTAAGTGTCTGAGGCCGGCTCCGAACTCAGGTCCTTCTGACTCCAGGGCCGGCGCTCTACTCACTGTGCCACCTAGCCGCACCTCCCCCTCCCCCCGACTATTCTTAAAAAGCAATGTGATAATATATTACTTAGGGTAATAATAAAACATGAACATCTGTTGAAATAACAAGCTTGGTGCCAAGTAGGTTGTAATGTCTTTGTCTATTCTTTTTATTCACTAAAATGAGCTAAGAGGAGCAGAGGAGAGAGTGCTGAGCTAGAAGTTGCAGAGACCTGACTTCAAAACCTGCCTCAGATATATATTAGCTGTATGATTCCAGATAAATAGCTTAATCTCATCTTTAAAAGAGGGATGATAATAACACCTCATAGAGTTTTTGCAAGGCTCAAATCAGTTAATATATGTAATACTGTTTTCAAACCTTAAAGCACCATATTAATGTTAGCTATTACTATAATGACCAATTCAATAATCATTAAAGATTCTTTTCTTCATCACATCTTTCCTGGGTCTTTCTGATAAATGACACATTGCATCACTGTCCGAATTTGGCCAAAATTGCTTCCTTAAACATTGGCAGCATCCTCATTAACCTTGTCCCAGGCTACACAGATGGTTTGCAGTTTGACCCTTAGGCAGTTGAACAGTGACAATCTTTACCAAACCACAGGATATAGGGGTCACTTTGCATTCATGGACTATGGAGGAATGGGGGTGGGGGTGGGACTAGACAATGAATGGGAAAGCTGCGCTTGTTTTAGCTGGACTGAAAGAATATTAATTCTTTCCTTCCGGCAAACACAAAAACAGCCAGATGGAGTCTCTAGACATTGGAGAGCAGGGCAGCATCACCCCAAAGGGTGTGATATTCCTCGGAAGTTTGCATGGTGAATTTAGTTTGTTCTATCTAGATTCTTCACTTTTAAGGTTAAACAAAACCATGCCTGTTTCAGGTAGATCACTGTGTCTACCCTTGATTAGGGGAACGCTGGCAACTCATGGACCACTGGTGGTCCTGTGCATGACACAGGATATTTGGGTAATAAGCCTAGCATTTATATAATTCTTTAATGTTTACATGTCTAATTCATATATTTCTTATGAAGTTATTGTTCTTGCCTCTCTCATATTAAATTCTCCTTCACTTCTGTATGTTTAAATTCCCAATCTGTTGTTCTCTCTTTTGTTTTTTCAGTGAGACTTGCCATTGCAGATACTGGTTTTTCTGTTCTATAAATTCTGCTCTGATTTCTCTTTTGAACCATTCAGTAACAGCATATGGTGATCCCATGCTCTCTTCCCATTCCACAGGGTCCGTCTTATCAAATGTTAGACCATTTTCCTTTGTTTTGCAGTATTTATTCATGGATTCCTAAACTTGTTTATTAGATCTGGTGGAAATACTTTCTTCTGCTGTTACTGTTTTCCCTGCTGTTTTAGCTGCTTATGTTCAAGATCTTGAGTTTTCTTCTTCCTGTATTCTCTGCATATTTCAGTCTTTTTTCCCCTATTCTCTTCTGACTCTGTCTCTTCTGATGATGATTTCCTTTGGAATCCAGGCTTTAAAATACGTCAGCCCCCTCTCATTCTAGGCAATTCATGGTTCTTCAGCTTAGGATTCTGCCCTGGGTGACTTTTGGGTGGTCAGAATTGACCCCAACTGTACAATGTGCTTTATCCCTAGGGCTTAGTGAAATGCTGTATAGCCTACTACACATGTTATGCTGTCCTGGTGGCCTGTTTCCCTCTCTCTGTTTCTTAGTTCTCTGGTCCATCACTAGAAGTTCAGAGAACTCCTGCTTTGATTCTATGAGGTTACCCAGGAATGGCAGTTTAGAGCTTTGCAATACTGGTACTATGGGGTTGTGGTCTCCATCAGGCTTTTGTTCCTGAAGAGCTGTAGTCATGCTGGACATCTGGCTCCACCAGGGGAACCTTCTTCAGCTTGGAGCTGGGGTCTTCATAGTACTGGAAAAAGGGGAGAGTGGCCTGGGGTGTACTGGTAGGTTTTGTTCTAAGCCTGTGTTGGGTCCTTGGGTATGCTAGTGCAGTCTTGATTCTGGTAGCTTGGGAGGTAGAGGAGGGCTGTTGAATAAGCTCAGGGTCAGTGAACATCAGTTTTTGCATTTAGGGTTTGTTTTAACCTTCTATTGAATTCTGGATATCTTAGACCATGGGGATAACTGAGGTTGCTTTATTTTTGGCTCATAATTTCTGTTTTGGAGAAAATGTCTACTCCTCCATCTTGTTGCTTATGTGACTTGGATCTTCAAGGTTGGCAAAGCACCTTATACATATTTTCTCATTTTTTCTTTCACAACAACCCTGAGATAGGTGCTATTATTATCCCCATTTTGCAGATGTAGAAACTGAGACTGGGCAAGGCTAAGTGTTTTGCCCAGAGTCACACAGCTCTAAGTGTCTGAGACTGGATGTGAACTCAGATCTTCCTGACTCCAAGTCTGGTGCTTTATCCACCGTCCCACCTAGAAACCTAGGAGTCAGAAAGTTAGAATATCCGCCTTCTCACCTTTGTTCTACCACCTCCAAATAGTAGGGAGAGAGTCCTACTTCTGCCATATAATACAGACATTTCTCTCTGGAACCTCGGTATCTCCAAATACTACAGTGCCCAACAAATGCTCCAGTACAAACA
This sequence comes from Gymnobelideus leadbeateri, assembly GCA_011680675.1. NCBI lineage: Eukaryota > Metazoa > Chordata > Mammalia > Diprotodontia > Petauridae > Gymnobelideus > Gymnobelideus leadbeateri. The sequence goes on along the minus strand of WOXC01006892.1, from coordinate 99,720 downwards.
CATGTTAGAAAGAGAGTACAGCTTTGTCCAGCTCAAGGTGACAGGTCTTGACTTAGAGATCCCTAAGCATAGGATATCAGAACCTAGATCCTTCCGAGTCCATTTCCACCTCTCCTCTGCTCCCTAAGGAGTCTGTGTTCTCTTATTAGCCTGTCTTGCTCTCTCCTGCCTTTATTTGCACCCCTGCTCCAGACTGGACTTTCTGAAGCTCTCCTGGCTCCTCAAAACAGAAACGAGTTGTTATAGAAACTTCTTTGTTTGGTATTTAAAGCTCTATTCAACCTGGGCCCTTCCTACCTTTCTAATCTTTTTACACATTACTCCCCTCCAAGAATTCTATTGTCAATAAACATTTATTAAGCACCTACTATGTGCTAGGGATTATGCTTAGTGGCAACTATTGTCTAGCCACACTGACCTTTTACTGTTTCACAGTGTGATACTTAATGGCCTATTTCTGTGTCTTTGTTCTGGCTGTCCTCCATAATACCCTCTCTCATTTCTTCCTCTTGGCACCTTCCACAGGCAGTGTTTCTCAATTCTTCTTCATACTAGTGCTATTCCCTCTTTTAATTCTTTCCTATTTATCCAATATGTATGTAGTTTGCCTTATATTTGTTTGCTTTTCTCCCTATTAGATTGTGAGCTCCTTGAAGGTAGGAACTATCTTTTACCACTTTTTGTATCACTACCACTTAACACAGTGCCTGGAACATAGTAGGCACTTAATAAATGCTTATTGATCCACTGTCTTGGAATCTCTGGATTTCTTTAAGACTGACTCAAGCATCACTTTCTCTGTGAAGTCTTTTTAAATCCCCCCAATTGTTATTCTCTTTCTCTCCAAATTTATCTTGGATTTGTTTTGCCTACATCTATATCTGTATTTATGCACAGGTCTGTCTATCCATCCATCCATCTATCTATCCATCCATCTATCTATCTATCTATGTATCTATCTATCTATGTATCTATCTATCTATCTATCTATCATCTATCTATCTATCATCTATCTATCGAATCTAATCTATCCATCCATGTTGTCTCTACCAATAGAATTTAAGTTTCTTGAGTCCAGGGACTATTTGACTTTTGTTTTCTAATAGCCAGTGACTAGCACACATAGTGGGCATTTATTAACTTCTTAGCCATCAATTAATTGATCGAATTCCTTACCTCCTCTTACCAGCATAATTCTCCTGAGTCACTGAACAATAAACTTGGTCTTTTCCCCACCTAGAGAATTTTCTCAACCAACTTACTCTTCTCTTCTTCTCTGTCCTCTGTTTTGCACTCACAGGCTTGGGGTCCTCCATCTGTTGTTCAGCTGGAGCCTGGCACAGTCCTTAGACCCAGAGAGGCTACTCACCACCAATTAAAATGTATAATCAACCGTCCTTCATCCTGAGGTATGGGGCGGCTTTGCAAATGCATTTAGCATTTCTGGCCCATGCTCACAATTACCCAGAGGTGAATGTTCTGTATTTACAAGTGGATTTTCAAAGTAATTCTGCTCATTTACTGTTGTAACATTCATTTAGATGTGGTAGGAACTTAATCTCCCAGATGATTCTACCAATGTTGATATGTGTGTATGTATATTGTATGTGTGTGTATATATATGTATGTGTATGTATATATTTATTTTAAAATGTACACAATGATTTCACCTTGAGCCTCTTTCTTTAAAAGCTATGGTAGAAATGAGGGAGAGAACTTTGTAGAGTACTGTTTGAGACATCCTGGCTCTGTGAGGAAGCAAATCATTTAGCTTCAGGATGCTTATGGTTCCCAGAGAAAATAACTTCTATGCCCATCACTGTGAAAAAATAAAGAATTTATTTCATCCCAGCTTCCATCTTGATCCCTTTATGTAGCATTGCTTGGATTTACAAGGATTATATTTGATAATAATGGTAATAATAACAACTTGTGTTTGTGAAGTACTTCTAACTTTTCAAAACCCTTTCATCTACCTTATTTCACTTTATATCCTTCCCCCTAACTCTAGGCAGTAGATAGAGAAGGTAGTGTTATTAGAATTTTGGGAACCGAGATCTGGGGAGGTTGTAACTTTCCTGAAAGCATACAATGAAAAAGAGGCAGAGATGGAATTAGAATCCAGGGATCTTACTGGCTGATTTGTCCACCACAGAATATAGTGTAGAAACTGGAGGTATATGTAAAGGGAAGTTCCCTGATCCAAGAACTCCCCCTCTACATTTAGTTCAGCCTATAGACTCTTTTCTCACTACAAGAAGCTTTCCCCAGTCAGACCCATTTTGCTAACTTCAGGCTTCCCATTGAGGATGTTACCAATTCCTTATCCTAACATATCAAGTCCAGGACAGAAATAAGGAAGCAGATCAAGAAAGCAAGAAAAAAACCCAATCAAATAACAAGCATTATGGTATTTTATGGGCACGTGGGGAAAAAAAAAAACAAAAACAAACAAAAAAACAACCAGTCTCTACCCTCAAGAAACCTGCATTCTAATGGGGGAGAAAACATGCTAATAAATGACTACCTACATACAAGATATAGAAAGTCCAAGGAAAGTAACTTTAAAAGGGAGGTACTAGCAGGTGGGAAAGCAGGAAAATCCTCTTAAGGAAGATGATATTTGAACTGTTTTGAAGGAAGCCAGAAGCTCTAAGAGATTGAGATAAGGAGGGAAAGCTTTCCAGGAATAGGGGACTGACAATGCAAAGGCATGAAGATGAGGGATGAAATGTTACGTTCAGAGAACAAGAAGTAGGCTAATATGTCTGGACTGTGGGTTATATGGTGGGGACTGGAGTATAAGAAGACTGAACAGATAGGAAGGGGCAGGTATGGTGAAGAATGTTAAATGCTGAAGGACTTTATAGTTCATTTGGAAGGTAAGAAGGAGTCACTAAGGTTTATTGAGTAAAGAGGTGGCATGATTAGACCTCTGCTTTAGAAAAATCTCTTTGGCAGCTGACTGAATACTTAATTCAGGTAGATCAATTAAGAGATTATTGCAATATTCCATGAGATAAATAATGAGAAACTAAATTAGGGTGATGGCTGTCTGAGTGGAGAAAAGGGGATATGTAGGGGAAATGTGAATGAAGAAATAAGGTTTGGCAACTGATTGGATATATTGAGTAAAGGAGATTGAAGAGTAGATGACAGATGACCAAGGCTGCAAACATGGGAGGACAATGGTGGCCTTCACAGTAAGAGGGAAGTTTGGGAAAGGGGAAGAATTTCAGGGGACAGATAATGAGTTGTGTGGTTGTTGTTGTTGTTGTTTTTTGAGGGGGAAGGCAGGGCAATTGGGGTTAAGTGACTTGCCCAAAGTCACATGGCTAGTTAAGTGTTAAGTATCTGAGGCTGGATTTGAACTCAGGTCCTCCTGACTCCAGGGACAGTCCTCTATTCACTGCTCCTTCTAGCCGCCCCCTGAGTTGTGTTTTGACATGCCAAGTTTGAGATGCCTACAAGTAACAGGACTCAACCTCAAAGAGGTGGCTACAGGGGGTCTCTCCTTATGGTAGAATTGATGCTGGTCCTGAAAAGCCTGAACAAGTTAGGACTGTGGATGCAAGTGAGTTACCCAAAGAAAGCTCAATGCTGAACATCCCTCAACCTTAGATCTTTCTGTGGGTCTTCTCCAGTTGTTCAATATACTATGACTCATAGTCAGAGTCCTGCATCCCTTAATAGAATATAAGGTCCTTGATAGCAGGGATTGTTTTATTTTTTGACTTTGTACCTCTAGAGCCTAGAACAGTGCCTGGTATAGAGTATATATATAGTATAGAGAATAAATGCCTGTTGATTGATTGGTCTCTGGGAAAGAGTGGGGATGAAAGCTAGGGGAATGGAGTAGTATGGTGGAAAGAGCATTTTGGAGTCAATCAGAGGACCTGAGTTAGAATCTGTGCCCTTGTACTTGCTATCTATGCAATCCTGGGCAAATCATTTTCCCCTCTGGGCTCCAATGTCTCTTCTAGCTCTAAACTCCATGATTAGTAGGATAATCTGAGTGGCATGGCCACTGGTTAAGCCCAGTTTAATGACTGATCTTTGCAAGAAGATAGTCCTCAACAATTAAGTATATGCTTATTTCCATGTTATAAACTCCCAGCAGAATATAAATGCTCTGGGAGGATAAGAGACAGTTTCTTGTTTTGTCTTTGTAACCCTAGGGCCTAGCATGGTGCCTTACACATAAAAGGTACTAAATAAATGCTTTATGTCTGGCATAGGTTGGCTACCAACTATATGTAAGGCATTGGTATAGCTCCAAGGTTACAAAATGTCCATAGAATCTTGTTGAGGAGAAAATATGTGTACAAAGAAAAAGCCAACCAGATGGTAAGCTAAGTGAACAATGAGTAGAAAACTCATGAAACATTACAGAAGGGGAAGAGCTTACTGTGAGGTGGGAAGGCTTCCCAGGAGAGTTGAAGCCACACTGGCTTCATGTGTTATCTGAAGTAGCCTTCAGGGGAGGCCTACCAGGATTAGGGTTCCTGTGTCTTAGCTGTGGTCCTTCTCTTTGTAAATAAATTGCCTTTCAGTGACACAGGCTGGAGCTGAGCCGCACTTACTCTTCCCTGTGCACCCGCAGTGAGGTCAGGACAGTGATGTTCCCCTTACCTCCCACTCCCATTCCACACCATCATATTAGTATGAGAGAGACAATCAAGACCTCAGAGGTGCCAAGAGGCCAAGGAGCACTGGGCTTGGAGTCAGAAAGACCTAAGCTCAAATCCACCTTCAGACACTTATTAGTTGTATGATTCTGGGCAAGTCACTTAACTTTTGTTTGCCTCCGTTTCTTCAATCTTAAAATGGGAATAATAGTAGCATCTGTCTTAAAGGATTATTGTAAAAATCAAATGAGATAATATTTGTAAATGCTTAGCAAAGTGCTTGGCACATAGTAGGCATTGTATAAAGGCTTGATATCGTCCTTCCCAATAAGCCTCCTCTCCAGACTCATTAGCCTGAACATCCCAAATTGGTCATAGTCACCCACCCACTGGGGCCAGAAACCCTAGGACCTGGAGAGCTGGTGCCCACCCAGGCTTCTTTGCTGTTAGAGGGCTCTCTGAGTAGGTGATTGCAAACCCCATGGATAGAGGTAAGGTTGAACCAGATAACAGTAATAATAAGACCTTATATTTGTGCAGCAAGAGGATCTTCAGATGATGGCCATATACATTATTTCATCTGACCACCCTTTGAGAAAGGCATTGTCCCATCTTATCTCTAGAAATACCAGAGGCACAGAAAAGTTTAGTGAAGGGAAGGATCCTCAATGCTTATCATAATAATTGGCATATAATAAGTGATTAATAAATGCTTATTGACTGGTTCATTTGATGAAGGTTATATAACTATTTGGGGGCAAAGCTGGGATGAGAATTTGGTTCTCCTCATATCCAGCCTGTGCTCTTTACACTGGACCACACCTATACTGTCCAAGGCCCATTAGTGGATCTGCTATGAACATGCCAGGTAAATCACTAGCTGCTAGGTAATCAGAGTTATTCCCTACCAGGCTCCCAGTTTCTAGAGTCAGAGGGAGGTCGAGCAGAGACCATTATTTTTGTCTGCAGAGGGTTATGATCTTCCTGGTTCCTGTGATACACAGTGCACCTTCCACTTAGACTCATTACAACTCTATTCAACTTGTACTCTCCAGGCAATTATTGGGCACTGGGGCTATTCATTACCATCTCTAGGCATAAGACACTTGAGGGTCAGCAGAGGAAAGAGAAAATCCGTAATGGATATTGCCCAAAGCTTTTATCCTCCATAATTATGTCTGATTAGAAAATTGCTTACTCCAAAGAACAGAAACCAGAGGCTTTGTAAATAATGAGGAGCTTCAGGTTTCAATTAGAAGATGTTGGAATATTACTGGGTTTGGGCCACACTGTCATTCATTATAAGATTCTCAGAAGCAAGACTTGACTTGTCCTCAAGGCCTCGGGAAGAGAAGGGGGGAGTGAGAGCTTAGAGAAGCTTCCTGCTTCAACAGGGGAATAATCCCCACACCTGAGAAGAACAGGTCATGTTTGTTAGGATAGGGAAGTCTCTGACTCTATTGCCAAATTTTCAGGGTGTTAATTTTGGGTGTCTGAACCTTTCAGACATGATCTGTTCTTTGTTCCCCAACAATAATTTAGACAAATTATTGTTGTCAGTGGCTAATGTAATGCAGATATCAGAATTTAGGACCAGAGAGGGTATAGGAGGTAATGCACCATGGTGGGGAAGAGTTTATTCAATTATTAGCACACTAGTTACACTTCTGTTGTCAACTTTAATCTTGTGTTGGTTTGAGCTATCTCATCATTCTTGAAGTCACTATTTAACAAAGTCAGTGAGGGATAAACGTGCTTACATTTCCATGAATATAATTAAATGTTTTCCTGTCTCATTTCATGGCAGGGACCCAGGCTTAGTGAACATGCCACATACTGACATTTGCAATTGTAATTTGCATAGAGACAGCCTCCTCTGCCCTTGATTCAAACTTTTAAAACAGCAGTTTTGGTTAAAGAGCTGTTGCTTATTGTAGAAAGTTCTTGGACTTTTGGGGTGTCTGGCACCCCAAAGTGAAGAATTAAAAGGGAAGAGCAGGAAGTTCTGCATTTGAAAACCCTCCTAGTCATGGGAGACAGAAAAGCTGGTAGGTGGCTGAACTGATTGCACCATAAAGTTGTTGTGTTTGTCCTTTGTTCTAGAAGAGGACCATGACATTGGGGAGATAATGACATGACTAGCAAATGTAAGGGTTATGGGATTTAAAGATCTTCCATGCCCCATTGGACTTGCTGACATAGCAGGAAGGGGAGGGGCAAGAGGAAGCGGAAGAAGAGTTAGAGTTCGTGTGGGGACTGGCGGTGGCCGCGGCAGCAGCAGCAGCAGCAGTAGCAGCCAAGATAGAGGTGGAGGCACAAACTCCTTTTTGAGCCAGCCGCAATTTCTGCTAAGGACTCTTGTTGGGGACTGCCAGGGAACAGAACTGCGGGGGGCCGGAGCTGTTGTGAGCACGCTTCCTGGACGCTGAGCAGTTGCTGAGAGTGGGGAGAGAAGTACCTTTGCCTGAGGTAGCCTGTTCTGTTTTGAAGACTTAAGAATGTGGTTGTTTACTACGTTAACTACTTGTGCCAATTTCATAACTACCCTGATGGCTTTGACTTTCTGGTTTTGGGACTCGGTTATTTGGTATTTTAATAAATTCTCTGGCTTTATCCCCCATATAGAGAGACTGATATATTTTGTGATTAATAACCACATAAGCCTATTTATAATTGCTATAGGCATAGTGAATATTGCATTGTTAATACATTTGGTGACGAGGATGGGATCTGCTGAGTAAAAGGAAAGTATGGGGGCTGGGATAATTGTTTGTTTCCCAGTTGTGGTAGCTGTGATTCTGTGGAGCCATGGAGCAGGAGAGAAAGACCTGCATGCTGACTTCACTGAGCTGAGAGCAGGAATGGTGAGCTGCCTGCATGGAGACCTGTGGAGAAGCCAGGAGCTGCTGCCTTCTGCTGGAGGAGAAGGAACCCAGGAATTTGGAATTCAGCCACAGGCCCCTGAACTAGGTAATGTGTGTTTGTTTGATTAAATTAAGCTTGTTAACCCATTCTGAGTTGCTTTCCTTCTGAAAAGCAGATCTAAGAACCTATATTGGCAGCTACCCTGGGGATATTGGGGTGCTTGCTGCTACAAATGGCGACGAGGATGGGATCAGGCCTCTATTTGGCAGCAGGGGGGCTTTAGAGGGAGAGATGGCTATCCCAGGATGGGAGGATTTGCCTTATTCCTCTCTAGCCAGAGAATGGGCCAAAAGTACAGGGCCCTGTGAAAACTGGGAACCAAGACTAAAAGAGGGAGAACCTGGAGATTTGGAAAGATGCTTGCAAGGAATACCTATAGAACCAGGCAAAGCGTTGGCAGGAGTGTGCAGGAGAGGCTGGGTCCTGCTAACAAGTTATCGCCTCATGTGTAAAAGTAGGGATAAGCTGCTGGAGGAAAGAGCTCAGATGGCTAGGGAGTTGGCTGGTTTGCTTGAGGATTCTCCTGTGTCACAGCATTCAGAAGAGCAAACCGGAGGGACTCAGGTGGTCCAGGAAAAAGCTACTGTTCATGTAGCTAAAAGGAAGCAAAAACCTAGCAGAAGAAATGTGCATGCAGCTTTTGTACAGGCTGGGCAGAGTTGCCTAGACAGCTGCCAGGAGAATGTGTGTGTGGAGAATGCAACAAGGTTAGATGAGGAGTCTTCTAACATAGAAGTTCTCCCCATACGAAGAAGAAGAAGACAGGAGAAGTGCCAGGGCCAAACAGAGTCCAAGGAGATAATTGAGGATTTCACTCAACAGGAGATTACTGACATATTGAGTAGATTCACCCAAAGAATGGGAGAGTCTTTAGTGTCTTGGATAGTAAGAATCACTGATGAAGGCGCTGGAGGAATAACACTGGACAGTGAGGATTGCTTAAAATTCATAAGTATCAGTCAGAATCCTTTTGTCCACCAAGCTTTTAGGGAATACCATGTGGGAGGAGGCCTCAGAAAAACTACTCTGTTAGCTTTAGTTGCACAGGGATGCAGAAAGCAATATCCTACTGTCTCTATGTGGCCTAGTGGAGACAGACCCTGGTACTCACTTAGAGATTGTATGAGGAAGCTAAAGGAAGAGGTAATGAAAACTACCATCATGGTTGGAGATGCAAATGCATATCATGAAACCCCCCTAGGAGTTCCTCATAGAAATATCATAGTGAAGACTGCTCCTCCTGCTTATAAGCACTTAATTCTGACTTTATTAATTGGAGAAATAGGGCACCCTCTTTCAGAGGTGCTGGATAAGATTTCACAATTAAGTGACCTAGGGGAATGGGGACAAGATAAATTGCCTAGAGAGAGAAGAGTACATAGCCAGAGGATTCAGAGACAAAATAGACCAACTAGAAGGGAACTGTTTTTTTGCTCTATTGAGAGCAGGGGTGGACTTTAGAAGAATAGATGGTATTCCAACTGAAGAGCTGCATAAGCTGTACCAAGAAAAGGTACTTAACATTAGAATGAATAGGGAAGCAAGAACCACCCCTGCAGGTACTCCTGAATCAGAATCTTTGTATCCAAGTTTGCCCCACCTTCAGGGTGAATAGGAAATAGGCCAGGCCCCAGCCCAGATTAAAGAAATATACAGAGGAGATTGTAGACCCCATATCAGTTTAACAATATATTGGAAGAATGGATCAACTACTGTGACTAGGGCGTTGCTAGATACTGGGGCTGAGGCCACACTTATCTATGGAAACCCTGATAAGTTTAAACATGGAATCCCTATTACCATCACAGGTCTAGGAGGGGCTGAAATATCAGCCAGACAAGTTAAAATAACAATGAAAATTGGGCAGTTACCTAAGAAAGAATATACTGTGGTTGTTGTACCTATTCCTGAATACATAATTGGAATAGATATATTGAGAGGCATGACTCTTAATTTACCTGAAGGAAGATACCAATTTGCTGTAAGGAAGATAGGAATTAATACAGTTTTAGTGGGAAAAATAAAAATGGACCCAATCACTTTACCTGAACCTTCTGAAGTAATTACTTTAAAACAGTATCGTGTGCCAGGTGGGCAAGATGAAATTACCACTACTATAAAGGAATATGTTGAAGCAGGAGTGTTAGTCCCTACAACCACAAGATGGAATAATCCTGTCTGGCCAGTAAGAAAATCAGATGGGACATGGAGAATGACAGTGGACTATAGACAATTGAATAAGGTGACTCCTCCTTTGTATGCTGCTGTTCCAGATACCATCACCTTAATAGAAAGGATCCAGAAATATGATGGGACTTGGTATGCAGTTATTGACTTAGCAAATGCCTTCTTCACCATCCCAATAGACCCTAAACAATGGGACCAGTTTGCTTTCACTTGGCAGGGTAGACAATATACTTTCACCCGCTTGCCACAGGGGTACCTACATAGCCCCACTATTTGTCACAGGATTGTGGCTGAACAGTTAGATGAATTAATGCTACCTGGTATACAGCTTACCCACTACATTGATGATATCATGATACAGGGAAAAGATGCAAAAGAAGTGGAGAGAAGTTTGACCCTTCTAATTAAGCATATGAAAAGTAAAGGGTGGGAAATTAACCCTGCAAAGGTTCAAGGACCAGCTCAAAATGTAAAATTTTTGGGTGTACAATGGAACAAGGGACTACGAGAGATTCTTCCACAAGCCCGACAAAAGATTCAGGACTTTCCTACCCCTACCAATAAGAAGGAAGCCCAAAAGTTCATAGGAATGTTTGGGTACTGGAGGCACCACATTCCACATTTGGGACAGATTTTGAAACCTTTGTATAGAGTCACTCGAAAGAAATATGAATTTGATTGGGGACTTGAGCAGAGTAAAGCTTTTGAAGAAGCCAAGGCTGCCATACAATTGGCCCTAGATTTGTGGCCCATGCAAAATGGTCCAGTGGAATTACAAGTGACGGTACAAGATGATTATGCAAACTGGAGCTTATGGCAAAAACAGCAAAGCAGAAATGTACCCTTGGGATTTTGGTGTAGGAAGATCCCTTCATCTGGAGTCCAGTATACACCTTTTGAAAAGCAGTTGTTAGCTGCATATTGGGCTTTGGTGGAGACTGAACAATTGACTCTGGGCCATGAAGTGGTATTAAGACCTGGAATCCCGATTATGACCTGGGTAATGAGTACCCCAGCTTCTCACAGAATTGGACATGCCCAAGAGGCTAGTATAATCAAATGGAAGTGGTATATTCAAAATAGAGCGAAAACTGGCAAAAGTGGAGTTTCTGCTCTACATGAATCTGTAGCAAATGTAGGAATTGAGAGGAATGACACACCCCCTGAGCCAAAGCAACAGTTGGTACAATCCTCTGTAAAATGGAATGAAGGATATGATGGACTAACTGAAGAACAAAAGAGACATGCATGGTTTACTGATGGGACAGCAAAATATTTGGGCCAAAAGAGACATTGGAAAGCAGTGGCCTATAACCCATGTACTAGAAGGACTTTGGAAAGTACTGGGATAGGTGGAAGTAGTCAGTATGCTGAACTTATGGCAGTACATCAAGCCATCAAAATAGAACAAGGAGGACAGTGTCATATATTCACTGATTCATGGGCAGTAGCTAATGGGTTAGCTACATGGATGCCCATGTGGAAAAATCAAAATTGGGAGATTCATGGCAAACTAGTCTGGGGCAAAGAATTATGGGAAGATATCTGGAATATGTCTTTGGTCACTGACTTGTCAGTTTTTCACGTAGATGCTCATGTGGCCCTCACCACGCCAGAACGTGAGTATAATGCTCATGCTGATCGACTGGCAAAGATTGCTACTCAACATATTGTCCCTACCTTGACAACAACTGATGACCCAGTATTAGCAAAATGGGTCCACCAAACGGCTGGGCACTTGGGGGTTCAGGCCACACACCGGTGGGCACAAGATCGAGGTATTAGTATCTCTCATTCGCTGTTAAAACAGATAGCAGCAGAATGTCATATATGTCAATTGGAAAAGGAGCGAACTGTCCCTCGGGTAGTAACTGGAGAGATAGCAAGAGGAAAAGTCCCAGCCCAAATCTGGCAAATAGATTATATTGGTCCACTACCACAAGATAAAGGATGCAGATTTATATGTACTTGTGTTGACACCTATTCGGGTGTACTAGTAGCTTGTCCTTATAAGAATGCTACCCAGAAAAACACTTGTAAAACTCTAGATCTCTTAAGTCTATATTATGGAACCCCAATGCAGATTCAAAGTGACAATGGGTCACATTTCAAAGGTAATGAAATGAAGAGATATTGTATATTAAACAATATAGAATGGATATATCATATTCCTTATTATCCAGAAGCATCTGGGTTAATTGAAAGAATGAATGGATTACTGAAAGAACAGTTAAGGAAGTTAAGTTCCAATAATTCGTATCAACATTGGAAGGATAATTTGTTCATGGCTTTACGTAATTTGAATAATAGGCCATTGGGAGGAAGTACACCTCTAGCCAGAATGATGACACCAAATCTGCAAATTAGAAAACAACAAACACATAAGATCCCAAATATTGAGTATTGGACCTTGAGGCCAGATGTCCCAGCACCATACCCAGGAATACCTGGTTCGGTGGGATATGATTTACATTGTTTAGAGGACTTTTGGTTAGATAGAAAAGAAATAAGAAAAATCTCCACTGGGATATGCATAAGAATCCCTCAAAATCACTTTGGACAGATTTTACCCAAATCAGGATTAGCAGCCCAAGGAATACATGTATTAGCTGGAGTAATAGATTCTAATTATCAAGGAGAAATTGTTGTGACATTCCATAATTTAGGTGAAGGGCCCATACAGATTCGTAAAAATGATAGGATAGTCCAAGTGATTATCGTTCCTTGTAAAACAATACCACTTGTAAAAACTGACCCTCCTCCCAAAATGACTGTCAGAGGAACTGAAGGATTTGGTTCTACTGATAGAATAAAATCGGGAGCTAAAGTATGGGTAAAAAAGGAAGCCAGATGATATTCCAAAGGCTGCAGAGATTATAGCACATGGGAGGGATAACACTGTAACTATTGTTTATTCCGGAGAAGATGATTACAAAATTGTACCCTTAACTCATATATTCTACCGTGAGTGAGGCTACAGTAGTCTGGTTATTTTCTCTTTGCTTTTTCTTGGTTTTTTGTCTGTTTACCTTGTTTGCCAGATTTGTTTCCACAGGCTTGGTACCCTCTACCTGTAGACGCCCGATAGCTTAAGCTGGATGTCACCCCCTGTCTGCAACTGTGATGTGTCACCCTTGGACTTGGCATCAAGCACATTAAGAACTGACCTCTCAAATGGGACCCCTTGGGACAGGGACAGCTCTACATCCGATTTCAGCAGCAAGTAGCCATGGAAGAAGAGATCTTCGCCCCTTACCCCAAGATATCGGGGCCCCATTTGTTCGGGGGGAATGATGGGGAGCTTGTGCTCAAACCCCACCCTGAAATATTGTTTTCTGTTTTCTGTGTTTATTGTGTGCTATCTTTGTTATATTGTTGTAAAATTCTGTTGACACCAGTTATTCCTAATATACTTTTGCCAGGTAAGGGACATGAAAGATCTTGGGGCCGAATGTAAGGGTTATGGGATTTAAAGATCTTCCATGCCCCATTGGACTTGCTGACATAGCAGGAAGGGGAGGGGCAAGAGGAAGCGGAAGAAGAGTTAGAGTTCGTGTGGGGACTGGCGGTGGCCGCGGCAGCAGCAGCAGCAGCAGCAGCAGCAGCAGCAGCAGCAGTAGCAGCCAAGATAGAGGTGGAGGCACAAACTCCTTTTTGAGCCAGCCGCAATTTCTGCTAAGGACTCTTGTTGGGGACTGCCAGGGAACAGAACTGCGGGGGGCCGGAGCTGTTGTGAGCACGCTTCCTGGACACTGAGCAGTTGCTGAGAGTGGGGAGAGAAGTACCTTTGCCTGAGGTAGCCTGTTCTGTTTTGAAGGCTTAAGAATGTGGTTGTTTACTACGTTAACTACTTGTGACAATTTCATAACTACCCTGATGGCTTTGACTTTCTGGTTTTGGGACTCGGTTATTTGGTATTTTAATAAATTCTCTGGCTTTATCCCCCATATAGAGAGACTGATATATTTTGTGATTAATAACCACATAAGCCTATTTATAATTGCTATAGGCATAGTGAATATTGCATTGTTAATACAGCAATTGACTTTGATATGAGTGAGGAAGGGCTAATAGGCAAGGTGGGAACCTTGATAAGATTAACAATGGATAATAAGACAGCAATGGAAAGAGCCTCCAGCCATTACCAGTTGGCCCAAGGAATCAGTGTTTTCTTGCCCACAGGGTTAAGACTGGAGGGAAAGCAAATCATGAAGCCAAATTGTCAATGCCATGAGTTTAAATTATTATATCTGTCTCTGACTCTTGTAGAGGACATAAGGGAATTTATTTACTATTTAGGAGAATATGAGTATCATTCCCTAGAAGCAGTGGGAGATGATATACATTTTGTGAATGGATGTTAAAAATGTTTATTATCTAATTAAATTTCTTACTATTTACCCCCTATTATTTTAATTGAATGCCTCTTATTATTATTATTTTTTTAAAGAAATTGGGGTTAAGTAACTTGCTCAAGGTTACACGGCTAGTCATTTTTTTAAGTGTGGGTGCCCATTTTCTGAGGCTGGATTCGATTACGGATCATCCCAACTCTGAGGCCGGCGCTCTTACTCACTGCACCACCTAGCCGCCCCTTAAAGGTTTTTTTTTTTTTTTTGCTTTTTTTTGGAGGGCAATTGGGGTTAAGTAACTTGCCCAAGGTCACACGGCTAGGTTTTTTTTTGTTTGTGTGTTCATTAAGTGTCTGAGGCCGGATCCGAACTCAGGTCCTTCTGACTCCAGGGCTGATGCTCTACTCACTGCGCCACCTAGCCTCCCCTGAATGCCTTTTTTTTTTTTTTTTTTAAGATTTTTGTGTCTTCTATGTAGTCTGGGACAGGACTGGCATTGGTGGGGGTGAGCCTTAGACTGAGGTTTTGAATTACTGATATCCCAAAATATTACACTGAACCTGGACTATTGAGCTATAGGTCCAGGGTTACATAATCAGAGCCTAGAAGTTTATTCAAGCTAACAAATGATGACATTTCACAACAAAATGTTAATTTCAGTCACTGCTTTTTCTTGCAATGGGCTGAAACATAATGCTTTTACTTTCTTCTTCCTGGCCCTAAAATCTGTCTAATATTTTCCTACCCTTCTGCTTTTGCTGATCCTTTCCCTTCTTGGAATGACTTCTCTGTTCTTCTCAACGTACCCACATCCTAGCTATCTTTCATAGCATAAGTAACTGAAGTTCTATATCTTCTGTTAAACCTCCCATGACCCTTCTCTCCTATAGGTATCCCTCTCCCTCCTTTCAACTCATAACACAGGGTGTCACTTATCTGACAGGGTTGCTTATTGAGGAAAATTCTAGGACTTTTGGGGTGTCAGACACCTCAAAATGTGGAATTGAAAGGGAAGAGTTGCTCACCCAAAGGAAGAGCAGGAAGTTCTGCATTTGAAAACCCTGCTAGTCATGGGAGATGGAAGAGCAAGCAGGTGGGTGGCTGAACTGAGGAACTGATGGCAGCATGAAGAAGGGATGTTGTATTTGTCCTGCCGTCTTGGAACACCTTTTGGATTGTTCCCCTGCAGTGTTATTCTTCCTCATGCTGTTATTTACCTTTACATATCAGGCCCTTCTTACTTTAAGACTGTAAGCCCCTACAGGGTAAAGTTCTTGTCTTGCCCATCATTCTATTCTTCCTTCTGCCTTGCAGGCAGCTATCAATAACATTAATCAGCAATCATTTCTTAGGTGCCCAGTCTGTGTTAGACATTGTGCTCACACCTGGAGATAAAGAGACAAAAAGAAGATTGTCCCTGACCCCAAGGAACCTACATTCCATTGTAAGAAAAACATGCAGTATATTCAAAATAGATAGAAGATATTTTGGGGAATATTCCTATCTGTCTTCTCCTCCTTTGCCTCCTGCCCCTGGATCCCTGGTAGCCCCATGGGCTTCTTGTCCTTTCAGAGCCCTATAGCCATTCATTCCCATAATAGTTTTTTTTTTTTTGGTTGTTTTTGCTTTTTGGAGGAGGGAAGGCAGGGCAATTGGGATTAAGTCACTTGTCCAAGGTCACATGGCTAGTAAGCGTTAAATGGCTGAGGCGGCATTCCCGTAATAGTTAACAGTGTGACAAATTAACACAAAATAGAATATAATAAATGTACAAAAGAGGCATGAACAAGGTACAGTGAATGTTAATAAAAGGGAGAGATGATTGCCATAATTCAGAATCAAAGAATTGGGGAAGCTTCATAGAGGAGGTGGCATTTGAGCTGACTCTGGGAGGATAAATAAAGGTTTTAATAGTTGAATATGGAGGAAACAGATAGATTGGTATTCAAATAGAAGGAATAACAGGCATAGAGGTAAGAAGGCACAAGGTTTAGAGTGATCTGCTTTGGATGTAATGTTGAGGCAGCAGAGTAAATCTAATCTAGAGCGGTGGTTCTCAAAGTGTGGTCTGCGGACCCCTCTGGGTTCCTGAAATCCTTTCAGGACATTTATGAAATCAAAAATACTTTCATAGTAATACTAAGATGTTATTTGCCTTTTTTTTCACTCTCATTTTCTCATGAGTGTGCAGTGGAGTTTTCCAGAGGCTACATGATCTAAGAATTAAAGATTTAGCTGCTAACATGAAGAGTGAGTCAAAATTTCATCTGCAGAATGGTACTCTTGCCTTACAAATGGATGAATCTACTGACGTGGTTAGAGTTTCTCTTTTGCTTGTATTCATCTGTTATCAACACCAACTAATCTTTGAAAAAAGATGTTCTTTTAAGTGGTGCTGAAATACTCAACATATTAAAGAACTTTTTTGAATCCTATGATTTATCTTGGAACAATTGCTGTTAAAACAATGGTGAGGACTTCTGGGAGTGAAGCTAAGATGGCAGAGTAGAGAAATACTCAGCTGAACTCTCCCAACATTCCTCTCTAAACAACTTTAAAATAATACCTCTGATTGAATTCTGGAGTGGCAGAGTCAACAAAAAGTCAGAGTTAGACCTTCTTCCAACCCAAGACAATATAGGACGTCAGAAGAGGTCTGTTACATGGGGAAGGAGGCTAACCCAAGTCCATGTGGATGAAACAGCAGTGGTGGGACTAGGTGATGATGACAAGCAGCAGCAGTTTAGGAGCTCCTAAGCTCTTGGCAACTGGTCAGAAAGAGATTACAGGTAACCCCTCTGCTAGCACTGGATACAGAATCAGATGCTATTTGGCAATTCCAATTGCTTATACCCACTTCTGGATCATAGTTCAAGGGTAGACAAGATTACTTTTAATCAAGAGGGAATGGAAACCCTGAGGGGTGGCATCACTTCAGCCCCAAGGGGTCAGGAATACTGAGGAACAATATCACTTCTGGTTCCAAGGGAGGAAGCCCCCTTAGGAGCAGTATTGATTGTAATCCCAAGGGATTGGAGTCATTTCTGAGTAAGGACCAGATTGCAGACCAAGAGAGCAGTGACCACATCTCTTCCCAGATCACACCACATGGGAAAACTTCCAAATGACCAGAACCAGCTCCGAAAATAGCAGTGTGAAAAATCCTGAAGTTTGAGACAGACCTTCCACCCCTATTGCCAGAAACAGAGGCCATCATTAACACAAAATTCTAAATCAATGGTGGAAAGTGTTCAAAATCAGGTTGGAAAAAAGAGCAAACAACAAAAAAAGAGCCTGATCATAAAGAAGCTACTATAGTAACAGGGAAGATCAAGACAAACTCAGAAGACAATGAACTCAAAATAGCTAAAAGCAAAGTTTCAAAGGAAAAAAAATGGATTGAACACAAGCCCAGGAAGAATGATTTTCAAAATCAAATAAGTGAGGTAGAGGAAAAATTAGATAAAAAAGGGAAAGCAAAAGAAGGAAATTATGAAAATGCAATTAATAGCTTGGTGAAAAGAAGTATAAAAGCTCCCTGAAGAAAATAATTCCTTAAAAATCAGAATTGGGTAAGTGGAAGCTAGGTGGCACAGTAGATAGAGTGCCAAACTTTGGAGTCAGGAGGACTTGAATTCAAATCTGACCTCAGAAACTTACTAGTTGGACAAGCTACATAACCCTGTTTGTCTCAGTTTCCTCATCAGTAAAATGAGCTGGAGATGGAAATGGCAAACCATTCCAGTTTTTTTTTTTTTTTGCCAAGAAAACCCTAAATGGGTGATGGAGAGTTAGATATAACTGAAACAACTAAATAACAATGAGAAAAGGTGGTAGCTAAAGACTCTATGAGACATCAAGAAACAATAAAACAAAATCAAAAGAAAGAAAAAATAGAAGAAAATATGAAATGTCTCATCAGAAAAACAACAGACCTGGAAAATAGATCAAGGAGAGATAATAAAAGAATTATTAGATTACTTGAAAGCTATAATCAAAGAAAGAGCCTAGACATCATATTTCAAGAAATTATTAAGAAAACTGCCTTGATATTCTAGGATCAGAGGGTAAAATAGAAATCGAAAGAATCCACTGATGATTGCCTGAAAGAGATCTCCAAATGAGAACTCCCAGGAATATTATATCTAAATTCTAGAGATCCAATGTCAGAGAAAAAATTCTTCAAATAGCAAGAAAGAAATCATTGAAGAACCATAGAACCATAGTCAGGATCACATAAGATTTAGCAGCTACTACATTAAAGGGGCAAAGGGTTCAGAATATGATATTCCAGAAGGCAAAAGAACTAGAATTACAACCAAGAATAACCTACCCAGCAAAAGTGAGTATATCTTTCAAGGGAAAAACCCAAATATTTAATGAAATAGAGGACTTTTAAGCATTCCTGATGAAAAGACTGGAGTTGAAATCTGATTTTCAGATACATGATTCAGGAGAAACATATAAAAGAAAAACATGAAAGAGAAAATCATAAGGGACTCAATAATTTTAAACTGTTTATCTTTCTATATGGGAAGATGAAACAAGTATCTGCTAAGATCTTTATTGATATTAGGCCAGTTAGAAAGATTCTACACAGAAAGAAGGTACAAGGTGAGTCAATTCTGTTGGGATGATATAAAAAAAATGGACAGGTGAGAAAGAGGGATGCCCTGGGAGAAGGGGAAAGGGAGAGGAAGAATGGGGCAAATTAATTCACATAAAAGAAGCCTAAAAGGAGAGCTTTTACAATGGGGGGAAATGGTGGGGTAGGGTGGCCAAAACTTGAACCTCACTCACATTTAAATTGGTTCAAAAAGGGAATATATACACACACACACACACACACACACACTTGTGTGTGTGTGTGTGTGTGTGTGTGTATACCCAATTGGTAAATAAATCTATTTTATCCAACAGGGAAATAGGAGGGGAAGAAGATAAGGTAGGAAGGGGGGTGGGAGGCACAAATAAAAAAAGGTAGTTGTCAGAAGCAAAACAAACTTTAGAGGAGAAACAGGATAAAAAGAGAGAGAGAGTAGGATAAACAGAAGAAAATAGAATGGAGGGAAATTCACAGTTAGCAAACATAACTGTGAATGGGAATGGTATATATTCACTAATAAAACAGAGGCAGATTGCAGAGTGGATTTGAAAACAGAATCCAAGAATATGTTGTTTACAAGAAACACACTTGAAACAGAAAGACCCACAAAAAGTTAAAATAATGGACTGGTGCAGAATCTATTATGCTTCAGCTGAATCAAAAATGACAGATATAGCAATCATGATATCAAGACAAAGCAAAAGCAAAAATAGACCTATTTAAAAGGAATAAGTATGTTACATCTTGCTAAAAGGAACTATAGACAATGGAGTAATATTGATACTAAACATATATACACCAAAATGGCATAGCATCCAAATTCTTGAAGGAAAAATTAAATGAATTACAAGAGGAAATAAATAGTACAACTACACTAGTGGGGGCCCCAATTTTCCCCTCTCAGAGCTAGATAAATTTCACCATAAAATATATAAGAAAGAAGTTAAGGAGATGGATAGAATCTTAGAAAAGTTAAATATGATGGGGTGGCTAGGTGGCGCAGTGAGTAAGAGCATTGGCCCCGGAGTCCGGATGACCTGGGATCATCAGAAAATGAGCACCCACGCATAAATAATGACTGGCCGTGTAACCTTGAGCAAGTTACTTAACCCCAATTGCTTAAAAAAAAATATGATAAACCTCTGGAGAAAACTGATTGGAAATAGAAGGAAATATACCTTTTTCTTAGTGGTAGGTGACACCTTCACAAAAATTAACCAATTATTAGTGCATTAAAATTTCACAACCAAATGCAGAAAAATAGAATGATTAAATGTACCTTTTTTCTAGACCATAATGCAACAAAACGACATTTAATAAAGTGCTATAGAAGAATAGATTAAAAGCTTAATGGAAACTAAATAATTTAATCGTAAAGAATGAGTGGGTCAAAGAACAAATCATAGAAATAGTTAACAATGTCATTAAAGACAATGACAACAATGAGACAACATCCCAAAATTTGTGTAATGCAGTCAAAGCAATACTTATGGGACAAATTATATCTCTAAATACATACATCAATAAAAGAGAAGAAAAAACAGATAAATAAATTAGGCATGCAACTAAAAAAACTAGAAAAAGAACAAATTAAAAATCACTAATAAACATCAAAATAGAAATCCTAAAAATCAAAGGAGATACTAATAAAATTGAAATTAAAAAAAAAGAACTCATAAATAAAACGAGGAGCTACTTTTTATTAAAACAAACAAACAAACATACCAGTAAATTAGAACACCTTTGGTTAACTTGATTTAAAGATAGAAAGAAGAAAACTAAATTACTTATGTCAAAAATTAAAAGAGTGAATGCACCACCAACAAAGATGAAATTAAAGCAATTATTATGAGTTATCTTGCCCAATTACATGTCAGGAAAACTGAAAACTTAAATAAAATGGATAAATATTTACAAAACTATAAACTGTCCAGATTAACAGAAGAGGAAATAGAATATTAGCAATATATCTCATACACTATGACCAGGTAGGATTTATATTATAAATGCAAAGCTGGTTAAATATTAGGAAAACTAATTAAACATGTCAATAACAAAAGTCATATGATTTATCAATAGATGCAGAAAAAACCTTTGACAAAATACACCACCCATTCCTAATGAAAACACTAGAAAGCATAGGAATCAATGAAGCCTTTCTTAAAATGATAAGTAGTATCTATTTAAAACCAAAAATGAGCATTATCTGTAATGGGGATGAATTTGAAGCCTTCCCAATAACATCAGGAGTGAGGCAACGATTTCAATTATCACCACTGTTCAATATTGTACTAGAAATGTTACTTTAGCAATAAAAGAAGAAAAAGAAATCAAAGGAATAAAAATAGGCAATGAAGAAACAAAACTACCACTCTTTGCAGATGATATGATGGTATACTTAGAGAACGCTAAAAAACTATTTGAAACAATTGGCAATTTCAGCAAAGTTGCCGGATATGAAATAAACCCACATAAATAATCAGCATTCCTATATACTATCAACAAAACACAGCAAGAAGAGAAAGAGAAATTCCATTTAAAATAATTACGGACAAGGTAAAATACTTGGGAGTCTACCTGCCAAGCAAATCCAGGGATTATGTAAACACAATTACAAAACATTTTTAACGCAAATGAAGACAGATCTAAATAATTGGAGAAATATTAATTGTTCGTGGATAGGCCAAGCCAATATAATAAAAATAACAATTCTACCTTAGTTAACTTAATTGTTCAGTACCATACTAATTAAACTACCAAAGGATTATTTTGTAGAGTTAGCAAAAATAGTAAAAGAAAAATCATTCGCAAGAACAAAAGGTCAAGAATATCAAAGGAATCAATGGGAAAAAAATGTTGAGGAAGGTAGCCTAGCAGTTCCAAATTTCAAACTATATTACAAAGGAGTAATCATGAAAACAATCTTGTATTGGCTAAAACATAGAGTGGTGGATTGGAGGGATAGTTTAGGTACAGAATAGTAAAAGCCCATTGTAATCTAGAATCTCATAAACCCAAAGAGTCAAACTTTTAGGGTAAGAACTCAACATTTAACAAAAATTTCTGGGAAAACTGGAAAGCAGTTTGGCAGAAACTAGGGTTAGATCAACATCTCATACTAGATACCAAGATAATGGCAAAATGGATAAAGGATTTAAACATAAAGGGTAAATAAATTAAGGAAACCTAGAAAAATGTATGTCAGATCTATTGATAAAGGAAGAGTTTATGACTAAACAAGCAATAGAGAGGATTATGGGAAGTAAAATAGATAATTCTGATAATATAAAATTAAAAAGCTTTTGCACAAACAAAAGGAATGCAGACAAAATTGGAAAACAGAAAACTGAGAAAAAACCTTTTGCAGCAAGTTTCTCTGATAAAGGCCTTATTTCTTGAATATATAGGGAATGGAGTCAAATTTATAAAGATAAGAATCATTCCTCAATTGATAAATGGTCAAAGGATATGGACAAACAGTTTTTAGAAAAAGAAATCAAAGCTATCAAATCGTATGAAAAAAAATCTCTAAATCACTATGGATTAGAGAAATGCAAATTAAAAGAACTCTGAGGTACCACCTCATACCTATCAGATTGGCTAACATGACAGAAAAGGAAAATGATAAATGCTGGAAGGAACATGAAATAGTTGGGACAGTAGTGGAGTTGTGAACTAGTCCAACCATTCTGAAGAAGAATTTGGAATTACACCCAAAGGACTATGAAACTGTGCATAACCAGAAATACCACTAATAGGTGTGTATCCTAAAGACAACAAAGAAAAGGGAAAGGGCCTACTTGTACAAAAATAAATATAGTAGTTCTTTTTGTTGAGGCAAAAAATTTGAAAATTGAGGGGAGGCCCACTAATTGTGGAAGGGTTAAATAAATTGTCATATTACTTTGATGGAATACTACTGTGCTATACAAAATGATAAACAGGAGGGTTTTAGAAAAAACTGGGAAGACATATAAACTGATGCAAGGCAAAGTGAGTAGAATCAGCACACAACAACAGCAATATGTAGGGCTGATCAACTGTGAAAGACTTAGTTACTCTAATGAAGACAACAACCCAAAACAATTCCAAAGGACCCATGATGAAAAATGCTATGCACCTTCAGAGAGAGAACTGATGAACTCTGAGTGCAGACTGAAGCATATTCTTTTTTACTTTATTTTTATTGGTTTATTTAATTTGTAATGTGGCTAATAAGGAAATATATTTTGTGTGACCTCACGTGTATAATGAAAAACATATTGTTTGCCTTCTCAAGGAAGGGGGGGAAGGATGGGAGGAAAGAAAAGAATTTGAAACTCAAAAATTTAAAGAAAGATTGTTAACATTAATTTACATGTAATAGGGAAATATTTAATGAAATCTATAAAAATAATTTTAAAAAATAAGACAATAGTGGGGCGCCTAGGTGGCACAGTGAATAGAGTACTGGCTCTGGAGTCAGGAGGACCTGAGTTCAAATCCGAACTCAGACACTTAACACAAAAAAATAGCCATGTGACCTTGGGCAAGTCACTTAACCCCAATTACCCTACATTCCCCCTCCAAAAAATCCCAACCCCAAATAATAATAATAAGGCAATAGTTATTAAAATTGCTGGAATTTTAGGAATAATCAAGTCAAGGGCACTAAATTGTTCCAATGGCATTATATTCTTCACTGTTAGGGAACTCACAGCTAAAAAAAAATGTCAATATCACTTAAGAATGTTCGTGATGAAACAATACAAAGGACTAATTTTATGAAAGCTCAACCAGTAAGTAAATGTTTTGTTTTCAATCTTCTGTGTGATGGGAAGTATGCATAAAACACTTCTGCTGCATACCAAAGCATAGGATTTGTCTGGAGGAAAAGCAATTGTTCAATCATTTGAGTCATGAGCTAAACTAGCTGTTTTTTCCATGGAGCACCATTTTTACTTGAAAGGCCAGCTGACAGACAGTGATTATTCTGAGTTGGGTATTTGGCAGACATTTTCTTGAAAATGAACTAAGTGAGCCTGTTACTTCAAGGACTGACAATATTTGTTGCCAACAATAAAATTTTAGCTTTCAAGGGAAAATTAGAATTTTGGAAAACTTGTATTTGCCGCTATGAGTTTGACAGCATCCCAATACTTAGGGACTTTTCTGATGAGATCAGTGGTGATATTAACAAATGTGATTTTTTTAAAAAAAGATATCATATAATGAAATGTGTTGGCATTTGGAAGATCTGCATAATTCAGTAAATCAATATTTTTCCAAATGGCATATGTAGAAGATTGCAAATTCACGCATGGGCAAAAGATCAATTCAAAGTACAAGCTGGTTTGAGTCAGAATATAGGACTTAAATATTAAGTAAAGGAAATAGGCCTTCATGTCTTAGGTAAAGGGGAGCATTTGGAAATTTTGGGGAAGGAGAGTGACAAAATCAGAGCTGAGCATTCAGAAGATAGGGCTTTGCAGGATACATTGGAGGGAGAGGCTAACAGTTGGAAGACTTTTTAGGAAGCTATTGTAATATAGCTAAGATCAAGAAGGAATTCATATGATGGGGAAATCACCCACTATAAATTTATAATACATTAAAATCCTTACTTTGGTACTCATTGTCACTTAGCAATAATGCTACTCCACTTTTATTGACTCTTTACTTCATTTCCTAGGGTAAGGATGAGCTCAATGACCCTCTGCAGGTTTGTTCTTAACCTTGTTGTGTGTCTGGACACCTTTGGCAGTCCGGTGAAGTCTAGGGATACCATTAGAGGCCACAAGGTGGCTCAGTGGCTAGAGTGCTGGGTCTGGAGTCAGGAAGACTTATGTTCAAATCCAGCCTCAGGTACTTACTAGCTATTTGACCCTGGGCAAGTCACTTAACCTCAGTTTCCTCAACTGTAAAATGAGAATAATAATGGCACTTACCCCCCAAGGTTGTTGTGAGGATCAAATGAGACAATATCTGTAAATCACTTAGCACAATGCCTGGCACATAATGGGCATTATATAAAAACTTATTTCCTTCTCAAAATAAAGTTTTTATATGCATAAAATAAAATACAGAAGATTGCAGAGAAGGCCTATTATTTTGAAATACCGTTATCAAAATATTAAAAAAAAAACAAGTTCATGGCCCCCAGGCTAAGCTCCCCTGCTCTGGGACTGCCCAGCTCTCTATGCATTTTTTTTAAATTAGGAAGACAATTTTATTTATTTATTTTTAGTTTTCAACATTCATTTGCACAAGAGTTTGAGCTACAAATTCTTTCCCCATCTCTCTCTATGCATTTTTATAGACTTTTTTTCTATAGGAGGAATTTTTTGACCTGGTCATTTCTTTCTTTTTCTCAAAAATGTTCAGTGAATCTTTCTGCCTGGTATTTAAGGCTCTGACTCAATTCTGTCTTTCTAGTGTTGTTTTCTGTTTTTCCTTTCTAGACAACTTATGCAGCTAAATAGTGCAATGAATAGATTACCTGCCTTGGAATCAGGAAGACTCATCTTTCTGAGCTAAAATCTGGCCTCAGACATTTATTAGCTTTGTGACTGTGGGTGAGTCACTTAATCCTGTTTGCCTCAGTTTCCTTGTCTGTAAAATAAGCTGGAGAAGATAATGGAACACCACCTCAGTATCTTTGCCAAGAAAACCCCAAATGGGCTCATGAAGAGTCACGCATGACTGAAATCACTGAAAAACAACATAAAAAAATGCAACTTGTATTCCAGCCAAACTGGCCTACTCTTTTTTTTTGGGGGGGCTTTTTTTGGGGAGGGCAGTTGGGGTTAAGTGACTTCCCCAAGGTCATATGGCTAGTTTTTGTGTTATGTCTGAGGCCGTATTTGAACTCAGGTCCTCCTGACTCCAAGGCCGGTGCTCAATTCAGTGTGTCACCTAGCTGCCCCCAAACTGGCCTACTCTTTAGCCCTTGAAACATGCTCTGGGCTCTTAATTCCTTTTGCCATGATATTTCTTTTGCTGAGGCTGACTTCTCTTCCCACCTTCTGTTGAAATCCCTCACACAGGTTCTTTAAAGTCCCAATCAAAGGCTATCTTCTATATGAAGTGTGACTTGATATCCCCCTTGAAGGTAAAAGTTTCCCCCCAGTCCTTTCCAAAGCATTTAACTTTCCCACTCCTTTGTAATATTTGGTATCACAGTTATCATTTTATGTCTTATTCTCCTAGGAGATTGTAAATGCCTTGAGGGCAGAAACTGGTTCTAATTTAAATTTTATATTCCTCTTTCTACGCACACACACACACACACACACACACACACACACACATACCCCATACTCATGTATACAATAGTTGCTTAATACATGCTTGCCCCAAATTTAATTTCACTTAGCAGTTATTTATAATTAGCACAAGTATTCTAGAAAATGGTTCGGGAATTACTTGAAAACTATCTTTTCTCTTAAGGTAGCTAGGTGGTACTGGGCATGGAGTCAGGAAGATCTAAGTTCAAATCTATCCTCAGACACTTGTGACCCTGGGCAAGTCACTTGACTTCAGTTTCTTCATCTATAAAATGGAGATAATAATAACACCTATATCCCAGAGTTGTTATGAGAATCAAATAAGATAATAACTATAAGGTACTTAAAGCAGTGCCTGGCACACAGTAAGCACTATATAAATGCTAGCTTTTATCATTGAGTATTTTAAATATGTGTTCTCTCTGGAAAAATGACAAATACTGGAGGGGCCTTGGGAAAACAGGTATTTTAATGCATTGTTGGTAGAGCTGCTTCAGCCATTCCATTCTGGACATCAGTTTGGAACCATGCCCTCAAAGCTAACAGACTATTCATACCCTTTGACCACTTCTATGTCTATACACCAAAGAGATAAAAGAAAAGATTCACATCTACAAAATTATTTAGAGGAGCAATATTTTTTTTGGAGAAGCAAAGAACTTGAAACCGAGGGGGCCGCCCATCTACTGAGGAATAGCTGGCCAAGCTATGGTATATGAATGTGAATATTCGTAGTTTAAGAAATGATGAAGGGAAACCTGGGAAAACATGTATGGACAAATATAAAGTGAAATGAGCAGAATCAGGGGAACAATTTATACAATAATAATATTGTAAAGGCAACTTTAAAAGACTTAGGAACTCTGATAAACACAATGACCATCTGCAGTTCCAGAGGACTAATGACAAAACACATTACCTATCTCTAAACAGAGCAGAGATAGAAAGACTCACAGACTGAGGCATTTTGGGGATGGCCAACATGGGAATTTGTTTTATGTGACTAAAAATATGTTCCTTATAATCTTGTTTATTTTATTGAGTTATGCCACCTCCGAGGAAAAGAGGCTGAGAGTGTGACCCTGGGCAAGCCACTTGACCCCTTAGATCCTAGGCAGTTCTTAAGTTTTAGAGTAGAAGGTTCTGGCCTGAATTGGTTCCCTACACCAATAAAATCATAGGTCCATTTCCTATCCCCATTACTTAAAAAATGGCATAGAAAGTCCCAGAACAGCCCCTATCTAAATTATCACAAATTTCATATTGCTGAATTTTGAATTAAAGGCATCTAAATCTTGTTTTTCCTTTATACTCTTTACAGCTGTGTACTCCACTTTCTGCCCTTCCATGTCCCTCTTTGAGTAAGAATTG
Source organism: Gymnobelideus leadbeateri (assembly GCA_011680675.1). Lineage (NCBI taxonomy): Eukaryota > Metazoa > Chordata > Mammalia > Diprotodontia > Petauridae > Gymnobelideus > Gymnobelideus leadbeateri. The sequence goes on along the minus strand of WOXC01006892.1, from coordinate 72,386 downwards.
ATTTATCTTTGGAGCCCAGTAACGAAGCATTTGCCATTAACTACTTTATGACTTTTTTTTTTTGCACATGCACCAAGAAGCAAAGGCTAAATTGCATTGGTGAGTTATTAAAAACAGGACTCAATGCTGGAATTATTTATTGCATTTTTAATGCTGCATGGCAGTTTATTTTACTTCTAAATCCTTAATTTTAAAAGTCCCTGACCCTGAAATAAATTCCTATTCCAAATGCTAAACAAGGTCAGTCTTGTTGGGCAGAGTTGGTCCTGATTGGCTACCAGGTACTCTCAGGGAAAGTGACATTCATATTCCCATTCAATTTGAATTCAAGTCATGTGCTGAGGACCTGCTATGTTCAGTGCTTGGGACTAGGGAATGTACAGATGCAGTCCTCATATCTATTCTGAACTCTAGTTCCACACCTCCATGGGCCTGCTGGACACCTCTGTCCAGCAGGCATCTTAAACTCCACTTATTCAAAATAACTCTCATAATTGTCATCTCCAAATATTTCTCCTTGCCCTCTCCTAGCTACATGAGGCAGCATCATTTTCCATTCATCTGGGATGGCAGCTTGGGAGTCATTCGAAGTGGGGAGTAAACCAACCCATTTTTGCAACAGAGCAGTCAAAGCTCCTATGCCCATCAGGAATAGGATCAGGACTGAGAGGCTGCTGTACTTGCTACCTGGATGAGATAGGAAGGAAGGAAGGAAGGAAGGAAGGAAGGAAGGAAGGAAGGAAGGAAGGAAGGAAGGAAGAAGAGGGAAGGAAGGGAGGAAGAAGAGGGAAAGAAGGAAGGGACGGAGGAAGGAAGGAAGAGGGGGAGGGAAAGAAGGAAGGGAAAGGGGGAAGAGAGGGAGGAAAGGAAGAAAGAGAGAAAGAAAGAAAGAAAGAGAAAGAAAGAAGGAAAGAAAGAGGAAGGGAGAGAGGAAGAGAAGGAAGGAAAAAAGAAAGAAGAAAGAAAAAGAAAGAGAAAACCAGTAAGCCTCACCAAGAGGGTCCTAGGTGGGAAAGCATTCTCCCAGAGAAGGAATGAATCACCCAACAGTCCCTATTCAATTGCCCCTCTGCCTCAGTTTAGGTACTGGGGCTCCAATGAAAAACAACTCCCCAGTAAAGAGTTAAAATCTCCTTCCTTCCAGTGAGTCATCAGTCCCTGCTCTGGCTTTTCTCTTTCCTTGATAAATGCTATCTCAGGTCTAGCTCCCTTTATCCTGTGGCCTTTACAAGTTATGGTATGAGGTGTCTGTAAAATGACTTTTCAGAAATGTGAAACAGATAATACCTCGGCACCTTTCCATATCCCTCTTTTTAAGAAAGTGACACAGGGAGATGATTGAATGCTTTGTGACTATTGTTTGCTCAACAACATCCACATTTCTTTTCATCATTAGATATTTAATCTAGCAGTGATTTTTCAATACAAACTCTTTTGCTTCCTTTGACATCGTGTTCCAATACATCTCATCTGCTCATTTGACACAGTCTGATGCACTGTCTCATTGCAGACTTAATCAAGAGTCCCCTGGGACTTTGTCTTCCTTCATGACGCTAAGGGGACAGTCAAGATTGTGACTGAAGATGAGCTCTCAGATGGAGGCAACAGTGTTTTACAAGACAATTCAATGTGTGAAGTGGATTGAAAATTTACTCTGTGCCCACTCCGGTGCTAGGCATTGTACTGACACAAACCCTGCCCTCAAGGAGCTTCTGGTCTAGTTGAAGAAAGGAGACTATTAGACATAAAGTAATCACATAATTAGAGTAACACAAAATCATATGTACCAAGTGACAGAATGTGGGGTGCAGACATTAAGTGATGAAGGAAAAGCTCACATTAGCAGTAAGCTATTGGAGGTCACAGGGTTGGGTGAGTAGAGACCACAGGTGTCTATATAGCCTCCCTTTGAGAGAAATCACTGTGTGTTAGAGCATACAAGAAAGGCTTCCTAGAGGACTACAATCCACCAAAAAAACCCAACCCCAACCCATTTATTAAGCACCTACCATGTGTCAGACATTTGGGATGCAAATAACAAGAGGGAAATAAACCTGATTCCCAAGGCACTCATAGCCCAAGCTGGAAGGGTGGGTAGTAGGATTTGGGCTGATAGAAAGGACAAAGGAAACAAAGAAGGGACCTCAAAAGCTATCTGGTTCAAGTCCTTCATTTTATAGATGAAGAAACTGAGGCCAAGGGAGGTTATGTGATTAGCTCAAGGTCATACTGGTACCCCTCACTATTCCACACTGAAAAGCCATTAGGTGAAGATAATGAGTTTAGGAGGTAGTGATAGTGTGGAGGGTTTGTGTTGGGGAACTATTGGACATAAGTCCTGTAGGAGATGGCTCCTTGACACGCAGCTGGGATGGTTCGGTTATTAGTCCTGGGATTTGAAAAATAGCTTAATTATTATCCCAGCAAGTATCTTCAGAAACACAATTTGTGCAAACTGCTAGCAATTCTTATGCTTACTCATAGGTCAGATCCAGAGATAAACTCAAGATAGAAATGCACCAGCTCAGATAGCTTTTCTGTGGGTTATTTGTGTGAAGATCAAGACCTTTGATAGCTTCTGCTCCCGGGAATGGACCAGATCCTGAAGGAGTGAAGGGGAAAATCACCCCATTCAGTATGACTGGCCTAGGATGTGACCCCTCAACATTTCTTTTAGATGAGTATCCTAGAAGGTTATGTCCAGCCCGGCTCCCAGTGTTGGGCATGGGGGAAGGAAAGTATCAGCATCTAAATTACGTTGTTTTTTTTTTTTTTAAGTTTTCTCTTTCTTAAATGTTTAATCTTTCATTCAGGACTAGCCCTTGACAAAATGAGGACAAAGACAAAATTTTCATTCATTAACAGCTCTCCATCTTCCCCCATATGCTTCCTCCTTCCTTATAGTACTCATTTCCCCTCCTCTCTGCCCCATTCACTTGTGTTTTCCTCTCTGCTGTCTCTCTCTTCATCACTGCATTCTCCTCCTCATTATACCACACCTTCCTCATTGTATCTCCTTGTCCTTTACTGGCCACCCCTTCTTCAATGTCCTTCCTCCTCCCTCACTCCACTTACTCAGTGGCCCCTCCTCCCTCAACCCCATCAATATGCCACCTCTTCCTTCAAAGTGTCCCTCCTCCCTCTCTGCCCCTTCCTCCTTCACTGCCCTCTCCTCAGTGTGCCCCTCCTCCCATACTGTCCCTCCTCCCATACTGTCCCTCCTCAATATGCCCCTCCTCTCACACTGCCCCCACTTCAGTGTGCCCCCTTCTCTCGCTGCCCCCTCCTCAATGTGCCCCTCCTCCCACACTGCCCCCCTCCTCCCTCGCTGTCCCCTCTTCAGTGTGCCCCTCCTCTCTTGCCGTCCCCTCCTCAGTGTGCCCATCCTCTCACATATCTTGCCTACTCTAGGGGGCCTTGGGCTTGGAGCTGCCTGGATCCTGTCTGTGTTTGTTTTGGTCTCTCATATCTCTGGCCTCACAGACAGACAATTGCCCTCGGTACCCACTAGACTTCTAAATCCTAGTGTCTCAGAGATCTCGGATGAGCCCTATTCCATCCCTGATGGTATTTTTAGAAACATCTTAAACCTTAGAACTGGAAAAATTCCCCAAAGATCATGTTATGGAGCCATCTTCCTTCTGGCAGGTAAGGCATGAAGTACCTGTGGCTCAAAGGATGCCTTACTTAAGATCCCACAGCGAGTGGGTGGTGATAAAGTGTCCGGGGGGCCAGAACTCATGCCCTGCCTCCTATGGTGGCGTTATTTCTAATAAGAGTTGTAATTAACATCTACATAGCATTTACTATGTGCCAGGCACTGTGCCCATCTCATTTGGTCCTCACAACAGCCCTGCCAGATAGGTGTTACTATTATCCCCACTTTACAGAGGAGGATACCAAGGCAGAGATTAAGTGACTTGCCCAGCTCATACAACTAGTAAGTGCTTGGGCTCAAATTCAAACTCAGGTCTTCCTGACTTCAGATGCAGTGCTCCCTCTAACACACCACCAAGTACACACCATTTAATCCCGGAACAGTTTAACTCAAGGTCAGTTTATTCTGACATTCTATGGCTAAGCCGTCTAGCATCCAGGACAGGACTTGGTAGAGTCTGATCATGGCATTCAATTCTGTAAGGTTGCTTAGCTACTGAGATGGAGCCTAGGGCAAATACTGTATTTTTCTCTCAAGTTTTAATTGGTCCATTATTTTTTTAAATTCTGTAGATGAGGGAATAAAAAAAGCCAGTGGAACATTGTATTTATCACATTCTAATTAATATTCTCCATTACCACAAAGACAGGAACATGGTTGTAATATTTTCTCAAAAAGTTTTAATTGAACCAAGCAGGGGTGAGGAGGGAGGGGGGTGGTTAGAGTGAGAAAGAAACAGCTTTCTTGGGTGCATGGCTGTTGTTGGTTTTTTCCCCCAATTCCTTGCAATTTGTGCTACTTGAAAACCACACATCTTATTAGTATGATTCGTGCCTTAGTTAATTATGAACTAAAACAAAATGGCATTTAATGCTGTGCTGAAGCTTTAATTAAAACCACAACCTTCCTACCCAGGAACTCACTGAAGTAAGAGTTAGTTATTATAAAATGGTATCAAATCCTGCCAAGACAGCTGGAGCCCCCACCCTCACCCCCTGAAATCTGGCACTGCTGGAAAGTTACTGATTTTGGATGCTCTCTCTTCTTGGCAAAGGGGTTCCCTTCTGCCTCCTCTACCAGGAGAAGGTAACCTTGTTTGTGAATCCCAACAAGACAGGGCTGTGTAAAACACAGGATCATAGAATTCTGGATTTGGAGCTGCCTGACCTGACCATCTGGTCAGATTGCAAATGGCCTGCTGCCTTATGCTGAAAATTGTCAAACCTACAAAAATAATGTAAGTGTCCACATTACCCGACCACAAGCTTAACTTGTTATAAATGCCATTCTAAGCTTCTCTAAAGGTTATCTACTATTGGCTGCTACATTTATTGGCCATTAATTCACATTTTCCTTTTTGCTTTGGTTCCCAGAATCAACATCAGTTTTTGTCCTTGGACCATATGCTAAAGTGGCCAAAGAAGGGCATGTGCTAGGTGGCATGGTGAATAGAATGCTGCACCTGAGATCAGGGAGGTTTGAGTTCAAATCCTGTCTCAGAAACACTGCCAGCTGTATGACCACAGACAAATCACCTAATCTCTTGCAACCTCAGTTTCCTTATCTGTAAAATGGGGATAATAAAAGCCCCTATCTTATAGGGTTACTGTGAGAATCAAATGAAATCTTATGAAACTTGCTTTGAAGACCTTAAAATACTATGTGAACTCTATTATAATTATATATCTAAGGCAAAGGGATAGAGAGAGACCAGTCATACATAATTTGCCTCTGGTTTTTGGTTGCCCACAGTAGTCTGCTACCTCTGGGGTCCTCAGGTTACTCACAACCCATCGAGGCAGAGAGATAATAGCAATCCCTGCAAAGAGAGAGGTTGATGAAGGAGTTGAGGAGGGGGATGGTTGTGAACAAGTGCTCAGAGTTCCCACACCAGGTATAATTTCACTTCTCTAGTGGGTCCAGTTTCTTCATCAGTGGAATGAGTGACTTTCTCCAAGTCAGAGAGCATGGGGGGTGGTAGTGATGGATTCTTTTGGGGATGCAGAAAAGATAAAAAGTTAAAGCTTTGGATTAGAGAACTTGAAATGCAGCACTAAACTGTGTCCTCTGGTTTCTGCTTTGTCAGAGGCACAGAACCAACTGAGAAGAGTCTCAGAGATAGCTAGGTCAATCCCATTATTTTATATGCAAGGAAACTGAGATCCAGCAAAGGTAAGTGAACTGCCTGAGATCATACCATTAGCAAGTGGTAGAGCTAAAACTCAAACCTAGTTCTTGATTCCTAATCCAGACACCTAGGTGATGTGGTGGATAGAGCAATTGCTATCCCTGGAGTCATGAAATCTGAATTCAAATCCAGCCTCAGATACTTACTAGCTTAGCTGTGTGACCCTGGGCTAGGCAACTTCTACTTGCCTCAGTTTCTTCAACTGTAATAATAGCATCTACTTCCCAGGGCCGTTGTTAGGATCAAATGAGATAAGATTTGCAAAGCACTTATTAGCCCAGTGCCTGGCAACAGTAGGCACTTAATTAGCTTCCTTTCCTTCCTTAGATCAGGTTTTGAGTCTGACCAGGGCCAGCCTGAGCCTGACAATCCTCACTTTCATTTGGGTAAAGAGGCATGCTTTAGTTGGTTTATCAATGAAGGCTGAACTAAAAGCATCTCTTTTGTTTTTAGAGCCCTAGTTGTCTGGAGACCCACTCGGTGTTCTCTCCCCTGACTTTTGCCATGCGTTCGATTTTTAAAGAAATTATTCTGGTTGTTATAATAGCAACTTACATCTATATAGTACTTTGTGCTTATGAAATATTTTATATCCATTATCTTATTAGATAATGGTCAGGCTCAGTGATACACTGCTGCACATCACCATGTGTGTTATCTAAGGACTAGGCTAGCTAAATTTGGAAAGGTTCATTATTAGTTTTGGCTGAAAACACCATCAGGTTGCTAAAAGAAAAATAAGGCTCAAGGAAGCTGACATGAGAGGAGCTGGCAGTCCTCAACATATCCCATCCCCAGCTTGCTGTACCAGAGGCTTGGGGGAACTTCCTCTTGGGGGAGATCTAGAACTGTCTCTCAGTTGAAGTGAATTACCTCCCTCCCAACAGGAAAGCTTTTTCCCTCTGTATTGTCTGGTGTATATTCTTCTATGTACACCCACCCTCTTTGATTTCTGTTTTGCTCTTGACTTGGATAAATATTTGCCTATGGTATGTTCATTATTTGGTGGGAAAGGGATTAAGTTGTGGATATAAAACTTGGGTCCTCCTTCCCTTAATTAGAGGTCTAAAACTCTATCTCCCTTAGACTAACAACGTTTAAGAGAGCAGAGAGATACAATTTTAGCCTGATACCTCCTTTCTCTGAGGAGGGCAGAGTGGCAAAGCTTCTGATCCCAACCTCCTACTTCCCCTCCTGGCAAGAAATAAAGGCTCCTTTGGAGAAGGGTGGGAAGAAGAGAAGCTAGAAATGTCCATTTTGCCTCCCTTCAAGCCATACAATGACACCCTCATGTTATATGTGGTGGACTGTCCTCTCTACATCAACAACCTGGGCTATCCAATTTAGTTGATCTTGTATATCTAACTTGGCTAAGGGATGGTCAGTCAACCAGCCAGCCAACCAACTTAAATGGTACAGAGGGAGTGGCAGAAGTGGTAATCCCCCCTGGGAATTAAAGTGAAGCATCCTCCCTCGATAAAAAAGGAAGGAAAGCAACTTTCTCCAGGACTATTAAAGGACCTGGTATGTACAAGTATGCTTCAGAGATTTCAGATAGAGATCACTTTCCCACCTTGGATACCCTGTAAATCTCCCTGTAATCACTCCTAGGAAGTAATTAAAGGAGTTTACTTCTTTCTTTGGCTTCTGATTTAGTTTGGCTGTTGATGAGTCAATTGATCATGGCTTTGAAATGGAAATAGTAATTATTTCTAGCAGGGCCAAGACTTCCCTTCCCCATGCCCATGAATCCCAGTGGGAATCTACAGCAGTTACAGTCATTAACTTAGCAAGCTTCAATGATTAATACCAATCAATAACCAACAGAAACAGGTCTGTGCTCTAAATCAATTGTCCCATTAATGAGTGAAAATACAGCACCTCAGCCTTTGAGCAGGTCCCTGTTGCCTGTGAGCTAGAGAGTAAAGTCCAGTTACAAGGGTTCAGGTTTTTGTAAGGTTAATTAAAACTCTTGCCTAGTCCCTATCTAGTCTTGGGTCCAGGTCTGAGATGGGAGTAAGGAAGGAGTGGAGGGTATTGCCACATTCCCGGTGAGGGGCAAGTGCCTATAATGTACTGAAAGAGAGAGAAGTAAGGCTAAGAGAAGTAAGAGAAGAAGTGGGACTGAAGTGACTTTCTCAATAGATTCATTTGTCAGAAGCAAAGAAGTAGAGGAGTCAACGTTCCCTATATGCATCACCCTACATGCATTGTCTGTGATTGTAGAACACACCAGGGAAGGTTAACTACTTACTGGTCTACAATAAAATATAGGATACTTGGATGTCTCCAGAGACATTTCTAGCTGCTTGAATGATGACCAATACTTTCTCTAAGGTATAATTTCCTACAGACGGAGGGTTACCCCGAAATCTAGGTCTAAGAAACAGAAATGACTCAATTGGGAGAGTGGAGAAGAGTGAAGCCAGCATCTGGAGGTTGTCCAGGAGCCTGGGAGAGAGCTGCTCTGCAACTAGACACCTGCCACTCTGTGGACACAAACTAATGATAACTCAACCTTGAAAAGAGTCATTTGTTTTTTGCCTTAGGGCAGAGCTGTGCTGGCTGGGTTCAGGGATGAGCTCTGGGAGGGCCTGGAAGCCATTAATAATCCATGAACCTCTTCTGTCCTAAACCATGTTCCCTGCCTAGAACCCTGGGAGGTCCTAGTGCTAACATTAGAGAGCCCTAAGGATAGTCACAATCAGAAGCAGTGAGGCAGGCCTAATGGGAATCCTGAGCTCCTGGGGGCAGTCACAAGAAGGATCAGAAACTGAGAGTTCCTTGAGAGCAGGAATTATGCTTTGCCTTTCTTCACATCCCTAACATTCAGCACAATGCCTGTCCCATGGTAAGTACTTAATGAATTCTTCTTGACTTTGACTGGCACTTACATCAATGATGTGACTTTTCTGGTCTCTGCACTGTGGTGTGACCATGACTGTGAAGCCACCATAGGTCAGTAACAGAAGGCAAAACCCCATGGCTAAAAACATGTGCAAACTTGTGCTCATAGCATGTACATACATGCTACAGACAAACACATACACTCAAACCTCACTATTAAAGATTAGATTCTACACAAATAACCTCATGGCCAGCGAGGGCATCAGGACATAAACATTAAAAGAGGGTTGGGTGAGTTAGGTGGGAACTGACAGTTCTGTACTGGGACATAGTTACCATGCACAGCCTGAGCCTTTGGGACCCAAAGACTGTGGGACCTAGAGGAAGCCTGTAGTGCTGCTTTATCTGCTCTGCCATGCAGCACCCCGGGAATAACGGGAAGACCCCAGTGTGGAGTTCTGACAGGGTCAATGAACTGAAGAGCTGGAAGGAACTGTGGAAGTTACTGAGTCCAACTCCCTTATTTTACCAACCTGGAAACTGAGGCCAAGAGTGAGGAGGTGATTTGTGGGAAAGAGCAGTATCAGGACTACAGCCCAAGTCTCTTGGCTCACAGTCTAATACTCCTTTATAATAACCAAATTGTTAAAACAACATTTGTATTTGAGCATTCAGCAGAAACAATTTGTTGACGAGTCTTAAGACTTTATTTGTTATTTTCTTATAATCTAGGAAGTGTCTATGATGGTTTATATTCCAACTAGGATGGACTCCATAACTTTATTCATTTGTTTTGTCTAGGATCAGAGACTTCAAGCTTGATGGGCAGCGAACTCATAGAAGGAAGAGTGGAAGGGAACAAACATTCATTAAGTATTACTTTGTGCCAGGCAAGACCCTGAGTTCTCTAGAAGTATTTTCTCATTCAATCTTTACAATAATCCTGGAAGGTGGGTGCTATTATCATCGCCATTTTACAAGTGAAGGAAATGAGGCAGACAGAGATAATGTGACTTGCCCAGGGTCACAAAGGTAGTAGTATCTGCAACTGAATTTGAAAACAGGTCTTCCTGACTCCAGTCCCAGGGCTCTAGTCACCGTGCCACATATCTCACTAGGTCTAGAAAGTGCCTTAAGGGTAATCTGGTGCAGGAGTTTTTTACATGTGTGTGTGTGTGTATGTTTCTGTGTGTGTGTGTGTGTGTGTGTGTGTGTGTGTGTGTGTGTGTGCACATGCTCTGTGTGTGTGCACTGGATTGCTTTGACAGTCTGGTAAAGTCCATGTACCACTTCTCATAATAATACTTTTAAATTTATAAAATAAAACACTAGGATTATAAAGGAAATCAAATTATGTTGAAGTACCATTATAAAAATATTTCTTAAAAATCAAGGTTTTAGACCCCAGATTAAGAACCCTAATCTAGTTCAGCATTTCATTTTGCAGATGAAAGGGAGACCTACAAAGTTGTAACAGCTTTCCCACAGCCACACAGTTAATTATCAAATCCAGGATTCAAAGCTAGGACCTCAGAGTCCAAATCTAATAATACTCTTTCATTATAAAGCATAGCCACAGCTCTGGAGCACTCAATTTATGGTTCATAAAAAGAAGGAACAGGGGAGTTCTTGTCACCCCAATAACCTGAGTCTTTTCTTCAAGACCCAAAAGGAGAAATCTGATATAATTTTTGTAACATTTAATTTTCCCTCTAACAACTTTACAAAAAAAACAAAGTTCAAAAGAAGACATAAATTAGATCCTAGAGAGGTCAGTGAATTAATTAATAGAGTTCACTGGTGTCGTTGGAAGCTTATTTCAGTTTAATCCATCAATCAACAAGCATTTTTTACTGTTCCTATTGTATACTGGGAACTGTTTGACATCGAATATAAAACTCTCAGAACTGCAAAATCTTAGGGAGCCCATTCTAGTCTAACTTATACCTAACCAAGGAGCAAATGGTCTTTTAGCCTTTGTCTGAAAACCTCCACTGAGGGACGAGCCCACCACTATCACCCAAGCAAGCCCATTGCACTTTGGACTGCTCTAGTTGTGAAGAAAGTTTTTTTCCAGCCACCTCAAGCCAGACCGTCTATGACTTCCAATCATTACTCTTAGTTTTTCCTCTGTAGAGTCAAGCATAAGTATGACTGCTATTCCATGTGACAATTCTCCAATTATTTGCAGACTTCTATTATGTCACCTAAGTCTTCTCTAGAATAAATATCCCCAGTTCTTTCAATGGATCTTAGTGTGCCATCATATTCAGTTTCCTCACCATTTCCAAAATGTGGCACAAAATGTGAACAAAATATTCCAGACATAATCTGAACAAAAACCAGAAGACTTTGAGCTTTGGAGGCCTGGCCACTATGCCTCTCAAAATGACTAAATTAACATTTTTTTTTTGCTGCTCTGTCAAACTGCCGACATATGTTGTTCCTGAAGGCCACAAAAACTCCTAGATTGTTTTCAGTTAAACTGTTGTCCAGCCTTACCTCTCCCATATTGTACTTGTGAAGTTGTTTTTAAATTTTTTTTGAAGTTTTTTTTAACCTAAATGTAGGTATCTTCATTTTTAAAATTAACTCTCATCTCATTAAATGTCAGCTTATTCATGTAAAATTTTCCTTAACTCTACCATTTTTCTACAAAGCTTAGGGGTCGTAAAGTGGTCAATGTCATGGGAAGTTATTTGGGGGAGCGTCCCCAAATTTTATGCCCTCTAGGAATCTTTGACAATGAGAATTTTTCTCTCAAGGAAAGAGGTTCCTAGAAAGCATAAAAGAATCAAATGTAATCTTTTTATGGTAGTGGAGAGATTATAAAAAGTCACTCAAAGTTCACTGGGTACTTTTGAAGTCAGATTTGGTACTTTCCAAGATTTTTAGCAGTATGAAAAAAAACATTCTTAGGATAAGAAATTCCCAGAAAATATTGTGGTCAAATGAGGCATTTGGGGGTCACAGAGATCAACAAAATTGTTGGAAATTCATTGTAACATTTGAGGTTAATTAATATACTTTCTGGGACTTGGAGCAATGGAAAAGCTTTTTCTTACAGGGAAACAGATTCCTAGTATGAAGTAGGAGTTAAATGAAGGCAAACTTGGAATCATGGAGAGGTCAAGGGGCTCAATAAAAGTTTATTGGCTTTCTGTAAAGGTCAATGAATTAATTTGTAGTCAAAATGGCATTTGGAATGTAATGGAAAAGCATTTATTATGTGTGAAACATTATGCCAAGTACTGGAGATACAAATAGAAAAATAGAGGCAGTTCTTCTCCTCAAGGAGCTGACATTTTAATTGGAGGGGACAAGAGATAAGGAAGATTTATGTTTTATGTTCAGTTCCATCAGGCAAAGGGCAAGGGCCAGGTAGTCATGAGGCAGGGAAAGTTGCAAGGCAGATGGCAAGGCCTACAGTATTTCAGGCAGCAATGTCAGGGTAGATGCTCCCCTAACAAGAGGATACTAAATTTGATGGTTAAAATGCAGTGGGGGTCTGGGTGGGAAGTGATTGATGGGGCAGTTCCTCTGTCTTTGCTGTTTGTATGATTTACTATGCTGCTGCAGTTTTTGAGGTCCCATGGCCTCTTGTCCTTCTCTTTCCCCTGTCCTATAATTACTCAAATATGGTTACCGCCTTAGGTGTCACGAATTTTCCCCTTCCCTCATTCCTGATCCTGACCAAACCTAGTGTCCCCAAGTCATGGATCAACATTACCAGGAGGAAGAGAGGGAAGAAGAGGGGAATGGGCTATACAGTGTGTTTTTAAACATAGAGGTTTCTTTCTTTCTTTTTTTTTTTTTTTGCACATTTGACTGGAAGAAGAATCTCAAAAAAAAAAAAAAAGATTCCTAGGAGATATTTATAGATTAGAGACTTTTTCAGAGAACCTGAAAGAGTTCTGTGCTGCTTGCATGTAATTGTTGCTCCTTCTCAGTCTGACAAGGGGTAATAATAATAAAAAATGATAATAAGAATAACAACTAATATTTATATAGTGCTAGGCGCTGTGCTACTACCATTATTTCATTTGATCTTTATAACATGTAGGTATATTATCCTCATTTTATAGATGGAGAAACTGAGGCAAACAGGAGTTAAGTGACTTGTCCAAGATCATGTAGCTAGTAAGTATCTGAGGTTGGATTTGAATTCAGGTCTTTATGACTTTGGGCCCAGCACTCTAACCACTGCACCACCTAGCTGCCAGGATAGAGCTTGTGATTCCCCTTTTGATCTCGGGGTCAGTGCTCAGTGTTCTATTTAGGACAAAGAACTTCCCTGGACTCTAATCCTTTCCTGTGCTGAAGCAATTGACTAGTTTGACCCAAGACCACCCAGAACTCACTTAAAATAATCCAGGAAACCTCCACAAAGCAACTTGTCAGTCTCCTCCATCCTGTAACACAGGTTTAGTAGCAAACTCATCACTTCCTGGGGTAACTCCTTCTTACTCTCCTCCCTCAGCAAAGCCTGATGTCCCACAGGATTCATGAAAATCATCAAGAAGATGTATTACGTGTGTTTAAATAACTTTACAATAAAAATCAAATGCACATATGATTATAGAGCACCTCTGTAAAGAGCTTCCAAGAGCAATTAGTTCAATTCCTTCATTTCACAGAGGGGTGAGTTGAATGAAGTTGGATTCAAATAGAAATCTTCTAACTGCAAAGCCCATTCTCTGTTCATCTCTAGCATACTCTGATGACAACTATAGCGTGAAAGCCGGACTCCGAGTCAGCAAGACCTGAGTTCAAATCTTTTAACCTCTTCATGCCCTGGGCAAATCTCTAAGACTCTAATTTGAAGAGAAGGTGCTGTTCTACATTGGTTAGAGAAAATTATCAGAAGCTCCCTATGGTGATGAAAGAACAAATCTGTTTGAAAAAAAGATTACTCTTTAATCTTGTTTCATTCTTCTCTTCCTTCCTCTCTCTCTCTCTCTCTCTCTCTCTCTCTCTCTAAAGCAATTGGGGTTAAGTAACTTGCCCAAGGTTACATGGCCAGTTATTTTTGTGTGGGTGTTAAGTATCTGAGGCCAGAAACAATCCAATCCTCCCGACTCTGGGGCCGATGTTCTTACTCACTGTACCACCTAGCCACCTCTTTCTCTCTCTCTCTCTCTCTCTCTCTCTCTCTCTCTCTCTCTCTCTCTCTCTCTCTCTCTCCCCCCCCTCTCTCCTTTCTTTCTTTCTTTCTTTCTTTCTTTCTTTCTTTCTTTCTTTCTTTCTTTCTTTCTTTCTTTCTTTCTTTCTTTCTTTCTTTCTTTCTCTTTTTTTCAGAAGAAGGTATTTATTTATGCTTCCAGCAAGGAAGCAGGTGTGGTGCTCACTAGGGACACACCCACACCTTGTTTCACTATTAGGAAGCAAAGAAAATAAGATCTTGAACTGTGTTGTTGTTGGTCAGTCATGTCTGACTCTTCATGATCTCATTGGGGATTTTCTTGGTAAAGATATTGGAGTGGTTTGCCATTTCCTTCTCCAGCTCATTTTACAGATGAGGAAACTGAGGCAAACAGGGGGAAGTGACTTACCCAGGGTCACATAGCTAGTAAGTGTGTGAGGCTGAATTTGAACTCAGGAAGATGAGTCTTCTTGTCTCCAGGCACAGCACTCTATCCACTGTACCACCTAGCTGCCCTTAACTACAATGGTAGTTAAATTTTAAACTAAGGACCGAATAGTAGAAATTAAGCTTCACTAGGGATAGGTCTCTTGAGAAGTGGTAAAAGTGAACCAAATGCTCTTATATGACTTATATATGTTCTGATGCTCTAACAAGAAGATACTAAAGGTATTTGTTTAGAGATTTTAGCACTTGTGAAGATTTATGAACTTATGTATAATAATTTATCTTGTTTATACTACAATAGGGTCTTTGAGCTTACTTCCTTAAGAAAATCCTATCCCGTAATGTTTCAGAGGTAGATATTAAGTCAGAAATAGTCAACTAAAGCAGGGGCGTAAGTATCAAATAGAAATAGATCCCTGAACGGCATATATAGTCTTAGAAAACCACAAATTAGCATCATCTATGTTGTATTGTATTTTTATTTCATTAAATGTTTCCCAATTACATTTTAAGCTGCTCCAAGCATCACTTTGGAGTTTTGCTGGCCTGGTGCTTGACAGCTCTGACCTAGGTGATCCATGAGATTATCAAACTCCCTGGTCATGTCTATAGTTCTGTGTTCCCTCTCTGATTACATGGTGTGACTGTATCAGTCTGATTAATTCTCTTTGCCATTGCATGACTTATATACTAAAACCTGGATTCTAATAGATCTGATCCTAAATTGTAACGGAAATGCAGATTTAAAGATCTTCCCTGCCCCTAGCCCCTTTGATTGGCTTAAGAGACTCTGAGAACCTTCCTTGATTTGAAAATATCCTCTGCCCTTTATTAGGCTGAATGTGGTCACATGGACCCTGTGGCAGGAGGCTTGGTTTTCAGGAATGACCACACCTTGATGCTGTGTGATTGGGCAGTGGGTCAAGAGGGTGGTTACATTCTCTGACCCAAGAGAAGGCTATATAATCCCTGATGTGAGGCATTGTTTTGGGGCTCACTTTGAGAAGTGTTGTGTGATTTGACCAGATGAGACTCTGGGCAGCCGTTGAGAGCCCCCTGGCTTTGAAAAACCAGATGTTGATGCTTCCCTCTCTGGTAACTGTGATTTGGTATTGATAATGGTTGGACAGTTTGGAAGCCTGTCTGTTTGATCTGTCTGTATACTCTGAAGTTCGGGGTGCTGACCTTTTCTCCCTGAACTAGATAAATGATTTATGATATACATTTGATTGATTAAAGTAAGCTTGTTAACCAATTTTGAGTTGCTTTCTTTTTGAAAAGCAGATCTAAGAACCTGTGTTGGCAGCCACCCTGGGGATGTTGGGGTGCTTGCCGCTACATAAATGCAATGCAGAAAAGTTTTTCTGTTTGGACATTTTTGTTGTCTGTTCCCCTCATTGGGCACATAGCATATGCTACCCTATTATATCTCTTATATAATTACCCTATCATATTATTAACATTTTATCCTTCATTGACCTTTAATTGGCTGTCTCCTACCATCCTAGCCAGAATCTGAACTCTCTGAGGCCACATTCTGTGTCTTATACTTCTTTGTTTATCAAACTGTGATGGGAATGTTGTAGATTCATTTAACAAATGCCTATTGATTTGAAAGAGCAAATCTTTGTGGCAAATGGGACTGTAGGTCCTGCTCAACACACAGATCTCATCATAATCCATGCCAGGGTTTTAACCTTAGGCCATTAAAGGTTATGGAAGTCTCCTCCTTTGGTTTATGCAAAACTGGTGAATCTTTTACCCTCTCCACCCTCTTTCTCTGTCTATTGCCTCTCTGAAGTTAGGATTCAGGAGTCCTTCCCTGGGATTGTGGGGAGGAGAGGTATGTGTCATGTCATATTCATCTTGACTGAACTGTCTCAGTTGGCTTTTGCCCACCCTAATGCATGGTTGAGCTAAGTCTTCCTGGACACCCTATGTAGGCACTATCAAATGAGGGCATGGTCATTTGCTGCATCACCAACCAGCTCTAAAACTTCCTCTTCAGCTCGCTCCATTTCTAATTTCCTGCCCTGTGGCATCACCATCATTCAGTGAACAAAATGACTGATTAGTCTGGAAAGGACTCGCTTCTAAAATACAATATTTTTCCACACTTGGAACACAGTAATTATCCTTTGATATAGTTGGGAGAACAAATGCTCCCTAAGCTAAAACCCCATTCGTGGTGTGCTGTGTAAATCAAAAGAATAATGAAACTGCATAGAGATCCACATCACGCTAGCAGCCAATTTCTCATAAATAGTCAAGCCTCATTGTATCAGACTTAGCAAGAGGAGCTGTCTGAATTGGAAAAATTTGGTTTTATGGAACAGACAGTAACCCCAACTAATCCAACAAACCACTGTCAAACAGAGGTTCTCTGGCATCTGCTGTAATGAACAAATGAGAATAATCTACACTTTGGTTATTAACTGTTGGTAAATGTGTGTTTCTAAAGTGCTTGCAAATTAATTGTGTGACCAAAGGCCAGTTAGTCACTTCACCCCTCTTTTGCAAATATGACCCTGTTTCCTCCCTCATTTGCAAAATAGGGCTAGTAAAGCTTCCTGAATGGCTACAAGTCATGCACCATAGGCACCAAAGAAAGGGAACTCAGCATCAAGGGTGGTGGAGAGGCACAGAGTGAATGTGAACAGGCTGAAACATATTGCAAAACACTGGCTTCATTCTCTTTAGGCTGCATTCCTGACTCTCCTGGACTTTCTGTGCTATGCCAGAAACCTGTTTCCCCCTGGAAGCTTACTTGCACCATTGGAACTACCCTTTGACTCTACACTACAGCCTCTCTCCCTGATAGACTGGTTCTTCCTATAATCTCCATGTTAAGGTGGTACCCAGGCTAGCCAGGTCATCAGTCCTCTCTGATTCTCCCAGACTTTTTCTACATAGCCCTGCCATACGCCATAGCCATAACCAGTTATCTTTTTTTTCTGTTATGCTTAGCAGTATTTTTTTCAATTACATGTAAAGACAGTTTTCAACATTCATTTCTGTAAGATTTTGAGTTCCAAATTTTTCTCCCTCACTCCCTTCCCTCCCCACATCCATAAGCAAGTGATCTGATATAGGTTATACATGTACAATCATGTTAAACATATTTCCACAATAGTCATTTATGAAAGAAGAATCAGAACAAAAGGGAAAATCCACGAGAAAGAAAAAAAAACAACAAAAAAGTGAAAATAGTATGTTTTGATCCTGCATTCAGACTCCATAGTCTGGGTATGGATATGGATATCATTTGCCATCACAAGTCTTTTGGAATTGTCTTGGATCATTGTATAGCTGAGAAGAGTTAAGTCTATCACAGATGATTGCTGCACAATGTTGCTGTTACCTGGTTCTGTTCAGTTCACTCAGCATCAGTTCATGTGATGTCAATCTTTCCAGGTTTTTCTGAAATTTGCCTGCACATTATTTCTTATAGCACAAAAGTATCCCATTACATTTATATACCACAACTTGTTTAGCCATTCCCCAATTGATTAGCATCCCCTCAATTTCCAATTCTTTGCCACTACAAAAAGAGCTGCTATAAATTTTTTTTGTTCATTGTAGGTCCTTTTCCCTTTTTTATGATCTCTTTGGGATAAAGATCCAGTAGCGATATTGCTAGATAAAAGTGTATGCACAGTTTTATAACCCTTTGGGCATAGTTCCAAATTGCTGTCCAGAATGGTTGGATCAGTTCCCAACTCTACCAACAATGCATTGGTGTCCCAATTTTCCAACATCTTCCCCAACATTTATTATTTTCCTTTTCTGTCATATTAGGTAATCTAAAAAGTGTGAGGTGGCACCTCAGAGTTGTTTTAATTTGCATTTTTAAAATCAATGGTGATTTAGGGCATTTTTTTTCATATGACTATAGATAACTTTCATTTCTTCATCTGAAAAATGCCTGTTCTCAACTGGGGAATGACATGTATTCTTATAGATTTGACTCAGTTCTCTTTATGTTGGAGAAATGAGACCTTTATCAGAAACACTGACTGCAAAAATTGTTTCCCAGCTTTCTGCTTTCTTTCTAATCTTTGTTGCATGGTTTTGTTTGTGCAAACCCTTTTTAATTTAATGTAATTAACATTATCCATTTTGCATTTCATAATGTTCTCCATCTCTTGTTTGGTCATAAATTCTTCCCTTCTCTATAGATCTGACAGGTAAACTATTCCTTGCTTATAATATCACCCTTTATGTCCAAATCATGTAAATTTGATCTTATCTTGGTATAAGATATGGGATGTTGGTCTATACCTAGTTTCTGCCATTCTATTTTTCAGTTTTCCTGGTTTTTTGTCAAATGGTGAATTCTTATCCCAGAAGCTGGAGCCTTTGGGTTTATCAAACAATAGAATATTATAGTAATTTATTACTGTCTTGTGTACCTAACCTATTCCACTGATCTACCACTCTTTCTTAGTGAGTACCAAATAGTCTTGGTGATTGCTACTTTATAATATAGTTTTAGATCAGGTATGGCTAGGCTACTTTCCTTTGCTTTCCCTCCCCCCCCCCATTCATTCTTTTGATATTCTTGACCTTTTGTTCATCAAGATTAATTTTATTATTTTTTCTAGCTCTATAAAATAATTTTTGGTATTTTGGTTGGTATGGCACTGAATAAGTAAATTAATTTAGGTAGAATTATCATTTTTATTATATTATCTCAGCCTACCCATGAGCAATTGATATTTTCCCCTTTGTTTAGATCTAACTTTATCCATGTGAAAAGTGTTTTGTAATTCTGTTCATATAGTTCCTGGGTTTGTCTTAGCAGATGGACTTTCAAATATTTTATATTGCCTACAGTTATTTTAAATGGAATTTCTCTTTCTCTCTTTTGCTGCTGGGCTTTGTTGGTAATAAATAGGAATGCTGATGATTTATAGGAGTCTATTTTACAACTTGCAACTTTGTTAAAGTTAACTGCTTCAAGTATTTTTTTACTTGATCCCTAGTATTCTGTAAACATACCATCATATAATCTGCAAAGACTAATAGTTTTGTTTCCTCATTGCCTATTCTAATACCTTCAATTTCTTTTTCTTCTTTTATTGCTAAAGTAAAATTTCTAGTACAATCTTGAATAACAGTGGTGATAATGGGTATCCTTGCTTCAACCCTGATCTTATTGGGGATGCTTCTGGCTTATTCCCATTATAGATAATGGTTACTAATGGTTTTAGGTAGATATTGCTTATCATTTCAATGAAAACTCCATTTATTCCTATGTTCTTTAGTGTTTTTTATAGAAGTGGGTGCTGTATTTTGTCAAAAGCTTTTTCTGCATCTATTGAGATAATCATATGACTTCAGTTAGTTTTGTTATTAATATGGTCAATTATGATTCTGCTTTTCCTAATATTGAATCAGCCCTGCATTCTTGGTATAAATCCCACCTGGTCATAGTGTATTATGTGGTGATGAATTGCTGTAATCTCTTTGTTAATATTTTATTTAAGGTTTTTTGCATCAATATTCATTAGGGAAATTGGTCTATAATTTTCTTTCTCTGTTTTGGCTCTTCCTGGTTTGAGTTTCAGCACCATAAAAGGAATTTTTTTTTTTTTTTGCTTTTTGGAGGGCAATTGGGGTTAAGTAACTTGCCCAAGGTCACATGGCTAGGTTTTTTGTTTGTGTGTGCATTAAGTGTCTGAGGCCGGATCCGAATTCAGGTCCTTCTGACTCCAGGGCCGACGCTCTACTCACTGCGCCACCTAGCCGCCCCTATAAAAGGAATTTACTAGGACTCCTTCTTCACCTATTTTCCCAAAGAGTTTATATAGTATTGCAATTAATTGTTCTTTAAATGTTTGCTAGAATTCACTTGTAAATCCATCTGGTCTTGGAGATTTTTTTTCTTAGGGAGTTCACTGATGGCTTGTTTAATTTCTTTTTCTAAAATGGGGTTATTTAAGCATTTTTTTCTCTTCTGTTATTCTGGTCAATTTACATTTTTGTAAATATTCATCCATTTCACTTAGATTGTCAGGTTAATTAGCATACAGTTGGGCAAAATTGCTCCTAATTATTGCTTTAATTTCTTCTTCATTGGTGGTAAACTCACCCTTTTCATTTTTGATACCGGTAATTTGGATTCCTTGTTTTCTTTTTTAATCAAGGTTTATCTATTTTATTGCTTCTGCTCCTCCTCCCCCCATAAAACCAGCTCTTGGTTTTATTTATTAATTCGATGGTTTCCTTACTTTTAATTTTGTTAATCTCTTCTTTAATTTTCAGAATTTCTAAATTGGTATTTATTTGGGGATTTTTAATTTGTTCTTTTTCCAGCTTTTTTAGTTGCATACTCAATTAATTGATATCCTCTTTTTCTATTTTATTCATGTAAGCATTTACTGATATAAAATTTCCCTTAAGAACTACTTTTACTGCATCTCATAAGTTTTTCTATGTTGTTTCATTATTGTCATTCTCTTTGATGAAATTATTGATTGTTTCTATATTTTGTTCATTAACTAGATTGTTTAGCTTCCAACTAATTTTTAATCTGTCTTTCCACTGCCCTTCACTACACGTACTTTTTATTGCATCGTGATCTGAAAAGGATGCATTTAATATTTTTACTTCTCTGTATTTGATTGTGAGGTTTTTATGCCTTAATACATGGTCAATTTTTGTGTAGTTGCCAAGTACCTCCGAGAAAAAGATATATTTCTTTCTATTTCCATTCAATTTTCTCCAGAGGTCTATCATATCTAACCTTTCTAAAATTCTATTCACCTCCTCAACTTCTTTCTTGTTTTATTTATTTATTTTTTACTCAGAAGTAGATTGTGCTTATTATAGGGAAAGTGTTAAGTCTTAAACAATGCTATCTAGATGTTAGTCATTTTCGTTTTTTATTCTTATAATAAATAAAATATTTCTTTTGTAGCCTGTCACACTAATAATATCATTCATGCAACAATTATTTATTAACCATCTACTATGTTAAAGACATAGTATTAGGTACTAATAACTTCTTAAGCTTGCTTAATAGATCCTAATTTTTTGATAGTGAAGAGGAAAACTTTGCCCCAGTTCATTTCTGAATTGCCACAAGTTCCAAATTAGTATATTTCACATTAATGTGAAATTAATTTCTCAATATATGCTACAGAACTAGTTGAGATTAGCTGGTTAACATTTTAAATGATAAAATAGAAAGATAGATTTTAAATATTAACTGGTTTAAATTAATGAAGGGCAAATATCTGGTTGATATCAACACCAACCATCTAAATATAGTGCTTCTGAGCTCCTGAGTATATTGGTATTTGTCAGTGATTATGATTTGTGTCAACATTAATTAACTGACCTCAACTATAGCTATAATTGGACTTTAGTTTTGTGAATATACTTTTTATGGGTATGTATCATGGTTTATTATGGCTAATATCTAGTCAGGGAAGAATAGTTGACAAGGTCATTAATTAGATTTGAATAATACATTTCTTGATTGATGGAATATGATTTAATAGTAATATATTAGTATTAGTATATATAATAGTTATAATATTATAATAAATATTATAACAGTTACAAGGAAAATAACATTGTATAATTTATGGAGAGCCAGTCTCAGAGTCAGGAGGATGAGTTCAAATTCTGCCTCTTACACATACTAGCTGTATTTCCCTAAGCAAGTCATTTTGCCTTTTAGTACCTCCAGGCAACCCAATTACAGGGAAAACACAGATGTGCTCTGCTGAAAGGAGTTTTTTTCTCACCAGAAGCCACTTACACTGATGAAATCACAGGTCTTATGGAGGAGATGGAGGGATTTATAAAGTGCTTTCCTAGAAATAACCTTGTAAAATAGGCAGTAGGTACCCAACCCTGAGATTTAGCTAAGGCATGATCTCCCATGGCGCTTATAATATTCTAGAAGGAAGTGACACAAACATAAACCATCATTCAAAATAATGGATTTATAATTATCCAAGTTACCACTCAGAACTAGAACTCAGACTCAAAGTTCTGATTCTTAGACTAGAACTTAGACCCCAAGGCATCATGTCTTGGTTTTAGGGTCAAATACATAGAAAGTCTTAGACTAATGTCCATTGTTCACCAAGACCATCCAGTATATCTCCAAGATCAGATAGGCAGAAAGAAAGACTCTGAGACAGAAAAATTCCTGGTCCCAGAACTCTTTGACAGGGGGAGTTTAGTTGGGTCCAAGACAGGTCAAGTATTTAATTAAAAATATAAACTGAAACATTTTAAAGAGAATTGTAGAACTCAAAGAAAATCACTAGTATCAAGGACTTCTAGAAAGCAGGAAATAAGCACTCTATCCACAGATTCATCCACATTTAACCAGGCTAGTCTTCAGTGTGTGGAGGAAGAAAAGTTGTTTTCATCCCTACCCTAATAACTCAAATTAATAGATGAAGCTCTAATGAAATCCAGCTTCCCCTAGTTCCCTTTTAAATAATCAGTCTGTAAACAGGAAGGCTGATATCCTGTCCTGATTCATTCTGCTCAAAGAGAATACCTGTGCTATATCCCTGCTGAGCTTACCCAATCTGTAATCACAGCATTAGATATATCTACCTTTGCACATCATTTAAATCCCTGACTAAATACCTCCAATAATAGGCAGCTCAAAACCACATAAGGGTGCCTATTCTACAAAAGTACTTTGTGCCTTTAGGAAGTTCTTCTTCATATTGAACCAAAATCCTGCCTTCCTGCTATTTCTACCCATTGGTCCTAGGTCAGTCCACTGAAGTCACATGAAACAAGTCAATCCTCTCTCTTCCATATGGTAGTGCTTTCTCTCACACACATAGTATAAGAAGGTGAATACCTCTCCCCGAGTATTCTCTTTTCTAGGTCAATATCCCCATTTACTTTATTCCAATATAATAGAAAGACCACTAGGCTTGAATTTAGAAGATCTAGATCCAAGACCCAGCTTTGCCAATGACTAGCCAGGTAATATCACACAAATTACTCTCTCAGCTTCATTTTCTGCATCTGAAAAATTGGGGAGGGCATTTGTATACATCTCACAAGACTGTTATGGACAGCACTTTACCAAACCCTTAAAGGACTACATAAAGGTATGTTGTTGTCATTATTATTATTATTAGTAATAATAGTTGTAGGTATAGAAGTAGTAGTAGCTATTGTTGATGTGTAGTAGATTTAGTAATTAATAGTAGTAGTAGCAGGTATAGTAGTATTGGTAGTAGGTATAGGTGTGGTAGTGGTAGTAGGTATAGTAATAGCAGTAGTAACAGTAGTAGCAGTAGCAGCAGTAGTAGTAGTAATAGGAGGAGGAGGAAGAGAAGAAGAAGAAAGAAGAAGAAGAAGAAGAGGAAGAGGAAGAGGAAGAAGAAGAAGAAGAAGAAGAAGAAGAAGAAGAAGAAGAAGAAGAAGAAGAAGAAGAAGAAGAAGAAGATTTTAGGGAATCCCCACCAAAAGAAACTCCCTCTACCCATGCAAGTCAGAAACTAGTATACTGGCATTTCAACTGTAATTGAAGTTGTTCAGTCATGTCTGACACTTTGTGACCCCTTATGGGGTTTTCTTGGCAAAGATTTTGGAGTGGTTTGCAATTTTCTCCTCCAACAGATTAGGCAAACAGAAATACAGTGACTTGCCCCAGGTCACAGTGCTAGTGAGTCCAAGGCTGGATTTGAATTCAGGTCTTCTTGACTCTAGGCCCAGAGCTCTATCCACTGCACTAAGTAACTCATAGCTGTATTACAACTCAAAGTTTTTTTTTTTTTTTGGAGGGCAATTGGGGATAAGTAACTTGCCCAAGGTCACACGGCTAGGTTTTTTGTCTGTGTGTGCGTTAAGTGTCTGAGGCCAGATCCGAACTCAGGTCCTTCTGACGCCAGGGCCAGTGCTCTATTCACTGTGCCACCTAGCCGCCCCGACAACTCAAAGTCTTAAAGAATGACCTGATGCACTGCAAAGATTAAGCGAGCTGCCCAGGGTGACCTAGCCAGGATGTGTCAGAGGAAGGCAGGGCTTGCATTCAGGTCTTCCTAGCTCAGAGGTCTGCTCTCTCACCCCTGTATCTTAGTGATCATTATGATAATGAGGAGGAGGACGGTGACGGAAATGACCGCAACCATCACACTCTGAGTCTGAGGATATATAACTCTTCCAAACTTTGATTCTCAGTTAAAATACGTGGTTCCCTCATTAGAACCAAACCCAGGAATGGTTAAGCAGTGTCCTTAAGGTCACCTGTGTCCAGTTAGATCCTTAAGTGGGGCCTTTGGACTGAATCCAAATTTTATGTTTTGTAAAATTTGGATTCAGTCCAAAGGCCCCACTTAAGGACCTAGAAGGCCACATGTGACCTTAAGGTTGCAGGTTCCCCACCTCTGATCAAACCTATTCCAGTAAGAAAACATACCAGCCCAACAGGATTGTTTGAGTCCTGAGTTTGAGGATGCTCAGCTTGGCATACCTGGATTTATTATTTTTTTTTTTTTAGTGAAACACATATCAGCCATTGACTTCTTGTCCTGAAGAAAAAAAAATGCCCCTTTATATCTTTCTGGGCTTCTTCCAGTTATCCCCCAGTGAGAAGGAGTATCAGCTGAGGGCTGGGGCCCAGTGGGCCCTTGTAACTTTGTTCTGGTTCCTCCTGAACAGGCTCTCCTCGTAAATCTATGCAGACAAGGATGTGGGCAAATGAGGCCGAGCCTGGCTTCCTTTGTCTCACTCCCTGTGTGCCTCCTTCTTCCCTCCCCCTCTTCCAGTGGTGAGCCAGCTCTCCCATTACTTATGTTGCCAGCCATAAACGCCTATTTATTTGCGGACTAACTTTCTGGTGGTTTAATATCCCCTTGAATTACAGTACAATCTCTTTCAAGTTATATTTGATTATTTTTCACATTTAAAAACATGAATACAATTACCTCACGATGGCATGTGCCATTACAGTCAGAGATAAAATAGTATTGCAATACTATGGATGCATCTTATACAAGTAGGTGGCCTCTAAAAAATATATCTCCAGCATGGAACAAGATCCACAGTGATAGGTGCCATATAAATGCATATAGAACAATAAATAGATACAAAGGAAACAGATGTTGAATAATTAATCCCTGCTTCTCTCTAGAAACGAGCTTTATAAATCTGTCTTCAGTGTTCATTTATTTCTAGAGAAGCAAATATTTAAAAGTAAAGAATAAATAATGTCCAGGAAGTAGCAAAATAATAATAATAATAGTAAAGAAGAGAGAAGATTATGGATGCTGAGCCTCTATTATTCTAATCTGCTCTGGAAACACCAGCAAGATCATAATGTAAAGACTGAAAATGTATTTACAGCAGTTGCTGTGCCATTGATGCCCCTTCATTGAGGAGGTACCATACTGATGAGTCAGATCTGGACACTGCTCAATCATGTCATTTAAAAACCCTGGACCTGGTTTCCAGGGCCAGCCGCATCTCTAAGCTATAATTATATGTGTACATCATTCGTTGGCATAGATAGCACTGCACAATATACAAAGCACTTTCACATCTATGATCCCATTTGATAAGCATTTATTATCTATTATGTTCCAGGCACTCTGCTGGGCAACAGGATACAAATACAAGGGAAGAGACAATTCCTGCTTTCATGGAGTTTACATTCCCTGGAAGGGATACACAACATGTGCATAGATAAGTAAATACCATAAAGTGATTTTTGTTAATGGGGAAGGGGGACTGGGCTAACACTGTGGCAGGGTCAGGAAAGGCCTGTCACATAGAGCGCTGGAGCTGACCCTCACTTGATTCTCACAGCAATCTTAGGAGGTAGAAAGAGTCCTTGACCTGGGTTAAGTCACCTCTCTGAGCCTCAGTTTCCTCATCTGTGAAAGGGGAATAATGATACATGCACTACATATCTGACAGAATTGTTGCAAGGTATATATATATATATATATATATATAATTAGCCTCATTTTACAGGTAAAGGAGCCAAAGCTCAATGAAGGGTACCCAGACAGTAATTGAGGGTGCTGAGATTCTTCTACAGCAGATTGTGATCAGATTGAAAGGAACTTCCAAAATCTTTTCACGAGCTGCCAGAATTTCCAACAATCAGAGATTAATTGGGGTTAACAAGACCCCCTTTTAAAATGTTCCCTCTGACTATCCCCCACTCAGTCCTTAGGATGAAATATCAAGTGTTTTTCCTTAGCTGCACTTAAAGGGCATATAGGAAAATACTACTGACTGAGGAAAGGGAGTGGAATCATCTGCACTTCTCAGTGGAGGAAAGCATTGTTTGTAGCATTGTAGGGGGCTGGGGGAAGCTTTGGGCAGCCAGGTTCACCAGGGACCTAGGGGTAGAGGAGAGGGAAATGAAGGAGGTATGACTGAGGATAAAGTTTACCTACTTTATGGTTCTATCTAAAGATGGCCTTGCTCATACCCAATGACTGAGCCCCTTACACGGTGAGAGTTGATTCAACAATGTGCCTTTAGCTACTAACAATATTAGTGGTCATCTGAAACTGAATTAATAGGAGGGTAGTGTCCAGGATCAGGCAGTGGTAATCCCACCCCACTCTTGTCCTCAGACTATATCTGTTGTGTTTAGTTCTGGAGGCTTACTTTTAGAAGGACACTGTCAAATGGATAGCAGCCAGATTAGGGCAGGTAGGATGGAAATAGGCCTTGAGACGATACCATACAAGGACTGATGGAAGGAACAAGGGATGCCCATCCTGGAAGAATGAAGGCTTACTGGGGACTTTGGAGCTGTCCAACTAACTAGAGGTCTGTCACATAGAAGAAAGATTATGCTACTCAGTTCTAGAGGATTAAATGAAAGGCAACAGTTTGCAAAGAGAAAAACTGAGGATTCATATAAGGAACAAATCTTCACACTTAGCAGCTGTTTGAAAGAGTAATGGGCTGCTTTGCCAGGTCACTGGAAGTCTTCAAGAAAAGACTGGATGGCCATATGTTGGGCAAACTGTAGAGGATGTTCTTTTGGGGGTTCACATTGGATAATAAGGACTCTGAGATCCTTTGTAACTCTGAATTTTGTGATTCTGTGATCCTATGTATAGGAAAAGAAGGCCAGTGAACCTTGAGCACTGGGGCATGATATGAGTGAGGATGGATTTATATTGAACTAGTGGAAAGTAAGTTCCTTGAGTGCAGGGACTAGCTCACTTTTATATTTATATTGTCAGTGCCTAGAACAGTGCCAGGCACATAGTGAGCGCTTAATAAATTCTTGCGGAGTGATTCATCCAAACTCTCCCTTCTGAATAGCAAGTTGTACATAATAGACTTACAGTTTAATGCATAATCATATTTTTTTCTATTCTACTGTTATGGAAATGCTTATTTTATTAAGTTCAGAATAAAATAAATATAATTAAAAAGAATAAAAGAATATCAATGAAACATTAAATAATTCAAAGAATATACAGAAGGAAGTTCAGGAGACAGACAAGCCCACACATGTTGCTATTAGTATGTTAAATTTAATATCCACACAAAACAAACTGTATGCAAATAACAGTTAAACTTTTTATGTGCAAGATTATATTTCTGTTCTTCACATACTAAAATGTTCATGTTTATTAAATGCAAAAAAAAAACCTTTTAAAACCCTCTTTCTTCTGATTCCCTTTGTGACTTGTGTCCCATGTCACCAACAGGACTGTTGGCCAGAAGCAGTACAGGTGGTGCAGTAGACAGGGTTCTAGACCTGGATTCAGGAAGAACTGAGTTCAAATTTGGCCTC
The DNA here is from genome assembly GCA_011680675.1 of Gymnobelideus leadbeateri. Classification (NCBI taxonomy): domain Eukaryota; kingdom Metazoa; phylum Chordata; class Mammalia; order Diprotodontia; family Petauridae; genus Gymnobelideus; species Gymnobelideus leadbeateri. Next base: position 44,341 of record WOXC01006892.1, on the reverse strand, counting down.
AGAAACTTACTAGCTGTGGGGCCTTGAGCAAGTCATTTAACTCTTTTCTGCCTTAGTAAAAGTAAAATAGGGATAACAACACCACCTATGTCACAGGATTGCTGTGAGAGACAAATGAGATTATAATTGTAAAAAGCTTAATACATGGTAGGCACTTAATAAAATACTTGTCCCCTTCCCTTCTCCCTTGGAAATTGAACCCATGTCCTTGGCCATACTTGGAGAGAACTGTATCCAACGAATATAATCAGCTTTAAACATAAAACCTGTTGACCTGGAAGGCATGTGATATATAGTGACTTTTCTGAATCAATCTAGAATGACCCCTTTTTTCTCAAGAGAAACTGAAGACACCAATTACGGAATCCAAAATCCGGCAGCAAGGTGTAACAAGAGAGTCCTGGATCCCAGTGGGGTGACCCATTGCAGCCAGTCACAGATAGCCCTTGTACTTTCCATGTGCCTTGCTTCTAAGCAGGACTGTAGTCTCTGCAGAGCTCTGGCTTTTCATATCAGAAATGCAGTAATAATAATAATAGCTAATATAGCACTTATATGTACCAAGTGCTTTACAATTAATATTTCATTTGTCCTCACAGCAATCCTGTAGGGTATGTGCTACTATCATCTCAATTTTACTGATGGGGAAACTAAGTCAAATGGAGATTAAGTGACTTGCCTAGGATCACACACTAGAAAACGTCTGAGTCCAGATACGAACTCCTGTCTTCCTGACTCCCGGCTCAGAAGTCTAACCACTATGACACTGCTTCATCGATATTGCCTCTACTAAGATGGAATGTGTTTTGATTACTCCAGACACAGGGATGAGATTTATCCTGGCAGAGGTTATGTGAAGGATATGGGATGGTGATCCCTTAATCATTCCTACCTCACCCTAGTGTCTCTTCTCCCCATAAATCTACGCTGAGTCAGTCATGGCAACATCATAAAATTTGGGGGTCTCCCCATTTTCCTTTCTCTGAAAATTCCTTCTTTCCAGAGTTACCTCCCTGGCCCTGTGCTCCCCAGTGCTCAGTGCTCCCCAGCAGTGACTTTATGACCATCCTGGCCTGTTCCTGGCAAAATCCAGCTAGAACCTTCACAGAATATTTCCCTTCCTATCTGATAAAGTAATTAAAGATAACATTTCAATAGTTAGTAGTAGCTTAGTATTTTACTGAGAATATTTTCATTTTTTTAGACGAGCTGCTGCCTGGATGAAAATGTACAACTCTTAGGGTTGACCTGGAATGCTGGAATGCCCAAATACCAATCCAAAACAGTCTAAGAACAATTACTCTCCTCTTCTTAAAGGTTTGTCAAATATTAGGTCAAAGGAAAGGGAGTATCAAGGTATTAGGAGACACCCTGGTTTCCAGAGCTAAGGCCCAGCAAGCAAGCTTTGCCCTGAGCTTGGCATCACAGCAGTCCTTTGGATGATCTCAGTCACAGCAAAATCCCAGAATTGTTCCATATAATTATAGTATTACTTTGACTGGCACAAGGCATTCTGTGAACTCAGACAAGCACTTGCTGTATCCATGTTCTAATCACAAAGCCTTGCTATGAATCAAACTTTTCACATTGTTGCTGTCACCCCTCATTGCCATGGCTATAGCTCGCTGTAACAGTCATTGGCATTAAGTATTGATATCTCCCCGCACTAAAGTGGGTCCCCCTGCTAGGTGTGGGGTTCTGGCACATGTCCTTGCTTGTAAGCTGCTTCCATCACTTTGAAATTAAACTTCTTGGATACTTTATATTTACTAGTTGTATGACCCTGGGCAAGTCACTTAACCCCTATTGCCTCACAAAAAAAGAAATTAAATTTCTGTTTGATTCCTGACTCTCCTGTCTCTAGTCTGCTCTGTTTGGCTCCAGCCATTTATAGATTAGAGGCTGGTTTCAGTCCGGAGTGGCTGTTGTCCTGGATCTGATGACAAGTACCCTGGTCCCTTGGCTTTCTTAATTCACTGCTTAATGTGAAGAAAACCTCTCTTTTTTCAGGTTCCTATGTGATCAGTCTAATCTCATCCATGGGACAGCAGCTATCAATCCATCAATCAGCAATCATTCAGTCAACATATATTTATCAAGCCCTCTGTTGGGCCCCCACAAGTCTGGTTTATAGCTGGTACTGAGCCAGAGGGGGAAAGTTTGTAGGCTTGGACACCTGTCGTCCTCCATGGCAGAGTGCCATGACATGACATGACACCCAGTGACAGAGGAGGCCTTTCAGCAGCAGGAGGTGGGGGGCACATTGCTCTCAGCCTTTGCCATTTCCCCAGCATACGCTCATTTCCACCTTAGCATCTTTGCTCATGTTCTTTCTCTTAGTCTGGAATGCCTTTTCCCTGTTTTTTTCCTATACAAATCATGACATTCTTCAGGATCTACATCCAGTTAGAACAAGGAAACTTTCCCTGCCTTCTCCAGCCTTTGGTGGTTTCTCCCTCCTCTGAACTCCTCTGCCCCTTATCACCTGCACCCTAAAGTTCATCACCTCATCACAGACTGCTTCGTCTTGTTCTTCAGTTGTTTATCTTTTGACTCTTTCTTACAGTTGTGAGGGCCCTAAAGAGATCATTTAGTCCAACCCCTGCCCCTGTTCCACACCTCTGCCCAAATCTACCTTACTTCTTGTTTGTGAGGTAGCTGTAGAGTAATGGGAAAGAGCTAGGCCTCGCTTGGAAACCTCTGCTGCTACTTAAATCACTTTCATTTAAAAATAAGTCCCCCTTTCCCACCCAGAGGGCCTTTATAAGACCAAGTCTAAAGAAGAAAATAGGGGTGGTGGAGGTGGGACACTATTCATCGAAAGCAAACAGCAGGCAACCCGGGTTCAGTTCTGCCTCAGTGGTTTAATGGCTTGCGTGACTTTGGATGAGACGCTTCACCTCCATGGTCCCCAGCTTTTTCATCTGTAAGATGAAGGCTTCAAAGATCCCTGCCAGCTGTAAGTGTCCGAGTCCATATTCTCTCTTACTATACTATGTGGCCTCTGAAAGCAGGGGCTAGCTATCCTTCACCCACAGAGCCTTGCGCAGTGCTGGGCACAAAGTATAAACATAAGAGAAAATCTGCGTTTGATCTTCTTGTTCGGTCATTTTAGCTGAGTCTGATTCTCTGTGACTCCAATTTGGGGTTCTCTTGGCAGAGATACTGGAGTGGTTTGCCATTTCTTTCTCTAGATCATTTGACAGATGAGGAAACTGAGGCAAACAGGATTAAGTGACTTTGTCAGGGTCACACAGCTAGTAAGTGTCTGAGGTTGGATTTGAAATCAAGTCTTCCTGACTCCAGCCCAGCACTCTATCCATTATAGCGCCCAGCTGCCTGTTGTTTGATCTGGAACCTACCAAATGATGGTCAATATAAAGCAAAGCAGACTACCTATCTAAGGTCCTGCTCTGCAGAGAGTTAGCAAAAATCTATTCTCCAGGTCAGGACTTACATCAATTTCTTTTACTCTTATTTTTCAATCCACCATATTTGTGTTCAGGATACAACTGTACTCTGAACATCATCAGGGCTGACAGGTAACCTAACCCAGAGAAACATTTGCATGAGCTGGGTCAGATTCCTTCCTGCTTCTTTCCCACCAACATGGACATTTCTTTTCTTTCTCTTCTTTCCCCTTGGAAGGACAAACTACCCTCTTCTTTAAGAGCAAGGGGGCCATCAGGTCCCTGATGATCCAATAAACATTTCCATTTAACTCAAGAGATATGCATTAAGCACCAGCTAGGTGGTGCCACAGTGCACAGAGCGCTAGGCCTGGAATCAGGAAGACTCATCTTTGTGAGTTCAAATCTGACCTCAGACACTTACTAGCTGTGTGACCCTGGGCAAGTCACTTAAACCTCAATTTCCTCATCTGCAAAATGAGCTGGAGAAGGGAATGGCAAACCACTCTAGTATCTTTGCCAAGAAAATCCCAAACAGGATCATGAAGAGTTGGACATGACTCAAAAACTGAACAACAAAGGTTCTAGGCACACACAGCACGGAAGAAGGATACAAATAAAACCAGTTTCTGGGCTCAAGAGCCCCCTGCTTATTATGCTCAAATTCTTTCAGATCTACCTGGTCAACAGTCTTCCCATTCCCATAGATTTCAGAAAGGTCTATTGCTGTTTCATGGTAGGTAAAGGGCAGGGAATGGATTCAAAGCAAAGAGAAGGAATTTGATTTCTGATACATGTTGGAACACAATCTTGTCTTTACTGTGGGGACTTGGGGTTTCATGGATTTTCAGAATCGGAAAGGGCCTCCAGGGACATATAGTTTAACCCTCTAAATATATAGAAATCCCTCTACAATGTTCCCAACAAGCTATCGACCAGCCTCCACTTGAAGATGTCTGGTGGGGATGAGGGGGCTTACTACCTCCCAGAGCAGCACATTTCATTTCTGGACAGCTCTAATTGGAAGGAAATGTTTCCTAGCAAACAGAATTGAAATGTTCCCTTCTATAACTTCTACTCATTGTTTCTAGTGGGCAAAGCAGAACAAAACCATTCCCTCTTTCACATGACAGTCTTTCAAATACTTTAGCGAAAGCTTCCATTTATCCCCAAACCTTCTTCAAACATCCCCAGTTCAACAGATGCTCATGTGGTGAGACCTCCAGACCTGTGCCTGCCCTAGTCTCTCTGATCTGGATATGGCTGGTCAATGTCCTGCTTAAATGTGGTCAAGATTATTTCATAAGACCAGGTTAGAGCTGGGAGGGAACTCAAAAGTCATCTAACCCAATGGTCTCATTTTACAAATGAATTAATAAATAATAATAACTAACATTTATACAGAATCTACTAAATGTGAGGTACTATGCTAAGTGCTTTACAAATAATGTCTCATTTGGTAATCACAACAACCCTGGGAAGTAAGTACCATTATTATCCCTCCTTTTCAGATAAGGAAACTGAGGAAAGCAGAGGTTAAGTGACTTGCCCATAGCTAGTTAGTGTTTGAAGCTATATTTGAACTCAGTTCTTCCTGACTTAGATCTTCCTCACTTCAGGCCCAGTGTTCTAGCCACTGAGACTCAGTTTCTTTAAATGAAGAAATTGAGCCTCAGAGGAGTTGTGACCTGTCCAAAATCACACAGCCAGTATGTGGCAGAAGTAGCATTCAAACCCATGTATTCTTCTGGTTAGGTTTACTAAACTGGGCCAGCCCCTTCCCTTTTAAAAATTCTTAGTTATAAGGGATGGCTTTCTGTGTGAGAAAGAGTGCTTTAAGTGGAAATGAAGGTGATGTCAAGACAAAATTTATCAATTATAAATTGTTTTAAATGTAGTCAGAATTGAATGCAATACTAGAAATTTCATCTACCTAGGACAGAGTACAGCAGCTCTATTATCTCTCATGTTCTAGACACCAGGAGTCTGGTTTAACATTGAATTAGACTTTTTTCACCTCCATCAAAAACAAGGGAAAGTGTCATAAACCTTGACATCTCTCCAGCTCTCGAGGCCTCCCAAAGCCCTATGACACCCATTGCCTGAGGTTTATAGCACTGCCATAAATTAAGCAGAGCAGGGATTGTTCTCATGATTTGCCAAATGGGGAAACTGAGGTCCAGGAAGTGGCATCCCCAGGTCATTCATCTTGTTTAAACCACTTCTGCCTCCTAGCCCAGCACCATTTCCACTACTACAGTCCACTCTCTGATTCTTGTCTTTCAAAAGAAATGTAAAAGTTCAAATTACTGAAACTAAACAGTTTCTGAACCGTCTTGTTTCCACTTGCATTTATAGTCCTCTCAAACTCCTAAAGCAAACACAAGTTAAGATATCAAACATTTACAAAACAGTTATTAATAATACACTATACTTAGAATGCTCAAGCTGAGGAGATACAAACTTGAGGTAACCAGGGTCCCTGCCCTCATGGACTTTATATTCTAAGGGAAATATCACTAATACGAAATGTCACAGAGCCCACTAATTCATGATAGAGAGTTTCGAAAAGATTTCGGGTTTGCCCCAGGGCCTGCACTTAGCAGAGATCTGGGAAGGCTTCATTGAGGCCATGGGCTTTGCATTTAAAGGTTAGGGTAGGAAGAAACTCTTTGGGGCACCTGATGTAGAAATCTAAGTTTGAAACTTTCCTCTCCCCCCAAAAAAGAGAAACTGCTCTTAGAAAGATTTTGATAAATAGTTCCCTCTTCCCACCCTCTCAACACAGCAGGGAGTCAAGAATGGGTAACCAGGTGAGGACTCTGAAGAGATCCCAAGAGAAACCACTGTCTCAGTAAGAAATTCAGGAGAATGGATTCATGTGCCAAGGGCAAGCCCTCATTCTAAAACTCCTTGGCTGCTCTGCTTCCAAAAGCCTCCATTCTCCTCCCTCCCTGACTCCTCTACCCCATCCCCCAGCATTTTAGGTGGAGAAGAAGTAAAAAGAGTTAGTTGTAATAGTTGTAACACCCCAGAAGAGCGTTTCTACTAAAGAAGCTTTTCTATTACAGGGAAGGAGAGTTAGGGTGAGGGTGAGCCAAGCCAAAGAAAAGTTTCACCAGCACAAATGACCAGCACAGTCACAGGACCCTGGATTTGGAGCTAGAAGAGGGCTTGGAGATAACTGTAGCCCACCTCCCTCCTCCAATATGAAGAAAAAACAACAGCAACTGGAGCCAGGATGAACTGACTTGCCCAAGGTCATCCTGCTAGGGAGTAGCATGGTCAGGACTAAAAACTAGGTCCTCCTAAATTACAGTCACTGTTCTTTCCACTTGCAAGCTACCTCGGAAGAGCGAGAGACCAAAAGTTAGCCCCTAATACTTCAAGATTAGACTCCAATGAAAGCCAGGGGACATAAGGGGAGCTGGGAAGGGGAAGAAGCGAGTTTCCTTAGAAAGCAAAGTGGCTCTGGATGCATCTGCTTCCTTGGGATTCCAGAGCCCAGGCAGTAAGGGAGCCTTTGCTTGTCCCTCAGCCCGCAGCAAGTAAGTGGAGCGGTGCCTTCAGCTCTGAGTGCCCGCGCCCACTCCTCCCGCGACCCCAGGGAGAGGCGCTGTCCCGAGCAGAGCCCGGGGGTCCGGAGCCCAGAGTCTGCTGCCTCTAAGAGGCAGTCCAAGTTCTCGGAGCTCAGAGCGAGCGCTGACGCGCACTCCCCAGGATTATTGGTGGGGGGCTCCCCAGGATCTGAGAGTGGCTTTCCTACCTCCGTTCCCGACTTCCAGGAGCCCCAGCTGTTCCAGAGCCTTCACGAAAGCCACGATGATAACCAACACCACGATCATCTCCAGTCCTTCCAAGTTCATGCTGGAAACTCACTCATTTACGTGGATGCATTTCGCTTTTCTCCCCCTTCTTCCCCTTTCCCTTCAGTCCTCCCCTACAGCAGGACCCTGTGACTGGGGATTGAGACGTCTGTCCGTCGGAGACAACGCCGACCCGGTTACAAGCATGGCACACCTTAATATTCCCTCCCTCCCCTCCACTGTCCCTGACCTCCCCAGAGCTGACAGCTGGCGAGGAGCCAGGGACCTCACTACCCTCCACTGTCCGGGACATCCCCAGAGCCGGCAGCCTGAGGAATCTCGGTTGTACTGTGTATCCTGGCTACAACCCTCTTAGCTTTGGAGGAAGCTTTGCTTCTTCTGTCTCTAAGGCAACAGGACCCACCCGGGACGTCTCTCCAGAGCAAATTCAGATCAGTTCCCTCAGCTAGCCTTCGGAGTAGCCACTTGGTGGGTAGTTTTGGCAGCAGGGTTACTTGGAGTAGCCTGGTCTTTCAGAGCCTGCAGTGACTTAATGCAGATCATCAGATTCTTGCTGGAATGGGGTACAGGCAGGTAAGGGGGGGAGTGGAGTGCTTTACTGGAAGAAGCCACAGAGTTCATCTAATGCAACTCTCAATTACTGTTTATTACAGATGGATAACTGAGGCCTCGGAAAGGGAAGGGACTGCTGAAGGTCCAGATAGTCTTATGATTGGAACTCAGGTCCTCTAATTTACTCACTCAATCAACAATCACTTAATAAGTGTTAACTGTGTGTCACACGCTGTGCTAAAGGCTGCCTCCACTTTCTCTTGGAAGCTCCCTAGAGGCTATCTTTGGCCCCTTCCTGAAGTAACTCCGTACCAAGGAGGTGGGGTGACCTAGGTGAACTCTCCAGTGCAAGGAATCAGAAATCAGTATTGGAGTAAGTACCTTCAAACTTGGTCAATAACTAGTAGGTGACTTTGGGCAAGTCATTTCCTCTTTGGGGCTTCAGTTCTGTCTTCTGTAAAATGAGTGATTTAGTCTGCATGATCCCTAAGGTCCACTCCAGCTGGAAAGGTCTAGGGCTCTGTGATTCTATGATTCTGAGACATGCAGGCATATACTTAAACTTTTACTTTTAGTTTTTGAAAGTTCCTCCTTCAATTGAGCAGAAACCTGCCTCCTTCTGCCTTTTTTTCTTCTTTCATTTTTTTAAGCAATCCACATTAAGTGACTTGCCCAGGGTCACACAACTAAGTGTCTGAGGCTGGATCTGAAATCAGGTCCTCCTGAATCCAGGGCTGCTGCTCTATCCACTGCACCACTGACTGCCCCCTAGTAATAGAGTAACCATTACTCCAAATTCCACCCTTGGACCAAACAGAGCAAGTCTATTCACATGATCATAGATTTAAACCTGCAAATGAGTTAAGAAACTATTTAGTCCAACCCTCTGGTCTTACATATGGGTAAACAGAGGCCCAGAAGAATGATGTGACAATGCCCAAGGTCATTCAGAGTAAGTGGCAAAGGTAAGATTTATACCCAAGATACACTGACTCTAAAGGCAGTGAACCTTCTACTGTATTTTCTCAGCCATATGATAATTTTTCACATATCTGAAGTCAGTTATTATACCCTCCCATTAGTCTTTTCTCTAGTCAAAATGTCCCTAGTTTCTTCAACTTGATATGACCTTTCCTCAAGTCCCACCTTCTCCAGAAGGAGAGGAGCCCACACCTTGGAAAGAGAGGTCCAGGGTCTCTTGGATGGACACACTTCCTCTAAATCTATTTATTTTTCTAATGGACCCTCATTAAAAAACACCTCAGTTAGCTAATTCATCACCTTATTAATAATAGATATTAGAATAAACATTCTGTGGGAGCAGTGAGAGTTCTCATTAGCCTCTGTCTTCATGCTCCACATATCCTGTTTCAAAACAACTTAGAAAATACAGGTCTCAGGACAGAGTGTCCATTCTCCTATCTTCCCAAACCTAAGCATTCTTTCCAACTGCTAATGTGGGTTAAGTGCAAAGGCAATTTATTATGAGGTCAGTGTTCAGAACCATTTATTTCAGATTAGAGAGGTGAAAACTACAGGCACCTGCCTACAGAGTCCAAAGAGAAGAAAGTGGGAGTGTGGAGTGGGTGGAGTCAAGGAGAGGCCTGAAGCAGAGTAAAGATTGCTTTAACCTTCCCCTTTCCTAGTCAGTCAATAGACATTTGGTGAGATTTCTCTGAGTACATGCCACTATGCTAAGAAACAAAGAGGCATGAGGCAAACACACCTCTTCTGTTCCTCCAGTCCTCCAGTCTTGCCGAGAAGCCTAGATTAACCTTTGGGAGAAGATAACCATCGACACAGATGCAGATTGCTAGATATAATGATGATGATGATGATGATGATGTTGATGATGATGATCAGAGGTCATGTGATACAAGTGGAAGGAGGTCCTGAATTTAGCATCAGAATTTAGCATTCAAATCCTAATGCTCCCCTTCCTACCTGTGTGACCTTAGACAAGTCACTCGCTGTTTCTGGGCCCCAATTCTTTCATCTGTAGAATGAGGGGTCTGGCCTCAAAGATCCTTCCTAACTCTTTGGGACAAGGAGCTGAGCTCCAGGTAAGGATAGCCAGTGTCAAGGTGAATCACGACTTCATCAAACTTATGTGAAAACTCGGTGTATTACAAGAGAAATGAACATGCATGTGGAGCCCAAAGAGTTCACAATCTGTACAGAAGTTTGCATATTTATGACAGGAGGAAGAACAAAGGCGTAGATACCAGAAATCCTCACCTAACAGGGCATGGCATGGTAGAAGGGAAAGTGCAGTAAAAGGGTGGAAAGGACAAAACCCTCCCAAAGGAGAGGAGCAATGCTGTGGCAAAAGCCTCATTCTTTTCCCTTGGGAACTCATAGGCTGTGAAGATACGGTGGTTTCCTTATCTACAAGGGTCTCAGCTGCACAAGCAATTTCTCAGGTTAGCCCAGACTGACTTGATTGTCAAGGACAAGTAGGGAGTCCAGCTTGGCTTGCAAACAAAACATTATTTCAGCTTAGGATCGGTTTTGTCTCTGACAATTCAGGGTCTCCTGCTCTGGGTCCAATGTTTCTGGAAAATATGGCAACTCAAAAGTTCAGGGGACCTCTTGACTATCCTCAATACCTGAGAGCTTTGGACTGGGATAGGCCTTTGAGATGATAGGGATTGACTTCAAGTCCCAAAACATAGGTAGGATTTAGGAAGAACTAGAGAGCTTCCAGAACAGGGCAACTAGGCTGGTGAAGAACTTTGAGATCACATCCTAATGTACTATTGGTCTTAGTTGGAGGCCTCTGGGGGAATTAGCCCTGTCTAGGGTGACCATCTTCCCACATTTTCATGAGGGTTATAAGCCGCTAAACTCAGAGAAGATAGCTTTTCAGCTTCCTATAAAGTTAGAGGGAATAAAACCCAAACAAACATCTCTTTCAGCTTCCTATGTTTGTTGAGTTGCCAGCTTGACCTAAATATTTGAAGTTTCACCCAAAAGGGGCAAAGGGAAAAGGCAGAGGGCATTACAGGGATTTGGTGGGGGTGAGGCATCACCGGGGGCCCCAGAGTCTAACCACGGTTCACTAAGTAAAGCATAAAGGGGCTTCTGTGTATGTCACTATGTCAGAATCACAGAACCCAAGCATGTCCTATCTGAAAGGGACCTTTGGAATCACAGAATGTTAGGACATCTAGTCATAATTCCTTGTTATAAATGAAAAAGCTGAATTCCAGAGTTAAAGTGATTTGACCAAGATCACACTGTTAGTAAGTGTGTTAGTTAGTAAGTTAGTAAGCTGGAATTCAACAACACTCTATTTTCCCCAGTCTCATAGAATTAATTTTATTTTTAAATTTTTATTTAAGTTAATTTAAAGAGATTTAATTAACTGATTGATTGAAAAAATAATAAATTTAATTTTAATTAATTTTAATTTTATTTTTTCTCTTTCAAAAATGTTTTTATTGAGTTTTTTTTTAGGGATTTGAGGCCTCACTTGACCTAGAATCCCTTTTACTTCCCCATGACTACCTATGACCACCACCACCACAGAAACCACCTTTATAAAAAAGAAATACTTAAGCAAAACAAATCAGCACATGAACTGTGTCTGAAAACATTTGCCTCACTCTGCATTGATTGGCCTCAAAGATCCTTTCTAACTCTTTGGGACAAGAAGTTGAGCTCCAGGTAAGCATAGCCAGTGTCAAGGGTAAATCACAGCTTCATCAAATTTATGTGAAAACTATGTATACTACAAGAGAAATGTTTCTCTGGGTAGACTTTGCTACCATGATTCAGCTGTCATCTTACCTTGGAACATCCACCTGCCATACCAATCCCCTTCTCCTATTGATGAGTTCTTTCCAGGGCCCTCCATTTTGGCATCAGGCCTAGGTCTATTATGCTTCATAAATGGTCAGTCCAACTATATTTTACTCCTCATGCCCCCAAAGCCATGAAAGTCTATTTCTGTTGAGACCACTGCCCTTTTTCTAGTCGCTCAGTTTTACAGTCAGAGTTACTCTTGGTTCTTCAGTTTACTTCATCCCTCACATCCAATCAGTTGCCAAGTCATCAATTCTCCCTCTGTAGAATCTCTCACATCTACACCCTTTTTTCCACCTGCATGGCTACCTACCTACTTCAGGCCTCACTTGACCTAGAGTATTGTAATAACCTCCTCATTGGACCCACCACCTCCAGTGTCCCCCTTTCCAATTCTATTACACAGCTACCAAACTGATATTCCTAAAATACAGATAGAACCATGTCCCTCTTCCCCCACACCACTCAAAAATATTCAATGAATACCTATTTATTACCTTTAGGATAAAATGCAAACATGTAAAGTACATCTTGCTCTCACGAATCTTTTCAGTTTTACTTGATAACATTCTTCTGTATGCATCCTCTGACCATGTCAAAATAGTTTTCTTGCTGTTTCTAGGATTCTCCATTCCATTTCCCATCTCAGTACCCTTCTACAGATACCACTATATGTCTAGAATGCCCTTGCTCTTTACCTCCACTTACAGAATTCTTAGCTCCTTCAAATCACAGCTTAGATGCCACTTCCTACATGAGCCTTTTCCGTAACTCCTTTCTCACAACCACCATACAAGAATACATACAAAAACACAGCAACAATGAATATTTTCTCTCTTGAAACTACTTTGTATATAATTGTATATATGTTATATCCCTTTAATAGAAATAAGCTTCTTGAAGGCAAAGAACTGTTGTTTTTGTCATATATCTGTAGGAGTGTATGTGTGTGTATTTTGTACGTGGAGGGAGGTTTAATTCCCATTCCTCCCCAACTAGTTGATATAACCACAAAGTAAGGGGCAGATAATAGAACTAAAGAGGTATCAATATTCTGTTGAAGCATACGGTTGTCCTTCCTTTAAAAAGTGTGAAAAAAAATCTCTGATTGAATGGGAGGGGGAGCTGGCCATTGGCTGAGTGAAGATGGGTTACATGCCAGGTGGTCTTTAAAAATAAGGCTCCAGCCCTGGGATAACTCTCTCCAGGTACAGCTGAGATTCATTTAATATGGAACTAGCTGGATGATAAATATTCTCTATGGAAACACAGACACAGAGTTGAACGTCATCTCATATGGGAAGCAGCTTTGAGAACATAACCTTTGACAGCAGAGAAGAAAGCTGTGTATTTGAGAGGTGGAAAGAAGAAAACCAGGGGGCCCTGCTAAGTGACCCACCTGGTAAAGACACTTCTAGGGAGAGTATTTCACAAGGAGAAAAAAAAATTGGACCCTGCAGTACAGAAGGCATGGAATTATCTTGGCCACAAGTGTTCCCTATGTGCATACCTCACTACTGCGGGGGAAATTCCTTCAGCAGAGAAGAGTGGAGCCTCTTGGGAGAGTTGTAGTTGTCATTGATGTCTGTAGATAAAGAAGGAGGCTAGACTGAGAGCAAAGACATATATTAGCGTGCTAAGGAATCTCATTCCCAATATCAGCTTCAGTTTTCTAGGGCTTTCAGGCCTGCTTAGAGTACACAGTTAATCAATAGCATTCTGTGGCAGCCTAGGAGAGATAAATAAAGCAGTTCACAGAAGAGGGAGGGATAGAGAAAGAGGGAGATCAGTTAAGGGAGAAAAGGGCAGTACTTGGAATACAAGTAGCAGGATTTATTATCAGAATAAGAAAACATTCCCTATTTCAAGGATAGGAGATAAGAAAGGAAAGTGACCAAATAATTTTATAGTTGTGAAAGAAATCCTTTTAGAACATCATTGTAGGGTCTCTTATCTAAGGACAGCAGGTAGTTGTTACAAGAGTGGACAAGAGCATCCATTTACTGTGTCCTTACACGGTTTATTACTTTTATTTCTTCTTCAATAAGGATTGGAGATTTCCTACTATTAGGTCACCAGGTAGTTGGAGGATTGAGTCCATTACGATGTTGCAAAATGATTGCTCATATTTTCCCCCACATAACCAGTGTATATTCTATTTGTGCCCATTTTCCCTCTGATGCTATGGATATTTGTGGGGAAGTGCACCCACAGATGTATGGTGGGGGGAGAATACAGCTACTGCTCTTACTAGGCCATCTAATAAATGCCTTTACTTTGAGCTAAATTATGTCTGCCTGCTGACTATTAAAGGTAAGTGCAATGATGAAAGCTAACAAGTAAAAACTGGGAAAATCAGGAAATCTTTTGAAGGAGGTCATAAGTGGCTTCATTGCCCCTGAGCAATGTTTTATTGGGGCCTATGGTAACTAGGTGAGAGACAGACAGATAGACAGACAGACTGAGACAGAGACAGAGACAGAGAGAAAGAGACAGAGATACACAGACAGAGACACAGAGGGAGATAGAGAGAGACAGAGAGACAGAGAGAGATTCTCTTTTTGGAAGGGACCCCAGAAGTCATCTATATTGAGGGGTGGGGAACCTGCAGTCTTGAGGCCACATGTGACCTTCTAGGTCCTCAAGTGTAGCCCTTATTGGATTGAGTCAGAGGGCTACACTTGAGGACCTAGCGGGCCACATGTGGCCTCGAGGCTGCAGGTTCCCTACCCGTGAATTCTAGACTAATTCCCTCATTTTACAGACCATGTTAATGAATCCCATAGAGTATAAGTAACTGCCCCAGGTCACACAGCTAATTAATGGAAGAGCCAGGATCTTTCATGATCAGAGATACTTCAGGGAAATTTTAAATAATCACCATCTTTAGAACTGTGAATAAAGGTTTCAAAAACTAGGATGAAACTATAGTGTGATCCTCCAGGATACAAGCTAGAGTTCTTACTTTTATTATCATTAATTCTATAATAACCTATCACTCACATTTTTCTTTTCTTTGCTTGTAATTTTAGTAAAACAAAGTATCAAAGTGGCAAAAAAATCATTTCCATTTACCTGAGAGTTTTGATAAGCTCTTTGAGAGCAAGGAAAGTTCATTTTTTTGTATCTGTATCCCAAGGCCTAGCATAGTGTTTGGTATGTGGTTAATGCCTAATAAATGCTGTTGAATACTTGATTGATTATTTCCTAGTCTCAAAGATCTCAGAAGAATTAAAGTTGTAAGTGACTCAAAGGACAGTGAAAAACTGCATAGTATATATAAGGAAGCAGGTTGCCAGTGATGATTTGCATGAGAAAGAGAGGCAGCTTGGTGGCCCAATGGATAGAGCATCAGGCTCGGAGTCAGAAACACTTAAGTTCAAATCCTGCTTCAGGCATTGACTGTTTTTGTGACCCTGGGCAAGTCACTTAACCTCTGTCTGCCTCAGTTTTTTCATTTCATTCAGGGTGAGGAGCAGTGTCACTCTACAGGGGGTGTACCAAGAGAGAATAAAGTCCAGAAGCAAACATGACCCATGTGGCTCAGCATCCAGGAGCAGAGAGGCTTCTCAGTTTTAGCTCCCATTCTAGTCCGAAACCTATAACTAAATAATCAGGGTGAGAATCCCAGATGAAAGGGGAGCCTGTTGTTCAACCAGCAGATCTTTTCAAATGAGTCTAGCAATAGTTTATTGAACTCTAAAAGGGGTGATCCCATACACCTGTTGATCAACCACAGATTCAGGTCAGAAACTTGCAGAGATAAGACCAGGGTGGGCAGCAATCAGACTTTGCCCTGGATTAAACCATTTGGGAGCATGGAAACCTTGCAGTATCCCCAGCCTGGCCTGTCCCTAAGATTCTAAAATAAGATAATACTTGATACATCAAGAAAACAATGGCAGAATCAGCCCAAATAGGCCCTCCAAAAGTGCTCAAAGCTTCAACTTAAAGTTGTCTGAAGTCAAGAAGTAGACTTAGGGCTGTTGTGAGGATCAAGTGAGATATTTATAAAGTGCTTAGCATAGTGAGTAGCAAATAGTAGGAGCTATATAAATGCTATTATATTGTTGGTATTGCTATTATAAGAACATGCCAATAACAAAAATAAATCACAACATAAAAAGCTATTATGATGACAGGAACACTTAAGACACAAACCTGGAAGAAGAAAATGACTCCAAAATATCTACAAGCAAAACTCAAATAAAAACACAATTTGGACAGAAATTCAACTAGAATTCATGGGAAGCAAGAGTTTAAAATTGGTTTTTTGCTTTTGTTTTGGAGTGGGGAGGGCAGGGCAGTTGGGGTTAAGTGACTTGCCCAAGGTCACATAGCTAGTAAGTGTTAAGTGTCTGAGGCCAAATTTGAATTCAGGTCCTCCTGACTTTAGAGCTGGTGCGCTATTCACTGTGCCACCTCACCACCCCTTAAATTTTAAAAAAATGAAATGAGAGCACTAAAGGAAGAAAATAAAAAGAAATAAGAGTTATATAAGAAAGAATTGGAAAGGAAATTAACAAAAAGGTACAACACTTTGCTTATACAACAAACTCCCTGAAAATTAGAATGGGCCAAATAGAAGCTAACAATTCCATGAGACAATGAGAAATATTAAAACAAAGTCAAAAGACTGAAAAAAAAAACAGAAGAAAATGTAAGCCATTCCACAACAAAAACAACTGAGCAGGAAAACAGATCAAGAAGAAAAAAAAAATTAAGAATCACTGGACTATCCTAAAAGCCATGCCCCCAAAAAGAGTCTAGTCATTATATTTCTGCTGCCACTTCTGCAGTTATTTGTCCTTCATTCTCAAAGAGAGGACCATGAATATTTCAATAAATCTTTAAAGGCCTAAATCTCTTAGAACCAGAGGGTAAAGTAGAAATAGAAAGAATCCACTGGGGTGGGGGAGAGAGAGAGAAATTAATGAAAGAATCCTCTATTAATGAAACAGAAAATTTATAAGCATTCCTCATGAAAAGACCAAAACTGGTAAGTAACTTTGAAGTTCAAACATAGAAGCTAAGAGGAACATAAAAATGTAAATACATATAAATAATCATAAAGGATTAAATAACTTATATCCTAATATGGAGAGATCATATACATATAGCCTATCATCTTCAGAGGTCAAAGAGCAAATCTGATTAGACAAAAGGCCTGGGAGTGGTCATCGGATGTCTTGATGATCTTAAAAGAAGAATGAAAAGGGAGGGAAAGACGAATACACTAAAGGAGGAAGGAGTAAGAAGATTATGGGAAATTATTTCACATAATCAGGTAGAAATGTATACTAATAAGGAGGAGGGATAATTTTTTTTTAAATAATGAGGAAGGGGTTGGGGGAACAACTAACACTTGAACTTCATTCTCAACTCATCAAAGGAGGGAAGAACACACACAGTTGGATACAGAAACACCTTTCATTCAACAAGCAAATGAGAGCGAAAGGAGTGAAAAGAGAAAGAGGAATTAAAAGGAAAGTGGCTGAAGGGTGAAATTAATCCTAAGTAAATAAGCACATGCAAAAATATTCATAGATCTTTTGTTGGTGATAAAGAATCAGAAACCTAGTGGGTTCCCATCAGTTGGAGAATGGCTGAATTAGTCTGATGGAATACTATGTGCTGTCAGAAATGATGAAGGGGATGGTTTCAAAGAAACCTGAACTGAGGCAGGGTGAAATGAATAGAATGAGAGTAACAGTTTAAACAATGGAAACAACATCATAAAGATAGATAACTTTGAAAGACTTAGGAATTCTGATTAGTATAACAATCAACCATAGTTCCAGAGGACTAATGATGAAATATGTACGCACTTCCTTGTAGAGAAGTTAAAGACTCAGAGTGCACAATGGAACATAAATAAATATGGATGCATATTTACACACATATAGTGTATTTTATAGATATCAATATCGATATTGATACAGATATACAACGCATCATTGTATACAGATATGGCCAGTAAAGAAATTTGTTTTGGTTTACTATACATGTTGGTAATGTTTCAATTTGGGGGTTGGGGTTAGAGGGAGCAAAAGTGAATTTTTGCTGATTAAAAAAAATTAAAAGTTAATATTAGAAAAATAATGAAGGAATACAGATTGTACAGATGAATGGTTTTCCAATAAATGGATCTAGTGAACCATAATGATTCAATTAAATTACTTACATATATCCATGTTGTTTCTTTGATATAATATAAGCTCCCTGAAATCAGGGACTTTTAAATTTTTTGTTTTTGTATCCATCCAACACGGTACCCATCACATAGTAGGCATTTCATAATTTTTTTTTAAATTTGTGAATCCACAGCAATTCTCTATGAGCTCTGATACTTGAAAGAGGCATCCTGATAAAGATAGGTAGGTAAGAAGGTATGTACAAAGATGAATAGATAGATAGATAGATAGATAGATAGATAGATAGATAGATAGATAGATAAATAGATAGATGTATGGATGGATGGATGGATGGGTAGATAGCTAACTAGCTAGATGGATGGACAGATGGATGGATGGATGTATTAGATAGATAAATAGAGATGGACAGATGGATTAGATAGGTAGATGGTAGGATAGATGATAGATAGATAGACAAGTAGATAGAAAGAACATTTATTAAGCATTTACTAAATTCCAGGCACTGTTTTAAGCACTGGGAATAAAAATACATATTTTTTTTTAAAAAAGTCTCTACCTTCAAGGAAGACAACATATAAAGGGATAAAGGGTAAAGTGTTGAATCATGAATGGAAAGAAGACCATAGATGACCTAGGCACTTCATGAAATGATCTTCCTAGGCAGGAACTCACCAATCAGAGGAAGATGTTAGTGTAGCTAGAACATTACACTGAGAGTCCAGAGGACTAATTTGCAATGGAAATTGGGCAAGTAGCTTCACCTCTCTGGGTCATACCTTACCCACCTGTAAAATGGGGGTGGTAGTTGAGTAGATTGGATGTGTTTCCATTAGATGATCTCAAAAGTCCCTTCTAGTTCTGACATTTTATGACTTGATGATGCTATAATAAGAAGGTGACACTATCTGATTGCTGAATACACAATGACTGTGTTTCCCAAGGATGGTTCTGTTGGGATCCTGTGTACCCTAGTGAGACGATTATCACATCTGATTTACATGCAGAACATGTTGAATTCCAAACCTGGTGAGACAAAAAGGGACACTAAGTCTGTGGACGACTGGGTCAGTGGTTTTAAGTATTAAGGAGACCAAGATCTTTGCTGTGGGGCAGTTAGCATCATTCTTTTCCAGGCCACAGACTGTTCCCCTGCCAGTCAGCTTTTTTTTTCCTAGGGTTCCCAAAGTGGACCAGGTCATCCTGACCTCCCCATCTCTCAGCACATATCCCCCATTATTAATTAGCAAAAACACACACACCCAGCCCCCCATGAAGGGATTGTTCCTTGTTACATGTGAATTAGTGGGCTTATGCATGGCTAGATTACATCAGTTGCAGCAGCCTCCTGTCCCCACTGCCTGCTCTCTGTGTATAATTTGTTTGCCAAGATCAGATTGATTGGCAGGAGCCAGAATATGCCTCCTCTTCTCAGTCTTTTTCATTTCCCTGTGAGCTCTGAGATGATTAAGAAACCAAGCAGATGGGGAGTCTCCCTAGTACCGGCTTTCCTGAAATACCCGGGAATGAGCTCCTGTTTGGAAGGCCTCAGCTGGTCATGTTGTTTCATAGAAATGATGTTTATATAAAACCCCAAACCCTCCACCAGTTGGTTGATATTTTTTTCTCACTGTGATTTACAATGATGGCATTATCCAGTTTGCAGACATCAAAGGGAAGAAATAAGGCTGATTCAGAGCAGTTGGATCCTGGGCTGCTTAGCAGAAAAAAAGCTGACAACTAGGGTCACGTGGATGGGAAGGTAGACATTCGGCTGATATGATTTAGGTGGTCCTCAAAGTCTCTGCTTCCCTCAAAATAACCACTCCCCTCTCTCTTCTCCCCCACCTCTCTTTTCCCCCTCCGTTGGCCTATGACCTTGCCTGAAGTTTTCCCCATTAGCATTGCTCCTAAAGAGCTATCAAGAGATGTGAACTGGGAAACTGGTTCACGATGCTAGTTTGGCCAATGAAAAACGAGGGGCAGAACATAGAACAGGCAAGTTTTGGTTGGTGTTGAGGGAAGAGTTCAGAACACAGGTTCTGGACTGTGAGAGATGGGCCTGGGAAGAAGGCTCCCTTACATGTCATTACTGGCAGGGAGGGTAACTAATCATTGACAGGCCGATGAGAGACAAAGGAAACTGATAAGGATATAGGCTATTCCCAGGGAAGGCATGAAAAGTTATCTACTATATAGCTTTCATCAGATCATAAATATAGAAATAGAAGGCATCCAGTCCAGCCTTTTATTTTACAGATGAGAAAAGTCGGTTCCACTAGTAGGAAACATCAGAGGTCCAATCTGAACTTGGGACTTTTGATTCTAGAGCCAGAGGTTGACACTGATGTAGAAAGCATGATTCCGTGGAGGAACCATACCTCACAAGGGCAGTGAGGCTCACAGAGGGCCTCATCCTGGGTCTGTGCTCCAGGAGGTTCAGGAAAAATACTTTATTTCAGGGCAGCTAGATGGCACAATGAATAGAGTACCGGCTGTGGAGTCAGGAGGAGCTGAGTTCAAATCCAGCCTCAGACACTTAAAACAAAAACTAGCCATGTGACCTTGGGCAAGTCATTTAACCCCAATTGCCCTGCCTTCCCCACTCCAAAAAAGGAAAAAGAAAAATCTTAAAAAAAATAAAAAAGAATACTTTATTTCTCACTGCTCTTGACAAGCCAAAAAGGCTATCCCTTGGCATAGTGCAACCTTTTCCCTGATTCAGGAGCACAGAAAACTCTAGGAATCTTTGGAATTTTCAAGACAGTCTCAAAGCCAGCACCTCAGCACCTCACCAGCACCCATCCCCACCAGGAGATGTGATGTCCATTAGGGGAGGGAGGGGAACAAGCACTTATACATTGCCCACTATGTGCCAGGCACTGGGTCAAGTGCTTTACAGATATATCTCATGAGATTTTTCACAACAGTCCTGGGAAGTGGGTACTATTATTATCCCCATTTTATAGTTGAGGAGACTAAGGCAAAGGTTAAGTGACTTATCCAGGATTATATAACTAGTAAGTGTCTGAGCCTGATTTGAATTTAGGACCTCTTGACTCCAGGTGCAGCACTCTACCCATTGCATCACCTAGCTGTCTCTAGTTCCATTAACCCATTTTGCATGTGGGGCCCTGGAGGTGCTGAGACTTGTAGCCTTGAACTTGGCTTTGACATCTTAGGGTTTCTGGGATGCTGTTTGTCCCACTGAGAAAAGCCTAGTGTTTCCTTGGTCCTATAACTATAGTTACATGGTATGTTGTTGTTCTTACTCTTTGTGAACCCATTGGAGTATTCTTGGCAAAGATACTGGAGTGGTTTGCCATTTCCTTCTCCAGCTCATTTTACAGATGAAGAAACTGAGGCAAAAAAGGTTAAGTGACTTGCCCAGGGTCACACAGCTAGTAAGTGTCTGAGGCTGGATTTGAACTCAGGAAGATAAGTCTTCCTGACTGCAGACCTCAAGCTCTATCCACTACACCACCTACCTACTCATTTACATGATATAACGACCTTTATTATTATGTGGTACAGTTTGCTTTACTCTTTCTCTGGCTGGCAACCATGGCTATGCCTTTGTTCAGAACATTGTCTAAATTCTAGAGACAGAGAAAGCAGAAACAACTCTGGTGCTGTATATATACATTTTAATGGTACAATGATCGCCATTGTCCCGGCATGTGGAACACCAGATGGACTGATTAGGAATCAGAGCACCTGGGCTTGAATCCTGCTTTGTGACCTTGGGAAAGTCATAACTCTTTTGGACCTCCGGGTCTTTATCTGTAAAAAGATGATTTCTGAGGTCCCTTCCAGCTCTGAAGGGCTGATCTTATGTACACATTGCTTCTCCCTTTCTGTGTTGTCATTGTATAGAATTTTCCCTCTACTTACTAAAATCCTATGCCTCTCCCAAGTTGCTAGCTTAAACACTTCCAGGAAGCTTCTGCAACCAATCTATCCCGTGAGTTTATTTGCATTTTATTTGAACTTTAAGTTCCTAAAAAGTAGGGGAGAAGGGCAGGGAGGTATGCCTTTTATATCACAAGTGCTCAATGACTGGTTTTTGAACAAACAGTTTTCTTTGGACAGGATTTATCATCCTGGGGAAAGATATTACAGACTTATTCTGTCACCTTCTCCTCCCTGCCCTATCATCATAATAATGGGGATTTGCATTTTTGAAAGAAGATTGTGGGAGAGGGTAGTATATAGCCCAATCCAGCTAATGTTGGAATTTCATGGCTCAGCAAGCACAAATTTTTTTTCTTAGTAAAGATATTTCCCAATGCTTTTTAATTGACATCAGGCAATTGCGTGTTGTTGTTAAATTATTTTCAGTCATGTCTAATTTTTCAAGACCCCATTTTGGAAATTTTGTAGCAAAGATCCTTAGAGTGGTTTGCCATTTCCTTCTCCTGTTCATTTTACAGATGAAGAAACTGAGGCAAACAGGGTTAAGTGACTTGCCCAGGGCCACACAGCTACTAAGTGAGATTAAACTGGAACTAAGGACGATGAGGTCTGACTGCAGGTGTAGCACTATATCCACTCCAACACCTAGGGATCTCAAGATGTCCATGACTTTGTTCAGGCTGTTGCTTAAAATGTTGCTTAAAAATGACACCTACATTATAGGTTTGTTGTGAGGCTCAAGTAAGATCATGAATATAAAATGCTTTGCAAACTTTCCTGTACTAGATACATATGAGCTGGTGCTGCTTTTGCTGCTATTGTGACCTGTAGCAGCAACAGGAATGCCTGGTATCACCCTTTTTACTTATAGAATCCCTATTCCTCTTTTTTAAGTCCAGCTTGAATGCCTCTTCTTCCACAAAGCCTTGTTGGATTCTCCCTGGTGGGTAGGAACTTTCTCCATCAGAATTCACAGAATACTTTGTTTTATAACTCCTTACTATAATCTTGTTACTATATAAGATTGTACCTTATAGCGAGATACCTGTTTTGACATCTAATCTTCCTACTAGTAGCTTCAATCTCAAAAAGAAATGAGGGGCCACTAAACCATATATAATCATATCTGCCAATTGCACAGGGCCTTAGAAAACCACAGATTAACATTAGCTATGTTCTATTGTATTTTTATGGCAGCTAGGTGGAATAGCAGATAGAATAAAGGGCCTAGAGTTAGGAAGATTCATATTTCTGAGTTCAAATCTGGCCTCAGACAATTACTAGCTGTGTGACCCTGGGCAAGTCACTTAACCTCATTTGCCTCTATTTTCTCATCTACAAAATGAGCTGGACAAGGATATGGCAAACCACTTTTGCCAAGAAATCTCTCCAAGTGGGGTCATGACAAGTTGGACATGACAGAAAACAAGTGAACAACAATAATTGTACTTTTATTTATTTTGTTAAATATCACCCAGTTACATTTTATTCTGGCACCTGGAATATTGCAGGCCTGATGCTGTCCTATGAGCAACATGTTTGGCAACTTTGTACTAGACTGTAAACTCCAGTGGGGCAGGGACTGAGTTTTATCTATACTGGGGAAATTGAGGGAATTGAGGGATTAGGATAGCAAGTGGTTGATTTCCGTCTTGTGACTCAATTCTGCAGCTAGGCACCATGCCTTTCTAGTCAATTATGTATCTAGTCCAAATCTGTCTTGTGAAAAAAAATTTATTCAATTGTGGGAATTGGGAGAAAATTGTATTTATTGTTTAAACCTAGCCCTGTGTGGCTGGGAAACTGAACCAACTCTGCTATTTAGAGACCCTTAATGAAGGACCTGGGTTACACTGATCAGAAACTTAGGCCCAAAGATTAACGTGAGGAGTTTTCTCACAATTGCACATTTCTAGCAACCCATGGATCCAGTCTGAAAACCTTCCCTGTATAGATCAGTAAATTATTGGTCCATGTTCCTTTGATTGTTTACAGATGCTCTTGGGTAGTGGGACACCTCTTTTCCTGAATTCAGGGAATTATATCTATTCTCTCTCCTTCTTCCAACTTGCAAAGTCCCTAATCTTTCCTCCAAATAGAAGTCAGATTACCTAATGTTCTATTGTTTCCTTTTAATTAATTGGTCTTATTTGATTAATTGATTTTAATGTCTAAAAGTCTTTCCGCCCTATATTTTGGGTCCAGGTCTAAATCTGGTCCCATTTTAGACAGCAATTCCCATGAATTTAATTAATAAATTAATAAAAGCATGCAGTTAATAAATTGATATGTGCAGAAGATTGAACTCTTGTTTCATCAGTCATTTCATTTTTTACCCATCACAAAACTTTGTATCGTCCCCAGCACATAGTAGGTCCTTAATGAATGCACATCATTTTTGCTTCCTGCTCTTCTGTTTCTGGGGGACATAAGAATTATAAGCACAATAATTCAGTACTGAAGAGTAAATAGACTACAATTATACACACTGGAGCCTCCTTTGCCTAGATGCTGCCCAGACTTCGTGCATTAGGGTAGAGCATTGCAGTGGTGGGGCGAGCACAGGCCAGCAGAAAGGGAAGATAGCTTTATAATGAGGCCCTTAGAAATCTAGGCATTTTAGAACTCTAGGCACTAAACCCCACTGAATGGGCCCCAGGTAGAACAAACATTCGTCTATACTGAAAATAGTAATATTAGGAGTATCCAGAGTACTATGGCCTACTAGAAATACATTTTTTCCCACCTTCATTTCACATTAAAAAGGATTCTGGGGGATGTGAAATGATTTATAGGCAGAAACATCTTACTGACTTGATTTGGGAAAACAAAACACCTCACATAAAACCTGTTTGCTTCAGTTGTCTCATCTGTAAAATAAGTTGGAGAAGGAAATGACAAACACTCCAGTATTTCTGCCAAAAAAACCCCCAAATGGGGTCCTGAAGAGTTGGACACAACAACAAAAACATTCTCATTTTATTTCTGAAAAAGCTGAGGCCCAGAGAGGGGAAGGAACTTGCCCAAAGGCACACAGCTACTTAATAGCAGAGCTGGGGCCACTGTTATGGGAATGGGAATCCAAGATCTTCCCCGCCCCTAGGCCCTTTGATAGGCTTAAGTGACTCCGAGAACCTTCCTTGATTTGAAAATATACTTTGTCCCCAATAGGCTGAATGTGGTCACATGGAGCCTGTGGCCTGAGGCTTGTTTTTCAGGAACACTGATGGTTACTTTGTGATTGGGCAGTGAGTCAAGAGGGCTGTGACATTCTCTGAGCCAGGAGAAGGCTATATATACCCTGATGTGAAGTTTTGCTTTGGGGCTCACTTTGAGAAGAGTTGTGTGATTTGACCAGATGAGACTCTGGGCAGCTGTTGAGCCCCCAGGCTTTGAAAACCCAGATGTTGGTGCTTCCCTCTCTGGTAACTGACTAGGTATGGATGTAATGGTCAGACAGCTGGAAGCCTGTCTGCTGATCTGTTTCTCTGCCTGCTTTTAATTTTTGCTTGTGACTTGTTTGTATTCTCTGAAGTTTGGGGTGCTGACCTTTTTCCCCTGAACTAGGTAAATGACATATGTTTGATTAAAGCAAGATTGTTAACCCATTTTGAGTTGCTTTCCTTTAGAAAAGCAGATCTAAGAACCTGTGTTGGCAGCCACCCTGGAGATGCTAGGGTGCTTGCTGCTACAGCCACAAGACCATAGAAGTCCATCTAGTCCAACTGTACCAGAGGCATCATTTGAATCCAGGCCCTTTCACTCCAGGGCCAGTGTTTTCTTCCCCCTGCCCCCTCCTGCCCCCTTCAAGACAGAATGAAGAGATATTATTCTGAAATCCATTCCTTAAAGTTGAATAATGTCACCATTCCAAGACTGTGATGGCTGACTCTCTAAGAACTTTTGTATCTAAGCTGAGGACCCCATCTAGTTATTCAGGAGTCTGAGAGCACATGAGTCTGTTTGCACTTGTGTGGCTTGTGTGACTGCATATGTAGATGGGTCCAGATGATCTCCAAAGGCTCTTGTAGCTCTAAAATCCCATAATTCTATTGTTTTGTGGCTATTTATATAAGGTCACAAGGCTGTGTATATATGTGACTATGTCTAAAACTGAACTCACTATTTCTCCTACCCCCATCCCTGACCCAGGTAGCTTTTTCTATGGGCTTTCCTCTTATTTGAAGGGAATGGCATCCTGTTCTCAGTCTGGGGCTCTATCCATGAAGGTAAAAGAAAGAATACTCTGCAGATGCACAGGTACCTAAGCTTCCCTCAGAGGATGCTTAGGAAAACAGCACCCATGAAATCCCAGCAGAGGTCAAGACCAAGGGCTCTTTAAATCTTCCCTCACATGCCCTATTATAACCTGAACTACCCAGGATGGTGGGAGGGTTGGAACATCTTGCCAGACTGGAGCTGGAGCTCTGCCATTGTCTGTGACCCCTACCACAGCTCCCTGTTCTGCTTCCAAGCTCTCTTCCCTATTTGGCTTTGGCCTTGGCTTGTGTTTGCTTAATGAGGCTCACCCTGCTTTCTGTATGGAACCCTCTTGGATCAAGCCCTTTTTGGCTCCTGTTTGCATAATGACTCTGGCATGTCTGTCCCTGTCTGGCCTTGGCCCTTACCTCTGCCCACACGGTTAACACTATTACTCTTATTTACACCACACCTGTGCCCTGATCCCATGTCCTCATCCCCAGCAGGAGAAATACAATCAGCAGCCCTACCTTGCCGTCTTCAGATGCATTCTTCGCCCCTATTTCTGGCAGGGGTGCAGTCAATGTCCCAGCCATTCAGGCTTAAATCTTGGCATCCCCTTTGACTCCACCCAATTCCCTGACATCCATTCAATCATCAATTCTTGCAGGGGAAGCCACTGGCCACATAAACATTAACCAGGGCAGATCGGTCTGTTCATTGTTAGCTAGACATGCCATGTTTTTCTACCCCTGAGGCTTTGCTTATGCTATTGTCCTTTCCTGGAACACCCAATTCTTCCCCCTCCCTCTTTTCCACTTGTCTAAACCCTATCTTTTCACTAAGATCCAAGTCAAGGCTCACTTCTTCCATGAAGCTGTCCCTGACACCCTAGTTATAAGATTTGGAGGTAGGAGGGCCCTTAGCATCTCTCTAGTCCAACCCTTCTAGTTCACAAATGAGGGAACTGAGACCCAGGAATCTAAATGACTTGCCCAAACTCACACAGGTGGTAAGCATCAGAGGCAGGAACTGAACCTGGGTCTTCTGACTCCAGAGTCAAGGTTCTTTCCCTTGTACTAGGGTTCCTTCTTTAGGGTTCCTATAGCACTAAGGATCTCTACCTCTCACATCTGTTCCTTAGGATTTACTGTCGTGGCGTTTCAGTTATCTTATCATTAATATGTTTTATCTCCTCTACTAAATGTTAAACAGCTAAGAGGATGAATGGTGTTACACTAGATTCAGAATCAGAGGCCTTAGTTTGGGAATATTATTTCACCTCCTTTGTTCTCAGTTTCATCATATGTAAATGCTGGGGTTGAACTTACTGACCTATAAGATCTTTTCTCTCTCCAAATCTGTTATCTCACGTTCCACCAAGGCTGGGATCCCACATTATTCTTCATTGCACACTTCTCCAAAGCCTAGTTCAGGGCCCTGTATACAGTCGGTACTCAATAAATGTTTATTAATGATGGTGAGAATGATGACGTATGTGAGGCTTAGTGATTATGGATGATTGTTGGATGATGCTTTTTAGAGTATCTGTATGACTGTGTAATTATGAATGGTCATACACACGGAGTCTTAAATACCATTTTGTATACAATGTGGGGCATGCTCATGTGTCTGCACATTCAAGCCAATGAAATACAAACCTTTGAGTTTTCCCTCTTATGAGAATAAACATGTCAGAGTTCAGAACGTCATAGAAAGTCAATTATCACATTCTTTATACATATAAGGAATCAAAATAGGAAACACATGATGTTTTCCTCGAAATTACAGCTAGAGATGGGCAAGAAAGAAGAGAGAAAAGAAATGTGGCCATGGGGGTGATGTATCTGGTGGGATGCTACTATGAGTTGGAAGGGTGGCTTTGGCGTGGCCACATGCCAGAGCAGAATGTGGAGAAGGAGCACAGAGCTCTCTCCGGAGCCCACCCCTCTTCAGGAGCTTGTCCTGAAGCATTTGTTGCTTTCCATTCCTCTTGCACAGACCCAAGGCATCAAGGACCGGCCTGATTCAAGCAGCCAGAGAAAGTAAGCCCTTTGGCAATTCACCCACCCTGAGTCCTAGGGAGAGGGGCCAAGATGCTAGGCTCAGCACAGCTCATCCAAGAAGAAGCCACATGCATCACAAAACAAGGCCCTGCTCCTTCTAGAGCACAGTAGCCTCCAGCCCTTCAGTCACCCTGGTCCTCAAGGTGGGAAGCCTCAGGAACAGCTTTTCTGAAGATTCCCATGAGGATCCTTTTTCACACTTGTCCAGAGTACCTTCCCTTTCACTTCTTTATAGAAAAATCCCTGTTAGGTCAAGAGAAATTCGAACACTGACATCACCCCTCCCCCAAACCATGTTAACCATTCACAGTGAATGAAGGGTGTCTTACTGTGACTGCTTTTGCTCCCAAACTGCAAAGTTCATCAGATCACTCACTCTGTCCTCACTTACCTAGAAGAGAGAACACAGGTGGACATTGTGGACATTGGCCCTCCCAGGTCCCCACTGAAGGAAGGACTTTACCCAGTAGGGTTACTTAGAACTTCTCATCCCACAATGGGAAACCAGAGGAAATCCCCAAAGTTACATTTGAGAAAAGGTAAGCTTGGAATACTCTTGCTTGGTGTAGCCTACCCTTTACCAAGTGGATGGATATAATTCAAAGAGACAGGAAAACAAGGCAGTTCAGTGAGCTGAGGGATTCTTCCAGAAGTCAATTGACCTGGTCTCAAGGGGACAAATGACCTGCTTAGCAAAGGGTGTCCACTCCCTTCCTCATTCCCCACCCTTCTCCAATCCCTGGTCAATGACTAGGAGGTTAATTTAGGGTTCCCATGACATTTTCTTTCTTTTATTGAATAAAGAACAATACGATGTCTGCAAACCAAAAGGAAGTACCATCTCTAAGAACAACATTTTTGTTAGCATTAATAATAATGAGGCTTCCAAAGTTCCGTTTCCTGCATATCTGAACAAGGCCAAAAAGTTCCTTTTTCATTCATGCCATACAGAAGTGATCTTTCCCTCAGTGTTTCTCTTGCAAAATGTCAACAAGCAACAAGGCCCAAATCACTTCCTATACCCTGGGGTCTAAGGCAGTGACAGGGTAGGGGTTCAGAATCCTTGACTCATGATCCTATCTCAGTGGACATCAAAATGAGAGCGTGCCCTTGCTATTAAAATGAGAGATTAGGTTCTAATTTTGGCAGCCAAACTACTCTTCATAAATTCACCAGTCATAAAATTGTCACTCTCTAACTTGTTTTTTTCCCTTCATTTCAGTCTCAAAAGGCTTTATTCAACATCTCAAACAGCTGACACAACAGTTTGGGCATACTGCTTACCCAAGGACAGTAGCATCAAAGTCACATGACCCAGACTTTACAATCCATACTTTGCCCTGTACCCAAATACACCCCTTCTTTCCTATAAAATTTTCACTATGTATTGATGCCAAAATTTAGGTAATTTGAGTAAACATACCAAAACAGGTGGTATTTTTTTTTTGGAGCAGCGCTTAATGTAAGCAAATTGTAAGACACAATTAACTCTCTTTCATAGTATCCTTGATTTAGATTTACAGGGTATCTAGGCTAAATCACTAGCTCCCTCCTCCCTTTTATAGATGAAGAAATTGCTTTTGCATCCTCAGTACCTAACATGATGTGCCTTGCAATTATCAAATGTTTATGGAATGGGATTGATACAACTGCCCTCCATTCTCATAGCCTCAGCTCAGATTCCTTCAGCCTGTAAGTTCAACTGAAGGACATCAACTTCACAAGCTTCTATAGGGACCCAAAATCAACCATTTACTGACTGGTGACTTAACCTTTGGTCCCCATGGTCCAAGCCATCCCATGAAAGGAGCCACCCACTCTGCCTGCTCAGTATGCTGGCCTTCAGACAAGCTCCTCTCTCCTGACTAAAGCCAGGCTGCTCACACAGTGCCAAAGTCACAGCATTCTGATCTTCTTCTTTCCAGAGGCTTACATCTCAAAATTAAACAAAAACAGTAAGTTTGCTCCTCATTCCAGCCTTCTTGATATCTGCTTATGGAATTCAATGCAAGTCTGTGAGAATCCCAACCCAAAATTATTTGGAATCTAGAGGGGCAATGTTGGGGTACTTGAGAGAATATGGGAAGTCCTTGAATTAAGAAGACCAGAGAGTCAGGAAGGTCTGTGTTCAAGTGCCTGCCACATATTAGCTATGTGTTTATTGGTAAATCATTTAATCTCTGGGTTTCAGGTCACTTTTGAAGACTTAGCTACTAAATTATAGATGAGTTGTTACCTCTGTATCATTGGAATTCCGAGAATACTGAAATTGTATTTGGAGTCCAAGGAGTGCAACAGTCCTAGAAATCCTTTAAGTAGGTTTTGACTCCTATTTTCCAAAGGTCATTTGGATTTCACAAGGGTGGAAGGGCCAGAGAGATCAACTCGCCTATGAATATACACCTGAAATTAACCTCTTTGTCTTCCTTGAGTTGGTTTTTCCATAGGATTGGAGGATGGAGGGCCTAAAGATGGAATAAACCAATCAGTAACTGATCTGACCCTTGCTCAACCTTGACATATCAGCCTACCTTGGGTCCTACTTTAGATTTTCACCCACTGAGCTAGCTTACCACAGAGCTGACTAGGATTGGCGGAGACCCTCTCTGCTGTTTGTAGACACCCCCCGCCCAGCCTGCAACTTAAGATAAATAAGAACACCTCACTTGTGTGTTCTAGCAGTTTCTGGAAGGGACTGCTTCTTTTCCTCCCCCTCTACTGCCTGATTTCATTGAAATTCATAAATATCTTAGGCTTTGCCTGCAGAGCCTTGTACTCTGTGTGGAAGGGTCCTGGAAAGCATGCTTTTTACTTTCTCTTCTTATAAACTAAGTTGCTCCTCTACCTGGTTATAGTCTCATTTGGACTTTTGAACTCTGGTCCATAAGCCCAATAAACATCTTATAAAGGTGGTAGCTGAGGACTAGAGAAAAGAAATGGTGCTGAAGGTAATTTAGGGAATTATAGGGAGAAGTCTATTTTTTAAAAAGACTTTTGGTCCTTCCATTGAGTTCAACTGGTTTTTCATTATACTATGTTTCTCTCCTGTCTATGGTATTTTGATTTTAAACCTCAGATTGTGGATGTGATCTCAAAAAAAAAAAAAAAGGTTGGGAGATTCTTGCAGGGGAAAGAGAAATGGGACCTTCCCAGTATAGAATTATACCACCCGTAAGACTGTGTGGGATCAAGAGACTTGATTGAGGAAAAGCCCCAAGTTGTTTGGTATACTGTAGAAAATGCTGGCTTTGGAACCAGAGGACATGGCTTTAAATCTCAGCTCTGTTCTTTACTGTCTGTCTGACCTTGAGACGCAAGCCTTATTAACATTTATATATGTAGTGCTCATTGCCACTAGTAAGGAGAGAGTCCTATAACAATGGGCTTTGAGACTAGGGTTACATATAGTGCTTTATCTCAACTGAGTCTCATAACATGGTTCTTCCCTCATGGTTGTAATTTTGTAATCCATGTAGGGAACTCCCCATGTGTATTCACGCCTTTAATACCTCATAGACTTTCTTGTAGAGTTACCTACAGCCTAGAGAGGTTAAACAGATTGCCCATGGTTACACTGTGAGTATATATGAGAGACAATACTTAAATTCAGGTCTTCTTGGCTACCACATCTCCCTGACAGGTAATATTATCCCCATTTTATGGAAGAAGAAGCTGAAATAGAATGGGTTGCTTATGGTCACCCTGCTAATTTGAACTCCTATTTTTTTTCTCCATGCTTCCTGCACTTTATGCAATAATCCTTGTTATGTCTCTGAAATGTGATTTTATCTTAATTGGGCCTTTATTTCCCTATCTGTAAAACTAGGGTTTTTTTTAAACTATTTTTTTGCAATGGCATGCCTTTCTGGGAGTCTAATGAAGGTTATGGACCACTTCTTAGAATGTTTTGCAATAATTTTTAAAAAAAGCTAACTTTCAGGTAGAAATTAACAAAAATAAAGATGTATTTTTTTCTGTTCAAGTTCATAGCTTCCCTCCAAAGCCTATTCATTCACCCTCCTCCCTCTTAAGAGCCCCTGGTCTAGATAATTTCCACCATCCTTTTCAGTGCCCAACTTATAAACTAGGGTACTGAATGAACTCACTTCCTTTTGGCACTCATCCTAAATTTGTAGGGCATCAGAAAGAAGGGGGGCAGGATCTTTGAAGTTCACATTTTCTTTTTGTGGCTGGGCTCTGGACACTGAGACTTTGGGCTCCAGGGATTGAAATTCTGGGCTCTGGATACAGGGACTTCCTACTCCTGGAACACCTCTTGCCTGTTGGATACTAGCCTGTGGTTCTTCCCACCTCTGACTGTGCTGCAGGTGTGTTATCCAGTCGGCTGCTGCCCTCTGCTGCTTCTAGACAGGACTGGCAGATTCCCTCTGGGACAGGCAATGTATTCACGTCCCCACAGCTGCCTGCCTCCTCTGACTGCCAGAGACCCTAAAGAGGGGAAACCCGGAAGTGGGGAATGGATTTTAACATTCTGAGAGAATGTGAGCTGACTGTATTTTATCCCCCCCCTCCCCCCAAGTCTGAAAGCCTTCACAGTGGTGGGAGTTCCAGAGCAGAGATGAAGAGAAAGGAGTTTACTCCATCTTGTTCTGGGTTGTTCCCTAGACACTCATCCTAAGAATACCAGGCAACTCCATTTTTGTTTGCAGTTTCCAGGTCTCATTTGCAACATGCTAATTCATGCTGTGACCGGGAAATGATAATGGAAATACAAGAAAGGAAGAATGAATGAACGAATGAAAAAGCATTTATTAAACACCTACTAGGTACACAAAAGAATTCAGGGTAATCTTTGCCCTCAAGGCATTTATATTTTGGCAGAAGAATACACATAAAGGGAATTGGAAAGGGGAAAGTGAGCCAACTGAGGTAAAGGTTTAGGAAGTGATATGGAATCTTTTTGTGTGAGCAAGATAAAGTGTCCCAGGGACAAAATCCAGCTTCCAGTGGGAGTGGGAGGTTGGCTGGAGTACAGGCAACATGGAGGCCTGATTCTAGGCAAGTTAAGGTGAAGAAGAGGATGAGGAAGGATGGGGATAAAGGAGAAAGAAGGTGAAAGGAGGGAGAAACAAGGATGGAGGAGGAGATTCTTGACCTCCTATTCCCTTCTTCCCACGTTTGGCTTTAGGGAAAGCCTATTCCTTTTAGGCCTTTTCTTTTCCCAGGTTTTTAACCTTCTCTTCTAGACCTCAAGCACTTTGATTCTTTCTGTATTTTGCAAGAGTCATTCCAGTTGTGATGCCTGGAATTTACTTGCCCTGAACTTGAAGCCACTGTTCATTGGTTTTCCAGTACTTAAGACAACTGATGGAAAGGGACCTCTGGCCTCCAAGTGGGAGGACAAATGCATTCAGTAAGGAGAGAAGTGAACTCACATAAAGGACACTGAAGACTGACGGAGAGTCAGGAAACCTAGGTCACGGCTATGACTCAGACTGAACCATGGGTCAGACAAACAGGACTGATTTGAACAACTGTTTCCTAATAGGGAAAGCTCAGTGGGGACCAGAGGTCAGAGCCATGGAGCTAGAAAGAATGTACAGACCCATATGGGAGCAGGGAAGAGAAGGGATTCACTTCAAAGCACTCAGAACTGAGGAAGAAATAAATCTTATCTCCTAAGCTGGACAAGGCTAAGCTCTGTGTCCATGCTCTTACGATTGTCCACTTGTGTGTATTTCGGATACGTATAAATCCTCACCCCTGGAGTCAAACAGCTTTTTGCTAAAGTCAAGTTGAGGGCAAATGGGTATGAGAAGGGGGAAAGGAAAACATAATAGGGATAATGCCCCCAGTCATAGGATTTAGAGCTGGAAGAAACCTTTTGAGATCACTTAGTATAATCCTCATATTTTATTGATAAGAAAAATGAAGCCTAGAGAAATTGTGACATGTCCAAGGTCATTCAGATATTGGAATTCAGGCCTACAAACCGCAGATCAAGCTTTTAATCTGGGGTACCTATCCCCCAAGTAAGAAGGAGTCATCCCAAGTACTGCACATGATGACCTCCATGTCTGCTGTAGGGTTATCCCAAGTACTGCCCATGATGACTTCCATGTCTCCTGCAGAGGTGTAAGGTGGTAAGCTCCTCCAAGTTGCTCTTTTGATTTACAGGCTGTCAGACAGAGTCCCAGACTCTCAGTTTCCTATTTCTACTCTCTTCTAAAAAGCTCAGTCTCAATGAGGTAGAGCCACACTTATCATCTGCATGTAACTCTTTTACTCTCTTGGGGAGGCAAGGTAGCCTTAGCACTCAAAGTTTGTTTTATGTTACTTGGAGATGAGCTTTGACACTCTGGACCCATGTTCAGCCTCCTAGAGCCAGAATATATCCTGATGCCCAGGGCCCCCATCACCTTAACAGAATGGTCTCAATGCTTTTCTAACAAAAGGTCTTGATGTTTAAGTTTTCTGGGAGACTATGAAAATCAAATTAGCTAGATGTGAATTCTTCTTGGGTTCAAAGAATCAGTTTTCCAAGTGCTGGATGGGGAGGCATGCTTGAATGAATAGCAGCTTCTCTGAAAAAGATTTGGGACATTTAGGAGACTTCAAGTTTAATCATTGCTTCTTCTCATTCATTTGTTTCAGTCGTATCTGACTATTGATGACCCCATTTGGGATTTTCTTGACATCAACAAATGTGCCAGATGCTGAGGTTATAAAACAAAAGCAACACCCCAGACAGTTCCTATTCTCAAGATGCTTTAATGGGGGAAAGCAGCTTTGGGGGGAAGGCACTACAATTGTAAACTGGGAGAGGAGAGTGGGTAGAGAGGTATAATGGATAAGAAGGCTGGAAAGGCTCCTTACACATTGCAGGATCAGGTTATATGGTACAGGGATCCGATTTTTTTCTGTTTTATCCAGAAGAAAGAATTAGGAATAACAAGGGAAAGTTTCAAAAAGGCAAATAAGACTTGATGGAAAAAATAAAAATTTCTAACAAGAGCTGTCCAAAAGTGAAATGTACTGCCTGAAGAGGTGCTGGGTTCTCCATTTTTCAACCAGACTGGACAATCAATGGTTAAGCACTTGATAAATGCTTGTTAACTGATGTTATATCGGGGACCCCATTGGGACAGAGAGATGGAGTAAGTGACCACTGCAGTCCTTTCAGCCCCATTAGCAGGACCCAACTAATTTGTTGGATTGATTGAAGTCAGGATTAGCAACAAACTGAAATGCAATCACGTTGCCCAGCATTAAAGTGATGTCATTCTAAGATGCTGATTTTTTTTCATTTGTAATCAAAACCGACAGTTCTGTCTCAGTCATGTGGTTTTGTGCTGCTCTTCCCATCTCCTGTTAAGGCTGGAAAGGAACTGAGGATTTCCTAGGAAAACTGGAGTTCAGATGAGACACATTCCAATGTGCTCTGACTGAACGCTAGGTGGTGATCAAACCTTCCCATTCTTTGTCATTGCCTTAATCACAGCCCTGGTGCATTCCTGAGAACATCAGAGCTGTAGGAAACCTTTAGAAATCATCTGGTCTGACCCCCTCATTTGCCAGATGAGGGGGTTGAGGCCTAGGGAGGGTACATAACTTATACAAACTCACACAACTAGCTAGTGGAAGAGCTAGTACTAGAATAAGACTCTCAGTCCTTTTATATTGATATAGTAGAAAGAGCCCCAGGTTTGAAGCCAGAGATCCTGAGTTCTGATCCTACCTCTGACACAACACTTAAATGAACTTGAGCAAATCATATCCTTCCCATTCCTCATTTCCTCATCTGTAAGACTGGAAACTGGACTAAATGACTTTTAAATTCCTTTTTGGCCCTAAATCTACATGTCTATGATTTTTTTTCTCCTACTACACTGTGCTATAATAGACACCAAAGGATCTCAAATAGATAAGAAACTCATGGCATTGCCCAGAAGCCACAAGTGCCTTCTTCTATGTCCCTGTGAAGGGAGTAGTCCTTCTCTGGTTCCTGCTCCTGAAGATGACACCGCTCTTCTTATCACTAGGTTCCTCGGTAGGAGATTTTGTGTTAAGTATTGGGAAAGGAGGGAACTCACAACCGCAAAAAATCTTAGAATGGGAAGGGACCATAGCATTCATCTAGTCCAACCCATAGTTGAATAGGAATTTCCTCTATGTATTTCCAGTAAGTGACCATCCACCCTCTAATTGAAGACCACCAATGAAGGGGAACCCACTATCCCCCAAGGCCTCTTCTATTTTGGGACAGTTCTAATTGCTGTGATATCTCCCCCAGTCCCAATACCAAGCCTAAATCTGCTTCTCTGACTTCAGCCTATTGTTCCTTGCTTCTCATTTTGTCTTTTGGTGCCAAGCATGGCAAGTCACTCCCTCTTCACTTGTCAATTCTTCACATATATGAAGACAGCTAAGATTCTTTTCTCTGGGTTAAACACCCCCAGTTTATTATATAGATTCTGTATGGAGTGGTGTTCACTCCCCACAGGTTACCTTCCCATTAGTGGGTTCCAGTTTTCATTGTCTCCTCTAAAAGTAGAGGAATAACTACGAATTCTCCTTTCAGAGGCAACAACCGCAGATCTGCAGTGGGGAGTTAGTGAGTTGTTAGACAGGGCTCTCCTGGCAAAAGGAGGACTAAGGACTTGCAGAAGAAGACTCCGTCATGGGGACTCTTACTTTAACTGCACCTTAGGTCACTGTTTGTAATCCTCCCTGGTCAGGCACACTGGCATGGAGAGAGGACACCTGCATCCCTGTGACACAGACAGGGACCCCCAGATGTCCAAAACCCCAGAAGGAAGTGGACGGACGGGTGTTAGGCAGCAAACAGGGCATTTGACAATGGGGAAAGATGCAGCAGCAGTCTTTCTTCTCAAACTAGATATGGCTACAATATCCCAATGGTGGTCTGTGGTGGGCATGACCCTGTACCCTGGGAGATGGCAAGAAAATGGCATGGTTGAATGGGCCTTCTCAAGAGGTCATGTTGTGATGTTTGTGCTGAGTTGTTCATATTGATGCTCTAATATTCTACTGTGTTCTTTTACCACAATTTATTCCATCATCCCCAATGAATGGATACCAACTTTGTTTCCCTTTCTTTATTACCACAAAACACAGGATGATCTACCAGATGAGGTCACAGCTCACTGCATATATTTGTGCTTATAGTAGATCTTTCCTACCATCTCCAACTGCTTTAGCATCTATACCTAGAATTGGGATCTTTGGGTTAGAAGATTTAATTTCCTTTTGCTACTAAGCTTAGCCACAACCTGTGCTTCCTGGGGAAAGCACTGCTGCATTAGGAGGGGCAATGGACTTGGAATCTCAGGACTGAAGTTCAAATTCTGGCTGTTCCACTTACTAACTACATGACCCTGGGCAAGCAATTTACCTCTTGGTTTCAATTTCATCATTTATAAAATGAGAAGTTAGACCAGGTTCCTTCCAGGGCTAAATCTTTGAGCACATGAGCTACCTAAATCATACTCTGCTTTGGAACTGGGCATAGATAATGCAATGAAATATGTTCTCCCTTCCTTATTTTTTCTTAATTTCTATCGCTTTTAAATCTAGACATTTGGAGTAAAATATGATTCAAAAAACAAAGTAAATAAATAATTTTTTTTAAAAAGAAAAAAAAGGGTGGCTAGGTGGCACAGTGAATAGAGCACTGGCCCTGGAGTTAGGAGGTCCTGAATTCAAATCCAGCCTCAGACATCTAACACAAAAACTAGCCATGTGACCTTGGGCAAGTCACTTAACCCCAATTGCCTTCCAAAAAGCAAAAAAATAATAAAAAAATTAAAAATTAAAAAAATTAAAAAGGAAAAAAAGAGGTCACATTGTAGATGAGGGGGCCTGTGGTGTAAAGTACAAGGCCAATGAAGAGTAAACACACTCCTCTAAATCTATGTGCCCTTGAGCAGTGCCCCAACCACTGAGCCCCAGTTACAATTCTACTTAAGGCAGTGAAAAAGATTTTTCTGGAGATAGAATAAACTTGATCTGATTGGCCCCTGAAGCACAGTGTCTTGCACTAAGAGCTGGTCAATAAATATATAATTGATGATTCAATGAATAATCCTTCTCTTCCATCTATTCTCACTCATTCATGCCTTCATGGAAGCTTGAAATTCCATCATCAAAGACAGTGAGTACTCTTTTTATCTTGAGATTACTTTGCATTTAGTTATCTACAGACCTTGTATCCCTTCAGTAACTTTTAAATTCCTTGTCCCTCACTGGGATCTTTCTACCCCCTTGACCTACATATCTCTTCTGCCCTTTCTAGTTAAACTCTTCTTTGTCTATATTGCTGGGTCCTCATCCAGATTATACTCTAAACCAAAGGTGTCCCTCAGGGTTCTGTCCTGGGTCCTCTTCCCTTTCCCCTCTGTCCTACTTCAGTTAATGATATCATCAGCTCCCTTGGATTAAATTACCACCTCTCTGATGATGATTTTCAAATCTACCTATCCCCTACTGACCTCTACTGACCTCCAAGTCTCTCGTCTCGAACTACCTTTCAGATATCTTGAATTGGATGTCCAGTGGACATCTTAAACTCAACTTGTCCAAAATTGAACTCATTATCTTTCCCCCAAACCAATCCCTCTCTTTCCTTTCCCTATGATTGTAGAGGACATCTACAGCTATCCTTCCTCAGGCTTACAACCAATGAGTCAGCAATAACTCCAGTGGTTTCCTGTTGTCTTTAGGATCAAAGATAAAATGCTTTGTTTGACATTTAAAGCACTTCAGAACATTGCCCCCTTTT
The DNA here is from genome assembly GCA_011680675.1 of Gymnobelideus leadbeateri. Lineage (NCBI taxonomy): Eukaryota > Metazoa > Chordata > Mammalia > Diprotodontia > Petauridae > Gymnobelideus > Gymnobelideus leadbeateri. Next base: position 5,650 of record WOXC01006892.1, on the reverse strand, counting down.
ACTTTCCTGTTTTCTTATACTTTAGTCCCCAAAACATATTCTTCAATCCACTGACATCAGTCTTCTGGATGCTTTAGGAATGGGACACACTAACTCTTGGCTCTGGGCATTCTCTATGGCTGTCCCCATGATTGGCACACTCTTCTTTCTTTACTGTCTACTGCCTTCTCTGGCTTTCTTTAAGTCTCTCCTAAAATACCATGTTCCACAGGAAGCCTTCCTCAACCTTTAATTCTAAAGTGTCTGGCACATTGTACGTCCTTAATAAATATTTGTGAATTGATTGAAACCAGGAACTGTTCCATTTTTTGTCTTTGTATCTCCAGGTTTAGATAGCAGGCATTTAATACACATATGTTCAGTTAAGTTGAATTTATCACTCTAGAACAAGGATTGTTAACTGTTTTTATGTCATGGACCCCTTGGGCAATCTGATAAAGGCTCTTTTTTAGAAAGGACTCTTTCTCAAAAATATATATTCATATCTATATAGACACACATACATATATATGTATACACACACACACACACACATATATATATATATAATTGGAGGAAATGATAAATTTCACTTAGAAGTTAGTAAAATTATGTTTGTGTGTGTGTGTGTATGTGTGTGTGTGTGTGTGTGTGTGTGTGTGTGTGTGTGTGTGTACATTTGCCATTCAAGTTTATGGTTCTTCTGAAATCTATTCATGGACCCCCCCTGGGAATCTGGTAAAGCCTCTTTCTTTAAAAGGACTCTTTCCTTCATATATACACACACATACATACACATACATATATATATATATGCATATATATATATATATACATACACACATATGTATACGACTCTCTTAGAAATATAGGTATACATATACCAGATTAAGAACCCTGCCCTAGGATTAGGCTATGATACCTGCAAAGATATAGGAAGATTAAGTCTCCTTAGCACAATCCCTGGCAAATAAAAACTTGCTGATTGAGTCAAGTTAGTAAGTATCTCATTGATCTGTCATTGTATCTAGGGTCTCTTAGTAAGAAAACTTCCACCAGTACAAATTAGCCATTCATATGTAAATTTATAGTCTCAGAGATTTGCCTGGGGTACTGAGGAATTCAGTGACTAACCCAAGGTCACATAGCTATGTGTCAGAGGCAGGACCAGGACTAGAGGAGTGTTGATCAGTGTTAAACAACCAATGATTCAATATCTAACAATCAGCTCTCCAGAGGGGAAAACACACACACACACACACACACACACACACACACACATTCATGCAGATCACACTTCTAAATTTAATCTGCAATATTAATACTTTCTCTATTACTTAAGTCTAGATAACCAGCAAAACAATAAATCAAACCCAGCTTTGTAGCATTTGCCAGTCTGTTTGGTATAAATACTCCCACTGAAAATCTAACAATCCACAACCCACCCCTGACTAGGACCCAAGCATCTCTGGCTCCAAGATCTATCATCAGCTTTCTCATGGCTGCCTCTCAGTGTGGGAGATACAAAATATAGAGATTCATGGGAAGGAGCTGAAACTCTTGGGTGAAATCATAAGTCCTCACCATGCCCTAAGGAACTCCAAGTTTTGTGAGCAGGGAGAATAAAGCTTCACACCCTAGCTGCTAGAGACTAGAGCCCTGCAGTGAGAGACAATGTGGTGCAGTGAATAAAAACCATGCTGGACAGGAGGTGAGGAAGACCCATCCATATGCAAACCCTACCTCTGCCATGCACCAGCTGGGTGATCCTGGGCAATTCACTGAACCTTGTTCAGCCTCACCTTCCCCATCTGTAAGATAGGGGTAACAATAGCATGTGCCTCACAGGGTTGTGGTGAGGAACAAATAAATTACACATAAAGTGTCTGGTGAAACTTGAAGTCTTCAATAAATGTTAGTTGTTCTTAAATATAAGGTTATATATTTTTGTTTTTAAATATAAGGCTATTCATAGTCTAGCATCTGACTCTAGGAACTCAGGATAAGGAAAGATCCATGCAGGCTGGAATGGCCCAGAGTATCCTGGAGAAAGGGGGTAGGCATTTATTCTAGGCTTTTTTGCCTTCATCTCATAGGCTCAAGGCATCGAATATTTATTTGTTTATTTCCTGTGTGCTCAGGACAGTACCTACGATCCTATGATCCTATGAGATGTGAATACATTATCTCAGGATTGTGTGAAATAGAAAGGATCTTAAAGAGAGGGTAGTTCTGCCTCTTCTATTTACAGTTCTAAAAACTGAGGCTCCAGAGGGAGAGAGGAAGAGGCTTGCCCCAGGCAGGTTACACAAGCTGGAATCCGGCAGGGGCCTGAGGTTCAGCAATCATTGCTTTCCCTACTAGGACACACTGCCTGACCTCCTGAGGGAAGCCACCATTGGGAAAGGATGCAACGAATGAAGAGTGAGGGAGATGAGAAGCCAGCACAAAAACTCAGCTGCTTTTCATCTTTTATCCTCTTTAGCACTTGATAAATAATAGAAAATAAGTAAATCAGCCCTTTGCTATGGCCTGTAGACTGCTCTGCAGGGGAGGAGCTCTCCCTCTGGGTGCAAGGAAATAATTCTGTTTGTTATTTTAAATCTGACCTGGGGAGTTCCTAGCTGTTTCTGATTTGCTCTTTCTTTGGACTTACATAACCAGTTACCAAGGCAAACATTTCCATCCAATTCTTCAGGAGAATAGCATACCCCTCTTTCTTAAATGCCTCAGTGCGTGATATTTTTGGAGGTAATTATGTTGATATTGGTGAATATATATTAATTAACCACAGCTTAGCTGGTAAAGGTTAATTAGAGCATGATGCAGTATAGTGGAAAGGACAGAGACCTGGAAAATGGGAGATCTGAATTATAGTAAAGGTTTAGCTACTAATTCACTGTTTTGAGGAATTCACTTCCCTTTTCTAGGATTCACTTTTCTCTTCTGTCAAATAAAGAGATTGGACTAGATTGTGGACAAAGATTCTTTCCACTCTTACAATTTGTGATGCTATGTGTTAAAGTCTCTTATATCTTCTCAAGTCCTTTCCAGTCTAATATTCTATAATCTAAAGTCCTTTTCTTGGTTCTTTGGTTTTGTTTTTAAATTGATGACTTTTTAAAAGCCACTAAGTATCATTGGCAGGCATTCACTGAGGAGTCCTATGTTCATCTTGGTGGTCTGTACACACCCCACTGGGCAGAGGTGCCCCATGAATGCCCTGGTCCCTATGATTATCAGTCAGCAGCCTTCAATCCCTTAGTTCTGACTCTATATGATGACACTTATCCATTTTGGATTTGTGTATCTAACCCAGCAGTGGGGAACCTGTGGCCAAATTTTTTTTTTTGTGATGTTTGAATTCAGTCAAAGGACCACACGTGAGGATCTAGAAGGTCACATGTGACCTAGAGGTCAGAGGTTCCCAACCCCTGATCTAACCAATTAAAATGAACTCTGAGCCCTCACTCACCAATTTAACCCACCCCCTTTTTGAACTTGAGCACTAGTCATGCCCAGTTTTGTCTCCTTTATAGAGAAAAAGATAAGGATGTTTGGATACTACATGGACACTCTCTCTTAGCATATAATCAGTCAGTAAATAAATAATAGACAACAAATAAAGAACAACATATGATAAGAATCTAAACTTCATCTAAGTGTCACTAAATAAAGAACACTGATTTACTAAACATTGGTAGGCCCCAGACATAAGAACAGGGGTGGAGAATCTGTGACCTTGAGGTCACATGTGGCCCTCTAAGTCCTCAAGTGAGGCCCTTTGACTGAATCTAAACTTCACAGAACAAATTCCCTTAATAAGAGGTTTTGTTCTGTAAAACTTGGACTCAACTTAAAAGGAAGCACCAAAGGACCTAAAAAGGCATGTGTGGCCTTGAGGCTGCAGGTTCCTCCCCCTGCCCAAGACTGATCTAGATCTAGGATTTCTAGGAAATGTCTACTTTGAGTTTATTTAGTTCCCCATTACTACTCTCCTTTGAGGAGGAAGAGGAATATTGATCAGATACCCAGCAACCAAGGTGAAAAATGCAGAATTTCTGGATCGACTCTGCTCCTGGGACTCCCAGTTTGGAGGATGGACTTGGGATCCTGGGGCATAGGACTGGAGTTACCTGGGACTCAGGGGATCCCAGGATACTTTCCTCAGTCTTGGCTATCTGATACCTCTGCCTGGCTTTAGCTAACCTCTCTTGAAGAAGGGGGAGTACCCTCAGCAGCCAATCTTGACCGGGAGTTAGACTACAAGGGACCCGAGGTTCCTCTCTCTTTGATTCTGAGCTTCATCAAGGTACCTCTCTTACTGAAACTATGTTTCTCTCTTCACTTTCTAGCCTTAGCCAGATTCATGCTTCTTGGAGCAACAGGGGGTATGGAAGGAACAAAGTGAGAAGGGCACCCACCACCCCTGAATACAAGTATAAAATGGCAGGTTTATCAAATTTGCAGATGACACCAAGTTGGAATTAATACTTAATACAATGGATAAAAGAACCAGTAACCTAAAAGATCACTGAAATCATGGACTGAATTTAAATAAGATGAGATTTGAAGAGATAAAGAGTCCTATAATTGGGTTAAAAAATCACCTGGACAAATAAAGGATGAGGGAGGTGTGGCTAGACAGTAATTTCAAAGCTCTGGTAATTTTACCAAGCTGTGATAGTTAAAAAAGCCAACTAGACCTCAGACTGAGTTAATGTAGTAGAGACACAGTGTCCAGACCAATGAAGGTGATTGTTTGACTGCTCTCTGCACTAGTCATATGACTTATAAAGTATTGTTTTTAGTTCTGGGTGCCACATTTTAGCATAACACCAGTCCCAAAGTTCATTGTTATTGGACTCTTTCCTTATTGATAGAGACTAACTCTGCCCTGCCCCTGACACAGATGTTGGGCATTGATCTCCACCAATAAGGAGAAGGTCCCATACCAATAGACTTTGGGAGCGTCAATAGACTTTGGGACTATGGTTACCTTTGGAAGGATGTTGACAATCTGTTGTGTATCTATAGGATCACAGATCTAGAGCTTGAAAAGACCTAGAGGTATTCTAGGCCAAATCCCTCATTTTACAGATGAGGAAACTGAGGCCTACACAAACTAGCATAAGAGGCAGAATTTAAAAGTAAGTCCTTTGACTCCTGAGCCAGTGGTCCTTCTAATGCCTTCCACTGTGTGGGGGTGGGCAAATAGGATTGAGAGAGGACTAATAAATGTGTTGTATCAGGATGAGTTGAAAGCATTGGGGATGTTTAGCCTGGAGAGGGACTTGGCTGGACAGGAGGAGAGGAGTGGATCACTGGGCTATTAGGATAGTGGCACAAGTTCCCAAACAGAGTTTTTTCCATTATATGAAAAGTTCCCAGAATGCCTAAGAAAAGAATGAAGATTAGAGGGGCACATTTCAGCTAGATGTAAGAAACAAATGCTAACAATTAGTTATGTTCCAAAGTGAAATTCATTATTCAGAAGGTAATGGCTTCTCCATTGCTGAATATCTTCAAAGGTTATTAAAGGGGATTTTTGTTCAGTTTTATATTGAACCAAATAGATGACCTTTGAATTCTCTTCCAACTTTGTGATTCTGTGATTCTAACATTTTGTGTTTTATTTTCTATGGTCCTTTCCAGTTCTGACATTCTATTC